>JAMXBB010000002.1:103577110-103747294 GCA_024138015.1 Lumnitzera littorea | reverse complement strand
CAAGCTAAGGAATGCCATATTGGCCAACTTTGACAACTTATCAATAGTAATATTCTTACTTCTTGGAACATTGTGGATTAAAAAAGGTTAAAATTCTTCTATGAGTATTTGTACCATCAACAAGTATTTGCTCATTTCTTCTTCCCTTGCCGTATAAGTTCCTGTGACTTGATTCACCACTAGTTGTGAATCGGAGAACACTTTGAGTTTCTCAATACCAATCTCTTTTGCCAGTTTAAGTTCGGCAATCAAAGCTTCATATTCAACTTCGTTGTTATTGGCTAGGAATCCAAATTTCAAAGCATAATTAACTTTGCCATTATGGGGTCCTTAAAAACAAGGCCCGCACCACTTCCTTCTCTTGTGGAAGAACCATTGATGCGTCTCCAGGTTCATACACATGGAGAAGCACTACAACAAATGAACCGAAAAGGAAACAGAAAAGAAACTAGCAAAGTTCGAGTAGCTATTGAATGGATATGACTCACCACCTAATCCTACTCGGCTTATTACCTGCTAGATATGACATACTGGTTCGAACTGAAGGGTCACTTGCCACTTCACCTTGCTAAAGAGAATAGATAGGAGTTGAATGATAACGAGAACACTAAGGTTGCTCCAGTGAGTAAATCTATATTGAAAGTTGAATGTATGCATACAATGAAAGTAGAGGTTTATATACTTGCCTCCTAAGGTTATTTTATATGTATGAAAAGACAAAAGGGTATTTTACAATTACATTACATTGATCATACTAAAAAGGGGTAAAAAGGATAAAAAAATATCGAGTATGGAAAAGAAAGAATCATTTTGGAACGTTGTGTTAGAAGGCATGTGTCACGTGATAGCTATATGTCAGGAGTATGATATATAAGCAGAAAAAGGAAGTGCTGGGAGTCAGGGGCTAACCTAATCTGGATCAGGTCTGGAGTTAATTAGCCTGGCAAAAAGGCCAGTTGTATTGAAGTCAAACACCAATGGATTAAGTAAGTAGCTCAGCTCGGCTAGTTTTGGGTTGTTTTCTAGATCAAAACTTCGCTATTAGATAAGAGCATGTTGGATACACGTAAGGATCTGAGAGACAAGTTAGCAGGAGGTCGGATTAGGATAAGAGTCTCCATTTTGGCTATGGCTTAGAGCTAGTTTTTTCCATGTGAGCCCTTAAAGTCTTCTAGCTTAGCTTCTTGTGGTCGGTCCAAGGGGTTGATTATTATCATCTGCTTAGGGTTCGAAGAGATTTATCCTCAAATTTGAAGCGATTTCTGTTTGTTCTTTTAGGGCTCTCATAGGGTCTTTTGTTGGTTGATAGGGAATTAGGTCGGACACATTAAAGGCAAAGGAGATACCATTGTCATTAGGAAACTCAATCTGGTAGGCATTACAGTTGATCTTTGTCGAGCCCTATTTCAATTTTCTTAGTTTAACCTATATCAAGCCCGGTCCACTTAATATAAATTACTTCATATTAAACTTAAGGAAATACTTTTCTAAAAAAAAAATTTTAAAAATTGAAATCGCCAACCGGTAAAAAAATAGAATTAGGGTTTCCGGATAGGAAAACTCTAATTTGACACACTAGTCTATGAATATTCTAAAAATCAATTTTTTAGAAAAATCGAACTAAAAAAACCAAATTCAGGGGCTAACCTATTAAGACTAAGTCACCATGTGAAAATTAAAAGAAATTTGATGGGCTTTTTTTTTTTTGTAATTTTTCTAAAAATGTTAAAATACACCTAAATAGGCAAAAGTAACTACAAATGATTATTTTTATTTTTATTACAAATTTCTAAAAAAGGAAAAAAAAAATTTTAATGGTTACCCCAAAGGTACCTACGTACTCATTAATTAGGATCAAACCAGCCATAGTACTTTTTATAAGATTTTTAGTGGGTGGTTTATTTTTATTTTTTAAAACCGAGCTAAGTTTATATTTTTATCAATTTATTATCTTAAAGGAAAATCCTAGAAAATCTAATTTTCTTAAATTAAACAAAAAAAAACCTAACTATCTTTCCTTAAAAAAAAACTCAATTAAAATTTTTATTTTTCCAAAAAAAAAAAACCCTAAATGTTAAAAATATATTTTATTAAAAATGATTTTTTAAAAAAAAAAAACCCTAATTTAACTAAAAATTGCAAGAAAATAATTAATTAAAAAGTAACTTATACTTAAATAGAAAAAAATGAATTAATAAAAAAATAATAAAATGAATAAATATATAACATAACTAATTAATAAATGAAGAAAATAATATATAAAAAAACTCAAAAAACAATTTACTTAGGTTGGGTGGGTTAATGTTTGGCAATATTGGGCGATAGCTGCAAACGACACTGTGGGCAAGATATCCATTATGATATCAATACTTTCATTGTTTATATGCACAAGATATTCATTATGTTCATCATTTTTATTTGATTTGAGGAGTAAAGGAAAAAAGAAAAGGATAACGAATAAATAATAAGCAAGAATTGATAGAAAGAAAGAAATGAATTTTATTGGATGAATTAATTCAAATTGTCTGACAAAAAAGCCCTAACTAATCGTACTAATTATCAAAATTGAATGCTCCTAATTAATCTAATTTTGCGTTTCTAGAGAGACTTATTTGTGGGAATAAAAAACCAATTGTACAAAGAAACTGGTACATTGACATCTTCTCTCTCATTCGGACCGATGTTGCATTGCTGAGTCAGGGCCTTAGATAAACTGGCTACTTCAGGTTCTTGAACATCAGTTGGTGCTGGGAATATCTGACGAATGTCTGGAAAATCCATAAGAGCATGGTATAGTTGATCCCCTCTTTTGCTCTTGGTTTTAGCCTTCATTTCTTGAATCTCCTCTTCAATGGGCTCATATCTAAGCCCGAACATTCCAATATGTTGCTTAGGTTGTTTCAAATGACCCCGTGCCCCTTGTCTTACTTCGTCAATCATACTGACTTCATTGAAAATCTATAACCTTGGCTCTTCCAATTCTTCATCCCCGACATAGGGTATAGTCGTTTCTTTGTAAATCTCATAATCCTGTTCCCTAAGAATAGTAACCAACTGTCCATCGGCTATGAACTTTACCTTCTAATGTAAGCTAGACGGAATTGCCCTTGCTAAATGAATCCACGGTCTTCTTAGCAAAAGATTGAAAGTTTGCAAGATATCAAGAACTTAGAAAGGAATAGTAAACACTTGCGGGCCGATTTCAACTCGCAACTCAATTTCTCCAATTATTTCCTGTTTTGATCCATCAAAAGCCTTTACTAAAATCAAGCTAGGCTTTATCTCATTCTCCTCTACACTTAGTAGATTTAGCGTCGTCAGTGGACACATGTTCAATGATGATCCATTATTTATTAGAACCTAGGTAACTATTGTCCCTGCACACTTAACCACTATGAAGAGGGGCTTTATGTACTGGTCTCCTTCTTTACCTAGCTCATCTGGCGAAAATGAGATCTGATCTATCGCAAATATTAAGTTTACCACTAGCCCTAGTTTTTCCGTAGAAATCCCTTCAATTACTTTGACCCCCTTCAATTACTTTGACCTCCTTCAAAATTTTAATTAGTGCCTCACGATGAGTATCTAATGACAATAGTAAACCCATTAAAGAAATCTGGGCTAATACCTTGGTTAGCTGATCCATTATTTTGTATTCACTAGCCTTCACTATCTTCTTGGTAACATTCTGATCTTTATCTTCCATATCTTCAAAGATTTTTCGAGAAGCCTCTTCTATAGTGGATTTCCTCTTAGCTTCCTCAGGTTAATCATAAACTCGTCTTGAGCAAGTAAGCCCACCGACCATGGGTAATGAGGCCCTAGTCGTTGGGTTCACCGCTTTGTAATCCAAAGGTGCTGCTTTATAATTCTCTAAGGCTATTGGGACATTAAAAGCGATCTTCTTAAGATTTCTTGATTCCTAAACTTTCTTAGTCTTTCCATCATATTCAAAAATCAACAGCTTAGGCCCATCTCTAATCATTCCAACCATCCCAACTGCCTTATTGGCTTCTACAATGAGCCTATCTTTTTCCTCAAATTCTGAACCCTATCCAATGGGTGGGGCGTTAGCGTATATGATAGGTGAACCGACATAGTCCACTAAGTACTCAAACTTCCCTGTCAGTTCTCCTAGGGTGTCAACCGTCGGATCTCTAGCTTCATATCTCTTTCTAAGCTCCCTCTAAGTACTTCTCTTTCGTGGTTTTGGAATTGTCATAGCCATAATATCGACTTTCTTTATCTTTCCTTCCTTAAGTAGTCGATATATCGCCGGTTTAGTTCGGGTCCTATCTTGAAGATTCATATCCTACAAGTACCCAGCCTTCCTCAAATTCCACACCATCTCCTCAATGGTGATAGGGAGACTGTCTAGGTCAATTTCTGGTTTAGAAGCTTCAGCAACGATCATATTCATCGAATTTCCATGATTTGGCAAAGGTTATTAGCTACGTTGGGATTGGGAGTCTGGATGAAATCTAATTGAACCAATTTGGCATCAATAAGATCCTGGGTCTTATGTCTAGGTCTCCAATATTGGTCCGTAGAATGCCCTACTTGCCCTAAATGATAATCACATCGAAGCTCTAGGTTATAATCTCTCAATCTTTGCCCTTCTCTCGATATTTCAAATGTCAAAAGATTCTCCTTCCTTAATCGTGTGAGAACGTGGCTTAGAGGAATGGGAATATGTGTGAACTATCTTCTCTGTGGACGGTTGTTTTGATTTAGAATTGGTAGGGGATTAAGTCCTCTAGTCATAGCCACTGGGGTTATAAGGTTGACAAGGTTGCCGATATCGATAACACTGATAGTAGTTTCCTTGGCTTTGTTGGAAAATCTTAGGGGAGGTATCTTCTTTTCAGCTGTTTCAGGATTAGGGAGCCTCCCAGTAGCAATGGCTTCCTCAATTCGATTTCCTGAGGCTATAATTTCTACAAAATTATAGGCAGGGTGCCCAACCAGGTGTTGGTAATACGGGCATTCAAGTGTATTAATAAAAGCAAAGGTCAGATCCTTTTCAATTAAGGGTGGAGTCACCCTAGCTGCCATGCCCCTCCATCTTGGGCATATTCTTTAAAATTCTCATTGGTCTTCTTTCCTAAATTGTTCAAATCCCACATGGATGGGGCCACTTCGATGTTCAATTTATACTAGTTATAGAAAGCTCATGCTAACTTATCTTAAGTATCAATTTCATTCAGGTTCAAATGGGCATACCAGGTTAAAGCAGGCCCCATCAAGCTGTCCTAAAAAGTCTAGACCTTCACCTTGTCATACTTCTTGTATTTCCCCATGTTCCTGATGTACAACCTAGTGTGGAGTTTTGGGCAACCAATCCCATTGTATTTCTCAAATTCTGGCACCTTAAATCTTTCCAGGAAGTCCTTGTTTCATAGGTTTGCAAACTGATAATTCCCATTTGCTCAAACCCATTCACCATTTCTAGGGTTTTCATCTTCTCGGTTAACTTTTGCATGACCTTTCTTTCCATTTCGCAGTGTTTTTCTTCGATCTCCTTCCTCCATACCTCATTAGGGGTTGATTCTTCATCTTCCAGTTCAAGGGGGAGGGGTTGTTTCTACATTCTAGTTTGGGTGAGATAGAGATCCTTGTCTATCGTTAAGGATCCCAATAGCTTGAGTGAGAGCTTGAATCTATTTGGCCATCTTGTTCACGTTTTCTTCCAAAGTCGCTACTCTTGGATTGGGCTCGGTTTGACTGACATTTCTAGTACCCCGAGTCAACATCCTTGCCTTAGAACGAGTGAATATTAGGCTTTTAGTTGAGTTTGCTCGTTTGGGTGCTATCTTTGAAATCTTACACGAAAACCCAAGTTTTAGACTTTTTGGTGAATTGAAGGTTTTTTATTCCTTTTTATGGCATTTGTTATTCTACTATTCACCTCTTTTTGTATTTTTTTCTTTAAAAGTAGAAAAAAAATGAATAATAATAATGAGTCAAAGACTGCGCAATTAATGAAAATCTATATTTACTAAAGCTGCAAATTTATTAATCATAAGATCCAACTTATAAAACGGACTAAGCGAAAGGAAAAGAAAAACTCCTAACTAATTTTCTAAAAAAACTTAAATCTTGTATCTACAAGAGCTGACGGATCTGGCTAGGACAAACTTCATCAACTTCCCTCATAAGTCTTCATACTGTAACATCCCTTTCTCGAATCTTGCTCCTCAAGAATTGATTTTCCTGTAGCAGTCTCTTATTTTCCAACTTTAACTCTTCGGCAATCCTCTTACTTTCCTAGAACTAGGCTTCAACCTTGGCCTGTGTAGTGTCTCGGTATGCCCGCTTAACCGGTTAAAGACGTACTGGATCCAGCTCATGTTTAAACACATCTAGAGCTTCATATCGTATCTTTCCAGTTTTCTCTAACTGATCATAAATGAATTGCTTGGTGGCTCGGTATTCTCCGACTTTTCCCCTTAAAGTTCCCACATTGACTATCTTCTTGACTTCTCTTCGTTCCCATAACTTCACGAGTTCTACTAGTCGTTGGATTAGAGTAGCCATGGATAGACAAGGATCTTGATAATTCACTGTAACGACATCCAATGAGTCTCTATAAGTTATCTCTTGTAGTAGGCCCAGTTGTCTGGTAACACAAGTCGAGAAATATCCAGTACAGCCCGTAATACCAATAAGGGGAACTCCTGTATAATCGGTGCATCCCAAGATGGCTTGAGTCCAATGGCTCCATCTAGCTATCCGCATAAAGTCTGTTGGCTACATTTTGCTACTAATTGACACCCATCCCTTAAACTAAGCTTCATTCAATACCTTGAGGTAGCGGGCAAATTTGTCAATCAATTCCATATTCTCTGTTAAGGACTCTCTAAGAAGCCTCCCTCCATACCCTTCTGTGTGACTGAGAAACCATACAGCAAGGATTGTAGGGTTAGCCATGAAATAACCGTACCCCTGCTTCTTTAAGTGGATAAGCGTCCTAAACTATTCTGCCAATAGCGTCGGTATATAAGATTTACTAGCAAGGAATTGAGTCACTAACTCGGTAACCCTATAGTGGACCTAATCATATCTGAAGGGAAACAGCACCGTTCCAAGTACGGCTGCAATAAAAGCATTGACCTACTTTTCGGCCCACGATTCATATCCTCCGTAAAAGATCTGGCGATATTTCTAGTAGGCATTTGGGCTTGAAAACCACTCCATTAATCTTAGGATATTGAGACATTTTTGGTCCTCTAAAGATAAGAATGGAACCAAGGCTAACTTCTTGACCTCCAACAGCATCATGAAGATTTTCTCAAGTTAGACTATGAAATCTAGGGTAGCTATGCCTGCTTCGAGGAGTAGGGCACTAAGTAGCAACGAGTATTCTTCTATAGTGGGTGTCAATACATATGGGTCGAAGTTGAAAGCTATAGATTTTGAATCCTAGTAATGGATGAGGGCCTGAATTAGAGGCTAGAGGAACTACACCCTTATAAGGGATATGACCAGCCCGATCTTCTTGTAGACATAATTTTACTTGGCAGACGAGAGCTGGTTTAACCAATTTTTTAGGATGGCTTCGAGGAAGGAGTACTTATACAACTGGACTTCACAGACGTGCTCTAGGCTGACGGGCTCTAGATTGATACTACCTTAACTCTCCATATCTATACTAAAACAAGATATAAATGAAATAAAGATATGTTGACTATTTACAACGAGGACACTAAATTTAGAATAAAGTTAGATGTGATGTTAATAATTTCATAGCTCTTTTAAACATTGTTATAGAAATTACGCAGCCTTTTATTAACTAAAAAGCAAAAAAAAAAAAAAATATGTATAATATAAGGAAATACAATATTCAAGAGAAACAAGCGTAATCTAATATATATGTTACACATAGATGCAATGTAATAGGGATGGTAATTAATAAATTACAAGAATTATGATAAATCTACAGTCAAAGAGCGCCCCTAAATATAATTATATTCAAAATACGATTTTAAAAAAAGTGATGTTCGCGTATACTTATATATAAAGGTTATTAATTTTTTTTAGTTGAAACATGGACGATGAACTAACCGTAGATTAAATCAGGCTTTTTCTATAATTTTAAAAAACCACCCCTTTTTTTTCTGAAAAGGATGATGCAAGAGGGTTAGGTCTATGAGTCTTAGGCTCTGTAGCTCCAAGGCTTTCTGACGAGAAGCTTGGTGGGCTACAGAGAAGCCTGAATGGGCTCACCTATCACTACTAAGTGAGGGTAATGACCCCAACGACCTAAGGGTTACACAATGATAGCTCGTCTTAGGTTTGTAAGGTGAATTAGGTCCGACCACATGTAAACTCACAGATGGTTACTTGAAAAATAAAAACCCCCCTTCCCCCCTCCCCTTCAATCCCTATAAGGGCTCATTGGGCCAAGCTTTTTTTTTTTTTAAGGCCTACATCACTAAAAACAATTAGTACAATTATAATACAAAAAGAAAATAATAATACAAAAGCTTATCAATGGTTTTTTTAATTTTTACATGGCTAGCCCACAAGTAGTCCTTAGTGGAGTTACTAATTCTGTTGAGCCTTATTTCGATTTCCTTAGTTTAACCTATATTATATCCAACCTACTTAATATAAATTATTCGACATTATACTTAAAGAAATACTTTTCTAAAAAAAAAAAAAGTTTGGAGTCGCCAATCGGTAAAAAAATAGAATTAAGGTTTCTAAGTGGGAAAACCTTAATTTGACTACTAGTCTGCGAATATTTTAAAAATCGATTTTTTTAAAAAATCAAACTAGAAAAACTAGGTTTGAGGACTAACCTATTAAGATTAAGTCACCATGTGAAAATTAAAAGAAATTTGATGGGGTTTTTTTTTTCGTAATTTTTCTAAAAATGTTAAAATATACCTAAATAGACAAAAGTAACTAAAAGAGATTTTTTTTTTATTTTTATTACAAATTTCTAAAAAAGAAAAAAATTTTATATTTTTAACGGTTATTTTAAAGGTGCCTACATACCCGTTAATCGGGATCAAATCGGCTATAATTCTTTTTATATGATTTTTAGTAGGTGGTTCATTTTTATTTTTTAAAATCGAGTCAAACTTACGTTTTTATCAATTTATTATTTTAAAGGAAAATCTCAGAAAATCTAATTTTCTTAAATTAAACAAAAAAAAAAAACTAACTATCTTTCCTTAAAAAAAAACTTTGTTAAAATTTTTATTTTTCCAAAAAAAAAACCTTAAATGTCAAAAATATATTTTATTAAAAAATTATTTTTTTTAAAAAAAAACCCTAATTTAACTAAAAATTTGCAAGAAAATAATTAATTAAAAAAACCTGCACTTAAACAAAAAAATAATTAGTAAAAAAATAATAAAATGAATGAATATATAACATAACTAATTAATAAATGAAGAAAATAATATATAAAAAAAATAAAAAAAAATTACCTAGGTCAAGTCAGTTAGTGTTAGGTAGTGTTGCATGACAACTGCGGGTGACACTGTGGACAAGCATGGGGGTGACTTGGGCGAGCACCTAGGCGTGCGGATGGGTAAGAGCTGGGCGAGCGTGCGGGTGAGGTTGGGCGATAGTATGCAGGCGAAGCTGGGTGATAGCTACGGACGATGCTGGGCGTGCGGATAAGTGAGAGTGAGCAAGAGCTGGGTGATTATGCGGGCGAGGCTAGGCTTTAAGTGGTAGCGCATGTTTGGGCAATAGCGAAGCGTATGGTGGTTATAGGGGGATGTGTAGTGGTGGCGTACGTGGTGTGGGTGGTGGCACGTAAAGGCACGTATAGTGGCATGCATGGTGTAAAGTGCTGTTATTAGGTATATGTGATTAAAAGGGAAAAGTTCTCTTGACTCCTTGGTCAACATGCTATTTATAAATTCTAAAATTAAATCTTTCGAATCAAATTTTGTGATTTAACCTAGATTCGCCCTAGCTTCTAGAAACACTAGCTAGTTTGGGCTTTATTTTCAAGCCCAACCTGATCCAATTTAGCCCAATAATTTAACAAATCTTGATTTTTAGCCCCTAAATTGGTTTGGCCTAAAACTAATGGATTCAGCCCAACTTGACACAACTTGACTCCTAACTTGATTTTCTTTTTCTTTTTTTTTTCTTTCTTTTTATTTAAATTTTCGTTTTTTTTTTTATTTGCCTAGCTTAATTAATAAAAATAATTTGGCAAAAATGAGGTGTTTACAATCTTCTTTAGGACCTTAAGTAAGCTATTAACTTGAGGAGATAGTTTACTTTGTCTTAAGTGTTGAAATCACTCTTGACTAAGGTGAATCCATATTAAGTCTCTTAGCTGGAAATAAATAGTTCGGTGGCCTCGACTGCCAATCTCTTGTTGTCTCTGATTGAACTTGGTGATCTTCCTAGTGATAGACTAGTGCAGCTCATGCAATTTTTGGGCTTGGTCCACTCCGGAGTGACTTTCTTCAGGAGTTGCTAGGGTGCGATCATATCTAAGGGAATGGTAGGGTTAAGGCCATAGATGACCTCGAATGGGGTCTTCAATAGTGCTATAAACAATTTGGTTGTATGCAAACTCTACAGCTGGTAAGCACAGATCCCAATCCCTCAGGTTCTTCCCTATAATAGCTCTGAATAAATTGCCTAACGTCCTGTTTACCACTTTTGTCTGGCCATCAGTCTGAGGGTGGCTGTGGGAGCTAAACACGAGTTTGGTCCCAAGTCTTCTCCAAAGGGTCTTTTAAAAATAGCTCAAGAATTTTGTGTTCCGATTCGAGATAATTGTCTTTGGTACTCCGTGTAGTCGGACAATCTCTTACAAAAATAAATCAGCAATGTATAGAGCATTGTTAGTCCGATGGTATGGAACGAAGTACACCATCTTGTTGAAACGATCCACCATAACAAAAATAGAATCTTTCCCTCTGGATGTCCGAGGTAACCTTAGGACAAAGCCTATGTTGAGGTTGGCCCAAGATAAAGTTGGCATCGGTAGAGGCATGTCCCTTCCATGGGGTTCTCTCTTCCCCTTAGCATGCTTACATACTTCACAGCTACCAATTACCTTATGGACATCCTTAGCCAAACCTATCTAATAGAAGTTCTCCTTTAACAGATCAATGGTCTTGACCTCCCCAAAATGGCCTAAAAGTCCACTACTGTGAGCTTCCTAAACCAATAGTTCCCGTATAGAGCAATTTGGAATACATAACCTAGGGTCTTTGAATAGATAGCTATGCTTAAGATAATATCCTCCAATAACTACCCCCGCTAGGTACTATTCAACAATGGGACTAAAGTGAGGGTCAATAGCATACTGCTTCGTGATGAGTGAGAATCCCAATAATTTTGCTTACAAAGTGGTCAAAAAAGTTTGCCGTTGTGATAGAGCATTGGCAACCACATTTGTACTCCCCTTCTTGTGCTAAATGACGTATAAGAACCCTTCCATGAATTCCAACCATATGGCTTGCCTCTTAAAGAGTTTGTTTTAACTCCCAAGGTACTTTAATGATTCATTGTTGGTAAAAATAATAAACTCTCATGGTAACAGTTAGTATTGCCAAACAATGAGGGCTCAAAAAAGGGAGTACAACTCCTTCTCATATACAAAATAATTCAGGACTAGGCCGCTCAATTTCTCGCTGTGGTAAGCAACGGGCCATCGTTCTTACATCAGGATAGCACCAATTCTAACTCCTTATACATCACACTCCAATTCGAAAGGCCTGTCAAAATCTGGTAGTAAAACGACAAGTGTTGAGATGAGCTTCTCCTTAATCTCCTTAAAGCTTCACTCAGCTTGATCATTCCACTTGGACCCTTCATTCTTCTTTGTTAGCTCGATCAATGGGGCGACTATTATGCTAAAGTCCTTAATGAATCACCTATAGAAAGAAGCTAGGCTATGGAAACTTTGGACTTCAGTGACATTCTTCGGTGTTGGCCATTCAAAAACACCTTGGATCTTCTCCTCATCTACTTAGATTCCTTCCCTTGACACTACAAACCCTATGAAAATCACCTCTTTTTGGTAGTACATGCATTTCTTTACATTCCCATACAACTTCTCCACTCGTAGAATGTTAAATACTTCGTAAAGATGTTGAATGTGATTGTTCAAGTTGGCACTATATACTAATATGTCATCAAAGTACACGACCATGCATCTTCTAAGAAGAGGGCACATCACATGGTTCATTAACCTCATAAATGTGCTCAGCACATTAGTTAGTCCGAATGGCATAACTAACCATTCATAGAGTCCGTACCTAGTCTTAAAGGGAGTCTTCCATTCATCGCCCAACCTCATGCGAATCTGGTGGTAGCCAATCCGCAGATCAATCTTCAAAAATATCTTTGCACTATGAAGCTCATACAATATGTCATTGAGCTTCGGTATTAGGTATCTATACTAGATAGTAATTCAGTTGACCACTCGACTGTCAATTTACATATGCCATGAACCATCCTTTTTTGGAATGAGCAGAGCTGGTACAATATAGGGGCTCATGCTGTCCTTCACATATCCCTACTCAACGAGTTCGTCCACTTGTCTTTTTAGCTTGGCAACTTCCTCAGGGTTCATCTTACATATAAGTCGATTAGATAGGGTGACACCTAGCTGCTGATCAAGACAGTACTCTATGCTTCAAATTAGTGGTAGTCCTTTAGGTAGTTTTTTTGAAAACAGGTCAAAGAACTCATTTAGCAATCTTTGGATTTCTTCTAGGACATCCGGCAATTCCTTCATCTCCATCAATCTTCTAACCAACAAGAATATGGATTATTAGCCTTCTCAACAGATAGGAGCTCTCTTCGGCTCATAACTAAGGATTTCTTCTTATTAGCTCAATTGAGTTGATTGTGGATTTCATTTACTTAGGATGGGGTTAAAGGTTGCAACATAATCTTCTTTCCATCCTTGACAAAGGCATATGTGTTCTTATACCCATTGTGAATGATACACCGGTCGAACAACCAAGGTCATCCAAGTAGTAGATGTAAAGCTCTCATGGGGATAACATCACATACTACTTCATCATTATACATGTTCCCAACACTGAACGGTATGGTTACTTACATGCAAAGCTCCCTTATCATGAAGCTAGTGCAACTTATAGGGTCAAGGATGCTTTGAGGTCAGCAAACCTAACCTCTACATAAAGGAATGTGCAATGATATTAATACAACTTCCTCTATCCACAATGGTTGTGTACAGTTGGCCTCTGATGGTACACTTAGTGTGGAATAGATTCTCTCTCTAGTCCTCTTCAAAGTTCGGCATGGAATTCAGGACTCACCTTAAGACTAGGGTCATTACTTCCCCTTAGTCGGCATAAACAAAAGTCTCCTCTTCTTCTTCCACTTTGGGTTCTGTAACATTCTTTTCTTCCTCGAGGTTGCTCTCATTGATATTATCCACCATGTCTCTACGAAGTACCATGACATGTTAGTTTGGACATTCAATAGCCATGTGTCCGAAGTTTAAGCATTTAAAACACTTCACCTTGCTGGTCTTCCATCTAGATGGCGGCGTTTCTCATAGGTTCTCGATGTCAGCTTAATCTCGGGTTGACTCGATTATCCTGCTTGGCCAGATTGGTATGCTCGGCATTCATTAAGTCGGTCATTCCTTTCCTCGGCTCGGTGTGGCCTCATCGACTAGACTTGAATAGGTCGGTGTAATACAGGAGCTTAGGAGGATGTCTGCCCAAGTCAGCTTGAAACATTCATCGTTTGCCTTTCAACCCTTTGCACGATTTTGATGGCCTCGTCTAAGGTATAAAATCTCTATACTTTCATGATATTGCAAATCTCATACTTGAGCCCAAAAATGAACCTTGATATGGTACAGGCCTCTAGTTCTTCCACATCGGCTCTGATCATAAGCATCTAGAATTCTTTGATATAGTCATCGACAAGTCAGCTTCCTTAGCAAAGCTCCTGCAACTTGGGCAAACGTATCTTGTAGGTATGTTTTGGGTACAAATCTACACCTCAACAACCTTTTCATCTCATCTCAGGTCTTAACACCTTGTCTCCCATCTCTAGCTCTAGCGGTATTCAGATTATTCCACCACATCATGGCGTATTTAGTAAATTCCAACTCAACAAGTTCGACCTTGACCGCACCGTTATATCCATAACATTCAAATACTTTCTCAACCTTCTCTTCCCACTTTAAGTATTCATCTGTATCTCTACTTCCACTAAAGGGTAGGATTTTCACCTCAACATTGTCTAGTCCTTGAGGAACTCGGCGTCCTCATCCTTGCATTCGGTAATAATCAACTTCTTCTTCACCAAACTCTTCAACATCCACCTCCTCGTCATCTTCCCCAATCTCCTTTAACTCCAATCTTTGTCTAGCGGCTCCTTTAACTCGAGGGGGTCGAACTGGGTGATTGGTTCAATTGCCTTAGACATAGTGTCTCTCAAGGTCACCATCTTGTGGGTTTTGTTGCTGTACACCTTAGGATTGTTGCTGATTAATTTGCATTGTGGTGACTAGACTCTCAACGAGGTTTGTGAGTCTGTCAAGCTTGTCATCAATGGACCCTAGGGTGTTACTACCATTATGGCCATGACCAGGTTGAGCACTACTACCTTGGTCACCAATAACTCCCTGAATGCTTGAATCTAACATAGCGTAATACCCTTTCAAATAGGTTAACAAACTTGCTTTATTGTCATAATGGAAAACAGAGTAAAACAAAATATCAATGAAACCACACTAACGAACACACACAACATACTACAGTAGCTGTAGAAGGAATACGGCAGCCGCAGATAGTAAGGTGAACAAAACTCCATTGCAACTTTACACACTCCTTCGCGAAACCATGCTCTAATAGCAGTGAAGCTAATGCGTCTTTGAGGTCATACATACGAAGAAGCACTACAACTAATGAATTGAAAAGGAAATAGAAAAGAAACTAGCAAAGTTCAAGCAACTACCGAATGGATATAACTCACCACCCAATCCTCCTTAGCCTACTACCCGCTAGATATGATACACCATTCCAAATTGAAGGGTCACTTGCCACTACTCTTTACTAAAGTGAATAGATAAGAGTTAAATGATAACGAGAACACTAAGGTTGCTTTAATGAGTAAATCTGTATTGAAAGTTGAATGTGTGCATATAAGGAAAGTGGAGGTTTATATACTTGCCTCCTAGGGTTATTTTATACAAATGAAAAGACAAAAGGGTATTTTACAATTTCGTTACATTAATCATACTAAAAAGGGGTAAAAAGGACAAAAAATATCAAGTACAAAAAAGAAAGAATCATTCTAGAACATTGTGTTAGAAAGCATGTGTCACTTGATGGCTGTACGTCAAGAGTATGATACATAGGCAGAAATAAGAAGTGTTGGGAGTTAGGGGTTGACCTAATCTAGATCAAGTTTGGAGTCAATCAGCCTATAAAAAAGGTTAGCTATCTTGAAGTCAGACGCCAATGAGTCAAGTAGGTAGATTTGCTAGGTTAGTTCTGGGCTATCTTCTAGATTAAAACTTCACTGTTGGGTAGGAGTATGTTGGATACATGTAAGGATCTGAGAGACAAGTTGGCAGGAGTTTGGATCAGGATAAGAGTCCCTATCTTGGCTATGGCTTAGAGTTAGTTTTTTCCATGCGAGCTCTTAAAGTCTTCTAGCTCAACTTGTTGTGGTTAGTCTAGGGGGTTGATTGCTATCAACCATCCACATAAAGGTACCATACGGGTTTCTCGACAACCTCCATATTATCTTCCTCACTAGTGAACTTGGCCAAAAAATTTGCCAACACTTGAGCTTTTAATGCTGTTCTAAGTTTGTATTATATGCCATAGGCACTTAGCTCTAAGGTATATTTCATCATCCTCTCGGAAGGGTTTGGCCGTTGCAATTCTTGCCGCAAAGGTTGATCAATGAGGACCACAATTTGGTGGGCCCCAAAATACAATTTCTATTTCCTAGCCAAGAGAACCACTACTAAAACAAACTTCTCAATTTTCATATACTGATGCTTTAGCCCTTGCAAGATATAACTCATGTAATAAATGGGTCGATGCTCTTTGCCATCAATTACGACTAATATAGAAGAAAGAGCTTAGCAATTAACTGATAAGTACAAATATAAATTCTCTCTAGAGATGGGTGTTGAGAGAAGAGAATCGGTGGTGATGTAAGGAGTTCTTTTAATGCCGTTCTTCTATGGATTAAGCTTCATCTTGTATCTCCTAAAAGTAGCAAATGTCTCTTCAAGATTAGCGAGATGCCTATCTTCTATCACACTTTTTACAATCATGTCATCGACATATACTTCAACATTTTAGTGGAATACTAGGGTTTGAACAACTTGGTAATAAGTCTCTAGTATGTTGTACCGTCAGTTTTTCAACCTAAAAGGCATCATTGTATAACAATACATTCTAAAATTGATAATAAATGACATGTGAACTTCGTCCTCCTTATCCATCTTAATTTGGTTGTAACTCGAGAAAGCATCTATAAAAGAAAGCAATGCATGTCCAGCAGTTGAATCTACTATCTGATTGATCTTTGGCAGTGGAAAACAATCCTTAGGACACGCCTTGTAGAGATCCATGAAGTCTATGAACATGCACCACTTGCCGTTAGACTTCTTGACTAGCACACAGTTGGCTATCCAAGTTGGATAAGGCTCTTCCTAAATAAATCCTACCTTCAATAGCTTTTGGACTTCTTCTTCTATGGCTACTTATCTCTCGAGGGCAAAATGCTTTTTCTTTTGTTGGATCACCTTTATGCTTGGATCAATCTGGAGCTTGTGTACTATAACATCCTTTGGGATACTTGGCATGTCCAAAGGGGACCATGTAAACACATTAGCATTGATTCACAAGAAGTTGATCAAACTTTGCCAAATGTCTACCAATAAGGGTTTCCCTATCTTCATTGTTTTCCTAGGGTCATCTCCTAAAGAGATTTCTTTCGTATCATTCTCAGTACTTTCTATGCCGATTGACTTTCCTTCTGAACAGGTTTTTACTTGAAATACCTCTTCTTGTCTCAAAGCCCTCATGTACAAAGACCTTGCCAACTACTGATCCTCTTTGCATACGTCAACTCTCGTGGGAGTAAGGAATTTGGCTTTAAGATGTATAGTAGAAGGGACAATGCTGAATAGATGTTGATACAACCATCCCATGATCATGTTGTGTGGGGACCAACATTTGACGATAAGGAAGTCCACTTTATCCTTTGCAACATACTTGTCATCTCCAATTTGAATCGATAAAGAAATTACTCTGGCTACCCGGATGGGTTAATTGTTGAAGGCATACAAATCATATTTATAAGATCTTAGTTAGGCTTTGATCTTTAGTCTCATTTGGTCAAAAGTGTATTGGAAAATGATGTTTGTTAAACTTCTAATGTCAGCAAGAATTTTCTTAACCTTGAAGTTGGCAACTCTTACAATGATAACAAGTGCACCGTCATGTTGCCTCTAGATGCCCTTAAAGTCTTCCTCTGCAAAAGAGATTATATTATCTATCTTGACCTTCTTGCCTTAGATGTTGCAAACCTGATTTTTGGTGTTGGTCAAACTCAAAGAGCTTCACTAGCTTATAGTAAGTTCACTAATAATAGTGTTGATTACTCCATTAAGTGCTCTGTTGGAACTCCTATCCCTTGCACCGCTCCCCAGCAATAGCTGGCCGAGTGTCATTCTCCTATTCCTCATATCTCCTCTAAGACAGCCTCTCAATATTCTTGGCATCATGCGCTAAGAACTTTCGCAAATGCCTATGTTGAATGGCATCCTTAATTGCATTCTTGAGTTAGATGCATTCGTTTGTGTTATGACCTTTATCGTGATGGAAATCGTAGTACTTATTGGAATTCCTCCTCCTTAAGGGATTTCCTCTCATTCTTTCTAGCCATTACAAAATGCCTCTTTACCCGCATACCTCCATCAATATGTCTAAAATTGGACAATTGACACGTGTGTAGGATGAATATGTTGGAATCATTGGTCTTCTTCTCTCAGCATCTAAACTTTGATAGTCATCTCTCCCAAGTCTCTCTATTGCACTTCTCCTCTTATCATTTTTCCTATCTCCTCTGTTCTGATTAGCTTCTTGTTGAGCCTTTATGTTATTTTCTTATCGAATATATGAGGTAGCCTTCACCTTGAACTCGGCAAAAGTTCTCGACTTATTCTTTATGAGAGACTTGAAAAAGTCTCTATGGGGCTTGACTCCATCAATTACGGTGTTGAGGGCTACACTCATGTCCAATTATGGGATCTGAACCATCTTAGCCATGAACTTGGCCAAGTAATCTCTGATTGACTCATTTGATCGTGTTAAGGATTGAAGAATCCTTAATAAGAAGTTTATTTGCAAAGAAGTGCTAAAGAAACACTTCTGCTAGTTCTTCGAAACAAGAAATGGTGTTTCGTTTCAAATGTTTGAACCATGTACTAGCCGCATTCCTTAAGGTTGAGGGAAAAGCTTAATAGGCTACTGCATCACTCAGACCGTACAACTTGGCCAACATGCGGTAGTACTCTAAATGATCTTCAGGATCTTTCATCCAGTCATAAGTTTCAAACTATGGAAGCTTGATGTGCCTTGGTATCACTTCCTCCAAAACCTTAAGAGTAAAGGGGCTCTTCTTAATTTGGAACTGCTTGCTTGTTGTAACAAGGGTGCTGACATGCGAAGGTCTAGCATGGTGAACTTTTTGTGGTTGCTTGCCTTTGTCAACTTTTTTTAACGCAATAGCTAAAGGTCCTATTGCAACCTTGGCTTGCTTTTTTGGCATTTCAAGTAAATAAATTGAGTTATTGTTGTTCTCGGCATCGTAATCACCATTCTCTTTATTTTGATTTAGGTGAACACTGTTATGAAGAAGGTTAAGGATCTGTTCATGTTTTTTGTTTAATTCCTTATTTTCTTTGGCCAAATTGAGGCAGAGTTGCTTGAGCCTAGCTAGACGTTGCTTGTCAATATGCTTACTCCCGCCTTCAGGGTGTTGGGAGGAAGTGCCAAAACTTGCACTCTTAGTCATTCTAGTTTTTACCATGTGAGTGTATTCGAGAAAAAACAAATGATGCTAAATGTTGTTGGTGGATTTTAGTAATTGGAATTATCTTGCAAAGAAAGGAAAAGCTCTTGGTACCAAGGCTAATCTGGTGCCTAAGTTAGTAAATATGAATAGAGAAAGTTAAGTGAGTGGTCAAGAGGTATCAAATGTACCTTACAGTGTTTCTTCATTGTATTTATAGGCGAATGTCGTATATGAAATAGTAGTTATCAAAATGATTAATGAGATACGTAGAAACCTCTTGATCTGACACATTTTGAAAATGTAAGGAGAGTAGGCGGTTATGTAATATAAACGTATCAGGTGATAATTGTTTGTGCTACTTTACTCAATTTAAATCAAATGTTAGTCCATGTTACTCGACATTAACTACGAATCGAGTTACTCGTCATGTTGATGTTACTCAACACGGTCGAGAATAGAGTCTCTCGTCATGTAGGCAATTGAGTGATGGAAATTTGACTATCAACAAAAAGGATAAGTGCAATTAGAAGGAATTAAGTATGTTAAGAGATTAGGTACTAAATTTCTTCAGATTAAGGTAATAGAAGATAGTCAACCTAATAGTAGGATTCAAGTTCTTAAAGTGATCCTAGGGCGCTCTATTTAGAAGCGATTTAGATAGAAAGGGTCTCAAGATTAGGAAGAGGCTAAAGATGTGAGTTCGGCCAATTCAGAATTTGAATTCCATAGGAATTGGATTAAGCATCTCCGTAGTCTAAAGAATAATTAAGATTGAAAAGTTGCAAGGAAATAGAGAGTAAATAAGAACAATTTACTAAAGATTATAAATTATTTCTTTCAATTTAATTATGGTTGTTTTATTTTAGTTATATTCATTTAGTTTTCTTCTTATTTATATTATTATTCTTATTTTAAATTATTGTCCTTTATTTATATTTCTTGTTGTGATATATCTCTCATGAATTTTGATGATAACAAAAAGAGAAGAATACTAATGAACCATCAAGTATGTAAGTATTTAGAAAGGTTTTTAGAAAGTTTAAAATTACAAATTGAGAATGTTTCAAAAGGTTAGTTAAAGGTCTGATTTAATTAAAGGAGACAACTCTAAAAATCTTCAGAGAATGCTTTAGTAGTTTTTTTTTTTTTTTTTTTTTTGTAAGAAGAATCGGTATAGTATTTCAAAAACTTGTTCAAAGACTTCAAAGAGCAGAAGTCTGATACTCTTCGAAAGGTTATTTAGATAGTTACTTTGGAAGAATAACAATGAAAATTAATTCATATCATATTCGAAGAAAACAAGGCATAGCTCCATTAGATTAAGTATATTAGGGAAATACATTTAATTCCGTTTTATTAAACATGGAATTAAGAATCCATGGCGATCATTTAAGCAAATGTATCATTGGATAAATCAAGATATATATATAAGAATGGATAGGGGCAAGATTGGTTTCGGATCTCATGGGATTACATTTTTTCAAATTTGAAGCTTATCTAAAAATTGTTGATCAAGCATATATCCTACCAAGCATAAAGGATTGAATTTAAAATTCAAATCACCGAGATCTTCTAAAAAATATCTATGGATTATCTAGATGTTGAAAAGGATAAACATGATTCGAAGATAATCTCATCATCTTTTAGCTGTTGGAAGACTCAAGTATAAAAGAAAAAGTGATTCAAAATTATACATATGAATCTAAGAAGTAAAAGATTACATATAGATTATACTTAGATCGTGAACAATTCTTACAATTTGGAAGAGCAAATAATGAATTTTAGATACTTCTCTAAAAAGTTGAATTGAAGCGGATCTCTCATTAATCATTGCTTGTGTTTTTATCTGAAATCTTTTTGAGATTCATACTGTTATTCTCACTTGTTTTCTTATAATACTTGTTTATTGTTTGAGTATCAAGAGAAGTTAAATTATACTCTGTAGATAATAACATAAATTGAAGAAAAGCTAGATAGGTAGAGCAGAGTATTGTGAAAGCTTATATGTGGCAAGTGCTTGTAAACTTCTTGTGATTTTGATTTAGTTGATCAAGTTGAATGGCACTGGTCAAGTAGACTGGGTCTCCAATAGTAAAGCTAGAATAGAGTAGTAGGCAGAAGGCCAAAGCTCTATAAATCTTGAGCTTAATATTCTTCTTTTTATCTCTTTTAATTTACATTATTTAATTGTGTTGATTATTTGTGCGTTGAATTATTAAAATACCACTATTCACCAAATTAAGTTATTTAAAGGGGTAATTTTAATTTACAATGAAAAAGTTTCAAAAAAAGTTTAAAAACATCAATTTACGCCCCTCTTGATATCTTATACCGAACCAACAATTGATATCAGAGCAAAGCTCTGATATCACCAAGAGTTCAAAATCATGGGTGAACTAAGTAGTAGTTTAATAGTTTAATCTAGCAAGACACTATTCTTTGATGGGACTAACTTTTCTTATTGGAAATTCAAGATGGAGACTTATGTGAAAGCATCAGACTATTAGGCTTGGCAAATTATTTATACAAAAGATCTCAAAATTCCAACCGTTATCACAACAAATAATGATATCAATAAAGCCTAACTCAATTCAAAGGCTAAGAACTTACTTTTGAGTACTATTATACATTCAGAATTTTATCTAATTGCTTCTTATACAACAGCTAAAGATATTTGGGATACCTTATTGCAAACCTATGAAGGGACTGAAACAATCAAGGACATAAGAAACAGTTAAGGACACGAGAATCAACTTGCTGGTTTACTAATATAAAACTTTTCGAAATCTTCCTAGTGAAGAAATCAATGACACTTTTAGTAGATTCACTACTATAACTAATGAATTATCTTCTCTTGGCAAAAAGATTAGTGATGCAGATATGGTACGTAAGGTGCTAAGGATCCTTCCCTAAATCTAGAATACAAAGAAAACTACTATAGAAGAAGCTTGTGATCTAAAGACATTAACCTTAAGTCAATTGCATAGCAAGTCATGGCATATGAAACTAATTTTCTCAAATCTAAAAGTACTACAAAGCATACAAAGAAAAGGGCCGTAGCCTTCAAAGCCAAAGAAACAGATGCTGACTTTAAAGAAGAAGATTTATCTAAAGAAGAAGAAGAGGATGTGATGCTTCTAGCTAGAAAGCTCAACAAATGGTTAAAGAAGAAATGTAAGAAAACATTTACTAAAAGATTTTATACTAATAAGAATCGTTATAATAATGCAGGAAAGGTAGTCAAGGAAAAGGAAGAGAAAAAGTTCAAAAAGGAAGTTATTTGCTATGAATGCAAAAAGCTAAGGCATATCAAGTATGAATGTCTGGTGTTAATCAAGAAAATAGAGAAATTTAAGAAGAAACCCAAATTCTGATGGCTACATGGACTGATTTTGGAAGATTCATAAACCGAGTTACAAAGTTTAGAAGAATACGAGGAAGCAAATTTGTGTCTTGTGGCACTCTCTAAGGTAGATTCTAAAACTAATTCTAATTCTGACTTAGAAGCACTTGATGATATATGTGCTAAAATCAACAAACTAGTCAAAGCTCTTTTCAAGTCAAGTAACAAGACTTATAAGCTTGAAGCCAAAGTAAACACATTAAAAAATGAAAAGCAAGCTCTTAGTCGAACTAATCAATTTCTAGCAAATGAAAATGATATTTTGAAAAACGATTTCAAAGGATTACATATTGCTCATAAAGCCTTAGTCAATGAAAATCTTATTCTAAATGAAAAAATTAAAAATTTGAAAAGTCATGTAGAGTTTATTAGAGTTAATCAAAACATGTTCTAAAAATTTGATGAAAGTGATAAAAGTTACAAATGTTGATTTCTAGTCAAAGGATGGATAATTCAAAATCTAGACTTTGTTTTGAATTTGGAGATACATCTAAACAAAGAAAGAAATAGTGTTTGTCGAGTCAAAAAGTAAAAATCAAGAAACATTCGAAGAAAAGTACAAAGGCAAAACAGTTGAACCTATCAAAAGGTACAATAGATAGTATTTTCAAACAACAATAAGTATCCTTTTAGATGATATAATAGAAGATTGAACAGAGGGTATTTTAGAAAGTATCTGAGCTAAGTGGTAAGTAATAGGTATATTGAGCAAAAACCTTATACTTGTTGTCTATGTAATAAACTAGGCCACATAAAGAAACATTGTTTTTATAAAAAATTCGAGCTCAACAATAATCAAGGTCCCATTCAAAATTCATGAACCCAAGCTCCATTGGGTTCATAAACAAGCTTGATTGTACTGTGATGTGTGTAGGAATACGAAGCTAAGATAAAAGGAACATGATATATGGATAGTAGATGTTCAAGAAACATGATAAGTGATGCTTTGTTGTTCACAAATTTGGAATGGAAGGAAAATGGTTATGTGAAATTTGGTGATAATGGTAGAGGTGAAATAATTACGATAGGTTCGATTGGTTTGGCACCTCATTCAATTGAAAATGTATTGTTAGTTAAAGGTTTGAAACTTAACTTACTAAGCATAAGTTCGTTGTGTGATAAAAGATATAGAATAATTTTTGAACATTATAAATGTATTGGTTTCAATAAGGATAGACTTAAGTTGTTTAAAGGATTCAGAAAGAAGAATGTTTATTTAATTAAACAATTAGAAGTATCATTTGAAAGTTGATTCATGTCAACAAATGATAACACTATACTTTGGCATAAGAGGCTAGGACATGTGAATTTTCAACAACTTAAGAATTTGTCTAAAAAAAACTTAATTCAAGGCTTGCCAAAACTACATGCTTATGAAAATATTCATTGTGATGCTTGTCTTAAGAATAAGATGAGTTCATCATCACATAAGGGTAAAAAAAGTAATATCTACTCAAAGACCTTTATAGTTGTTGCACTTGGATCTATTTGGTCTAACCTGCACTCTAAGTCTTAGAAGGAATAGGTATGAATTTATCATAGTAGATGATTTCTCTAAATTTACTTGGATCCTGTTCTTGCATCATAAAAGTGATGCTTTTAAAAGTTTTGAAACTTTTTCCAAAAGATTTGAAAATGAAAAAGGCCTCTCTATCATCAACCGACAAATTGATCACGGAAAAGAATTTGAAAATTTAGGTTTCATCTCGTTTTATGAAGAAAAGGGAATGACTCATAACTTTTCCGCACTTTACACTTAGCAACAAAATGGAGTAGTTGAATACAAAAACAGAACTATCTAAGAAATGATGAGAACTCTACTTAATAAAAGTAATATAGCATATCATTTTTTGGTAGAAGCAACATTAATAGCTTATTACATCATAAATCGTGTATATGTTAGACCTCTGAAAAATAAAACTACTTATGAGATTTACAAAGGTAGAAAATCTACTATTTCACATTTTCATACATTTGGTTACAAGTGTTTTATAAAGAAAATAGGAAAGGTATTGGGAAAATTTGATGAGAGAGCTGATGAAGCCGTCTTTCTAGGCTACTCTCTAAATTTGAAGGCATACCGAGTATACAATAAAGAAATAAAAGTGGTAAAAGAATCAATAAATGTCAATTTTATTGAAGAAACAAGCAATGAAGAATCGGATGATGAATCTCTAATAGCCTTGAATAAAAAGAATATAATATGACTTGATTCAGAAGAAAGTTAGAACCTCCTTCAAACGAAACAATAGAAACTTCAAGAATGCCTAATGTATCTAAAACGGAACCAACATTAAAAGGTTCTTGAGAAACTAATACCAAGTTTATTAAAACACATCCAGAAGGTAAGTCAGAAGATTCTGAACACTTTTGTATTCTCCTACCATCTCTTAAATTTAAAACTGATCATCCTCCTAAACTTATAATTGGTAATGTTAGACCGGGAATAAGAACAAGATTAAGCTTACAAAATTTTGAAAATCATTTTGCTTTAATAATTGAAGTTGAACCTCACTCAATTGATGAAGCTTTAAATGATAATAATTGAATCTTAGCTATGTAAGAAGAACTTAGTCAATTTCAGAAAAATTAGGTTTGGAGTTTAGTTCCAACGCCCAAAAATAAGTCAGTCATAGGAATTAAATGGGTTTTTAAGAATAAGCTAGATGAACATGAAAAAATAATCAGAAATAAAGCGTGTTTAGTGGCTAAAGGTTACTCTCAAGAAAAAGGGATAGAGTACTGTCGAGTCTGATTTTTCGATTTTCTATTTATTTCAATTAATTTCTCATTTCTTGATTAATACTAAACCCTTACCCATTTAATATTAATCCTCTACTAAAGAAATTGAGAAATTCCGGTTTTTTTATTGAAAATAAATTTTGGAGTCGCCACTCGACCGAAGTCGAGAAAAAAAAAAGAAACCATAATCAATTGGGTGGATTGATTACGATTTGGCTACCGGTCTTTGATTTCAATTTTAACAAAGAACCAAAGGGTTCCAAATTCGGGAGCTAACCTATTAAACCCTAACGGGTACCACTATTTATTTGCTGAAATTAGGATCATTTTTCTATTTATAATATTTTAAAAATAAATAAATAAATAAGAACCTAAGTTTCTACATATTTTATCGTCGTCCCGAAGGTGCCTACATACCCGCTAGCCAGGATCAGACGATTGTAGTTCTTTCCAAAAACTTTAACGTGTTGGTTCTTTTTATAAAAAATGATTGGTTGAATTTACGTTTTTATTAACCATTTTATTTTTATTAAGAAAAATCCCTAGAAACTTAATTTTTATTCCTAATTATAAAAAAAAAACCTAAAAACCTAATTTTTGAAAAGTGCCAAATTAAAATTTTTATTTAAAAATAACTAAGTGATAATTTTTTTTATTTTCAAGAAAAACCCTAAAGATTTTATGAAATATGCAATGTTCTACATGATAAAACTTTTATACAGAAAAGATGCTTAAAATATTAAAAAAGAAAGAAAGAAAGAAAAAATTCCTGATCATAGAAAAGTTGCCTTAATCATAGAAAAGATATCTAAATCATAGAAAAGGTGTCTGAATCATAAAAAAGAAACCTAAACTATGAAAAAGACATCTAAACAATAGAAAAGATATCTAACCATGGAAAAGACATTTAACCATGGAAAAGACATCTAAACTATGAAAAAAACATCTAAACTATGGAAAAGATGTCTAACCATAGAAAAGAAGTCGATTAAAGATTTTTTTATTTTATCAATATCAAAATAATTTTTTAATTTAGAAAAATTACATATTTTATCGTCGCCCCGAAGGTACCTACGTCGGGATCAGACGATCGTAGTTCTTTTGTAAAAATCTTTAGTGTGCTACTTGATTTTAATTTTGAAAACTGTCCAAGTTTACGTTTTAATTGATTTGGTTATTTAAAAAAAAAAAAATCTAAAGGGTCCTAACACTTAAGTGCTGTTATTTTATAAAAAAAAAATTCTAACCATCCTATTTTTTAAAAGGGCCTTTTATTAATTTTCATTTAAAGAAAAAAAAACAATTTTCTACGTGATAAATCCTGCCAAATCTAAAAATATAACTAATTCTATCAACTATTAAACTAATATATATAACTATCTACCAAAATAAAATAATTTCATATAATACACTTTATATAAGAACTAATAGTAAAACTCCTAAAGTCATATATTAAAACTCCTAAAGTCATATATATACATATATACATATTATATATTACATGAACTAATAAAACTGATCTTAACAACCTCATATCCTTGCTATTAACAACATCAGGCAATAAACTTGATATAAAAACTAATACTAGAGTTTCCTAAACTAAGGTATTCATATATGCAAAATATATTTACTGTTAATGAACAAATAACATGATAATAATATAACAATAATCAAACCAAAGCAAAAACTAACCATCGACGGAACTCACCTGATCACGCACGTTTGTAAAGCGACGATGGGAGTACTCGTGCACGGTTAAGTCTATTGGGATGCGACAGTGGATTGAGTTCGTCGGGGAGAAGGAGTGTGCAACTAATCGTCAGTGGACATGGACTTCGGCTTCGGAAATTTGGATGTTGGATTTTATTTGACTTTAGCCTTTGGATGTTCGTCGGATTTAATCTGGCTTTGTTGGATTCGGTGGATGGAATCGGGATGTCTCTTCAATTCAACGTTCCAGGCGATCAATGTGGTGCATCATGTCGTCGGGGTATGGCTTGGATTAAGAGTGTGGAACGTCGCTTGGATTACGTTGTGTATGGGTCACAGGTTGGATTTGTTTGGCCAACGTTCAGCAGCGTTCGTGGATTACAGTTCGGTCAAGGGCGTGTCGTTTATCGGATCGGTGACGATGAGGCTGCTGTTTGTTGCTGCGTAACAAAGATCGGCGTAGACGGAAACTGCTCGGGCGTGTTGTTTGTCGAATCAGTGACGATGGCATAGAGTTTAGCCAAGAACTATCCAGCGGGAAGGATAGAGGACTGTCAAGCGTTGGAGAGCTGCGGTCAATTGCAGTGCGAAAGGTTGAACTATTTTGGTATGGACTACTGCAGAGTTTCCGGATTGCGGCACGACTCCTAGTCGGAATTGGGCTGTGTATCCGTCGGGCTTCTGTTCTGTGGAGTGATGGAATGCTGCTGTTTTTGTTCTGTGGATGAAGCAGAATTTTTTTTTTAAGCTGATCTCCCCTCCTTTTCGTTGTGGTTCTCTTTTTATAAAGCCCAAATCAAATCTTAATGTACCCGATTAAACTAGATTCAAATCTCATTTAAATCTGATTTAGCTAAACTCATATGATTTAATTAGATATGATTCTTTTGCAAAGATAGAAAAATAAAGACATTGGTGCCACAGAGACTCGAACCCATGACCTCCAACTAAATCCACCCAAGCGCTCCGCTACTTATCCGTTAGGCCGTTGATCTATTTCTTAACATTCATTACAATTAAATTATATTTAAACTATCTAAATCCTTAAACTAAAAATTTTTAACTAAACTAAAATTAAAACTAATAGTAAACTAATTATTCCTAATATAAATTACTTCCTAAAAATCTACGAAATCTTTATAATTTTTCCTTTTCTTATTTTTTTGGTATTTTCATTATTTGTTAATTTTTATTTTTTTGAATGAGGACCTTTTTTGTAAAAAATAAAAATTAAGACTATGGAAGGGCAAAAATTAGGTGTCTACAAGTACAATGAAACTTATGCTCCTATTGCTCGGTTAGAAGCAATAAGATTACTACTTGCATTTTCTTGTTTGAAAAATTTGAAATTGTATCAAATGGATGTAAAAAGTGCTTTTTTGAATGGCTTTATCTAAGAAGAAGTGTATGTTGATCAACCTCTTAGATTTGAAGATCCCTTCAAATCAAATCATGTGTATAAGTTAAAAAAGACTTTGTATGGATTCAAACAGGCTCCTCGTGCTTGGTATGAAAGATTAAGTCAATTCTTAATTAAAAATGACTTTCAAAGGGGAAAAGTAGATACTACTCTCTTCATGAAACATCATGGAGAAGATATATTAGTTGTATAAATTTATGTTGATGACATTTTTTTTTGTGCAACTAATGAGAAACATTGTCAAGAGTTTTCAAGCTTGATGCAAGCAGAATTTGAGATGTCACTCATGGGAGAATTAAACTTCTTCTTAAGATTACAAATCAAACAATCAAAAAATGGAATATTTATTCATCAAGAGAAGTATACCAGACAAATTCTGAAGACATTTAGTTTTGAGAATACTAAGGATTCTTCAACTCCTATGAGTACCTTAATAAAACTTAGCATCACAGATAATGGCAAAAAGGTAAATGAAAAATTATATCGAAGCTTAATTAGATCTTTACTATATCTAACAACTTCACGGCCTAATATTTTGTTCAGTACTTGTATATGCTAGATTTCAAAGTTCACTAATAGAAACACACTTAACTGCAATTAAAAAGATATTTAAATTTATAAAAAGCACTATGAAACTAGGAATTTGGTATCGTAAGAGTCAAAATTTTGATCTCATAAGATATTCAAATGTTGATTATATAAGTTGCAAAGTGGATAGGAAGGGTACTTTAGGTACTTGTGAGTTCTTAAGAGATAAGTTAGTTTCTTGGTCCTCTAAAAAACAAAACTCTATTGCTCTTTCAACTACAAAAGCTAAATATGTTTCTATTGGAAATTGTTGTGCTCAAATACTTTAGTTAAAACAACAATTGAATAACTATGGGATAAGTTATAAAAATATACCCGTAAAATATGATAATACTAGTGCTATTAATCTAACAAAAAATCCAATTTATCATTCAAGATCAAAACACATAGAAATAAGACATCATTTCATTCATGATCATGTTACAAATAATGATGTGAGTATTGATTTTGTTCCAACTGAATATCAATTTGCTAATAAATTCATAAAGCCTTTGGATAAATTAAGGTTTGAATTTATTCATAATAAAATCGGTATGTGTAGATCTGTCTTGACATTTTTTTTTCTTTCAATGGTGAGATTTCTTTCTTCTCATGTGTTGAATATGAAAAAGTATTTTACAGGTCTTAACATATCCGTAGTGGGTCCAATAAATCAACTCACATGCATCTAGATAAGGACCAATAGATTTTGCAATTATTTTCTTTTCTCCAATATATAAAAGCATTTTTTCTCTTTCTTCTTCTTACTTCTTTAGAATTTTCATATTTCTTTCTTATAATTTCTCTCTCAACCAAAATCATGGTTCCTAAAAAATCAACCTATATAGCTTCAAAAGGAGCCAAATCCAAAGTTCAAAACAATCCTGATAATCCTATTGTTCTTGATGAATAAGAAACCAACACCACCATTCTTACAGTTTCTCAATCCAATCTACCCTCTCAAACACATCAGAAATCACCTGAAAGAACCCAAACCCTAAAATTACATGATGAGCTAGTGAAAGAAACTACTCAGGAAGTGAACCAAAAGAATGGTTTTGAGGGAAATTCCGAACCTATAGAGGAAGTTAATCAAAAGGATGGTCAAGATGTACCAAAATCCAGTTTATTTGAAGAAGTTACTGAATCTAAAGGCATTGGATCTTCCGACAAGATATCTAAAGAAAAGTTTAAAAGGGATCCTCCTAAACAAACCCCTTAATAAAACCCAAGAAGTCTCCACGAAAGATCAAGATTATAACCCCAAAGAAGAAAACCTCAAAACATTCTAAGGCTGTACAGAAATCTCCAAAAGAAATGATCACAAAACCCTTCTCCAAGTCCAAAGACAAACCTAAGAAAAGATATACAGTAAAAGGTAAAAATCTATCCATTAAAGATTCTTTTTATTTAGATTTAGAATTCTTTGAAAAGAATGGTTTTTATTAGAAGGAGTATATGGATAGGTTAAGTCTGAATAGCTTGGTTAATATGAGAGGAGTTATATATGGAGAACTTGTTGATGAATTTTACAAAAGACTTGATAACAAGGATCAAGAAGTTTGGAAGTCAATAGTATTGGGTCAAAAAATTGAAATATCGAAGAAGGATATCTTGAAACGCTTCAGCATTAAGGAAATCTAAGAAGATGAAAACCTAGTACAAATGACTAAAGAGAATGTGTTTATTGAATTAAATGATGGAATAGAATTAGGAGTGGACAGAAACATTTTTAGTATGGAGTTTGAGTTATTAGTCCACATTCTACATAAGTTTGTCAACACATTTGTATTACTTAGAAGGGGTAATGTAACATTTGTAACAAGAGAAAATGCATTGGTTATTTTGGCAATGTTAAGGAAAAAAAAGGTGGATGTAGTAAAGCTAATGATGAGACACATATGGCAACACTTGGATGTTTGGCTATATGGGAATTTATTGATGACCTTCTTCAATTTCAAAAAATTGAAAATACCAAGTGAAGCAACCTATCCTTTCTATCCTATTAAGTTAGGATAGAAAATCTTTAAGCAAATGGGGATTTATGTGAATGACAAACTTTGGCATTCACATAACGGAGGAATTTATGTTCACCCTTCAAATTGGAAGAAGAGTGATCATAATTGAAGAGAAGAACATTGAAAAGAAAAGAAAACAAGGAAAGGAACCTATTGAGAAGAAACAAAACAAGAAAGGAAAATTGGTAAAAAGATCTAGTGGGATAAAATTCAAAGAAGGGATTAGATCACCTTCAGATAATGATTCAAAAAGTACTAAGTTACAACTTATTCCCTCCAAACAAAGTGAAAGTTCAATTTTTGTTGAACAAATTTCTAAGGGAATTAACGAAGTTCTTGGGCAGTTTGTCAAAGACCAGCTCACATGAATGACGGATTTGTTTAAAGCCTAGGTTAAAGAAATTGTTTCAAAACCCAATTCTGATGACAAAACTCATTTTGCTTATTTTCCATCTGAACTACTTAAATAGACTCAACCAACTATTCCTTTGTCTAAACCAACTATTCCTGTCTTAGATTCTCACTTCATAGCAACTAAACCTCACTCCCCTATAGTTTCTACTCAACCAACTGTACAAACTAATCTGATTCTTGTTCTAGCTTCTAACAAAACTCCAGTCATCTCCCCACAATCTTCTAATCCTAAGTTTCCAACACCTCAAATTGCTACTCCTATCTTGAACCTTAAAGAATAGAAGTTTTTTCTATTGATTCCAACAAAGAAGCTATTGCATCTATTCTAGCTTAAACTACACCTACTTTTGCGAAGAACAAAGAACCAACCTTCACTATAAGCAAACCATCTAAAGTTACTGCTTCTCCTAGCAAGGCAACTCTAACATATTCTAGAAGATTTAAGCTCTATGCTAGGAAGAAAACAAAAAGATCTTAGAAATAACTTTTCTTATTCTAGTATTTTGGTCTGTGTTAGGATCTTTTGTTCCAATGAAACTTCGTTATGGTATCAGTTTCTTTTGTTTTCTGATGAAAAGTCCCTCTCTGGACTTAGCTATGTATGTTCTATTATTGAATGAAGTATTTTCAATCTACACATTTTGTTTGTTTGTAAATATTAAGGGGGAGTGAATCAATAATCTCTAATGATAACAAAAAAGGGGGAGAGAAAAACTAAAAACATTTAAGTTCTGTACAACATGTTGCTTGTGTGAGCTATGTGAATTTTCATTGGTTATGTTTCTTTTTTACCATTTATTGGATATCGATTCAATTTACTTTATGTTTTTGGATTTATAAAGTGTCTTTATTATCATTAAAAAAGGGGAAGAATATTAGATATCTCTTATGAATTTTTATGATAACGAAAAGAGAAGAAGGCTAATGAATCATCAAGTATGTAGGTATTTAGAAAGGTTCTTAGAAAGTCTAAAATTACAAATTGAGAATATTTTAGAAAGGTATTTAGAAGGTCTAATTTAATTAAATGAAACAATAAAAATCTTCAAAAGTTTTTTTTATAAGAAGAATTGGTACAATATTTCAAAAACTTGGTTGAAGACTTCAAAGAATAGAAGTTTGATACTCTTCAAAAGGTTATTCAAATAGTTAGTCTTGAAGAATAATGGTGAAAATTAATTCATATCAAATTTGAAGAAAACAAGGCCTAGCTCCACTAGATTAGGTGTATTAAGGAAATATACTTAATCCTGTTTCACTAAAGATAGAATTAAGAATCTATGGGGATTATTTAAGCAAATGTATCTTTAGATAAATCAAGATATATATAAGAATAGATAAGGATAAGATTGGTTTCAGATCTTGTGGGATTTCTTTTTTTTTTTTCAAATATAAAGCTTATCTAAAAGTTGTTGATCAAGCATATCCTACCAGGCTTAAAGAATCGGATTTAAAATTCAAATCATCAAGATCTTCTCAAAAATATCTATAGATTATCTAGACGTTGAAAAGGATAAACATGATTTGATGATAATTCTCGTCATCTTTTAGTCATTGGAAGACTCAAGTATAAAAGAAAAAGTGATTCAAAATTATACATACAAATCTGAGAAGCAAAAAATTACATATACATTATACTTAGATCGTGAGCAATTCTTACAATCCGAAAAAGCATAAAATGAATTTTTAATACTTTTCTAGAAAGTTGAACTAAAGTGAATCTCTCATCAATCATTGCTTGTGTTTTTTACCCAAAATCTTTTTAAGATTCATACTATTATTCTCACTTGTTTTCTTATAATATTTGTTTATTGTTTAAGTATTAAGAAAAGTTAGATTGTACTCTATAAATCTGTATTAGCCTATATTGAAGAAAAGCTAGATAGGTAGAGTAAACTATTGTGAAAGCCTATGTAAAGCAAGTACTTGTAAACTTTTCGTGATTTTGATTTAATGGATCGAGTAGAATGACACTGGTGAAGTAGACCAGGTCTTCAATAGTAGAGTTGGAAGAGAGTAATAGGTAGAAGGCTGAAGCTCTATAAATCTTGAGCCTAATATTCTTCTCCATATCTCTTTTAATTTGCGTTATTTAATTGTATTGATTATTTGTATATTGAATTATTAAAATACCACAGTTCACCAAATTAAGTTATTAGGAGGGATAATTTAATTTACAATGAAAAAGTTTTAAAAACGTTCAAAGATATCAATTCAACAGCAACGCCCTTCCCCCCTAGCCCCCCTCCTCTTTTGATATCTTATACAGGACCAACACATGTTTTACTACGATTATCTCCATAATTATTAAGTTAGGTGATTGGATATCTTAAGGTAATTTGTTAGTAACTTAAGTTCTTACACATATAGTTTCCTGTAAGATCGATACTTGAACTTATATTCATTTCATATATAGTATAATTTGACTAGGTGTACTTGCCTATTAATGCGGTATATGTTCAATAAAGTTTTTGGCACTGTTATCAGGGAACAAAAAGAGTAACTTAGTTAGAATATTAGCAAGGAAACCCCAATTTGCAATTATTTTAACATTCTCATAATAATTCTTCTTGCAATTCTTTAAGTATTTTCTTCTTTAACATGCTTTTTAACCAATTAAGCATGCAAATAGTAACCGGGGAAATTGCGTAAGGGGATGGATTCAACCATCGAGCCAACAATATAAAACAACAACACTCTTTGGAAGGTAGCCTAAGTTTGGTTTGATTTATTTCAATTTCAATTATTTTTTGTTAGTTTGTCATTTATTTTGTTGTCTTATCATGATTTTATTCAAGTATCAAGTTTTGAACATTAGTTATTATTTTCTCTGCTCAATTTGTTACATTAAGAATAGTTCTTGAATATGTTATTACAACAGTAAAATTCAATTGGTTATCTAATTAAGGTGTTATTTGACCTATTTTACAACTTCAATTCATCTAATTTTGAGTTTTTCAAGAGTGATTGCAAGAATTGAATCAAGAGAGTCGAAATTACATAAATTTAGGAACTGGGATAGAATACAGCCGAAGTCTATGCTAATGGACTTAGCTTGTGTTCCCTCTGTAATTTTATTACAAGAGGATTTCCCAAAAAAGTTTTAGGATGAGAAATCTACAAGAAAGGACCATGCTTATAGACTTCATCTCGTGGTTCATCTAAGTATGAAAAAATAAATAAATAAAAGAACACGAGCCATGATTGAACTACATAATTGTGCACCATGCCCATGGTTTGAAACAAATTCAAAGATCACAGGCATCTTCATTTTAAAACATACACTCTCTCTAAACACCTTTTTTCTTCCATTTCTCTCTCTATACACCTCCTAAATCTTTATAAAATATCACAACTTGACATTACACACTACAAAATCAAGATACTTATATCATCCCTTTTAAGTTATTCTCTTAGGATTATAGATAGATTGTGTAAAAATTTGATTTTTAATGAGAGTTTCATAAAGAACATCTTTGAATGCATGTGCAAAGATCTTAATTTCTAGGAGTGATTTAGGTAAATTAATGCAATGAAATGTGTTTTCTATACATTATTTACTACAAAATCCATGAAAATTGCATACTTATCAAGGATTGTAGATAAGAAAGTGAAAGAAAGTTAAGGAAATTGAGGGCAAATGAGAGAAAGTGAAAAAAAGTGTTGGAAATTGCTATTGATATCGTTCTTGCAATGTGATGTATACAATTCATGTTAAAATTTAGAAACTTGATGAAACTAAATTATTGTGTAATTAAAATGATCCATGAAATTCTTAGAATTGTTAACATTGATTTATTTTAATACATATCCTAAATTCATATTAGAATTAGGAAATTTGTTAATAATTGCACTACTGAATAGTAAAAACCAAGTTTTAAATCAATTATATGTCGAATACTAATGTTCATAGCTACTAGAGAATCTAAAATTATAGGTTTGATTAAACAACGAAAAATTAGTGTCTCATTAGCATGTTAATTTCATTAATCCATGTCTTCAGAAATTAGCATTTCAATATACGTTATGTTACTATTTTAAGAATTTCTTATATTGAACAAAGCTTTAAGAAATCGTATATGCTAAATGCTAATATGTCAGTAGTCCTTTCAAACAAGTTTGTTTCTTTCTTTTTCATGTTAGTTAGTTTTGATGTTAGGTATCTACATAGGTTTCTTATCTAATTAGAACTTATGTGCTACGCTCTTGGCTATTTCGCTCAATGAATTTCTCATTTCCTTTATACATTTCATCCTTCATGTATCTTATGTTTAAGGGGGAAAATTATATCTTCAAGGTGATAACAAAAAGGGAGAGTATAAGGCACACAAAAACATATTAACGTTAGAAAGTTTAAGAAAGTTAGAGAGTTTAAAATTAATTTATGTTTACGTTATGCTCATGTTGACACATGTTTTTGTTTAAATGTTTTGTTATTATCAAAAAGGGGGAGAATGTTGAGTTTTCTCTTAATATATTTTGATGATAACAAAAAGATATGAATGAACTTAACAAGCTTTTTGAGTATGTAAGACATTCAAAAGAAAAGCAATGTCAAGTGGAAAATAAGCTTGAGTTTGTACTTGTCAGAATGCATATCGAAATGTATGTCAGAAAGTATATCAGCAAAAGATCAGAACAATATAGTTTGCGTTCAATATTGTGATTAGCTGTTGTTTCTAAGTCCTTTTCTAACTAACTTGAATAAATTAAGTTAGACAAATTTGCTAGAAGGCCTAGCTCCACCTTATTGGGTATATTAGGAAAATATACTCAATTTCATTCCACTTAGATGGTTAAGTCCATAGAGATTTTTGTTGGATTATTTTTCAAAAAAAATGCTCAAGAATCAAATTTGTAAATTGAGTGATTAAGCCTTGAGCAATATACTTTTAGGAAGAAGATTTTCTGATAGTCTTGGTAAGATTGATTAAGGTTTAAATTCAGTAAGGTTATTAAATGAAAAAGGATTTTGATATATTAAGTTCAAGAAAATTTATAGATCTCTATACAAGGATTTATTGGACAAAGTTGTGTTTGAAAATTTAAATATAGTTTTTAGTAGGTTCACGAGATAAGGTTATAGCTTATTTTGTTAGAATTAAATTCTTGAATTTGAAGATATTTTGCTTAAGATATGGTTAAATATTTTGGAAAAATCCAACCTGATCTTTTATGAGAATTTTATGACAAAATTCAAACAAAGATATTGAAGAAGGTAGAAGACTTGATCATGGCAGATAGATAAGTAGTGCTAGACTATTTCTTGAGGAATTGGTTATATGAAGATTTGGTCATATCTTTTTATACTTATCCCTATTATTTGAAATATATTTTTAATTTCCACATAATCAATAGAAGATTAGAACAAATAACATGTGTAGCAACTATCAAATGACTCAAGCTCGGCAAAGAAACAAATTAAGATCAGCTTTGTTCAAGTTTTCAAAAATTCAAATATTTGGTTCCTATTTTCACGAGATTTTTCTCTAACATCAAAACCAATTTTGTTTGAATTAAGTTTTCTTAGAGAAAAATCAAGAACTAGCTGTTGTAGAGAAGATTGATCTAATATAAATAAAAGTTGCATAAGATTGACAAAGAGGATCAACACAAGAACTGAAATTCAAAATCTCTCTCGAAAAACACTAACTAATACTGTTAGAAACCGAGTCAGAAACTAAGCGAAATCAATTTCATTATTTCATTGTTATTACTTTTGTGCGAAAGTTGTAAAGGGATATTTGTTTGTATTATTTCACTTTCCTTGTAAAAGTTATTGACATTACAGTTTGAGTGTAAGAGGATTAGGGAGTTCTCTAAGTCCTGTAAATAACTTAGGAAGAAGCTAGTGAGATAGGACAGAGAAGTGACTGGATATCCTTGTAATCTCTTATTGATTTTTGTTTATTGAAAAAATTGGATCAGTGGAATGACATCGGTGAGGAGGACTAGGTCCCTAGCGGCGGAGTTTGAAGAGAGCAGTAGGAAAAAATCCAAAGCTCTAAAAATCGATTATCCGATCTTCTTTCTCCCTACTTTATTTATTTTCTAGTCTTTATTGTTTTTATTGTTACTATTCACACCTTAAATTAAACAATCAATTTTCAACTACTTATCATGTCATTTAAGCTATTAAGAGAGATTTTGTTTTCGAAATAAAAAAGTTTTAGTTTCTACAAAAGATATCAATTCACCCCCTCTTTTGATATCTTACCGAGACTTACAATTGGTATCAGAGTCACGCTTTAACATTACAAAGAGTCAAGATTAATGGCAAAAAGTAACGGTTCTTTGACCGTTTAACCTAGCAAGGCTCCATTCTTGAATGGTACTAATTTTCTTTATTAGAAATTTAGGATGGAGACGTACATCAAAGTAACTAACTATCAGGCCTAGGGAATTATTTCAAATGGAGGTGTTAAATATTCAGAAACAGCTCTTATGACAAATGAAATCACAAAAGTTGAATTGAACTCAAAAGCCAAGAATTTACTTCTTTCTACTATTGCACCTTCTAAGTTCTATCTAATCTCTTCTTGTGGCACAGTTAAGGAGATTTAGGATACATTGGTTCAAACATATGAAGGAACATTCACCATTAAGGAGATAAGGATCAATACTTTAATGCAGCAACATGAAACATTTCGTATCCTTCCTAGTGAAGATATAAAAGATTCATTTAACTGTTTTACTACTATCACTGATAGGTTATCATCTCTTGGAAAAAAGATGAGTGATGCAGATCTTGTTAAGAAAATGCTAAGTATCCTTACTAAGGCATGGAATGCAAAGAAGACAGCTATTGAGGAAGCATGTAATATGACAAAACTCGGCCTAAGTCAATTACGTAGTAAGCTAATAGTTTATGAAATTGAATTCCTCAAGTCAAAAGGTATGTTAGAAGATTTGAAGAGAAAGTTTATAGCCTTTCAAAGCCAAGGATATTAAAATAGATTAAAAAATTGATGAATCTTCTGAAGATAAGGAAGAAGATGTATCAATGCTAGCTAGGCATCTAAATCAACTATTGAAAAAGAGAGGTAAGAAGGTCTATAATTCAAAAAAAATTTCTTCTAATCAAAGCAAGAGTGATGTAGGAAAAGGTTACAAAGAGAAAGAAGAAAAGAAAGTCAAAAAGAAAGGGATTGTATGTTATGAATATAAGAAACCAAGACATATCAAGTATGAATCTCTAATACTGATCAAGAAAATGGATAAATACAAGAAGAGTAAATCTCTTTCACACTACCAATCAAAAAAGGAATTTAATTAATATTATTAAGGATCAACCTTAGTGCCTTAGAACAGTGAAGTGCTTTTCTACTGACAATTGCTAAGGTAATTAAATAGACTAAATTAGTAAGGATTAACCTTGATCCGTTAAAAGAGGAAGGTACCTTCAATGCTAATTAGGCTTTAATAGGAAAAATTGATTTGAGTTTAAAAAGTCTCCTAATGAAAATTGAAAGAAGTAAAGGGATAATTAGAGGATGAATTGATGTAACATGCACTAATCTAGTTTTTCAAGATAAAAATAATTAAGGAAGATCTCTCTCCTCTTGAATTAAAGTGAAGAAATCCCTATAACATTTTCTTAATTAATTTATGTTTGTTTTAATCTCTAGTTTAGTTTTAGCTTAAGTAATGTGGCTAACTCTAAAGTATTTGGATTCATCATTAAATTTCGGTATTTCTTTAAGTTGTTATTAACTAAGTGTTCTAAAGGCATTATAAAGTTAAGGAAAAGGGTGACTTGGAAAAAATTTTACTAATTTATGCAAATTTGAGGGTTCAATTTTTAGAGAACTATTTATAATCATCTTATCCTTTAGATATTCTTCATTTTGATTTTTATAGTTTTGCTTAAAGATAAGCAAAAACTTATGTAAGGGGGCATTTGATAACAAAAATGTTAATTAAGTTAATTTTATGATATTTTGAGCTTAATTGGTTTAATTTTCATTTTCAAGGACTTTAGGAAAGTTTTATGAACTTTTGAGGATTTTTATTAATTTTTGAATTATTCCAAAGTAAAAGCATTGATCATGGATAGAAGTAGATGAGAATCAAGCAAAGAAAAGAAGCTCAACAAAGACCATGGCTAGAGACCACATTCGTAGCCCATACACATGTTCCTTCGATGAGCAATTTCATCAAATTCAAAGTTTTCACACCAAGACCAAGTATACACCTAAGCTCTATGGTTGTGCACTAGCCTGTAAACATGTAATATTTAGCGAATCTTCTATTTTTGTTACGAATATTCTATTCTTGTCAAGTTCTCTTTGTAAACCTAGCCTCATTCCGTATAAAATAAACTCTTAGACTTATGTTTTCAAAGATAACCCACTTGGGTAGAGTTGTAACTTAGAATTGTATTAGGGGTCTCTCAAATTACTTCTTCTTTTCCTTAATTTATGTTGTTCTTCTTTTGATATTCTTCATAACTTGTTATTGAAATCTAATTCTTTTTGCAACAACTTCTATTTTAATCAATGATATTATTCTTTAATGATCTAATTACACATATCTCATTGTCTTCAATAAGTATTTACCCGAGTTTCTAATTAATGTATGAGAATACTATAGAGACATGAGTCCTGCAATTGAAAGGACAAGTGTACTTAGAAGGAATTAGGTATGCTAAGAGATTAGGTACTGAATTTCTCTAGATTAGGGTAATCGAGGGTGGCCACCTGATTAGTGAGATCTAAGTTTGTAAAGCAATCCTACGATGCTCTATTCAAAAGCAATTCGAATAGAGAGGGTCTCAAGATTAGGAAGAGGCTACAGATGTGAGTCTAGCCAATTTAGAATCCAAATTCCATAAGAATAGGATTAGGCACCTCCACAGTCTAAAAAATAATTGAGATTAAATAGTTGCATAGAACTAGAGAATAAATAACAATAATTTACTAAGGATTATGAATTATTTCTTTAAATTGAATTATGTTTATTTTATGTTAGTTATATTTATTTAGTTTCGTTCTTATTTATTTTATTGTTCTCATTTTAAATTATTTTCCTTCATTCATCTTTCCTATTTTACCACAATTATTATCTTCATAATTGTTAAGTAAGGTAATTGAATGTCTTAGGGTAATTTTCCAATAACTTAGACTCTTACACATACGATTCCCCATAAGATTGACACTTCGACTCAAATTCATTTTAATTGTACTATAACTTAACCAGGTACACTTACCTGTTAGTGAGATATATGCTTGATCACCAACCTACTTGAAACAGTTAAAGAGTTTCTCAGAGAATTTTCCAATCTATTCCTAGATGAGTTTCTAAAGGGTTTATTTCCAAAGTGAAGAATAAAGTATGGCATTGATCCACAACCTTAAGAGGTGTTGCCAAACTAACTAGTCTATTATATGAATTTTATGCAAGCCACCAAGCTACAAAACTAGGTGAATGAGCTCATTGAGAAGGGTTATGGTAGTGAAAGCATGAGTCCATTTGTTATACTTGTATTATTAGTTCCCAAGAAGGACGAAAGTTGGAGGATGTGTGTGGATAGCTAAACTGTTAAGAGGATCACCATTAAGTATTAATATCCAATTCCTAGATTGAGCAACATGTAAGATGAGTTACATGGAGTGTGTATATTTTCTAAAATTGATCTGAAATCAGGATACTATTAAATCTAAATGCCAAAAGGTGATGAATGGAAAACAACCTTCAAAACATACATGGATTGTATGAAATGGCTTGACATGTCATTTGGGTTGTCTAATGCCTCAAGCATGTTTATGAGGCTAATAAACTATGTGCTAAGGAACCAGATAGGAAAATTTATTATTGTTTACTTTGATGACATTTTAGTATATAGTCCTGACCCATCTAGTCATGTGAAACATCTCTAAGTTGTTTTGAAGTGCTCAAAACTGAACAACTATTTAAAAATTTGAAGTAATTCTCTTTCTATCAAGAAGAAGTTATATTCCTTAGGTACATAGTCAATGGGGGAGGCCTTAGAGTAGATGAATAAAAGGTCAAAGCTATTGTGGAGTGGCCTACCTCGACCTTTATGCTAACATCAAAAGTTTCCATTGCTTAGCATCTTTCTATCACAGGTTCATACAGAATTTTAGTCTTATTGATGCACTACTTACTGAACTCACAAAGAAGAATATTAAATTTTGATGGGGACACAAGGAAGAAGAGAGTTTTAATGAGTTGAAGAGGAGGTTAACTTCAATGCTCGTATTTTCTTTACTCGACTTTAGAAAGATTTTTGAGTTAGAATGTGGTGCATCGAGAATAGGAATTAAAGTGGTTCTCATGCAGGACTATTGATCGATTGCATATTTCAATAAGAAACTTAGAGGACCTACTTTGAGCTATTTAGTGTATGACTAAGAGTTATATGCCTTAGTTCAAGCTTTGCAAACCAAGTAGAATTACTTGTTGCTAAAGGAATTCACTATGCACTTTGATCACCAAACCCTAAGATAGTTGAGAAGCCAACAAAAGTTCTCAAAACGACAAATTAAATGGGTTGAGTTTCTAGAGGGATTCTCATTCATGATCAAGTACAAGCGAGGAAAGGCTAATGTAGTTGCAAACAACTAATTAAGACGACATATACTATGTTTTAAGCTGCAAACAAGATTGTTGGGATTTATGAGCCTCAAAGAACAATATCCCTAAGACCCTTATCTTGGATCAATCTTTGCTCAATACAAGGATAAGAGAATAATGGATGATTGCTTTGTAGGAGGTGGTTATCTTTTCCAAGTAGGAAGACTATGTATGCCAACTTGTTTAGTACAGGACTTACATATTTGATAAGCACATAGTAAAGGATTATCTGGCCATTTCAAAGACAAGAGGATATATAAGCTATTGAAATCAAGGTTATATTGGCTAAAAATGTTAAGGGATATACATTAAGTTGTTGAAAGATGTGCAACTTGCAAAGAGGTCAAAAGCCAAACTAAATAAGGGAAGGCTATGCCCTTACTAATACTAACCAAGCCTTCGTCAAACATGAGTTTAGATTTTTCTCTTGAATTGCTGAAAATGACATAAGGAAAGGATTCTATCATGGTTGTGGTCAACAAATTCAGTAAGATGGCACACTTTATGCCTATAATAAGACTAATGATGCTTCTGCTATCTCTTTTCTATTTTTGCAAGATATTGTGAGATTCCATAGAGTTCCAAGGAATATTATGTTTGACAAAGATCCTAAGTTTTTTAGCTAATTTTAGAAGAACCTTTGGCACTGACAAAGGACAAAGCTGCTACTTAGTATGTCTTGCCATCTACAAACTAACGGTCAAACAGAGGTCATTAACCAAATGATAGGATCTCTTCTCTATGTTATTGTTGGACAAAATCAGGCTGCTTGGGATTCCTACCTGCCTATAGTAGAATTTGCCCTCAATCAATTTGTTCATAGCACAACTAGAAAAACATCATTTAAGGCAATATATGGTTTCGATCTTAAGCTACCACTTGATCAAACACCAACCCCAAGGACCAAACAAAGCTACCTAAGAGCCAAAAGACCAAGTTAGAGCATAATAGCAAATCTACCAATGGGTTACCAAGCAATTAACCTGAGCTATCATGAAGTTAGCATAAGGAAGGCAAAGGCTAGGGAGAAAGTAGTTCCGACTAGGAGAACTTGTATGGCTACATCTCAATAAGGAAAGGTTTCCTAACAAAAGGAAGAATAAACTTTAACACCAAGCTAAAGGACCTTTCTAAGTGCTTTATAAAATTAATAACAATGCTTACAATCTTGAAATCCTAAAAGGATATGGAGTTGTCAATATCTTCAATATTGTAGGTCTAAGCCCATTGTTCCCAATGAGGACAACCCAATAGAGTACTTTAAGGTTTGATCCCAAATCGTAAACAACCCCAAGGGGATGATAGGAATCTATTGGTTGGACCCTTTACCCAAGCACGAGAAAAAGGACTAATTAATTTATCCTCTCAAATCCTTAGTGATCGAGCAAATACATGTGTCCCATACCCCATAGGCACACACTTGAGAGCAAAACCTTCTCAATCTAGAAAGTTTACTTAATTATCCTTCTTCTCTACTTACACTACTATTATTATATAATCTTTTACTCTTTTTAGTAAATTTGCATGCATGTAACCTTAGGGATCACCGGGTGTAAATACCCTTTTATAGCAATTGTTGTAATTAGAATCCTCCTTTATTGTTATTGAAAAATTTCGAAGTTTTTCTAGTTGAAAACTCTAACCCTCGTTTGCTTATAGCAACCCTTGAACAAGGTTGTGTTAATGAGCAACCCATTATCTCAAATCAATAAGTCACATTCAATGAGGTATGGGTTCATGAGTGTTTGAGCAGTAAGTCACATCTGTAAGTAACTTATGAGGCTTAACCTTTTCTTCCTTTTGTGTTTTCTATCCCAACCCATAACTCATGCTTTCTCTAGTAGCTGTTCTCCGAATGACATAACTTTGCATAGGTAAGACCTCTTCTAAGACACATCAAAACATTACATGTTGCTGGCTTGAAATCCATAACATAGAGCCCATGACAAACATTAGCAAATGCTATAGCCTTTTTAGCTGTCAAGTCTTCAAAAACACATTTGTGAGAATTAAACATGCAAAGTAATTGATTTTGGGTAATAAGCTCATTAATTGAGAGAAGATTGTAATGAAACTTTGGCACATAAAAAACATTTTCAAGTGTAATGTAATCATTAGAGTTACGCCCTGAAGTAGCAGAGTCGCAACAGTCCTACCATATAAACCAATTTAAGATAGGCGTCCGTGTTATTGATAAAATTACATACAAAACTTTAAGTCATGTTTATATAGATATATATATTGTTTTATGATCTCAAGAGATATTTACACAACATACTAGTATGCTACGTAAACTATTACATGATCAATTCACATATATAAGATTTGTTAACAAAAACGCTCTAAAACTCTTTTGATCTTCTAGTTTAATCCTCACTCCACTAAAATTCTTCAAAAGGGTACTAACCTCTGGATAGTTATAACACAGCGTTTTAGTCAGTACCTACAAGAAGATCTATAAGAGTATGAGCAACCAACAACTTAGTAAGTAGGGATGAAGACATAAGACTGTATAAAAAACACAAACAAGATTCTCAAACAATTAATTAAATGTAATGCAACACACAAATGCCATTACATAATGTTGTTTGATTTGTTGTGAAATTAGAGAAATTTCACCCGCTTTGATCCTGGTTTGAGAAGTTTTAACGCATATGAAACAGCTTACAACCAAACCTAAGTTTATGCAATGGAAGCACCACTACCTCCATGACTATCCTTCAAACCACTGCCCTTATCCTTATAATGAGCGCTTCTCCTATCACTTAGTTCGACTAAAGATAAAAAAGGGACCATTATGCTGCAACGCTATCCCTTTCAAAGGTATCGGTATTTGATCGGAGAATCCTAATCTTCCCCTAAAGGATTGCAATACATGTTTAATTAAGGAGTTTAAGTCAAATACAATTAGGTCTAATTTAAGTTGATCAAATAATTTCACTCCACACAAATCATAGCAAAACAATGGTATACAGTCAAAAATTCAAAGACACATAAGTATGCATATTGCATCTATCTATAAGCACAACCAAATACAATCCTAAGCTTACCCCAAAATATAATAACGTATTAATATCAACTTACCCGAAATCCCTAACTTGCTCACTCAAGCTTGATGTAAAGTCAATTTGTCATTGCTCGCTCCTATAATATAAATACCCTTTTAGTGTTTATACCCTTATTACATATGAGCTTCAAATCATAATTTTAACCAATTATCCAAGTTTTATATTACTTATTACCAAACTAATCCTAAACTATTTTCCAATTTAGTTTCTAAATCAATTCCTAAATTAGATTCTAATTTAGCTTCTAGTAACAGTTTTTATTCATAAACCTGAGACACTCCTTCCAAATCAATATATGAAATTCATCTAACTATATTTGGATATCTTAAATCTCCTATTTAGCTCCTAACTAATATTCTAGTTTATACGATACGCTTTACTCCTAATTTAACTACCAAATTTGCTCTCAATGTGAGAATAACTAACATTTTTCATATAATTTTCTAAATTTACGTTCCCAACCAAATTTATGTTATATTATTATTATAATATTATCAATTTATTTTAATATATTTCATCTACTTATTTTCCCATTTTCACATATTCCACACTATTACATACTATACACATATTATACACATCTAGCCTTACTAACACCACAAATACCATCTCTCTTCATCATTTAATATTTCAAGATGTCTAAATACATTATAAATCAAAATTTTCATCAATCTATTAATAAATCACAAAATAAGCCTAATAAATTGTCTTTTATTTATGAGTTTAAGGCCTAAAAGTTAATTAAAAATTAAAAAAAAATCAATTTCAAAGAAAACTCTTCATAGCAATATAATATATACCTTAAACAATATACAGAAAAATTTTGAGCTCAAAACTACATCGTTAAGGTTAGTTAAATCAAAAGCGAAAATCAACTTAGGTTTAATGATTTCTTAAGGATAATATACCTTGAGACCCAAATTTATCACATTTATATTTTTCCTTAGAATACCAATTTTCATAATTTTCTATATTAATTTGATATTTTTAATAATTTAGATAAAATCGCGTAGAAACTTTGATTCACCTGATCGAATGGCTTTCAGCCACCCCCTAGTGGTGAGTCAACTATCAAGTGGTTATGGCTATCCCTCTCCAAGTGGTCATTGGGTATGAGTTCTCCTCTAATGCCTAATTGATCAAAATGAATTATGGAAAAGTGTTTTTGAATTTATAGTGGGGATTAGGTAATTCTTTAATTTTTCTTGTACCAAATGTCTCTTTTCCTTTCTCTTTTTCACTTTCTATTTAGCCATTTCCTATTTGCTAGTTTTCTTTCTTTTATTCTCAGCTTGCCATGCCTATTTCCATAATTTCTACACTTTCCATCATTTTTCTTATTCTTTATTAATTTTTCTTAATTATTTTAGTATATAGTAGGTATTTTAAGTAATTTTAGGTATTTTTACCTACATGTAAATACATATATAGTAAAAATAAACACTCCTAAATATTGTTTATATTATTTTATGATTTTTAGTGTGCATATAATTTATCTCTATCAATTCGTTAATTATTGAAACTCGTTTTATGTGTTTCTGATAAATAACAAATAATATACGTATAACTTAATATCATAATATTTAATTATTTATTTTCTTAAATTCAAACTCATTGGATCACTTTTACTAATATTCCTAACTTTATCGCAAAATCTAAACTCAATTGAACACCTTACCCGATTGTCCTAAATTTTACATATCGACTCCCCAAAACCTAATTGTGAGGTTTACAATTGATATAAACAATACTAGCAACATGTGTTGTTTTAGCAGATCTACCTGGCAATTTAACATGGATGGCTGTGGAAAGGGTATAGGAATTAGTTAAAAGTTGTGAATATGGTGTAATGTAGTCAAATGACCCTATCTCGACAATCTAAGAAAATAACTTTTTATTAGAAGCAAAAGAAGTTAGAGTATGTACATTATCCATACCTACGCACATGAGAGAAACATGTTCTAAATTTTCTTATTGCTTTGCTTTCAACATTTTTATAACTTCTTAACAAATCTTTGCAACTAGTTGTGATTCATCTGTCTTTGCATAGACATCCTCAAGTGGTGCATCAATAATCAAACTATGCGCATTCATAGGTGACTGATGTGTTTGAGAACTAACCCTACTAAAACTTGCAATAGTTGCAACAACTCTATTTGCAGGCATAAATCCATTCTCTTAGAGTTTTGTATCAATCAGGATACCCATTTAGTTCAAAACAATTTTCTGTTGAGTGTCTTAACTTCTTATAATGAGAGCAAAAAGGCCTTGTATTGTTTTTCCCTTATCTATCTTTCTTTTCTTCATATCCAATCACTCTCTTCTTATTACGAACCAAAAATGCCATATTATCATCACTTAGACCATGACATGATATTACTTGTTTCTATTTCTCAACTTGTACCACCAAAAAGTAGACTTTGTTAATAGTTGCCAAAGGATCCATAGGTAAAAGCTGGTTTCTTGTATTCTCACACACTTCATTAAGTCCCATAAGGAATTGGATTAGCTTGTTTCTAATTTCAATCTTAGCAAACTTTTCATCTAAGTTGCAAGCACATTGATCCATCACACCACAACTATAACGAGGAATAGCAATTAAATCATGCAATTCATCCTAAAGTTTCTTAAGTTTGCTAAAATACAATCACAAATGAATTTCCTTGTTTAAGACTCAGAATTTCAAATTGCAATTGGAATAGTAGTAATCCATTTAGTACACCAAAATGCTCACAAACATCTTGCCATAACTCTCTCGTAGAACTAGGACAGATGAATCCTTCTGAAATTTCTTTCGATATAGAATTTAGGAGCCAACATCTCACTATAAAATTAGCACGAATCCATCTTTGTTCATTAAGTGAATTCACATCAAGCTTAACATAAGTTCCATCAATAAAACCAATTTTAACCTTAACACCTAATGCTACCCTTATAGATCAACTGCAACTAACGAAATTTGTTCCATTAAGTATGACATTTGTGATAATCATTCTAAGATTATCTAATGTTGACAAGTAAAGAGTATCTACACTACTGGAATTAGTATTCATACTAGAGTTGATTGTAATAGTAGTATCACATTTATGATAATCATTCCAAGATTATCTAATGCTGACAAGTAAACAGGATCTACACTACGAGAATTAGTATTCACACTAGAATTAACTGTAATAGTACTTATTGACAGTCACCCTTTGGCGCAAGGCTTTAGAGGCTTAAGCCCACTTGAGAACTCGACCATTACAGTACTAGACTCCTCTTAGCATGAATAAGGATTAGCTTGGCACATGCCCTAGCCTTAACTACCTAACTCAAGTTGAATATAGAGTACTCTAGAAGTCCTTTTCCATAGTCCTTCTTCATAACCTTTGAGGAACTCACTGCTTAGCATAGTCGAGCTCGCTTTCCTCTCCTCACTTCTTTCTCTCTCTTCATTTGCTAAGTACATGACCTACAAAGGAGCTGTTAAGCTAGGGCAACCACCCTCTACTAGTGGGATAAGCCCATCTTCCAAGCTCTTACCAACCCATAAGAGTAGAAGTCTTTTCTTGTATTAATAGTGCCACCTCCTTGGATTTCGCTCTAACCAATCCTCTCCTAATACGTATCCAAATAGGTAAGCCCCTTTAACCTATAAATTGGAAGGGGAGCCAGCAAGTAAAGGATCTTAGAAACTGATTAGGAACTCTCTTAATCTACATACTCTCACATTTTCTAAAACTCAAATACTCTCCTCACCTCACTAACTATGCTACAAGAGGCTTTTTTATAAGTCCACCACTATATAGCTAATGGATCGCTAAGATTTTACCCAGGATTCATACCAGTAATATCTATTATCGCCATTTGATGACCACTGTTTATGTAAACTCACCATCATGGCTTAGAGTAAAAACGCATACCCTCATCCAACACTTCTAAGCAATGGTGAACAATCCACTACCATACCATCACAGCCATAAATGGAGCCACAACCATCAAAGATGGAACAAATGAAGGAAGTATTCTGTGAATTGATGAAGGCCAATGCAAAAGTCCTCCAAGACAATGCTAACTTAAGGCAACAATTACTAGCTACTTATAAGCTTAAGGAAAAGGCAAATCTTGATGATAGGATAAATCCCGAAGAAAAATGTGCTAACTTTACTAGTTGATCCAACAAGAGCCCTAGGCGCTCACCTATACCCTCTCTTGCAAACCTTGCATGTCTACATGACCATGTTCAAGTCAAGCATCTTACATTGGAGGACTTGTGTAATCAATTGAACACCAATCATAATAAGGCACATCACCAAGGTACATAGTCGAGCACGAGCTAGATACAAAAGCACCCTTCCCTCGAGCGCTCACCAAAGTACTTGGATGAGTTGAACATCTAAGAGCTCAACGAGCATATTTGGCGTATTTTTAGCCTACATAATCAAAAGCATCTTGAATCCTCTACTTAACAATTAGGTATAGTGGTGAGCAAGAGCCCGTTTACACCAGTCATACTAAAAGAAACTCAATCGCAAGGCATGTAACTCCCCCACTTGAATACATATGACAGTGCGAGTGACCCAAACAACCACTTAGCATATTTCTATATGAGCCTACACAACTTTTCTAATTCCATCACATGCAAGGTATTCCTAAGGACACTTACTAAAGAAGCTTTGATATGGTTCAACCAGCTCCCAGGTGGTTCCATTTGCTCTTTTAAGGACCTCACCACTAGATTTCAACAAAACTTTCTTAACAAGAAGGTGTTGCATAAGGACTCGTCCATGTTGTACAACATACAACAGTGCCTAAATGAAACCTTGCAAGCTTACCTTAAGCGTTTTAATCATGCTAAGTTCCTCATTCCCAAAGTTGAGGGTAGAATAGCTCTATAGGCCATCATCTATGACCTAGACCTTAGTAACAAAGTCTTTGAGACCACAGCATTGCGATGACTAGACAGCTTCAAAGAATTCATAACTATCACCAAGTAGTATGTCACATAAGAAGATGCCATTTGAGCATGTCTTAAGAATGATTTACACTGCAACACTTCTACAAAAGACCATCTCGATCCTCATGAGAACTACCCTTCATTGTCTAAAGAACATTAGGAGAGGCAGAAATAGAAGTTCACTGACTACGCTGACTACCCCATTAAATTGCCCTCTAGGTAAAGTTTTTTATGAAGTTCATGAACAATTACCTCATGCTCCACATATCAAGGAAACACCTAAAGCATAGACATTAAGAAAGTTCTGTAATAATTATGGTATTCGCGACCACAACATTGATGAATGTAGGAAACTTAAAAATGTGGTCAAAGGCCTTGTCTATAAGAGCCACATTGAGCACCTCATCACCAATGAGCGAAACCATCCATGATTGGCCTAGTGACTCCAAAATGATGAGCCATAATAGCAATCATAGCCATGCCAAGAAAACCCATCTAACAACATAAACCGTAGGGGTAGGTGTGGGTAAGTACAAACAATCACAAGTGGATTAAGACTATCATATGAAGACTACTCTCTTCGATCTCAACATGAAGTGCTCTATATCCATGCAAAGAAGCCAAAAATAAACATAACTATCTCCTTCTCTAACAAAGATAAGGAGGACATCAAGTTCCCCCACATTGACTCTCTAGTCATCAATGCCGAGATTAGGTACTTTGATATGCCCAAAACATTCGTAGATAATTGTAGCGTCAAGGATATCCTCTTCTACTCCATCTACAAATAGATGAAGGATAAGTTGGAAGAAGAACACATCACCTCATCGCTGATTGACTTTGTTGTTGTTAACCATTAGTTCCCTTGCAATGCCATCTTAAGGTGACCTAGCCTCGATAAATTTGATGTGTGCATTAGTCAAAGATGCCTCTCGAAGAAGTTCCCTATGCTCGTAGGAGCAAGAACCACATGCGATGAATGAAAGTTATTCTGAACACTATATCTCAACAACATCATGCATTATAAGATCATGCACATCGAGTCCACCCTTAACAGCATGTAAAATTTAAGGAGGGAACTAGCAAAAGCAACAAAGTTCATTCAGTATGGCTACTACCTCGACCAAACTACTCAAATAGGGACTTCCTTATCCTTAGAAGAAAAAGAGGATATCACTACCTTTCTCCATGCCAATTTGGACAACTTTGTGACGTCCTTCGAAGAAATGCCTAGTATCATCAACATACCTAAGGCTATGCACCACCTTAAGGTCGATCTGTACATCCCATTAATGAAGTAGAAATGGAGGTACTTCGTACCCAAGCAACAAGTTGCCATTGAGCAAGAGGTACAGAAGCTCTTACAAGCAAGGTTCATAAGGGAGGAGCACTACTCTACCTAACTAGTAAACACAGCCCTCATAAAGAAATTTAATGGCAATTGGCAAATGTGCGTCGACTACACCAACCTTAGCAAAGCATACCCCGAAGACTACTTCCCTCTCTCGCAAATCGACTAACTCGTCTATTCCACGTTGAGCGATGTAAGACCCAACTTCATAGATGCCTACTCCAACCATAACCAAACTCGCATGGCCTTTGAAGACCAAGTTCATACCCGATACCTCCTTCGTCATTGACTTTGGGACATACTATTAAAAGGTCATGACCTTTGGCCTCAAGAACATTGGAGTAACATAACAAAGGTTGGTGACTACTATTTTCAAGCCCTAGTTAGGCTGGAATGTCAAAGTTAATGTTAATGACATGATAGTCGAGAGCAAAAACCAAATTGACCACATCAACGACCTACGTGAAACCTTTGATACATTACATAAGTACCAAATGAAGCTAAAACCTTAGAAGTGTGTCTTCGGCGTAAGATTAGGCAAGTTCTTAGGATTTATGGTCATAGAAAGTGGCACTAACGGAAATCTCAACAAAATCCAGCAATCTAGGACATGAAAACTTAAAGAAGATAAAAAACATCTAACATCTAACATCTCATGGGCAAAATTGCCACACTTAATTGATTTGTGTCAAGAAGCATTGACAAGTGTTCATAGTTCTTAAGTTACTAAAGAACTAATTAAAATTCAAGTGGACAAATGAGTGTAAATCCACCTTTAACAAACTTAAGCGACTCCTTAAGAGCCCACCAATGCTCTCTAAGCCAGTTCCTAAAGAAGAGCTTTACTTGTACTTAGCCATTAGTGACTAGGCCCTATCCTTAGTGCTCTTTCGAGCTGATAGCAGCAAGTACAAGTTAGTGTACAACATCAACCACATCTTGTAGGGGCCCAAGGTCAAATATACACATGTTAACAAGTTCACCATCATCATGATCATTACTAGTCTCAAACTTAGACCCTATTTCTAAGCTCAACCCCATCATCGTTCTTACAGACCATCCCTTGCAAACACTTCTACAAAAACCAAAGGCATCAAGGTGAATGGTTAAATACTCCTTACAGCTTAGCATGCATGTCCGGTTTCACCTAAATTGGCCATCAAGGAGCAAGTTCATGTAGACTTTGTTACCAAATACATTGGAGAGGAGGAAACACCTACTAATATTGATATGCTGGTGTAGACTCTTCATGTCGATGGATCCTCCACTCCAGGGAGAATAGAGCAAGAATAGTTCTGCAAGGACCCTATAGCACCAAAGCCTTAAATGTATTCAAGCTTTGATTTCTTGCCAACAACAATGAGGTTAAGTATGAAGCCCTCGTCGCTAGATTGAAGATTGTGACAAATTTCGATGCCAAGAAGATTGACATTTTCTCGGATTCCATATTGGTGGTGCAATAGGTAAGGGGGGAATATGAGACGAAAGGAGAAGCCATAATGAAGTACGTCCAGACGGTGCAGAACCTCGTCTCCAATTTTGCTTGTTGAAGTATAACAAAAATTCCTCAGGTAGAGAATTCTAAGGCAAACCGGTTGTCCAAGCTTGCATCTACAACTATACCCCTACCATGCGAAACTGATAAGCAAGTGTTCCTCCAATACATGCCATAGCAAACTGTTGATGAGTTGCTACAGTAAAACCTTGAGATTCACTCTGTGTCCATTTAGCCATCTTAGATGGACCTTCTCCTCAACTATCTTAAGACCAATGCCCTTCCTAAAGATAAGATCAAAGCTAAGAGGCTTACATATAGTGCAGCTAATTACACTATTATTGATGATGTCCTCTATCAGCGTAGACATAGCATACCCTTCTTCCGTTGCCCAAGAATGGTAGAAAGCCTCCATACCCTTGAGGAACTCTATGTTGTTATCTACAACAACCATATCTAGGCCTAGGCTTTGTACATCTAAGTCCTCCACCTTAGGTATTACTGGCTAGTAATGAAGGAAGACATGAGATATTTAGTGTAAAAATGCCATAGTTGTCAAAAGCATGCCCCCATCAACTGCACAGCCATCTCGAAGCTCTACCCCATGATGAGCCCATGGCCTTTCACTTAATGGGGGCTTAATGTCCTCAAACTTTTCCTAAAGGCATCCAGAGGATGTCAATTCATCTTGGTTGTTGTGTACTACTTTACAAAACAAGTGAAAGGGTAGGTGATCATAAGCATCACCGCAAGAGCAATAGAAGGTTTTATCCTAACCTACATCCTTACTAGATTCAAAATACCCTATGCCCTGATAACAGAAAATGGCAAATAGTTTGATAGTGTACGGTTTAGACAATTCGATGACAAGCATCATATCTAACTTCGCTACACTTTAGCCACTCACCTACAAACCAATGGGTAAGTTAAAGCCATCAACAAGATAGTCTTCAAAAGCCTAAAAAAGAAGGTTGAGCAAATAGGTGGATAATGTATAAATAAGCTCTTAATGATTCTCTAGGGATACTGAACTATACACAGGACAACTACAAGTGAGACTCCCTTCTACCTTACGTTTAGATCAAAAGTCATGCTGCCTATTAAGCTAGAGCTCCTAATTAATAGAACTCAGAATTTTGATGCTGGTATCAATAAAGTAGCCCTCTAAGCAAGCCTATACACCATTAACAAAGTAAGGGACACTATACGAGCTCGAGTGGCTGCATACCAATAATGAATGGCTAGATAATATAATAAGAAAGTCAAACACAAGGTCTTCTAACCTAAGGACCTAGTCTATAGGAAGCTCAAAGCCATCGAGTTATGAAAAGGATAGGGCAAACTATCCTTAAATTGAAAGGACTCCATTTAAGTAAAGGAAAATGTAGGCAATTGAGCCTACAAGCTAGAGATTATGGATGGACAACCCATTTGCAAGACATAGAATGCCAACAACCTCAAGCCTTACTTTTTGTAACATGTATGAATACCTAAGGGTACTTTGTAAGATTCAGTAAGAAATGAAAAAAAAAGTTTTCTTATCCGTCTCACCCTACTGTTTGCTATGACATCTCAGCTTAATTATCATTGGGCCCTACCTTTTGTCCATCGACAAACACGAAAACACTAGATTAAGTTGAGTTAATTCTCATCCTCAACGTCTGATCATTCTCGCTAGTTGCTACACCAAAGAACACTAAAGCCTTTAGTCTTACTACTCACACCTAAGGGTCTACATAAGTCGAGCATATAGACATGCTCTATAATGCTCGACCTTCCAAAACCAGGCTTTGCATGCTCGATGCTCTCGCCTAAGTAGTACTTGAATCAGGGTTCTCGAGCCTATACCTAATATCGCATTATGGAAATACAAGATTGAGAACAACCTTACACTTGTAGCCATAATTAGGCATAAGTAAAACATGAAAAGGGGACAAAGGTAAAGGGAGAATGGACATAAAAAGAAAAAGGTGCACAATGAGGAATAAAGTATTGTAAACACCTAATTTTTGCCACCTTTATTTTATTCTATAAGATAAGGGGTCCTAAATTAGGAAAAAATGTAAAAAAAAAAAATGGAAAAATTAAAGAAAATCCAAAAAAAATGGGAAATTTAGGAAAAAATAAGAAATTTAGAAAAACACAAAAAATAGGAAAAAAAACACAAAAAATAAGAAATATAGGAAAAATATATTAAAAAAGGAAAAAATGCAAGAAAAAAATTTAGAAAATTCAATAAAAAAAAGTGAAAAAATGAAAAAGTTTGGAAAAATTTAGAAAATTGAAAAGTTAGAAAAAAATTGAGAGTAGAAGATTTATAGAATTTAGAAAATAATGATTTAATAAAATAGATTTTTAATTTTAATAAATTGAAAAAGGGGATCATTGAGCCTAGGCTTAGATTTGAACCTAGCCTAAGCTGACCTAATTCATATGTGCAATTTAATTACACATATCGATAAAGCATAGGCTAACAACCTAATGGATAAGTATATGAACTTGGCATTGGGTTTGAGCATGAGGTTAGGGGTTCTAATCTTAGTGAAGGCATACAAAAGACTTTTTAGTTTTTTTTCAAATAACCAGGAACTACTATGTGTCAAGGTCTCATTATGCCACATATCTTGACACGTGATAGCATCGGGTTGGATGCATCAGGTTAGACATGTGCTAATGTCAGTTGCCACATGTCACACCACGTCAATTGCCACGTGTCACGTAAAAGCACATGGCAACATCTAGTTGGTCAGCATGGCTGATGTGGTAACACGTTAGCATTTTCTCTCCCTTTCCTTTTGTTTTCTTGCATTTTCCTCCACTTTCCTTAGCAAAATAGACCTAACCCCTTCACTTTGGCCTTAATTTTTGCACAAATTTCACATACACAAGCGTGATTTCTTGCTCCAATTCTATTCTAGACATAGCCTACTATGGATTGAGATAAAAAAAAAATGCATCCAAATTCAGTCAAATATACATTCAAATCAAGTTCTAAAAGTCATAAAAAACTGAAATTTTGAAATTTTCATTTAATCCGAATTTGAGCTTTCTTTGTTTTCTAGGGTCATTTCGTATATAAAAGGGGTATTAGGGAGTTCATTAGAGGAGGGAAGAGCTTCACAAACAACTCACAAGCTCGCTCTCTCTCTCCACTTAATTCCGAGCCGCACCACCACCCTAGGAACACTCCCCACAACTCAGTCTTTCCAACTTGACCCTTACCACTCTTAGCCTTGGCCTCCAACCATGCGGCTAAACATCCACCACCATACCCTAACCTATGACAAATCCTCAGAACCACCACTTACGATGACCACTAAGCTAAACCGACCCCACGATTGAGCTCATAACACCCCCAAGCCTAACACCATTCTCCAATCTCACACCCAACAACCTTCACCACATGCGGCCAAACGCCACTGCCAACTACCACTTCACACCACCCTTTAAACAACCTCCAACCACTGTGGCATCCTCCCTAACCGATAAGCCCAATAAGAAAATCACAAATCTCCTTTTTCTCGCTCACTTTGGCCACTAGATCAGCTCGAACCACCCTTTGTTGTTGTCACTACTGTTGAAGACATTGGAGCCTGACCTGATCTGTGCTCCGACTCGACCATCTAACCCGACGACCCGAGTTTAACCTACGTACCAACTTGATCCACGCATCCAAGTCCCCTTCTTAGTCCGATTCTCTTCAAATTGATTATTTATTTATTTATTTATTTTATAATGTAAATATAATCAAATTAAATGAAAAAAAAAAAGAGAGAAGAAAAAAAAAAGAAAAGGAAAAGAGGAAAGAAAAGAAAAAAAAAAAGAAGAGAAGAGTAAATCTATCATTTATTTATTTACTTTTTTTAGGTTTAATAAAAATAAATGAATTAGAATAGGTAAATACAAAACAAGGTAATTAATAAATAAGTTAATAAATGAAAACCATTTTTTGTTAACAGTTAGAAAAATCAAGTTTTCAAAAAATAATAATGGACCATTTACAAATTAAGACTACTTTTAGATTTTTCAAAAATATAATTTCCAATTTATGACCTTTTTTAGAAATTTTCTTAAATAAATCGAATTGAACTAAAAACGTCAATCCAACATATTTTTAAAATTAAAATCAACTTAACTCGCTAAAGTTTTACAAAAAGAACTACACACATCTAATCGTGAATAGTAGATATGTAGGCACGTAGGCACGTAGGCACATACAAGGCGATGATAAAAAAAAAAAAACTAATTTTATTTTTTCCTTTAGTTTAGATTACTTCAATTATCCAATTAGAGTAACTACTAATTGAATTCTATTTCATAGATTTGAAAGGTGATTTTTAAGGTTAAAATTAAATTTGGAAAACTAATGGTACCCGTAAGGGTTTAAAATTTCTAAACGCGGATCCAAATCTCTAGTTTCAAAAACCATTTTACAAAATTGGTTTTAATCGTTAAACTAGTGACTAAGTTATAACTAATCAACCCAATTAGTTATAACTTAACTCTTTTTTCCGACCCTAGTTGGGTAGCGACTCTAAAGTGTTTTTAAAATATAAAGAGAACCAGTTTTCTTTAAATCCTAATCAAAGGTCAATATTATACGGAAAAGGTTTAATACTGATCGATTTAATACTAATCGGATTAAAGAAAACTTAATTTAGAAAAAGCCAAACAGTGAAAAACCAAGCTCGACAAGCATACATACCAAACTTCCATTAACTTCGATCATCATAAGTATAAAGGTTAAAAGGTTAACATCCCAACCCATGTACACCAATAGCAAAAACAACAAAAAAAAAAAAAAAAAACAACAACAACAACACAACGATTACTAACTCCCTACAAAGAAAATCAAGTCTCTAACCATTCCCAAGCTCATTAAGTAAATTTTTATTCTTCAAAGAAACATATTGTCGAGCTTAGTTTTTCACTCTCCCAATTTTTTTATAAAATTAGATCTTCTCTAAATCGATCAATACTAAATCCTACCTGTTTAATACCTATTCTTGACTAAGGTTTAGAAAAAACCAGTCCTTTTATTTTCAAAATAACTTTGGAGTCGCCACCCCGACCGGAGTCAAGAAAAACAGTTAACCTAGTTTCTTACCCTCCTAGTTCTTTTATAAAATTATGTTTTCTCTAAACTGATTAGTACTAAACCTCACCCATTTAATATCTATCCTCGACTAAAGTTTAAAGAAAACCGGTCTTTTTATTTTGAAAACAACTTTGGAGTCGCCATCCGACCGGAGTTAGGAAAAACAGTTAAATTATAACCAGTTATAACTAATTGAGTGGATTAATTATAATTTAACCACTAGTCTAATGAGAAAAACCAATTTTGTAAAATGGTTTTTGAAACCAATGATCATAGATTTAGGGGTTAGGAATTTTAAACCTTTACGGGTACCATTGACTTTTCAAAATTAGAATTAAACTTAAAAATCACCTTTTTAATTTTGAAGAAGAAAAAAAAAAGGAACTTAGAAAAAAAAATAGAGAAGAAGAAGAAGAAGAAAAATAATTTTGTTTTACTTTATTTTTATTAGTTTAATAGAAATAAATAAGATTAATAAGTAATAAATAAATTGAGTGATAAAATAGGATAAAGAAAAAAATAAAATAAATAAAAAGGAAAAATAAATAAAATAAGAATAAATAATTTTTTATCATTTAGAAAAGTTGATTTTTTGGAAAAATAAAAATAAAAATAAATCAACCATTTTTCAAATTAGGATAATTTAGAATTTTTAAAAATAAAAACCAATTTAGGGCCCTTTAGAAAATTTTCTTAAATAAATCAAAATGAATAAAAAAATAAACCCGATTGTTTTAAAAAACTAAAATCAACTCAACATACTAAAGTTTTCATTAAAAAAAACTACGTATGTCTAATCTCGAATAGTAGATACATAGGTACCTACGAGGCAACGATAAAAATAAAAAAGAAAAACCTATTTTCCCTTTTTCTTTAGTTTAAATTATTTTGTTTATCAAATTAAAGTAACTAATAACTAAGTTCTTTTTTTTTTTCTTCTTCTTCAAAATTAAAAGGTGGTGTTTAAGTTTAATTCTAATTTTAGAAAGTCAATGGTACTCGTAAGGATTGAAAATTCCTAACCTTCGGATCCATGATCTCTGGTTTCAAAAACCATTTTACAAAATTGGTTTTTCTCGTTAGACTAGTAGCTAAGTTATAACTAATTTATCCAATTGGTTATAACTTAACTGTCTTCCCGACTCCGGCCGGATAGTGACTCTAACGTTGTTTTCAAAATAAGAGGATCGGTTTTCTTTAAACCTTAATTAAGAATCAGTATTAAACAAGTAGGGTTTAGTACTGATCGGTTTAGAAAAGACCTAATTTTATAAAAGAATTGGGAGGGTGAAAAACCAAGCTTAACAGCTTAGCAACTCTATTTGGGACATCAAGAGGGTTAATCATTTGACTATCCAAAATTAAAATTAAACTCTAAAAATCACCTTATTGTAGTTTATGTACTTATTTGTTCTTTGTTTATATCATAACTGTACTAACGTTTTTGCAGGTTTAGTTTTATTTATTTAATTTAGGAAGAATTTATTTTATACACCATAAATGCATGATAAATACAGTCGAACCCAGACTGTCTTAAGACCTTAAGATAGGGATCCATTGTGTAAGTTCCAGGCATAGTAAGGCAACCACCGTTCAAGGCTGATTAGGCTACCCCACTTAAAGTTCGATGTAATCAAGGAATCATTTTTTTATAAACACGTGAGGTCACAAAGTTTAAAGACCTTTAGAACTTACCCTTCTTGCATACATTCTTTAGGGTTTGGTAAATAGCTAATAAGGCGGCATTGTTACAAAATAGAAAAAGAAAAGACAAACCTAAAACTTCTTTCCTAGAGTTCACTCTCAGCTTTTGTTTATCTATCTTGCATATTACATACATGGGGATATGGGGGATCATTTGTTGCATCAAAGATATAGGTAAATGTGGTCAAACCCAAGTCGTCTTAGGACCCTAGGAGAAGGGCTATTATGTAGGCCTCGAGTGTTGTAGTGTAACCACTACTCAAGGTTGATTAGGCTACCTCACTTATGCTTAATGTAACCAATGAAAGTGTTTTTTAACAAGTGATATCACAAAGCTTAAGGACTTTTTCAAGACCTACCCTAATCATATATACTTCCCTCCAAAACTTGAGTTAATACACTACCTTAAGAAATTGCAACCTTATTGATCATTCAAGATTTTTAATGCAATCAAGTTTTTGAAAATAATAGCAGGGTTGTAACTCAAGGGAGTAATGTATTAACCCAAACAATCCCAACACCTACATATTTCCATGTGCTTTCTTTTCTACATTAATGATTGATTGTTGTCCATGAAATGTGTAGACCTAAGAATGGCAGGTAACCAACAAGAGAACAATCAAAGACTGTTAGTTGCCCTAGGAATCCATGAGCAGCTACTACAAGCTAAAGCTACTTACTAAAAGCAGAGGGCTAGGCGTACTGAGGCCTCTAACAGGGCCTTATTAGCTTAAGTTAAAAAAAAAAAAAAAAAAAAAAAGCAAGAGAACCATGAATTGGGCTTTAGAATTGTTGAACAAGATTAAGACCCAATTGCAAGAGTTAGATTAGAAACTCTAGATGGAAATGAAGGACTTTGAATAAATTTTAAGTTTCAAACAATTGTTAGGTTTCCTTTTCCCTGTACTCTGATCTTTCCAAAATAAAATTTTTCTCTTTATCCTATCATTCTTTGATTCTTTCCTTCTTTATAGGTAGTCCTTCAATAGAGTTTATCTAACCATTCGCTCTCTCACTTAAAGAAATGCAATTATAAATTAAAAAAATTAAAAATAAAATAAAATAAAATAAATCCATCATTTTTATTTGGTTTCTATAAAATAAAGCTTTTTCTTTCTCTCTTTAAAAAAAAATAAAATAAAAGAAAAAGAAAAGTTGCTAATGGGTAAAGAATTCTTCCAACCAAGTTTGCATAACTGACAATAAACTCACCTCCCTAAAAAGGATGATGTATCAGATGGCCCAATAATGGCAAGTTTTGTTCCCAATAATCACCACTCTCCAGATATCCCAAGATTCAAACCTAAAAAGGAGACTCTCGAATTTAGAAGAAAAAGTAGCCACAATACAAAAAAGCATTACAGATCTAGAAACAGCAATGGGCCCCATGTTAGAAGATTTCAACACCTGACTTCAACATTGATCAAATGTCAGTAAGCCTAAGTGATGAAGGGTGCCCAAGCAGAAAGAAGCAAAGGAGAAGCAAGAAAGAATAAACCCAAGAGACTCAAAGGAGATAATTCACTCAAATGAAGAGGTTCACTTTGAATGTGATACGCAGATCAATATGACATTAGGCATTCATTTTTTGAATCCTAAATACAATCATCTCTTGTTTACCTTATTGGACCTATTTAAAGAATTTTTCAAATTAAAACCCTATCGAGAACCACCCCACAATAGGGCAATTCAGAGGTTAGGGCCATTGATTAGGAGAAAGGGATTAAAATTGGTTTGTACTTGCTTCAGTAATGTTAAATTCAAAAGTAAATTTTATTTTAGATAAGTTACGTTTTTTGAAATAAGGAAGAGCTACATCCTTTTTAAACATCTCAAGCTTTTACTTACCTCACCCGAGCCCATGCAATATAAATCAATGAATTTAGGACCCTAAATTGCTTAAGAAGTAAAAACTTAGCGATGAAGACTTAGGGCTAAAAGAAGAAGAAAGAACAACAAAAGAACAGTGGAGCAAAATAATAACAAAATAGAAAAAGGAAAAGATGAGGAAAAGAGGTTGGAAAATTGGGCTCAAGTATAAGCTAAAAGCCAAGTGAAAGCTATATCATATCCTAGTAAAGGCAATCAAATCAAAAGTCAAAGTCTAAATAGCCCTAAAGATGCAAAGCCCTAAATCACAGTCTAAGCTCAAAAGCCCAGAATCTCTACATCCACTTTGAAGCCTCTCTCACACTTGGCCTTCTCACCCAAAATACCACCCTTATACAAGTAAAAGCCCTTTCGATCTTTAAAATTTATGTTTAATAAAATTTGTTTTTGAAGCTAGAGCAAGTATATTTCTAATTGTCTCTAAGGTTCTTGACTTGTACACCCAAGATTAATATTTCAAAATAGGCTTCTTCATTAGTTCTTTTTGAAACTATTGGACCAAAAGCCTAAATTCATAATGTTAAATCAAAAAATACCTAATGGATTCGTCAAAGCGTATCACATATAAAATAGATTATAATTTTGGGACTGTAGTCAAGAGTGTAATCTTGACCAAGTGTTTGTAAGAAAGTCCTCTTTGACTAAACCAATCATGAGTTACCTTTTAAGGACGTTTGAGATCACAAAAACCCCACCAAATGGCTCACCATCCAAGTTAAGGGGAACATAAGAGGCCCTATGTGATTATTAAGGAAGGGTTCTTTACCTGTTAGCAAATTAAAAGAAAAAAAAGAAAAAGAAAAAAGGTAATAAAAATTAAAAAAATAATAAAAAGAAGAAGAAAAGGAAAAAGAGAGAGAAAGTATCTTTATTTCAAGTCCATGTCGACCTAAGTGGCCAAGTTTTCAATCCATTCTTAAAAAAAAAAAAAACAAGGGGGTTAAGAGTCTAAGTTTTTCTCATTCTTCCCAAAATAAAGGAAACTATATCTAACATCTTTTTCAACATAAATGGTTTTCACCAAAAGGGATTTTTTTTTTTTTTTGTAAATAGTTTCCTCAAAAATTAGGTAGTGTTTTTAGATAAGTTTTTATCCTAACTAGCTCTCAAATGGGCTATCCCAATCTTCCATCCATTTAACTCTCTTCAAGGTCTTTAGCAAACTCATAAGGTGTCTCTGTTCCTCAATTACCTTTAATGTGCCTATAGGGCCCTTCAATTCACCAAGTTCTTTTAACAATCCCATAAAGCACTTCTTTTTTGCAAAAATCCTGTAGTGAGCTCATAGGATGCTTGATTTCTTTAGGTAAGCCCATTGCGCCTTTCTATTCATGAAGTTTTTCTTAATAAGCTCATGAGGCATTCACTAAGCTTCTCTTAAGTGTGCTCATAGGGCCCTTCAATTCACCGAGTTCTTTTAATAGGCCTATAGGGCGCTTCGTTTTGCAAAGATCTTGTAGCAAGTTCATAGGACGCTTGATTTGCCTATGTTATTTATCGTATAACTCTTGCTATAAGTTACAAGTTTGGATACCATTGACGAAATCAAAGATATTACAAAAGCTAAGGTTACGGCATACTAGTATCGAGTAGCAAGGTGTTACAATTAGAAAGTAAAGCACAAGGTTTTTCAATTTAGAGATTTGGTTTGCCAAAAGACGGAAGCTACTGGCCTACGAGTGAGTCAAGGGAAGCTTGGCGTGAATTGAGAGGATCCTATCAGGGTCCGGGAAGTTGTTAGTGAAGGGGCCTATTGACTAAAAAGGTTGGATGGATCTATCATCTCTTGAGCATAGAACGTTGAGAAATTGAAATTATATTTCAATTGATTGTTCGAATAATTTTGATCTCCATTTGTTTGTAAGGCGATAGCCTACTTGACTATAAGATGGTTTATGAGAATTATATTTGAAGTCTTATCATGTTTCTTAATCTTTTTATAATTACTAAGTTAACGAGTTCTCGATTGTACGGTAAACGAACTAACGAATGTTCAAACCTATCATGGTTAACGAACTACAAAAATTAATTCCACAGCTGAGTAATACGACTAGTCCACATCTCAAACGACTAACAGACAATGTCTATAAAGACGCATGAATCAGGCATGTGAAATAAAACATGCTAAGAAATAATTGGGTATATGAAATAAAACATGTCAAGAAATAATTAGGTGTATAAGATAAAACATGCCGAAAAATACTTAGCATGTGAAATAAAACATGTTAACAAATATGAACATGTGAAATAAAACACATATATCATATATGTTAGGAAAACGCCGTGCATGAAATAAAACATACTAGAAATAGTTATATGAAAGATACCTTTTCATTCAATGATCTATTCTTACAAATATTTGGCCTATTTATAGAATGGCAATGTGTAAGGAATACAACGAAAATCCTACAGCCTATTCTCAAAGTCAATAGAAGTAATTTTTAGATCGGAGGCTGGGGCTTTCTCCAAGCAAGCTTCTTCTCGGCGCTTTAGGTCTTAAAGCCGGTAGATTTCTCTTTCCACACAAAAGGGATTTCTTTTGATAAATGTTTATTAAGCCTAGTTTTTCACTCTTTCGTTTCTTTTATAAAATTAGGTCTTCTCTAAACCGATCAGTACTAAACCTTACTTATTTAATACTGATCCTTTTATTTTTGAAACAACTTTAGAGTCGCAACCCAACTGAAGTCAAGAAAAACAGTTAAGTTATAACCAATTGGTTGGATTGGTTATAACTTAGCTACTAACTAACGAAAAAAACCAATTTTGTAAAATAGTTTTTGAAACTAGAGATCATGGATTCGAGAGTTAGGAATTTTAAACCTTTATGGGTACCATTAACTTTTTAAAACTAGAATTAAACTTAAAAATTACTTTTTAATTTTGAAGAAGAAAAAAAAATGAACTTAGTTATTAGTTACTCTAATTAGATAAACAAAATAATTTAAACTAAAGAAAAAGAGAAAATAAGTTTTTTTATTTTTATCATTGCCTCGTAAGTACCTATGTACCTGTTATTTGAGATTATACATACATAGTTCTTTTGACAAAAACTTTAGTGGATTAGTTTGATTTGATTTTAACTTGAAAAAATGTCAAATTTATGTTTTTTATTTAATTTGGTTTATTTAAGAAAATTCTAACAAAGGTCTTAAATTTTATTATATATTTTTTTAAAGGTCTCAAAGTAGTGCTAATTTGTAAAGGGTTAATTTATTTTTGTTTATTTTTTAAAACTTGATTTTTCTAAGTATCAAAAACAATTTTTATTCTTTAACTTATGAACTTACTTATTTTTGCTTTTATTTTATTTTTTTATTATTTCTACTTATTTTCATTTTTATTAAACTAAAAAAAATAACTAAATAAACTTTTTTTTTTCTTTCTTTCTATTTCTTTTTCTTTTTATTATTATTACATTTACACTTATGATAAATAAATAAAATAAAAATAAAAAATAACAACAACAACTAAATAATCAAATAAAAAAGTAAAAAAAAAAAAAACAAAACAAAACAAAACTTCAGACGAGTTGGGTACGCGGGTCGAACCTAGAGCAAATCGGACAAGTCAATCACAAATCAGGTTGGGTCAGTTAAAGCAATCGCCTGGAAGAAGACACAGGCGTGATCAAAGGGCTTCAACTGGTCACGGGCTTAACGTGGGGGTCGATGACCACTGTCTTCAATCGCTCACAGCTGTGATCAGGGGTGCGGTGGTTAGGGCTCAATAGAGGTGGTTTGGTAGCGATGCTAGATGCTACGACGAGGCATAGGGGTGGTTGGTTTTGGATGCCTAAGCTACTAAGAGTGTTCCTAGGGTAACAAGCCGTAGTGTTGAGCTAGAGAAAGAGAGAATTGAAGAGAGATAGAGAGCTATAGTTAGAGAGAGAAAGCCATCAAAAAAAGAGAGAGAGAGCTTAGGAATAGATTTTGAAGTTCGTGGGTGGTTATCGGAAGTGGCAGTCGGCGGTGATGTTTGAGCGGTACATGACGCAACTATTTTAGGTACAATGTGGGTTGGGACTTAGGTTCTAGGGTGTGGCGAACTTCATAGTAAAGTTGTTTTCATATGGGGAGTAGTGGTAGTGGTGGTTTGAAGAGAGAAAGGGGAGGCAGTTAGAGTTTGGCTTCAAGGCTACTAAGGGGCACGGCGACAGCCAAAGGTAGTCACATTTGGAAGCTAATGGTGTGGGGAAGCTAATGAGGCTAGTAGCTTTGCTCAAAGTTAAGTAGAAAGAGAGAATCGAAGAAAGAGAAAGAAACGTGGTTAGAGAGAGAAATCAAGAGAGAGAGAGTTTGCCGAATGATTCTGAAGCTTAAGGATAATTGTTCGTGGTTGTTTGAACTCCTTAAAGCTCCTTTTATACACGAGATTACCCTAGTAAGTGAGAAAAGTCAAAATCCAAATGAATAACAGATTCCAAAATTTAAGTTTTTTCCGAATTTTCAAGACTCATTTAATCCTTGCAAAGGTCAAATCTGGACATGTTTTCGATCTTATTTCTTAGTAAGCCATGCATAATTTGCAATTTCACCATTAATTTGGCGAAATTGCAGCTTGAAGGGAGTAAAAAATGGTTAAAAAGAGGCTTGACCAACTAGGCTTCGTATAAGAAAATTTAGGGAAAAGGAAGGAATTCGCGGGAAAGAGAGGAAAATGAAGGGAAAAGGAAAGAAGGAGAGGAGAAAAATGTCTCCTCTAAAACTTGAACCTAAGACCTCATGTTCAATACTAATGTTATGTCCATATACTTAACTAATAGGCCGTTAGCTTGTATCTTGTCCATATGTGCAACTAAATTATACATATGAACTCGGTTATATTGGGCCAGATTTAAATCTAAACCTAAGTTCAACGACTCAATTTCTAAATCTAATAAAAAAAAAATTACTCTAATAAAGAGTTATTTTCTAAAATCTTTTATTTTATTTAAGTTTTTCTATTTCTTGTAATTTTTCAATTTTCTAATTTTTTTTTTATTTTTTAGGGTTTTTTCTACACTGCAATAGAAATTCTAAAAGTACTTGTAAAATTTTCCGGTGCATAGAAAATATTAACATTTATAACATTGCAACAACTTTTGCCTTCTGATTACTTCCTAATTATGTCATATAAGGATAATAGTACTACTTTGGTATATCCAATATGATATTTCTGATCAGGCGAATAATGTTCTTGTGTATGTATTTGTCACCGAATAAATGGAAAAACTGTGTTAATCCACATGAATCAGTTAATGCCGAAAAAAATGCAATTTTACAATTTGCATTGATTAATTAGCTTTTCTTTCGAACCAAGCAAATTTGCAGATGACTAATCTAATTGAATGGAAAAAAAAGATTGTTTAGATCGATTCACGAGTCTATGAATCAGATATCAAAACCTACTAAACCACGGATTTAGAAGAAATGCCACTAGACTGGGTATCAGGCCGATCCCAATTCTACATTTAGGGGTCTATGACCAGCGTTTTCAACCGCAGAGGGACCCCGACTTCCTCTAGGGTTAGGGACTTTTGATCTATACGAGATGTCTCTCTAACCCTTTTTGTTCAATTTGCATAGTGCTAACTCCAAGTCTATATGGGATAATGTCAAATTCATTGCCGAAGCTGTACATACTTTTTTAATTGTATACTTAAAATTATTAGATATATCATTCAATCATTTTTTATTAAGTTACTGCAACCATCTTTAGAAAGACATTATAGCATATGGTTATTAGGCGAGGGATGACGGGTGTTAAGGAAGATGAAAGTAGTAAATATGGTAAGTAATACATCAATTGAATATGGGTTCGAACTTCAAGAGTAGGGAAGGGAAGGAAGAGGGAAAAAACAAAAAAACAAAAAAAAAAAAGGAAACAAAAACGAAAAACCTATTCTTAGTTCAGGTAGTAGTTTACCATCATTCCTATTAATTTTCATGAAACATTGATATTTATTGCCTTCCCTCAAGCTCAAGCCAATTTGACATGTGATTGAGCATTCAACAAAATGTTTAGCTATTTGTCATAACAATTACACAGATCAATCCAAGCGTAATTGTTTTCCAGTATTTGACATATATCAGCTTGAGGTTACATATATAAATACTCACACCACCATGAAAGAAAAGGAGCGGTGGTGGATCAACCACTCAAAGACTCTCCTCTGACTACCTTAAACATCAACAAACAATGCGGTTTCATTAACTCTCAACCTATTTTTGAAGAAGAGATCCCAAATTTTGCTGTACATCTTCTTTGGCTTTTCTATCAAAAGGATCCTCTCCAAGATACAAGTCAAGTATAGACTGACAGAGAACTTTGCTTTGGATACTGCCCACCTCTTTTCCATCTACTGCAAGATGTCAAAAGACAAGGATCAACTTTGGGTTTGGATAAATTTCACAAGTCATGGCAAGTATCAGTATCATCTATATATAAAACGACGTCTCTAGCTCAAGTGCAGCTGTAATTTTTCCATGTACAAGCATATGCCAGATGCAAAATTAACCATATTGAGGATTCGGATAAGATCTTACTTGTGGTGTCAAGTACATAATCCCGGTTTCGTGAGAGATCTATGATGGTTCCTCGTGGTATCTTATACTCATCCTTAAACTGAGAAGTAAATCTGCAGAACCACTTCTCTATTATATACATATAGGCAGAAATTAATAGAAATCAATATGGCTGCAGCATTTATAGTTAACTCACTGGTAAAGGAAAAAAAATGAAAATACAATAGCAGGGTACCACAAACACAATTGTCAATTGAGTCTATACTTTTCCAAAAGTATACTTAAACCCTGAACCTTTTAGGTTTTGTAGCCCAAGTACAAACCTTCCAAAAATTGCAGTTAATTTTTAAACTTTTTCTTTTTCTTCCTTTTTCACATGCCATCGAATAAAGCTGTTAATTTTTCATAATTTTTTAGAATAGGAATCAATTGACAATTATCAAGAATGTCTAGGACTTAATAGAAAGGTTTAACACTCGATCGACAGAACATAGCAAACATTAAGAAAGGTTTAGGACTCGATTGATAAAACCCCATCAAGATTAAGAACTTCTAGTGACCTTTTTCCCATGGAAGAAATACATGCAATTAGACAGCAGAGGCTACAAGACCAAACAAATTGATATCCTTTTGGAATAGACTGGAATTAGTGTCACTACCAAATAAGATTACAAAATTATATGGAATTAATCTCAATGCCTGCACATTTTAAGTGCTTCAATCTCATCTAAGTGACTTGCATGCAATTCCAGTTTCTGTTTACCAATAGAAGCTAGAGTTAAATTTACCTTTGGAGCAATTCTTTATTGTCTCCTTCCCCAAACTTTTGGAGTCTGCTTCCCACTGATTCTTCAAAAGCATTACGTACTGATTTGATGCTTAATTTACCATAGACTATTTGAAGCCGAACAGTCATGCAGATATCGCTTTTCATCAAATCTTCAGCTACCTCTTTGCAATCCTTCAAATCAGAACTTGATAGTTTCCCATATTTCTCATTCAGCAATTTCTTAACGTCATGATCATCAGCATAAACACCTTCAGAGCTTAAAATTAATCAGTCAAAGGAACTGAGACATTACAACAAAACATTCAACCATGTAATGATTGTAAGAAATCCACATGTTGCATGCAGGTCCCATCATCTTAGCTTATTGGCACTAACTATGACAGATCAGCTTAAAAATCGCAATTCGCATGATCAGGATGCATCCAATCTAGTATTAATAAGCGATCTCACCCTGCATAATTTAAACATGTTTCCCTAAAGGGCTGGCCATTGTTTCAATTGAACGAAGGACATTCCAAGTCAAGCCATACACTATGTTGATAATAAGAACAAAAATTCGGTATATTTAGTAAATTGGTTTTGGAGATGGATTTATCATATGCCATGGACCAATCCAGATAACTTTCTCAAATACACAACCATCACAACCTTTCAAATATCACAGTGCATCCCTTCCATGTCATATTGCACCCCTAATAAGTTCCATAAGTACATAATCATGTCAGGATAAGTTATATAAACACGTGACTGCCCCCTAATAAGTTTCAAAATCACACAAAAAAGGTGAACTTATGCATCTTGATCATTTTTAATTGACCATCCATCCGGCTACATGATTGTAGCATCACAGTCTAGTCACAGTGTTACTCTTAACAAGTGATGACAGTTGCCAAAAGTTTCACCAAAGTTACAGTTCCAATGATGCCCTCTCACAAACACTTTCAATCAATAACCACATACTGTAAGCATACAAAAGTGCCAAATAAGTCATTCTCTCAATTAAGTTATAAAACTGAAAAACACGCATGGCATAAAACAAGTGTAGAAACGTAAGATAAAAATCTCCTATCTCCAATCATATCCCCCTTCCTATCGCACAATATTAAGAATATGATGTATATCCCACTCAACCACTTTCTCCATTCTTTTCTCTTTAATCACGTGTCGTGCAGTTAAGTGTTGGGACAGAAAAAAGGGACATGACTAGAGACCCACGATTTCTATCTAGAAAGATGCTCCAAAGTACTTGACACTGCACCAAAACCAGTAGCAAAATCCCTCCGGCAGAAATGGTGCATTGTTAAATAAAAATACTCATTCAATATCAAGTTCGCCAAAGCGTCCACGAGATTCACACAAACCGCACACGCAAATAAATTTGAAAAATAAAATAAAATAAAATGCCTCTGAGATCCATATTGTATCAAAATTAACAGTCATAAAACGCTTACATGAACAAGTAACTGAAAAAAAGCGAGTGCCTAGCTATTAAAGAAGGCCTCTCTTAGCCCGGGTAAATGGTTGGCAGTCATTTCTTATGGAATCTGACTCTTTGAATCTAGTACGGGCAGTCGTTGACCAGGCTTCATCCGTTTCTTGGTGCAATAGGCATTTAATAGAGGAAATTAAACAAGATTTAGCCTGTTTCATGAATGCTAATAGAGTAGCAAACAAGGCAGCTATCAATACTAGGAAACTCCTAAAGCTACTGTCTGCACTGATGTTTCTTGTACTGAGGCGCAGGCCCACTCTCGTACCCTTCTAGTCGAGTCGTAACCCAAGAAACAAAAAACAAAAAAAAAAAAAATAAATAACGAAATGCCAATGATTACAGCCTTTAATCACATGGCATGAGTTTGGATAATAATAGTACTTTTATCCCAAGAAGGCACAAACCATAAATACGTACATACCAAAAACGTAAACATCGATCTCCTTCAAGCCCAAGAGACTCTTCCTTCTCAATCCAACACCCAGAAGTTGCTTGGACCCATCAATGACGGAGGGGAAGGTGAAACCGGTCCTTGACTCGACCACAGGAGGAGAGTTTTCTGAAAGAGAAAGGGACCCCCATAAGGGTGAAGAAAATGCATTTGGATTCGAAGAGAAAATGAAGTTCAGGGCGTTTTGGAGGAAAGAGTGTTGTGGATTTCTTTTGTTTTTGTTGCTGTGTAAAGAGGAGATTCCAGCGAAGACGGTAGCGCCAGTGGCAGCAGCGGCGGAGAAGATGAAAGCGGTGGTTTTGAGAGAGAATTTGCGGTGGCGGTGGTGTGGGGGGTGGGGAAAGGAGGAGAATGGAAAGCGAAGTGAAACCATGATTGATCGATTAATTACTGATGGTGTTTGTGTTGTTAAAATATGTTTTCTTTCCGGAGATTCTCATGAAAATAAGGTAAGCACAGTCAACGTGAAGCGGAACTTGTTAGCTTTCCACCGTGTGAACGTAAAATCTGCGTAAAAGAGCTCGATAGATCACACGAATAAAAAGTAAGAAACACGAAAGAAAAAGAATACACACAAACCAAGGTTTATGCAAACACCGATGCAGTATTATTTTGAGGAAGGCTAATTCCGCCACTTTCATATTACGGAAAAGTTTTATTTTAATTATTTATAATTAATAATTTGATATTATATAATTTTAATTATTAAATATATTTATGTAACAGTTACCATAAAAAATCAAATACATCCTATTAAATTTTTAACTATTCCATCTAATTATATAATTACTATTTTCTATCATACATACTTATAGAATTGTTATTCTTTTATTCATCAATTATTTCAATTGTTTAATATTAATATTATTTAAAAAATTTCCTATAATTTTTAGTTTAAGTTTTTGTCTTTAATATTTTACATATGCAATACAAATATATCATTCCCTAATATTTCATTATATGAATATATTTTTATGCTTGTTTTAACTAAAATAATTAAATCAAATCAAGGAAAAATGCATTTTGAATCCTCCGGTTTTTCCCATCTTTTCTAATCTAATCTCAGTTTCACTTTTCTCCATTTCAATGCTTAATTTTTTTTTTTAAACGACAAAAAAGGGCATCTGCCCATTATTTCTGTTGTCCATTCTATCCATTATTCATTACATAGCTTTTCTGTAAGCTTATTCACTCCATGTGTCTCGTGGTTAGTAATCACGTTACTTAAATGATCTATAATAGAAAGGAAGATTATGTAATATAATATGTTTACTTCATGTAAACTAAGAAAAAAATTGAAAATTTAAAAGAGAGAGCCTAAAAATTAAAAACAAAAATTCTTCTAGCCATCGAGAGGGTCACTCAAACCCCTATATGTAGCTACGGCTACCTTCTAACCTTGGAATGCTGGAACGGTCATTATAAGTAAGGTAATTTGTATAACCTATTAGCGATTGAACGTGGCTATGCACAACCAAACCGGTCACAGAACTACCTTTAGATAATGTGCGACCACCAACTACTATCTCATTGAAAAAGAAATACAAAAAGAAAAAGGGTACCCATTTGAGTTAAAACCAAATCACTTTTCTTTTTTTTTTTTTTTTATTTAGGTAGTCTTGGGTCACATAACCCACATTTTTAAGTCACTTGAAATAGTTGTTTTAGCTACTCACCCATAATGCTAGGATGGTTGGAACTATTTCTTTATTTTTTCAAGATTTTATCTTTTTTTATTGTCTACAATTTTTTTATCTTCCAAATTTTGTATATTGTTTAATAATTTGATTTATCAATATTATAATATTTATTTATATTAATTTATTATGTCACTATTGTCTAAGCAACATGTTGTTGAGTGATTTTGTGATTGGATATTGTTCTTGTAAAAGCATTGAAAACTAAGTAATACTAAGGCCAATCCAATATACTCATTTTGATGCCTAAATTAGTAAATGTGTTTGGAGAGAAGTAAGACAAATATAAAATTTAGGGTTGTGAGTGAGTTCTTACAATGCCTTTTCTTCATATTTATAGGCGAAAATTAAATGTCTAAAATGGCAGTTAATCATTAATAGTGAAACACGTAGAGATCTCATAATCAAACACATTCCAAAAATAAAGGAATAGTTGGTAGTTATGTAATAAAATCGTGCTAGATTATAACTGTTCGCACCATTTTCCTAAGTTTAAACCAGACATGTTAACAAGCCAGGCTTCAAGGCCCAATGAATGGGTTGAACTTCAATCGGCACTAGTCGAAAACCAAGTTATTCGACCTATCATCGGCCAAGTAGACGAGTAATATTATAAGGTGAAAACCAACCATTAACATTTGCCCCCCGACTCTCGTAGTTGAGAACTCAACTATGGGTGTAAATAAAGCTTAATATCCAGTTTAAGAGGATGGATAGAACTGAATGGTCAAGACCAAAATAAGATGTCCAAACGCCGAATGACGTGTGAAGTTTTGATTTTACTTCAAGACACAACAAATGGTATTCTAAATAAAAGGTCGTAACCTTTTAAATTTCTCGCCTATTGACCTTTTTATGGTGATACGCATGATAGCTGTTACCCTAACTATCATGATGCTACAAGGCTAATAACTACTAATAATATGATAACGGTCAAATCTCTAACACTTAACTCATGTCATCAATCCATGCTTGATAGTATAATTAAAAACACATTCCAATCAGAAGCAAGTTGGGGTTACAATAAAAATCCATTCATAAATAAAGGATTCCTTCACATACACAAACCTTCTTCGTTCTATCATCATCCACATTAATCATCTAAGTTCTTATTTCCTCTAGAGATCCCATCCTCACTATCTTAATCCATACTTTTTCGCACATAACTTTAATCAGGTATGGTTTGTAACGTCATTCATCAACTTATACTTTCAAATTTTGAAGCAACGAAGACTGAAGCTACCTCTCCTCCCCAAAAAAGGAACAAGGTGGCATATTCCTTGAGTAGTTTAGCTTATAGCACAATAGAGCAATGGGGAAAACTCACTCGTATTAACTCTCTTCTAATAGACAATTATCTAGATGATAAAGAAGGAAGATACGTAGCCAAGTAGTTATACAATAATGTAGTTTATTTTAGTGATTCTCCGAACGAAATAGTGAGTGGTGCCAATAAAACACTTGTTTCAAAATACAATAAATACTAACAAGATCTTCCTAAAATATGAAATTTATGGAGGCCTAGGAAGGACGAAAGGGTATGTTTTTCGAGAGAGTACGAGTTTCATATTTATTTGCCCATTTTCTACTTTTATTAAGTAAGTATTTAATCATTCCTGAGTTTCATATTTATTTGCCAAACACTTATTGACTTTTAGTAGCTTTCTAGATAGATTGTAAAGAAGTTGAAGTTAGAGCTATACCCCAATTATTTAGATATTTCTTTACAATAAGAAGACACCCTAATGGTTAGCATTTTGTGGCCACTAGGCATGAGTGGAAATTCACGGACAAGTTGGAGTCTAAAATCTACAAGTGGCACAACAAGTTTGTATCCATTATATCAGGCAAAGAATTGGATTTTTGGACCCAATGGATTGAGCCTATTCTTGCCAAAGATATCAAATTGATGTCAAATGATATCACTACAACAAGAAAAAGATATAAGAAAGGAGGAAGAACAAAATGTTCTTTTAGGATGTCAAGAGAATAATAAGGCGGTATGAAAAGGGAGAACCAATCTTCTCCGAGAAAGAAGGTACGCTATTGAGCAATTATTGTGCTAAGTTGAGCTACAAGAGGAAAGTCGTTCTTATGACTTGGGGGAAAAATAGTCACCTTTGAGCTTTACTCAGTACAGATCTTATAAGCTCTTAATTTCTCTTTATTTTCTATTCTTGATGCTTCCACTTTTTTACTATGGACATGGGCGTAGGCAATATAGATGCTGCAAAACTATTAGCCTAAGCAAAGGCTAAAAAATCGAAACTCAACAAACGAGCAGGCATGAAAGCATCCGTTATTCAACCACTCGCTCTAAAGAAAGTTGCATAGGAGAAAGCAGTAAGCAAGTGGCTTCTTAGAAAAAGGTAACCCAACCTGCTAACAAGTGACAAGGAACTAAAAAAATTGGAGCTATCAAGGCCACACAAGTTGAAGTGATCCCTTCTTCAGAAAATATTCCTCTAGAGGAAGTACCGAGAGATCATTGGTTGCAAAGGGGCTTAGGTCATCCCTCATGAGACTACTAACGGGTCATCGTGCCAAGCGGATAATGAGCCGAGTACCAATAGAAGAAGTGGGAAGGAGCTTGCCAACCAACCTCTATTAAAAAAATTAAAGGCCTTAGACGAGAGGTTGAAAGAAGCTTAGAAGAATAAGGTTCTCGACATTAGTAGTGCTGAGTTCTTTCCAAACAACGAAGTAGGCAAGTACTCCGTGCCACCTTGGGGCCAAAACATCCTACACATTAACTTAACCCTGGGTGATAGGACAAAGTATTTAACCCTAATGGAAGGAGTCATTCTCCTTAAGGATATGGAGATTGCAAAAAAGGTCGTGGATAGAGTTGGCGGTTGCAACAAAGGACACATTGCCACCAAGTTATATGATATAAATACTAAATACCTCTTTATTTTTAACTTATGTTTTTGTTGCTAACAAAATATTATCTTTGTGCAGATTAGTAGCCATGTTTTGACTACTTTGGATGAAGTCGATAGAAAAGTGAAGAAGGTAATATTTACATGTTTCTCTATTGAGGGGTCCAATTGATTTATCATTTTTCAATGCTAATTGATTGTAGAAAATCAAGAAAGCATACAACTCCTCAAAGGCTCAAACAATAGCAGCTGAGAATGCAGGAATCAAGGTCAAGATGGAGGCTTAGAAATATCAAGAGGAGTTTGCTGTCGAGAAACTAGCGCTTGTGCTAGTGGTCGATGAAGTCTCAAGTCTCAAGACTAAGAGCGAGGAGCAATACAAGGAGATTAAAGACCTAAAGGAGGAGCTTTGTAAGAAAAGAGAAGAATGCTGGGGGTTAGGTCGAACAGTTAGTTTAATGAGCAATGAAGAGGACAAGATTAGGATGAAAATTAAAGGGTTGGAGACAAGTGACTCAAGGCTCCACTCTCGTGTTGTTGAATTAGAGGAGGTAGTGAACAAAATTCCTTCTATCGAGGAAGCATTAGAAATTGTGACTCCCAGTTGGTAGTGTAATACCCCTTACATACCTGGAGAGAGGAACTCTAATCATCGAGGCGTCTTTTGGTGTAGTGGCTCAGAGTACGTCGAAACTCCAGAGTTAAGTGTGCTCAAGCTAGAGTAATCCAATGATGGATGACCTCTTGGGAAGCAGCTGCACCAAGGGACAAAACCGTGTGGCGTTTCATGCCAAAGCAGACAATACCTCGGTGGAAGGAGTTCCGGCCGAGTCATTACAGAATGATATCAGAGCATTCCACTAGCCGAAAGGGCGTGGCCCTGCCTGGTGGTTGTCTTAGACCTGTGTAATGAAACTGACGAGGGCGTTAGTTCTGTAAGGAGGGGTGGATTGTAATACCCCTTACATACCTGGAAAGAGGAACTCTAATCATCGAGGCACCTTTTGGTGTAGCGGGTCAAAGTACATCGAAACTCCGAAGTTAAGCGTGCTCAAGCTAGAGCAATCCAAGGATGGGTGACCTCCTGGGAAGCAACTGCACCAAGGGACAAAACCGTACGGCGTTTCATGCCAAAGCGGACAATACTTCGGTGTAAGGGGGGTGGATTGTAATACCCCTTACATACCTGGAGAGAGAAGCTCTAATTATCGAGGCGACTTTTAGTATAGCGGCTCAAAGTACGTTGAAACTCCAGAGTTAAGCATACATTGTAATACCCCTTACATACCTGGAGAGAGGAACTCTAATCATCGAGGCGCCTTTTGGTGTAGCGGGTCGGAGTACGTCGAAACTCCGGAGTTAAGCGTGCTTAAGCTGGAGCAATCTAAGGATGGGTGACCTCCTGGGAAGCAGCTGCACCAAGGGACAAAACCGTGCGGCGTTTCATGCCAAAGCGGACAATACCTCGGTGGAAGGAGTTCCGACTGGGTCGTTACAAGTAGTACGAGAAATTGTTGAGGAAAATGTTATTGGAAGGAGTTCAAGCGGCGAAAAAGGAGATTTTAAAGATTCATCTTAACTATGACCTTTCATGTTTAGATTTCGCTAACATTGATGATAACAACATCAATAGTGGTGACGAAGAAGTTGATGAAGATATAGAAATTGAGGTTCAAGGGCAGGGTGATAACAATGAAGCTTTTGCCAAAAATCCTGATGATGACGAGGGATGATCATCGGAGGAGACCCCCTACATTTGCAAAGAAACAGCTACTTGCTCTAAAGCCCCCAATGCTGGAAAAGAGATAAGCTCTAAGAGGGTCCCACCATCTTTTAATCAAGATAATGCCTCTGCTCAATCTAAGAATATTTCGAAGTCTTGAGATTGTTAATGTACTTTGTTTTCGTACAAGTTGTATAAACAAGATTCAGTTAGGTCACTAACCATATAATATCATGTACATTTTCTTTTATGCACAACTCATCAATTTTCAACACATTTTATTTCACGCACATTATTGTTTCTTGGCATGTTTTATTTCACGTGCGTTATTAATATTTTATACGTTTTATTTCACGTGCATTATTAATATTAGGCACGTTTTGTTCCATGCACTTTATTATTTCTCAGCACATTTCATTTCATGTTCGTTATTAATATTCAACATGTTTTATTTCATGCACATTTTAGATGTCTTATCGAAGACGTTCAATCCGTTAGTCGTGTAGGACGTGAACTAATGTGATTCACTTTATAAGACCATTGCTACTTTTCAGTAATTGATTAGTTCATTCGCCATATAACTAGAACTTTATTAATTTGGTAATCATGTGTTAGTTGGGAACATAAATGATAGAAAATGGTGATACTAATAAGACTTGAAATGAACATTCATGATTGAAACAATATGTAGGCTATTGCATTACAAAGTTTAGAAAGGGAAATAACATCAAAGAAACTAAGTGAAATAAAGCTTTAGATTCTTGGCATTCTACGCTCAAGGAATGATTGTTCCATCCAACCTTTCTAGTCGATAGGCTGCCTCACCTACAACTTCCTAAATCCTAATAAGAACCTCCTAGTTTGCGTTGAGCTTTCTTTATTTATCTTACGCACCAATCACCTCTAATTTCCTACAAACAAGATCTCCAGGATGAAATACCTTGTGTTTCACCTTTTGATTATAATATCTAGTTGCTTTATGTTGGTACGTAGTAACTCTTGCCCTTGCAACATCTCTTATCTCTTCAATAGTGTTCAAATTGGTCATAAGACCAACTTAGTTGGGCATTACATTGAAGTTTTGCATGCAAAGATTGCATAAATCCAATTTAATAGGTAATATAGCCTCTATACCATATGCCAATCTGAAGAGTGCTTCTCCTATCGCAATCCTATGAGTAGTCCAATATCCCACAAAATATTCAACAATTCGTTAGCCCATTTACCCTTAGCTTGATTAACTTTCCTTTTTAAGCTATGCAAGATGATCTTATTAACAGCTTCCACTAACCCATTAGTGCTACGGATGTGCTACGGACGTGTAATTCAAACGAATGTCGTCTTTCTCACAAAATGCCCGAAATTTATCGTTATCATACTATGGTCCATTATCAGTGATTATCATAAATGGGACCCCATATCTTGATATAATGAAGTTGAAAACAAAAGCCTCTACTTCTGCTCGATGATTCTTGCCAATGCCTCTATTTACACTTCTCCACATAAACCTATTAAGGGCAATTATCCACCCAGTTAGCTCTTGAACTTCCTTAACCATGCAAGGAGACTTCATATTTCTAATTGCATCAATTTTTCTTAGATTTCCTTCAATACTACATCAAGTGACCATATATCCTAAAAACTTTCCTAAAGTCACATCAAAAACGTATTTTTGCGAATTCAACTTCATATTATATCTTCTAAAAGTATTGAATGTCTTTTTAAGATTAGTAAGATGTTGGATTTTTGATATGCTTTTCACTATCATGTCATCGACATATAACTCAATGTTACAATGAATTTAGGGCTTAAACATCTTGATGACAAGCTACTGATAAGTCACGTTAGCGTTTTTCAGCCAAAAAAGGCATCACCGTATAATAAGAAATTCCAAAGTTGGTGATGAATGATGTGTGAACCTCATCCTTCTTGTCCATTTTGATTTGATCGTAGTTGTAAAACGCATCCATAAAGAATAGCAAGGCATGTCTAGCAATCAAATCAACTAATTGGTCTATTCTCGACAAGGGGAAACAGGATTTGGGATAAGCCTTGTTCAAATTTGTAAAGTCTATGCACATACGCCATTTGCCATTAGGCTTCTTCACTAATATATAATTAGCTAGCTAAGTTGGATAAAGCTCTTCCCTAACGAACCCTATCTTGAGCAGCTTTTGGACTTCTTCTTTTATGGCTACTTATCATTCGAGAGCAAAATCCCTTTTTCTTTGCTAAATGATCTTCGCATTAAGATCAATCTAAAGTTTGAGTTTTATAATATCTCTAGGAATACCTGGCATATTAGAGGGGGAATACATAAAGATATCAGTATTATCTTATAAGAAATTAATCAAGCTTTGGCAGATGTCTGCTTGCAATGGTTTCCCTATCTTGGTCATCTTCCCTAGATCATTTCCCAATGGGATCTCTTTCATCTCTTCCTCAGCATTCTCTATGCCGACTGATTTTTATTCTAGATAAGTTTCGAATTGAAAGATTTCTTCTCGGTGTAGTGCCCTTATATAGAGGGAACTTGCCAATTGTTTGTCCCCTCTATATACACCAACTCTAGTAAGAGTAGGGAACTTGGCTTTGAGATGGGTAGTAGAAGGAATAATGCCGAATAAATGCTAACATGGCTGACCTATGATCATATTGTATAGGGACCAATACTCGACTACGAGGAAATCTACCTTATCTTCCGTAATATGTTCACTATCTCCAATCTGGATAGGGGGAAAGATTACTCCACTTACCCGAATGGGTTGATTATTGAAAGCATATAGATCATAGTCATAAGATCTCAACTGCGCCTTGATTTTCAGCCTCATTTGATCAAAAGCATGCTAAAAAATTATATCTATCAAACTTCCAATGTCAATTAGAATCTTTTTGACCTTGAAGTTGGCAATTCTCGCACTAATTACCAATACATTATCATGGGGTCTTTGAACACCTTCAAAATCCTCTTCCGAGAAAGATATTGAATTACCTACCTTAACCAAATTGCCCTACACATTACAAACATAATGTATAGCGTTAGTCGAGCCCAAAGAGCTAGACTAGCCTATGGCGAAAGTTCCATCGACAATAGTATTTATTATACCATTCAGTACTCTGCTACTGCTTCTATCTCTCATATCTTTCACGACTTGGGAAGACTGTATGACATTCTCATACTCATCACGTCCCTTTAAGTTGATCATTGTATGATTTTGGCATCGTGTACAAGAAACTTGCTCAGATACCCTCACAGGATTGCATCCTCGATCACATTTTTGAGTTAGATACACTCGTTAGTATTATGACCCCTATCATGGTGAAAATCATAGTATTTATTCGAATTTCATCTTGAAAGATTTCCTCTCATTCTCTCCGACCATTACAACATACCTCTTTGGTCGTGCGCTTCCATCAAAATGTCTACAATTGGACGATTAAGTGGCATACAAACATAATATATCCAGATGTATGATCTCTTTTTCTTGGTATTGGAACACTCATCATCTTCCACGCTAAATCCATCTTTTGCACTCTTCTTCTTATCGCCTTGCCAGTCTCCTTTACTCTAATTAGCCTCTCGACAAGCCTTAATGTTATCTTCCTAGTAGATGTAAGATGTGGCTTTGACTTTGAACTCAACAAATGTTCTTGGCTTACTTTTGACGAGAGACTTGAAAATGTTTCTATAAGGTTTAACACCATCAATAATTGTGTTGAGAGCAATGCTCATGTCTAGCTTTGGGATCTATACCATCTTAACCATAAACCTAGCCAAACAGTCCCTAATAGATTCATTTGATCTTTACTTTATCATGTTAATAATAAAAGAATCCTTAACAAGAAGCTTGCTTGTAAGGAAGTGTCAGAGAAACACTTCTACTAAATCCTCAAAACATAAGATTGTGTTCGGCTTCAAATGTTTGAACCATGTACTAGCTGCATTCTCCAATGTTAAGGGAAAAGCTTAGTAAGTCACGGTATCACTCAAGCCGTATAACTTAGCTAAGGTACGGTAATACTCAAGATGATCTTCAGGATCTCTTATGTTCACATGGGTGCTAACATGCAAAGGTCCAGCATGGAACACTTACTATAGTTGTTTTCCCTTGTCATTTTTCTTAAGAGTAAGGACCGAAGGTCCCAATGTAACTCTAGCCTGCTTTCTCAGTAACTCAGGAGAGTAGAATGAGTCTCCACTTTTCTCAGCATTATTATCACTGTATTCTTGGTTTTCATCTAAGTGGATATTTTTATTAAGGAGGTTAAGGAGCTCATCATGTTTTTTGCTAAGTTCTTGGTTTTCCTTAGCTAAGTCGAGGCAAAGTTGCTCTAACTTAGCCAAACGCTGTTCGTTAGTGTGCTTACTTCTCCCCGCTTGGTGCTGGGTAAAGAACCAACACTTGCACTTTTAGTCATTCTTGTCCTTACCATGTGGGTGTGTAATGAAAAATAGATGACACTAAATGTTGTTGAGTGATTTTGTGATTAGATCTTATTCCTATAAAACCATAAAAAACTAAGTGGTATTGAAGCTAATTCAGTATATCCACTCCAATGCTTAAGTCAATAAACGTGTTTTAAGAGAAGATAAGTATAAGGTTTAAGGTCATGAGAGAGTTCTTATAGTGCCTCCTCTTTATATTTATAGGCAAAAATCGAGTGTCTAAAATGGTAGTTAATCATTAATAGTGGGATACGTTGAGATCTCATAACTAAACACATGCCAAAGATAAAGGAATAGTGAGTAGTTATGTAATGAGACTGTATTAGATATAACTATTTGCACCAATTTCTTAAGTTTAAACCAAACATGTTAATAGGCTAGGCCTCAACACCCAATCAATGGGTTGAGCTTCAATCGGCACCAATTGAAAAGCTAGTCACTTGGCCTATTGTCAGCCGAGTAGACGAGTAATATTATAGGGTGAAAACCAACTGTTAACACGACACATGTCCTATGTAAACTTACAAAAGAGCCATGTAATAGAAAATGGATGGAAAAGATGGAAAACATGATAGGCATCCTTATTTGTTAAATGATGAAAACATTGAGAATTGAAATAGAAAGAAGAAAAGAAAAAAGATTAAGACTCGATCAGGAAAAAGGTAACAAACATTAAGGACTTAAATTATGCTTTTCCTAATTGGAAAGTTCAGTTTTATTTACATATGATTTAATTCACTTCAAGTTCAATTTGAATACTAACCAAGTCAAAATGTTACAGTAAAAAGAAGAGAAAAAGTTAAGTAAAACACATTTTTTGTTATATTATTTGGTTTACAATTTGATTTTAAATTTGATTTATAGTTTAAGTTCTAAATCATATCACTAGACCAAACAATAATATTTTTAGGTATTTTATTTATTTAGATTGAACCAACATAATTACTTTTCAATTTGTTGTCAAATGTTTCACCACTTTAGGGCATTTGGACTTAACTCAAAAACAATATTTCCTATTGTACCCATTTGGCAAAAGGTTTGATTTGATCGAAATTGATACACATATAATACAAGAAAACATGAAAATAACTATTTTTTTCCTAAGAAAGAGAATCTGATATTAAATATAAAGAGAGTTTAACACATTAGATATCTCCTCACAAATAGAAGAAACATTTAACAAGAATCAAAAGAAAGATTGGAATCAAGAGAAGATAAGGGCATTGATATGTCGAGCAAGGAACTAACAAGGGTAACAATATCAAGGTAGGTATAAACCTTTTGAAGGAATGAAGGGACTAATAAGGAATGGTATAAGTGACTTACAAGCTATTCAATGGATATTATGCACCAACAAACACTTGTAAACCAATTGGCAAAGATGATATGGCACACAACTAGCAAATTTGGGTACTCACCACCTAGCCTTACTCAAGGATAAGGATAAGAGTAGGTAAATTAAACTTATAACGCAGGCAAGAACAAGTTATAAAGAGAAAAAGAGGATTCTATTGACGATAACTAATGATGCAGCTACATTTTACAAGGGGTATTCATGCTTAAACTTTTAGGGTAACTACTAAATCTAGGTAATTTACAAGAAAGGGCATTTACCCAAAATAAAACATACTAGGAAGAAAATACACAAAAGTGCAAACCTATAATGTACAACAAGGAATATTCAAGGTTTACTCATATTAGTACAACTGCCAGAGGAAAAGTTTTCTCCTTCAAATGGTCGAAAGTCCATCTAACAAATTGGTTAGGTAGAGATTGGATGCAATTGGGGTAAGAGTTTTAGCACTAAGTTCAAGTCGACTATTACTCTTTTGAGGCAATTGTTTAGATTAGCTCATCAATCATGAGTAGGTTAACCGCAATGCCCTAAAAAGGGGCTTAGTAGTTTTGCTTAGATTCTTCATATCACATGTACACCCTTAATATAAAGACCGCCTTACAAGTTAAAAGTGGCAAGACTCTAGCTAGTGAGTTTCTAATGGTGCTTATCCATTTTACATACATTTACATATTTAACTAAGGTAACCTAATAATCCACCACCCACTGAGACTGCAAAGAGTCGGAATCAACAACCAAATAACAAGATAGAATAAGTAACTTCATTAACATCACAAATTATTAAATATTATAAAGATCTAGCTTAACGAATACACACTGCCAATGTAATCTTATTTATCTAATCCATATGTGAGAGACTGTTAACTTTTGGACCTCTCACCTACATATACCTCCAAAGCCTTCAATCACTCGCTAAAAGGATTCTATCTGGTTAGCTTGCTAAGGATGAAGCGCAGTATACAAAAGAATGGTGGAAGAACTCCTTAAGAGCTTAGCTTAACCATACCTTGCTTTGTGCGACTTCGAATTTTGAACCTTACCTGCCGAGTGCTGAGGTCAACCTGCTAAGTGCCGAAGCCCTTCCATACCAACTCCTATTCTTTTGGCCTGTTATCTCTACTACTACTATACGGCAACACTTACTATTCACCTCGGCAATCCCTAATACTACCAACCACATCAACAACAACTAGCCCAACATAGCTACTTTACCCATAGGCTCCCTAATACGGAACTAATGTCTTGCTGCCACTTGTCCTTTTGTCTAACATTATATTAATCTTCCTTTTTTGTCATTTGTCCTATTTACCCTTTTTCATATGTACTAAGAATCTCTTTTCCTATATATCCTTTTGTAATTCTCCTTATTTGTAATGTCGGTATAGGAACTTACTATAAATAGTCTCTTCTCTTTGTAGCTACACAATCATACATTCCTTTCAAATATTGAATATACTTATTCTTGCAAGATATTCCTCTCCATGTTTATTTTCATACACTCTTATCTAATCTTATCGAGTAGCTAAAGATTAGCGGTTGGTGGGTAGACCTTGGCATTAGCGTTGGTAAGTCATATCGTATTCGTTGGTAAGTCATATCCTCCAAGTAACTTTACGTAAGCTACTACAATCCATTTACCGACCTATCTATTCTATTTTCTTCAATATTTCAAAGGACCCATCCAGTTCTTATCTCTTACGGTAAGTCTTAGTAATTACTAAGGTCCTATGCACATCATATAATCCTGGTATCAAAGTTTGAGGTTACAATTGAAAGCTCTAAAGAATTAGTTGTTGTAGTGTGTTGTTCTGTCATACTTTGTTTTTCTGTAGAAGAACAGAGCAAATTCAATCTTTACTATATGTTCCGTATTTTCTATATATGTAGAAAATCTCTAGAGTAAGGGAGTGACCTCTGAAGTTTTGTAGTGAAAATGTCAAATCTTAGTGGTCAAGGAGAGATTAACGATACCAAGAGTGATGCCTATGGTTATAGTCGTCTAACCCAACAAACACTACGAGTTATTGATAAGTAAATACAAGACCTTACTATTATTGTAGCCAATCTAGCTATCTTAGTAGAAAGAATCATAAAGACTAGGCTGCAAGAGAGAGTTGTTATTGAACAAGGTTAAGAGATGAAAGAAGGGCTAGGAATGCAGGCAGGTGACCAACGAACCCCAAAACTAATTCATATGAACCAAGCTCCACCTAGACGTGTTGACAAAGTTGTGAGAAGGAGACTTGAGCTGGATAAAGTAAAAGGGTATGACGAAGAGCAATATGACGGTGTTGAAGAGCATCATTAGGGGCACCTAAAAGAGTTGACCATCTCAAGGTACAGATTCCAAGCTTTAATTGGTCTGATAGTGCTGATGACTACTTAGAATAGGAGGAAAAGATTAAAAACATATTTGACTTCTATGACCATGAGGATGCTATTCGTAATAGAGTAGCTACATTAGAGTTTTCTAGATATGCAGCAATGTGATGGAAAAAGTTATAAAACCCGCGCTAGAGAGCACGTCATGAGATTCAGACATAAAATGAAATGAAGAGAGTTTTGAGAAATAGATTTGTTCTAGAATACTATGAACAAGACAACTTTCAATGCCTCCAAGATTTAAGGTAAGGTGACAAGTTAGTAGATGAGTATGTTCGGGAACTCCAATTGTTGACAATTCAATGCAATGTTGACGAACCTGAGTCCCAAACCATCATACGATTCATTTCTGGACTTAGAACTAAAATTGGTCATATTGTGGAGTTACAGAGTCTTAGGACTTTAGATAAGGCCATATAAGTGGCACAGAGGGTTGAAAGGTAGAGGCAAAGCTAGATTAGCCAACCCAAATTGCCGAGCAAATCTAAAAATGACTAAGCACCAAATAGTTCTGATATGGATCATTGAAGATATGTGCTGAGTAAACCAAAAGATGATCAAGGTAAGGGTAAGGACGAGGAGGTTGAGGCCTGTAGAGACCAAGGTTAGAGCTTTAGGAAGAAGACCCGATAAATCAAATGTTTCAAATGTCTCAACTTTGGACATGTGGCTAATCAATGTCCAAACCAACGTATCATGAACATTAAGGAGACAAACCCCAGTTCGATGTGGAGAGTACTAGTAAAGGTAAGGGGGAAGTGAACAAATAGATGATAAAAGAATTTCAGGAAGATCCTAATGTCATGATCTTACCAAAAGCAGGAGTCGAATATTGCTTTATTGTGCGATGAACTCTCGATACCTTCGCAACTAATGAAAATGAGTAGAAGGAGAACCTCTTCCATACCAACTGCCGAGTGAATAGCAAACTATGTGCCTTGATCATTGATGGGGGAAGCTATACCAATTTCATAGCTCAAGGAGTAGTTAAGGCCATGAAGTTGCTAACCCTCCCATACCCTAAATCATATAAGATTCACTGGCTAAATGAGAAGGGAGGCCTACCCATTACCGAGTAAGTTAGAGTACCCATTACTATTGGTGATAGGTACAAGGACAAAGTGTTGTATGATGTCCTTCCCATGTATGCATCACACATTTTGCTTGGCCTACCCTAGCTATTTGACTTAAGGATGTTGCACAATGGGTATAAGAACACCTAAATGTTCCAAAATGATGGGAAGAAGGTTATACTAACCCCTATGAGCCCTAAGAAAGTATAGGAGTCACAAGAGAAGATTACAAGGTCACTACAACGGAAGTTCTTAGTGATTTCCCATGCCCAATTTTCTCGAGAAGTCAAGGCCAAAGAGTATATGCTCCTATTAGTCAAGAAACTCTTAGAGTTAAGAGAAGTTGAAAGATTACTTACTGAGGTGTAGATACTACTACAAAGTATGCTAATCTGTTTCCTATCGAGATACCGAAAGGTTTACCACCCTTAAGAAGCATTGAACATTACATTAACCTTAAGCCTGGAGCTGTCCTACTGAATTAACCTGCCTATAGGCTCAACCTTGAATAGGCAACTGAGTTGAATAAACAAGTGGATAAGTTAATGGATCACGTATATATCCAAGAAAGCATGAGCCCTTATGCTATGACAGTCATACTAGTGCCGAAGAAAGACAGATCATGGAGATCATGCATTAACAGCCAAGCCATCAATAAAATTACTATTAAATACTAATATCTGATCATGCAACTTGATTACTTATATAATGCTCGCATATTTTCAAAAATTGATCTTAAAAGTAGCTATCATTAGATGCAGATGAGGCTAAGAGATGAATGGAAGATAGCTTTTAAGACAAAAGATGGTCTATTTAAGTGGTTAGTGATGCCATTTGGTTTGACAAACACACCAAGCACTTTCATGCGACTCATGAATCACGTCTTGAGGACACTAATTGACAAATGCGTTGTGGTGTATTTTGATGACATTCTGGTCTACAATGCCGACCTCATCTCTAATGTTAAGAGTTTAAAATCAATGTTTGACATTCTCCGAGCCAAGAGATTATTCAGCAACTTGAAGAAATGTGTGTTCTGCAAAAGCAAGATTGTATTCCTTGGATATGTTGTTTCAGAGGGAGGAATTCAAGTAGATGACAAGAAAATCAAAGCTATTCTTGAGTGGCTAATGCCGACTTATGTTGCTAAAGTCAAAAGTTTTCACTGTCTAGTGTCACTCTACCAAAGATTCATTCAGAACTTCAATTCCATCATAGCGCCACTAACCAAACTGATGAGGAATAACTTTAAGTTTAAGTCGTCCATGAAGTCTCAAAAAAGCTTTGAAGATATAAAGTCCAAATTGACATTAGCCCTTGTACTTACCTTACCAGATTTGGAGAAATTTTTTGAAGTAAAATGTGATGTGTTTGGAGTGGCATTGGTGCTATTCTTATGTAGAAGCACCGATCAATTGCCTATTTTAGTGAGAAACTCAAAGGAGCTTCCCCCAATTATTCAGCATATGATTAGGAGTTCTATGCCCTTGTCCAAACACTGCAAAATTTGCAACACTACTTCTACTGAGAGAATTCATCATCTACTCAAACCATGAATCTCTCAAACATCTCTAAAGGTAACAAAAAATTTCTCAATATCATGACAAATGGTTGAGTTCTTAGAGTCTTTTTGCTATGTCATCCAGTATAAAAGGGGAAGCACCAACACGGTAGCCAACACTCTTTCTCAATGTCATGCCCTCATTACGACAATGCAAGCTAATGTACTTGGATTTAGCACCCTACTTGATAAATATGAGTATGATCTATATTTTGGGCCTTTAGTGGCCAAGTGCAACATTAGAGGAGTCATGGATAGGTTCTACCTAAGTTAAGGGTTCCTAATGAAGAAAAATAGGTCTATGTGCTAAGTAATTCGGCTAGAGAACTACTCATCCGAGAAGGTCATGCTAGAGGTTTAGCCAGCCATTTTGGAGAAAAGAGAATGATTGAAATGTTGAGAGAGCATTTCTACTAACCCAGCATAATGAAGAATATGCGCCGTATTCTTGATAGATGTGAAGTATATAAACATACAAAGGGGAGGAAGGAACCGTCCTATACCTAAGTGGTCATAGACCGACATAAGCATGGATTTCATGCTTAGCCTACCTTGAACTCTAAGAAAACATGACTCTATTATGGTGGTGGTCAATTGATTCAGCAAGATGAGCCATTTCATTCCTTACCACTAAACTAATGATACTTTATTTGTTGCTAACCTCTTTTTGTAGGAGATCGTATGATTGCATGGAGTACCGAAAAGTATTGTATCCAACCATGACTCAAAGTTCATGAGCTTCTTCCAGAGAACCCTATGGAAGAAGCTCGGCACCAAACTCATATTCAGTACTTCTTGCTACCCATAAATTGATGGCCAAACCGAAGTTGTGAATAAGACAATTGATAACCTCCTACGAGCAGCTGTTGGGAAGAATTTAGATGATTAAGATCTATGCCTACTTGTCATAGAGTTCACTTACAACTGCTTAGTTCACAACTTGACAAGAAAGTCACTATTGAGGTCGTCTATGGACTTAACCCAAACTTATTCTTGGATCTAGTTACCAGCCCAACCACTCAAGGGGAAAGTCAATCTAGCCTACAGCACTCTGAGGAGTTCCAAAAGTTGCATCAAAAGGTGGCCAAACAACTAACATAGACTATAGCTGGATAAGGAGAATAAGGAAGCTGTAGAAGAAGACAAGTCGTTTACAGTCCTAGTGACCTTGTTTGGGTCTACCCCAATAGGGAGCGTTTCCTTGGGAAAAAGGATGAATAAGCTATTCTCCAGATCAAATGGACCTTTTAAAATCCTTAGGTGCATCAATGACAACTCATATGAGCTTGAGCTGCCCAAAGGGTACGGTATATCTACTACCTTCAATGTCTTTGACCTGACACCTTATGTGCTTGATGAAGAAGAGAACCAAGATTTGAGAGAAAATCTTCAACAACCCTGAGGAACTAATGAATTGTCGACTTCCGGCCCTCTTACTCGCACGCACTTCCGAGGCCTTCAATCATTCGCCAGAAGGATTCTGTCTAGTCATCTTACCGAAGACAAGGTGCGGTACATAAAAGAATGGTGGAAGAACTCCTTAAGAGCTCAACTCGGCTAGACCTTGCTTTGCACGACTCCGAATGCCAAACCCTACCTACTGAGTGCTAAGGCCAAGGACTTCAATCATACAACACTACCTTAATCACCATGACCCCTTTGTACCGATGCCGACTTGCCAAGTGCCAAGGCCCCTCCACATCGGCTACTACTCTTTCGGCCTATTATCTTTACTACTACTACACGACAACACTTATTATTCACCTTGGCAATCCTTGATACTACCAACCACATCTGTAATAAGGAACCCAACATAGCTACTTCACCCATAGGCTCCCCAGTATGGAACCAATGTCTTACTACCACTTGCCCATTTGTCTAACATTGTACTAATTTTCCTCTTTCATCATTTGTCCTATTTACCCTTTTTTGTATGCACTAGGAATCTCTTTTCTTGTATACCCTTTTGTAATTCTCCTTATTTGTAATTTTTTCCTCAAGAATTACTATGAATAGTCCCTTCTCCTTATAGCCACACAATCATACATTCCTTTCAGATATTGAATATACTTAATCTTGCAAGATATTTCTCCCCAAGTTCATTTTCATACACTCTTATCTAATCTTGCCAAATAGCTCAAGATTAGTGGCGAGTGGACTTTAACATTAGCTTATTCATTACATCAAGTGTAGTGTTAAGTCGTGTTGTGTTTGTTGGTAAGTCATATCCTCTGGGTAACTTTACGTAAGCTAGTACAATTAGTTTGCTCATCTATCCATTCTATTTTCTTTAATATTTCAAAAGACCCATCTGGTTCTTATCTCCTACGATAAGTCTTAGTGATTACTAATCTCTTAAGTACATCAACATACTTAGATGATCGCTTTGCGCATGCAATAAATGTAAGAAACATGTCCATAGGGTCTATAATCATAGAAGGTATAGATTTGCATCATTTACATATCAATTATTCGATGTACTCACTAAGCACCTCACTTTCCCTCATGAGACTATCTTTAGGTACTATCTCAATAGATAAAACTAAACTATTACCCCAACTAAAAATACCATACTAATCATCAGGTGGATCCCATGGAAGGCCATCCACTATCAGCAATCAATGTAACGTCCTATAGGCTCACTATTAATAAATCTATATAATGCCCCATAGGCAAAACTATTGAAGTCTTGATTCAAGCCACTTGCCATTAATCAATTGAAGGAGGTTTACTAGCTTTGCCTCAATGGTTAAAAATGTCATCAGTGGTTTCTAAGAGCACTCACTAAGTTTAATAAAATCTTTTTTTTTTTATCATAAAAACATTCCAAAATGCATTTTGGAAAATTTTCATAAAACTTAGCAAAGCTATAAACGTTCCATCCTATAATTGCTAGATTACAAACATACGACAAATATATCCAGCTATTTTGGCCAAATATTTAAAATTTACCATTTTAATAAGGTGATTACATCAATGCTAGCGTACCAAAAATCAATCATTTAGATAGATAATCAATAGCAAATAGCAGAACATCAAGCAATCATCAAACACAAGTAGATAGCAGATTATCAAAACTCCCTCACCTTAGCTTACTCACCTACTTGTCCTAGTCTTTGAAGTTCTTGAATTAGAAGTTAAGTCATCTAAAATATAATAATAGAATCTATGTAAGTAATTGGAAAAGGTTCTCTTCAAGAACCTTAGACTTTATCTACTTACTGAAGCCCACCATAAATCCTTGGTACAATTAAAACTTGTTTTCATGATATCTTTCTCGTTTTAAGTTTGATTTTTGCAATCTTGTAATCAATTTCATAGGATTTCAAATGCACTTTCACATACTAGGGTTCATTTTGGGAGTTAGGACCCACAACTATTCATTTAGATAGGGATTAGATTCGAATGTTATGTTTCACTCTTTTTACTTAGTTTATTTAAGTGTTTAAGCATTTAAGGCGTTATGCTAGCTTCCTACCCTTATTAGTTAGGCTTTTAATTCTTTAATTAAGGTTATCAAATTACTTAAATTAGTTAAATTTAAGTCTATGTCCAACTCCCATTATTTTAAGGCATAAACTATAATTTTTAAATAGTGATGAGCTTTATTTTTACTTAGGCATATTAGGGGCTTCTTGAATTATGTAATGGGCTTAATAAGCTCTTTTAATTAAGTCTTGTTTATCTAATATAACTACTATTCATGAGTGTTTAACTAGGCTCAAGACTTTATTTGTGGGTTTTTTAGTCCATTTTGAGCCTAATTCATTCCCTATAGCCTATATCTTAACTCTAGCCTAATCCTATGGGCCCTTAACTTATTAATCTTATTAAATGGTCCATCATAAATTAACTTCCAAATCTAGTGTTATTAAATTATTGAGCTCTAAATGGGTTTTTCTAAGCCTAATATCCATTTTAGGCCTAATTACTCATTATAGACCTTGTTTATGCTCTTATCTTGCAAGTTTAGTCTTAAATCCTTATCAGCCCTAATTAATCATATGATTAACCATCTAAACCACAACTTTCAATTAGTTTATCTATCATTAAGTGTTGATTTAGGATGATTTTCTAAGGTTCTCTATAACCTTTGTACTTAACTTGATGAAAGATGTATCAAACTCTTCCTACAATGCATTTTAACCCACTTTTTACTAAACTAACCATGTAAAATCAAGAATAATATGAATGTACATATCTTGGACTAAGTACGGTTTGTGGGTTTCATGGAGTATTCTCTACTTCTCTTCAAGTTATCTATATGGATCTAACTCTATACTTTAAAAATATAAGTAATGATCTAGCTAAATACATGAATGAACATATGATTATATGGCTCTAATATGATGTATTCAAGATTATTACACGTTTACTAGTATTTCTAATGCTAAACTCTTAAGATATTATGGGTATAACTAGTGTAAATAGGAAACTCAATTTGGGGAGTTTTACCTTATGTTAGTTAATAAGCTTTAAATTTATTATATTTTAGATGGTGATTTTTTATTATTTTTCTTTGAATTTTGAGTTTACTTTTAGATAATGATACTTAATTGAGTAAAAATTTTGTTTTCTAGGTTTTGAAACAATCTACATGAGAAAACAAGAAGATAAAAATAAGTTCCACTCAATTTAGAGCTAAAATCAGCAACTGAATAACATGACTATATCGTTTTCAAGCAAATTTGAAATTTATTTTCAAATATCACAGTTAAGTATACAACCAAAAGACATGACCATGTCCTTGATCGTGTCGTTCCTAGTTAAAGAGAGAGAGAGAGAGAGAGAAGTCAATTACATTAAAGGACACGACCAGGGGACATAATTGTGTCCCTGGTTACGTCAATTGTAGCCGACCTAATTTTTTTCACTTCCTATATAAGGCTTTGTTAGGGTTTTTTAGATAGAATTTTTGGCACAATTTTTTTGAGAGTTTTTCAAGTTAAGACCACTCAAGAGAGCTAGGCAAAAAGAAGACTTCAAGATTCAACTTTTTGTGCATTTCATGATTTTTTTTTTCTTCCCTTTCTTTCTATTTTGTGATTTTAGTTTTCTATTTCATGATATGTAAAGACTAGATTTATAGTTTCTTTATTCTTTTTGAATTATGTGTTCTTGCAAGTTTTAGGTTAATAATTCTATAGGTTATTAATTTAAATATGATATTATACAAGAAGATCAAGAGATTTCTCATATAATTAGATCTAACATAATTGATAAAAGTTTATATAATGTTAGAGATAAATTGTAAGGCTTTTTCGAAATTATAATATTGTATTTAATATTATTTTTAAGAGAATTCGTTACACACTTAATGTGATTTTAGATTACACTATGGGGAAAAGATTCTATTAGGTAATCTAAAGATTAAGATTAATGAGTTTGAGAAAGTTATTAACTTTAAAAGAGAGTTGTCTCAGTCAAGAAGAAATTAGAGATTAAATTAAATTATTTTTAAGGAAAGTTACATGTGTAGACCTAAGGAATCAAAACTTAGGTATGTTATTGAGTCTTGAATTTAATCTTTGATATTTTGCTTTCTTATCGAGTTCTTAATTAATTAGTTGCTGCAAATTTTAGTTTAAAGAATTAAGTTCTTAAATTGAATTTGTCTAGCTAAATAATAAAGCTAAAGTTAGTAGTAGTATTCAAGATCTCTAAGAGATCGACTTAGACTTACATTTGCTATATTAGAATTTCATAGGTGTACTTGCCTCGTATTACTAGTTTACATGAGTTTCAATTTTTCTACTCTAAAACTAAGTTGAAATGTATCCTTTTGGGTGCAAAGGTTTGTCAATAGGAAAGCACAAGGCATGGCAGTTCAAATGCTAATGGCCATTTGTGATTTTGGTGTATGGTGGTGGTAGGGGCTTCAAGTGGTGGTAAAGGCTCTAGATGCTAATGTGCATAGGGGAATCTGAGAGTATTTCTTGGTTGTCCTTCCTTCTCATTTTTTTTTTTTTTGTTTAGGTTTCTAAAGAGTGTTTTCTAGGGTTTTCTAAGGATGAAGAAGGGAGTTAAATAAGGGCCTTTGTGGGTGGAAATAGCATATCATAAAGGTAGGTTACGAGATAAATCTTTTCCTCTTTTGGTTGCTTAGTACTAGTTTGAAGTTGGGACCACTTGCTTTGAAAAATTTTTGCCAAATAAGATAAGGATTTGTCCACTAAAAGTAAGGCTCTTTCCTAAACATTTCTCTAAAATATCTATTTGTCTTATCCTATATGTATAATTAGGCTTATTGTCTAGGTAATTAAGATTCATGAATGTAATTAAGTGATTAGCATGCAATTAAGCTCTTCAACCCTAATTACTCGCGTGCATGGCCTCACTTAATCTTAGTGTCGAGGTTTTCCTATTTAATTAGATTAATTAAGATTATTGGATCTTTCTATCTAATTAATTTAGTTCATTTAAGGTTTGGAATTTATTATTGACATTCGATTACAATTCCAAAGGTAAATTAGGACTTTTTAGTAATTAATCAAATTATAAGCAATTATTAATAGTTTAGCTATATAACTAGAATTTTTTAATTAAATTAAGGTTTATGAGACTAAATTAGAGTTTCAAAGTTGATTTAAGGTTTCTTGCATGTTTAGGTTTTGATAGCATGCAATTAGCATATTTATTCTCTAGTAATTTTGTGCCATTTTGTATATTAATTCAATTAATTTCATAGTGATTTAAAGCTCAATTCATTTAATTTTCATTTTCAAGGACTTTAGAAAACATTTGATGAACTTTTAGAGATTTTTATCAAGTTGTGGAGTTTAGTTAGATAAAAGCATCGATCAAAGAGTTAGAGTAGAAGGATCTTCAGCATGAAACAAAGTCTAAGAGGGACCAAGACCACAGTTGAACACCACGACCATAATTCATGCCCATGTACCCCTCATGAATCAATTTCCATCGAATTCTAAAGATTTTCAATCAAATGTAAGTAAATGCCCTAACACCACAGCCATGTCCTTGCCCATGGACATACAATAATGTGCGAACCTTCTATTTTTGTTAGGTTTTATTTATAAATCTAGGTTTAGATTTTACTTCTATAAATAGATGCTTAGCCCTAGGTTTAGAGAGAGAGCCCCCTTAGGAAGAGTCATATGATAGAATTATATTGGAGATTCCTCATATTTCTTCTTCTTTTCTTTTCATTATGTTGTTCTTTTCATTTATTCTTAGTAAATCGTTGTTGAACCATAGTTTCTTTTTGCAACATTTTCTTCTATTCAATCTATGATATTATCTTTGAAGATCTAATTACACTATGCTTATTGTCAACTGATTAGTATATACCTGGGTTGCTAGTTTAATGTTTGAGTTTGATGTTGAGATGTTGTAAACTCTGCAAATTTCCTAAATAAGGTGCTAGAAATAAATAAGATTTCCCAAAAGATACCCTTAATGTTGGCAAAATAGCTAACCTTGAACTTAAGAGACTATGCTAAAAAAAACCTAATGCAAACTTCTAAAACCTTAGATGGTAGCCTTGACCCTAGTTTAACCCCTACACTAAAAAGCCCTAAAATCCTGTAAATAAATGCCAATAACTAATATTAACTCCTAAGGTCAATTTAATTTAATAAAACCAACCCCAAGCCTCAATGGGAAAGAGATCGATAGCCGAAGCCCATGAGAGCTCCTTCAAATCGATAAAGGGTAAACTAGACCAAAAATGAATATTGATATAGATAACCCTAATAATGAATTCAAACCCTAAAACAAATACTATAACCCTCAAATGAACCTTCGAACACTAAATCTTAATTAGAACCCTAATACGTGCAAACCTTTAAAATGATAATAAAACTCCAATCTAAAGTTGAAAACCCTAATCCAACTATTGTACTTTAATTAAATAGTAAAACCATTCACTAATTGGAGACTAATCACTTAATTTTCCTAAAACCCTAATCTACCCTCTAAAACATACTCGAATAGTAATAATTATCCCAATTCCTTAAACTAATTAGATAAGATAACCCAATGAGCTTAACTAACTTAATATGTTACACTAAGCTCCAAAATGCACCTAATTTATATGAGTAATTAAGATTAAGTAACTTAATTACACCTTAATCCTCTAACAATGTTTTACATCATAATTAACTATAAGTCAAGAGCGATTACACATATGAAACTAAAGTAATTATATGAAAATATCTTCTTGACAATGCCATCATTATACTTGGAGAGATAATGTAAACCCCGTGAACTTTCAAATTCGAACTCAAAGTCGAGTACAAGAGTCAATAGATAATCCCTAGAACCCCTCAAGATATAATCATAAAAGATATAATAATAAAACCCCTAAATAAAACGATTGAATCCTATGTAATAAGTCACAAACCCTAAATAATAAGTCAAAGAACTATAAAGAGAGTAAAACCTTAATCATACACATAAAACCTTAAAAAACCTTAATATGCGAGAAACCTTAAAACAATTGGAAAATATCAATAAACTGATTAAAAGCATAGTAGGAAGTCTAAAACCTTAATTCAACTAATAAACCCTAAGTATATCCCTAAACTATTCACTAATCGCAAATAATTTCTCTAATCGCTTAGAGACCCTAAATCGCCAGTCTTATATGTGGTCCAAAAACTTTAATTGGTCCCAAATAATAAAAGACTCTAACAAATGAAGTAATATATGTCAATGAACTTAATTGAAGTGATAAAATATAGCAAGACCCTAGTTACACCCTAATTAGGCCTAAATTGCTTAATTAAGTACAATAGTAATTAATTAGCTTAATTACCCTTTAATCCATCTACCAACTCTCAGTACATCTTAATTAGTAATAAGTCAAACTCAATTAAGAATAAAAGACAAAGAATTAATTGGGCATCAAAGGATACTTATCCTTTAGGAGATAGAATCTTCCTTCATTTGGAAAAAAGCAAATAAGGTACAATGGCATCAAGAGAAGACTATGTACCCTTATCTCAAAATAACCACCCTTTGTCCCCCTTAATTTACCTTCAATATCTGTCATTTCATCCTAATAAAACATTCATTTAATCTCATTCTTCATTCTTAGAAAAACCTAGGAAACACTTTCAAGAAACTCAAACAAAAACCAAAGGAAAAAAGAGAAGAAAACAAAAGGAGTTGTTAGAGGTCCCTTCTCACTTCAGTACCTTTTGCTTTTACATTCAACACACGGCTCCAGATCATAAACCACCACTACCAAAATGTCAACATATACTTTATTTTCTTGCCGACAAACCTTCTCTTCCAAAGGAGCACATTTTGACTTCATTTTTTAGTAGAAAAGTTAGAACTTATCCAGACCAATCTAAGGTAAAACTCACCTAACTTAAGTTTTCTATTTACATTTGTTATACCTATGAAATCTTGAGATTTTCATATTAGAAATACTAGATAAATATGTTATAATCATGTACATGTCATTTTAGAACCATATAATCATACTTCCATTCGTGCACTTAGTTAACTTTTTACTTGCATTATAGAAGTGTAAAGATAGTTTTATGTATATAACTTAATAAAATGATAAGAAACCACCATCAAACCCCTACTACATGCTAGGCCGAAAGATGAATAGTTCTATCTCCATCATATTTTTTTATTTTTCATGTTTATCTTAGGAATACTTTGCTTAAAACAAATCATGGTAGCAGCTTTAGCATGTTACAATTAGTTATGTAGAGAAATAGTTAAAATTCCCTTAAAAACTCTCTTCAACTACCTCCTTTACTTAGGAAAACAAGCTATAAATTCTAGTTCAATGTGTTAGTTACATGATTAATTAATGCTAATTAGGATTTAGGACTTAATCAATGGAGTTATGGCCTTAAATAACATATAGGCTTAAAAAAATTAATTGGGAGCCCTTAAATTGGATAAGACTAGATTTGGATCACTTAGTAAAATGAGTTATTTAGTAGACCCATTAGAATATTTGGCCTATTAGAACAAGTTAAAATTAAGTTTAGAGCCCTAGAATATAAATTAGGCATAAACTAACTTTGTTAGTGATTAGGACCATAGAAATAAGATTAGAAGCACAAGAAATGAAAAGAACCAGATCTAAATCTTAATAAAAAAATAGACTTATCTTAGGGCTTTTAGTGGGCTTAGGCCAAAATAATAAGTAGAGTTAAGCTTAAGGCCTTAAGATGCAAGATGAGCCCAAAAGTCTCTAAAAGAACCCAAAATAAAGCCCTATAGGCTCCTTAGTAAGCTAAGGCCTTAAACTAGTAAAAAAGGTCCATTTAAGCCCACAAGAGCAACATTAAGGCCTAAATTAAAAGCTATGGAAATTGGGAAAAAAGTTAAACTCAAAATACTTAAATAAATGCCCAAAATGTCATGTGTAAGTCTTAAGACCCAAAATTAATCCTAAAGCCTAAAGCCTAAAACTAGGCCCAAACCTTAAAGTAATCAAACTACCACCATTAACCAATAAAATTTTTTGACCCAAACTAAATTCTTACAAGTCTAAACACCCAAAAAACCTAACCAAACGAAAGAACACTTAAAAGAGATGAAAATCTACTATCAAAATGTGAAAATCTGACTTAAAATGAGAAAGTTATGACTAAAATACAAAATAAGTGAAAATAGAAAAATTATAGTAAAGCTAATAAATAGATTAAGTTTAAGATGAGTTTTACTTACTTTAATTACCTTACTCAGGTGACTTAAGATATCAAGTTTGAGATACTAAGGACTACTGGGAATACTATATTTCAAGGCTATGTGAGCATACTACCCCCTATTTCACTCTATTTTGTATGTGCAATTAGTACGTTGTCTAATCATATCTGATAATTAAACTTATTGCATGTTGAGTATATGGGAACTTATATGTGCTTACTTTGGTTGAATCTTGCTTGCAAAATACCTTAAGATATTTTGAACATCCTTGTTTGTTGCATTAAAACTTAGGATATTGGAGTGTCTGAAATATATTTACTTGGTCACCCCATGAATCCGAATTAATAAATATCCAACCTTTAATTAAACCGAACATGCATTGCATCCTATTGCATAAGCTAAAGGGCATCAGCACAACACAATAAAGTGGGAGATCATGGATAGATGAATCTATATTGATATTATATGTTATGATCACATGACTTATTCGTGCGACATGTTCCTGCCTCAACCTTTAAGATTTACTTAGCTCTAGGGAGTGCCACCCTCTACTTGAGGCCGAGTTATGTCTATTGCTAAGGGTGCTTATACTACTAAGAGAACTCATATTGGACATGGATACTTGGGTCTTGACATGCCTAAATATTTCCCAACTTACATAACCGTAGGCATAAAAATGTGCTATATACAATTAGCAGTCAACTGTATACACTATTTGTACAAGCATACATATGTTTGTACATGCATTCATATGTTTAATAAATAACTTGATTATTATTGTTTGATGGTAGGGTCGGAAGGTTACTCACTAAACTGGATGTAGCTTAACAACTAATAATTTCTTTTTTAAGTCTTATAAAGTTGGGCATGGGCTAAGATTCGAGTGCAAAGTACTCCATCGAGTTGAGAAAGTAGAATGATAAGTTTAGAAAAGTGAGTATGATAGTCAAATTGAACTTTTAAAGTGTCTAGTGGCTTTATGATTGTTGGAATTTATATACACTTTCTTATTGTTTAGTAGATGATTCCAACTCTCTACGATTCTAGCCACCGCGAGTTACTGGATCACTTGTAGCTAAATAAAATATATTTAAGTAGATGTATGTAAAAAGATTAAGTATGATTAGAGACTTACAAGCTAGAGTCTTGCAACCTTTGATTTGTAAGAATATTTTTATATCATGGGTATACACGTAATATAATGATTTTAGGTAAAACTACCAGCCCACTTTTGGGGTATTACAAATGTGAGTCCTTCAATGAACAGACCCATGTAATTGAAGGAATTAAGTATGCTAAGAGATTAGGTACTAATTTCCTCCAATTATGATAACTTAAAAAGACCAACCTAATAGTAGGATCCAAGGTCTTAATGCAATTCTACAATACTCCTTTAGAAGCGATTTGGGGAGAGAAGGTCTTAGGATTAGGAATTAATTAGAGATGCAAGTCTGATTAATTCAAATTAGGCATCTCCAGGTCTAAAGAGTAATTGAGATTGAAAGGTTTCATAGAAATAAGTAGTAAATAACAATAATTTACTAAGGATTATGCATTCTTTAATTTAATGAATCGTGTTTTTTTTTATATTTTAATTAGCTATGTTTATTTTTTGTCCTCATTTATTCTATTGTTTTTATTTTATTTATCGTTTTTTGTTCATCTTTAATAATTAATCAAATTTATCCTAATTTACTAAGTAAGGTAATTGGTGATTTAATGTAAATTGCTAGTAATATAGGATTCTATCATTCATGGTTCCTCATGGGATTGATATTTGAACTCATATCCGTCTTATCTATACTATAACTTAACTAAGTATACTTGCTTGGCGTATGATGCTAATTAGGTTTCATTAGGGTTTTTAAGGCCTTAAAAGTATACTTATGATTTTATTTTTATTTTTTGGGAAATGTATAATTAAGGGTAAATTAGTAATTTTGTTAATTTATTACCATAATTGACTTAATTTGATTAATGATTATTATTTGAAGATATTTCTAAGCGATCATTAATGAGTTTACATGATTTTACAAAATTCAAGTCAAATGTTTTAATTTAAGGTTTTCTTTGCATTTAGGGTTAATCTAAGTTTTCATGACTTTATGGTTTAGGGTTTAAGATTTTTATTTAATCTAAAGTTTTAAATTGGTGGTTATGCATATTTAAGGTTTAGAGTTTTTAATCATATAGTTAGGGTTTTATCAATGTTAAGGTTTTTGAACTTATCTTTTAGGGTTTTTATTTGATCTTATTAATTTCTTTGTTATTTATATTTTGTTTGGTTCTTGGAATTATGCATTGACTCACTTGACTAACTCTGAGTACATATCTGAAAATTTGCGAAGTTTACATCAATAGTCCATCAAATAGGTTGACATTTAGCAGTTTTAACTTAGGGTCAAGACAATCAAGCTTATAGTTACATCTATCGAGCTATTTACAACTTCACCTAGGTTGACATGGGATTAGTAATCTATTTATTGCTTAGTCCCTCACATAATGTAATATGCAAAACACATAAGCAAAGTCAAGCCCGAATAGTAGAACAAACTCTTTAAAGGTAGGACAAGGGGTGAGAATTCAACGAGCCATACTCTGTAACCTTCTAGCTTGAGCTTGGGTTAAGGGTCTCAACTGATTCCCATCATCCCCTCCAGATTTGTTGGGATTTGGGATCAAATCCGAATAGTCTCCTTAATAGTCATCTTCTTCAAATCCATATAGGCTCAGGTCAGCAATATTAAACATGTCAAACACTCCATAATCCTCTAGCAGTTCTAGTTGATACATATTTTCATTGATCTTCTAGAGTATCTTGAATGTTCCCTCGGGTCAGGTAGACAATTTGTTCTTTCTCTTGTTTACAAATCCTTCTCTACTCAAGTGTAGCCAAACCCGGTCGTTGGGTTAAAATTGTCTTCTTCTCCTCCTTTATCCTCTCTAATCTAACCTCTAGGCAACTTTATCCAACTGCTTGGTACCTTTTGGTATATCTTCTAGAAGGTTTGATCTTTGTTTTTAACTTCAAGATTGCCTTGGTTAGTGGCGGGTGATGGCACATGAACAAGGGGCAATTCAAGATTCAAATTGAACATAACTTTAAACGGTGTTTCGTCCATGACGCTATAGATGGATTGATTGTAGGCAAATCTAAGCACAAGAAAACAAACATCCTAATTTGTCAGGTTTCTTCCAATAGTAGCTCGTAGTAGGGATCCTAGGGTTTTGTTAAAAACTTTCGTTTGACCATCACTCTATAGGTGGCATGACATATTGAATAATAATTCAGTCCCTAATTGACACTAGAGTCTTCTAAAAATAGCTCAAAAACTTTAGGTCTCTATAAGATACTATGCTCCTTAGCATGCTATGCAACCGAATGATCTCCTGTAGAAAGAGAAAAGAAATAGCTAAAGCATCTTTAGTCTTTGTGCAAGACACAAAATGCTTATTTTGCTAAATCTATCATTAACAACAATGATAGAATCTTTGCCTTAGGCCAGCTTTGGTAGGTCAAGGACAAAGTTCATACTAAGCTTAACCCAAGGTTAAGTCAAGATAGATAGAGGCATAGCTCTTCCTTGCTCAGCTCAACTCTTTTCCTTTCTACAAGATGCACATCTTTCAATGGTTCACTTCATTCTTTCACATCTTAAGCTAGAAGAATCTAACTCCCAACAACTCAAAAGTTCTCTTCTCTCTAAGGTGATCAAAGAGTCCTTAACTCTAAGCTTCTCTCATAAGTAGCCCCCTTACACAACAGGTCAGCATATAAAGGTTGCAACCTTTGAATAAGTATCCTTTCTCAACAAAATAATCACCCACTACCCATGTTTCCATACATTAGGCATAGATTGGGCCAAAGTAGGGATCTTAGGGATATTGATCCTTTATGCTTACAAACCTCAAAGGTCTTATTTGCAAGTCAAAGAGGAGTGTATACCTCCTAGATAGGGTGTTAGCTACCACATTTACCTTTCCTTGCTTGTACTTGATCACAAAAATAAAACTCTCTAAGAATTCCACCCACTTAGCTTGATGTTTAGACAACTCAAGCTAGCTCCTCAAATCCCTTAATGATTTATGATCAATGTAGATAATGAATGCTTTAGCTAACAAGTAGTATTGCCACACATGAAGGGTTAAGAATAGTGTATAGAGCACTTTATCATATATCGAGTAATTCAATTGGGCTCCTATGAGCTTCTCATTGTGAAATGCAACATTTCAACCTTCCTGCATATGTATATCTCTAATGTCAACCCCTAAAGCATTGCATTTTAGCTCAAAGACTTTCTTAAAGTTGAGTAGAGCTAGGACTAAGGAAAACGTCAATCTCTCTTTTATCTTGGCAAAGCTCCTCTCTTCCTTCTCTACCCATTGGAACTTTACATTCTTCTTGATTAACTCAATGAGAGGTGACACAATTCTATTGGAACTTTGAATAAATCTTCTATAAAAGGATGCCAAACTGTGAAAACTCCATACGTTAGCATAAGGGGTTAAAGTTGGCCATTCTACAATAGCTCAAATCTTCTCTTCATCCACTCGTCGGCCTTCTCTAGTCATAACATAACTTAGGTAGACTACTTCATCTTAGTCGAAACAAAATTTCTTCAAGTTGCTAAACAATCATTCAACTCGTAGTACTCTGAACACAACTTAGAAATGGTCCAGATAGCTTAGTAGGTAAGGGATGTAGATCAAGATTTTATCAAAATATACTACTACAATCTTCCTGATCAGATTTTTGATCATGTGGTTCATTAATCTCATGAGAGTGCTCAAGGCATTAGATAGGCCAAATGGCATGATTAACCATTCATAAAGGCCATGTAAGTTCTTAAATCCATCTTCCATTTTGATCTGATGATACCCAGACTTGAGGTCAATTTTGGAGAACACTAATGAATGTACAATTGATCCAACATGTCATTAAGTTAGGGAACGAGATACCCGTACTTGATAGTAATTTTATTAATAGTTCCTCTATCCAAGTACATCCTCTATGTCCTATCCTTCTTCAATACCAAAAATGTAAGGACTACACATAAACTAAGACTTTCTCTTACATATCCGCTCTCTACTAATTCATCCACTTGCTTCTATAATTTGGTAGCCTATTCAAGGTTCATACTATAAGCTAGCTTGTTAGGTAAGGCGAAACCAAGCACTAAGTTAATGTAATGTTTTATCCCTCAAAATGGTGGTAGACCATTAGGTAATTCCTTCAAAAATAAGTCCTCAAACTCTTTAACTAGCCTCTAGACTTCTTCGAGTAAATCAATTGTTCCCTTAGCTTCAACAACCTCTAAATTGACAAGAAAGTCGAATATCTGACATCATAGCTCTTCTTAACCAATTTTGCTGAGAACCAAAGCCTTCTTTGAGTCTCAAGGTAACTTAGCCTACAATTTTCTAACCTAGCTCGAGGTCATTGGGTTTAAGGTGACCTTTCTCCCATCTTCCTCAAATGTATAAGTGTTTCTAAACTCATTGTTCATGACCTTCATATAGAACATCCAAGGTCAGCCAAGCAACGCGTATGATGTATACATAAGTCAAATGTCGCAGGTAATTTCATCAAAGTAAGTCCCAATGGACATTAGTAGGAGTACCTATTGGGATACATGCAATGTACCCTTTCCATGTAGCTAGTGCAATTTGTATAACCTTAGGTAGGATAAGATCGACGACTTCATCCATTGAACTAGGCTAATTGATACTATGTTGGTGCAATTCCTACTATCCCTAATCAAGGCACACACTTGATCCTTAACTTTACAGTAATGTGGAACATGTTCTCTCTTTACTCATTCTCAATGGATAGCTATCTACTCATAGTACGCCAAACAACTAAGCTCAACTTGTCCAAATCTTCTACATAGATTTCCTCTTCAAAAATCCCCTCATTAACTTTCTTTGGCATTCTTTTCTACATCAACCTTCTACTTAGGCTCTTAGTCGATGCTATCGACCTTGAAGGTCGAGGCTTCTCCCTTAGTAACTGTAGTTCGTCAATTTGGACACTCGGCAGCTATGTATATGAAACACCAGCACCTGAAGCATTTAATCTCACTTGTCTCTTGACTTAAGGTCTAACCATCTCAAACCTCTTAGGTACTTCCTTTGCAGGTCAGCCTTTCTGTTCAAGTCAAGTCTTCTTCTATTTGACTCTACATTGGATTGAGCTCGTGTACCACCTCATATGGATCAAGTGGACAAAACAAGTCAGTTTAATGAAGCTTGGGCTACTCTATTTGTCCTTTGTCATTCTATACGTTAGGCAATCTTGACGACCTCATCAAGAGTGGAGAACTATTGTAGCTCAAGATCTTTGAGCTCATATCTTAGGCAAGTAAGAAACCTTAACATAGTTCGAGCTCTACGTTCATTGACCTTACAACAAACCATGAGCATTTAGAATTCTTGTACATACTTATCAACAATATGGCCCCCTTTGTTTCAACTCTTATTGTTGAGCAAAAGTATCTTGAAAGTAAGAGCTCATAATGAACCATGCTCTCATAATCCTTTTCATTTTAGGCTATGTTCTAACTTCTTAGGATTCACCACTCCTTCTCATGGCTTAGAAACTTCACCACCATATTGCGGCATAACTAGAAACTCTTGGGTAGCCAATCTCACTTTATTGTAATCTTCGTATTGATAGTAGTCATAGATCCTCTCAACCTTCTCCCACCAATCTGGCTACTCATATTGAAGGTCAATATCTAAAGTTTCACATGGTTGACAACTTACAGGACACAAGCTCTCTCATTAGCCTCATAATGCTCCTCATCTTTGATTCACTAAAACTATATATATATAAATAAATCACGAATACTTCGGCAAGTATACTGAGTTGGAATCAAGTAATATAGAGAAAGTAAGGTTGTTGATCCCTTAAGGATTATAGTATTACTAAACTTATAACAGTTCTTATCAATATTCAGGCAATCAAAATTAAATTAATTAATCTAATAATTACTCTAAAATTATTGAAAAGAAAATAACTATGAAAAATCTAAAATTAAGTAATCAATTGAGAATTATGGGAAAATAGAATACACCATAGATTATACCAATCAAATTGTTATCACGTTATATAGATTGATAGCTATATGGTCATTCAAGTGAAATTATTATACCTTAAATCTTAAGGATTTAAACTTCTAGTTAATTAGTCAGCTTCCACATCTTCTAATTAACAATAAACTCTAAATTACAATCATATATCTCTCGATGCTATGATTGTCTAATGTCCTAAATCAATTATCCCTAATGTCTTAGTGAATAATCAATCGCCGAACATTGCATTAATTTCTAGATAATTTCTAATTAATTCAATTAACTTTGCTTCCACATTGATTAATCAAATCAACTAAGAATTTCTAACAAACCCTATATTAACTCCCATATCATTAGGGTTTCTAACAATTATAATCGAAATCATAGAAATTGCAATCATAAGTCATCTATATATCTCTTAATCCTATAAAATGAACACAATCATCATCTTAGTTATCTAGGGTTTCATCAATTCCCACAAATAAATTTAGCCAACCGTAGATTTGAAAACAAAAACACAAATACTAATTGAAATTGCAAGGAAATTCATAATTGAAATCATAAGTAATCTACAAAATTGCATAAGAATAATTGAAATAAATGTCACCAATTCTGTATTGGAAAAGATGATCTTTAATTGCATCTTTAACTTGGTCTCCACAGCAAAAGCAAATTCTTCTTAATGATCTAAGTGATTGTCCTAACGAATTCTTCAAGAACTATCTAAAGATTATTCTACAACTCTGTAAGTCTAAGGAAAGTGTGTTCAAAAGTCTCTAAAAAAACCAAAAGTCTTTTAAACAGTGAAATATAAGCTATTTATAAGAAAAATTATAGGTTGACTTGCATAAAACTTCTTTTTCATGAAGTCCGGCGATGTAAGTGTAAGGCCGGGCTAACTGCGTAGACTCAAAAGGCTACCGATATTCATTATAGGTCGATTGCCTTCAATTCCAACTTACACGTGTTGATTCGAACTTCGTTTATTTACGTAAAACTCCTCTAAATCGTTTGTAACTCCACTCTTGAATCCTCTAATTCCTGAAATGTCCAAATGAAAATACTTAAGTACCAATTTAATGATTTCTATAAAATCAATAATAATTCTATCTTAATTTATACTTTAAAACATGAAAAATATGCCTTAATCAACTCCCTCACACTTGAATTTTTACTTGTCCTCAAGCAAAATAAACAACACTAAAGAAATCTATCATTGAAAATACAAAGTTTCCAATTGTTAATCTAAGACATATGATATTTTACATTTTCAGACTCACTAATTTATAATGCCCACTGCTCAAACCAAATCGAAATATGTGACTAAAGTACTATAATTGAAATTAATCAACTATTCTAAAGAAAACAAATTTTAATCCAAACGTTTAACTTAAGATTTCTATTTCAAAAGTAGATACTCAATCCTAGAAGGAAAAACACCCATTTAAATTTCACGACTGTTAATAGGCATATTATCCCTCTAATTATCCCAACAAATAAGTTAACAAAGCAGTGAAAGCATATGGTATCTACTCTATCCCTAGGTTTTCTTCCCTTTTTTATTACAAGCCTTAATTCATTTCTTGAATTGCATTTAAAATTTCCATTTTCTATTCCCATTTTATTTTTTATTTATTTATTTTAGTTCAGATACTAAACTTTTACCTTTCTGCCCTTCTCATTATAGTGAGTGCATTGAGTCGGAACATCTTGAGCTCATCACCCAAGTGACTAGATTTTAAAGAGACCCTTACGAACTCTTCTACACTCTAACATTCAAGTTAGAATACTCTTAACTCGATATCTTAAGTTATTGGAGAAAAAGTTCTCATTTCATCACTTTTTGAATGCTCATTAAAATTTTTCAAACTTCTTTTATAGAAATCACTAAGTTCAAAGCTTCACTTACCTATTTCACTAAGTGTTAAATTGCCATTAGAATAACTAAAAAGACCATATAATGAAGTTGAAAACAAAAGCCTCTACTTCTGCTTGGTGATTCTTGCCAATGCCTCTGCCTGCACTTCTCCACATGAACCTATTAAGGGCAATTATCCACCTAGTTAACTCCTGAACTTCCTTAACCATGCAAGGAGACTTCATGTTTCTAATTGCATCAATTTTTCTTAGATTTCCTTCAATACTATGTCAAATGACCATATATCCTAAAAACTTTCCTAAAGTTGCATCAAAAACGTATTTTTTCAGATTCAACTTCATACTATATCTTTTGAAAGTATTGAATGTCTCTCCAAGATCAGTAAGATGTCGACTTTCTGATATGCTTTTCACTATCATGTCATCGACATATACCTCAATGTTACGGTGAATTTAGGGCTTAAACATCTTGATGATAAGCCGCTGATAAGTTACGTCAGCATTTTTCAGCCCGAAAGGCATCATCGTATAATAAGAAATTCCAAAGTTGGTGACAAATGATGTGTGAACCTCATCCTCCTCATCCATTTTGATTTGATTATAGCTAGAAAATGCATCCATAAAGAATAGCAAGGCACGTCTAGCAATCAAATCAATTAATTGGTCTATTCTCGACAAGGGGAAACAGTATTTAGGATAAGCCTTGTTCAAATTTGTAAAGTCTATGCATATCCACCATTTGCCATTAGGCTTCTTCACTAATACACAATTAGCTAGCCAAGTTGTATAAAGAGCTACCACTAAAAACACCTAACCTAATCGACCACTCACCCCCAGCTATTACCATGCAAATCAAGCGCCACCACCACCGTCGACCCATATCCAAAACACCACCAAATAGCCACCTTAAGCCACAGCATCAATTCTACCCCTCACAACCCCAATAAAAAACATACAAAAACCCCCTTCACCCCTTCAATTTGTTGTCTGAATCGCCTTGAATCCACCCTATGTTGCTGCTATTGAAGGAAAGCTTGGAGTTGACCCGAACTTGATCCAAGACCTAAATTCGTGACTTAAACCTAACCCATGATCCAGCCCATACCTTGCTTTACACCCAGGAATCAACCTGCATCATTTGCTTGTACCCTAGCCCATTCTCTTTTTTATATTATTTTATTTATTTACTTCATTTTTTTTTTGTAAATGTAATAAAAAATGGAAGAGGGGAAAAAGAAAAAAAAAAGAAAGAAAGAAAAAAAAGAAGGAATAAAAGAAAAATAAGAAAAAGGAAGAAAAAAGAAAAAGAATAGTTTATTTTTTTAGTTTAGTAGAAATAGACAAAACAAAAAAAAAAGATAATATAAAAATAATAAAAATAAATAAATAGGTTAGTGAATAAACAAATTGTCTTATCACTTAGAAAAACATTTTTTTAAATAAGCAAAATAAATCAACTCATGTTCAAAACTAAGGCACTTTGGAATTTTCCAAAAAATAAAAGTTCCAATTTAAGACCTTTTTTTAGAAATTTTCTTAAATAAACCAAATTGGGTTAAAAACGTAAATCCGGCGTATTTTCAAATTAAAACAAACCTAACCTACTAAAGTTTTACAAACAGAACTACATACGTCTAATCCCGAATAGTGAGTACATAGACACCTACAAGGCGACATTAAAAAAATAAAACCTATTTTTTCCTTTTTAAGTTTAGATTACTCGAGTTATCCAATTCAATTAACTAATAAATGAGTTCTATTTTATAAAATTGAAAGGTAATTTTTAAGGTTAAAATTAAATTTGGAAAGTTAATAATACCCATAAGGGCTTAAAAATCCTAACCCTCAGATCTAAATTTCTAGTTTTAAAACCATTTTTGAAGATTGGTTTTTATCAAAAGACCAATAGCTAAGTTATAACCAATCTACCTAATTGGTTATAACTTAACTCTTTTTCCCGACTCTTGTCGAATGGCAACTCCAAAGCGTTTTTTTCAAGATATAAAAAAAATAGTTTTCTTTAAACCCTTATCGAGGGTCAGTATTATACAGGTAGGATTTAATATTGATCAGTTTAAAGAAGACTTAATTTATAAAAATCAGGAGGAAAAAACTAAACTCGACACTATATACAAACTACATACACTTTAAGTTGCAAGCCAAAAGAAGGAACGATCACCTTTATCTTGAGTCAAAATGAAAAAGAAAAGAAGAAAGAAAAAAAAAGAAAGAAGAAGAAAGGGGGAAAGGAAAAGGGGGCAAGAAGAAATATGAGAAAATTTGAAAGCAAAAATGAAAAGTCTACCTAAGAAAGGAATCAAGTAATCTACTTAAATAAGGTAATCAAGTCCAAAACACAAAACCCTAAAGCTTAAAAGGACCATGGTCACATAGCTTAAAAAGTCTATTCCTAAATCAAGACCTATACCCCGAAATAAAGACCCCAAAATACGATCAAGGTGGTTAAACCTAAAAAAGTCAAGACAAATACCAAAGTTCCCCCCCAAAATTCATGGTCCCTAAAGAAGTTATAGCTCAAAGCTAATCTTACAACCCACCTACAATTCCAGCCCTTCCATAGGTCCTTTTGATTAAAGGAAATAACTTATTCTTGACAAAAGTTACTTTTGAAACTGTGGTAAACATCATTTTAGTTTTTCTAAAAGGGTTCTTGATTTGTAAACTTAGGATGACTAAATGAACTCCTTTTCAAAAAATGCCTAAACATTATTACCCTTTTGTTTGAACCAATGACCAAAAGCCTATATTATGTTACAGTCCAAAAAAGGCCTAACAAATTGATTAAAAGTGAATCACTTACAAGATGTTCCATAATTTTTGGAATCGAAGATGAAAGAGAGGAATTTAAGCCAAGAGTGCAAGGAAGTCCTCTTAGACTGAAGCCATCTTTAGTGAGATATCTTTTCCTAAGTGAGAAGAAATTTGAAGAAGTTATGCCTAGTGACATGAAAAGCCATTTGCCCTTGAAGATATGCAAAGACCCTCAAGACAAAAAGAGCTCTCTCAAACATAGGTTACCCAAAAGATCAAGTTATTATGCTATTGGAAAAGCTAATTGCTTGCATGCAACTCAACTTTCTTGGAACTTGTAACAAATCCAAACTTGTTAGAAATTTTCAAAAAAAAAGAAAAAAAGAGTCCTTTCCATCAAAAATTCATGATGACCTTAGTGGCCAAGTTTTGTGAACTCCAACCTTAGCTAAGAATCTCCATTTCTTTTGAAAAATTCTTTTTCTCCCAAGTAAATGTTAGTAGTTAGTTCCTTATTTCCAATGAGTTTACCCTGAGAACTAGTTTCTTTAAAAGGGATCCACTTCTTATTGTCCAAGTTTAGGGATCTAATCCCTTTTGAAAATTCTACTCCCAATTGCCTTAGTAGCTAGAATCATCCTCTCTAACATGATCACCCTCTAGGTTAATGTCATCCAATTCTCTTTCAAATCAAGGGACTTTATCCCTATTGTCTACCCCATCCTAGATAGCTACTAATCAACAGGTCTATCATTTCAAATCTTCAAGTTATAAAGTCTCCCAAAAAGGTTTATACAAACTATTTTGCTGTAGTCCCCATAGATTGTCTACTCTTTAAGCATTATCCATACGATAAATATGTTAGGATTACTTGCTCATTAGAGTGATGTCCTATCCTCGAATTATCTGCTCTTTAAAGTTTTGACCATAGGATAAAAATGTTAGGATCACTTGCTATTAGAGTGTTGTCCTATCTTCAAATCACATACTCCAGCAAAGCTATCTTAATTTAGACCTTTCAATTCACTTACTCGATTGAGTGCTACCCTATCTTCAAATTGCATGCTCTTAAAGCATTATCCTGATTCAAAACCTCTGGATCACATGCTATTCGACTAGAATCCTAATTTAAAACCTTTGGTTCTCATGCTCTATGAGTACTATCCTGATATAAGACCTTCAGATCGCACCCTTTTACAATGCTATCCTGATTGCTTTCATTTCTTTAAATTCTAGTTGCACTTAAAGTATGTTTGCTTAGCATAACCTCACTCTTAAAGCATGCTAAGTTTTCTTATCTTGATCAGCCTTTAGGTTTTAGGGTATAAACCCGCTTTTAAAAAGCATAGCCTTTTACAAGGAGTTATAGGCACACTTCCTTTTTAATGATAGCCTAGCTCTATCCTTACTCTCCATCATTCACCTTTGCAAATCCCTATTAGATCAAAGTTTAGAGTAGCTAACTAATTATAGCACTTCTTGATACAATTTATCCTTAGGGTAAAAATGGCGTCTCTTTTATCTTTGTGATAAAGTTTAACTTAAATTTCACCATAAATAGGAGTAGTTGTAGACACTTCATTTTTGCTTCCTTATACTTTTTAGAATAAAGGAAAAGGATCATAATTCAAAAATATTAAAAAATTAAAAAATCAGAAAAATACAAAAAAAAAAAAGAAAAATTAAAAAATTGGACAAACACTAAAAAAAATGAAAATAAATACAATAAAAATGATAAAGTAAATATTTTTTTTCAGAAACTTAGAATAAAAATTAAGATGGAATAAATGAATAAAACAATTTTATCAAGAGACAATATTTAAGTTAGAATAAATTAGAATGTTAGAAATATAAAGGCTTTAGTGTTTTTAGGTTAGGTTTAACAATAAAACACATAAAGGAGCCGCTTGTGCCTGAGCTTAGGTTCACTATTTGAATCTAACCTAGGTTACCTAGGACAATTTAATTACATATATGGATAATGCACGAGCCAATGGCTTATTGGATGGAACATGTGCATAAGCAAGGGCAACCAAGGTTCAAATCTTATAAGGAGCATTTGCTTCTTTTACTTTTTTGCCTACAAAGATGTGAATTCAACTCATGTTTTTCCATTCATCTTTCTTAAGATGAACCCTACGAATCTAACTTATCAGATTGAGTTCACAGCCATTTTCAATGCCCTTATCTACACAATTTTACCAATGTAAAATTCATGGGATACTTTTGAATTAACCCTGAAACTAGTCCACATTCATCATTGTTAAAGAACAAAATTAACAATGAAATCACCCCGAGTTTCATATCTAAGATTACTCAATCATGGTTGATTTGGCCATTAAACCAACTTTTTACACTTACTCAAGCATGGAAAACTATAAATGCACCCTTCTTCCTCATTCCTAACATTATCTCTCATAAAAAGCACAATCAAACACACAATATCAAGCTCTCTCTCTCTCTCTCTCTAGTGTGTGTATGTATGTATAAATCTAAGCTCAAATTTAGGAGTTTTTAAGCTAGAACACTACTTATGCAAGCATCCTCACTGTAATGTCTCTTTAACGCAGCCTCCATCTCTCTCCACTGAACCCTTTAGGAGTTTTACCCATCACTTAAGGCCTCATCTACCACCCTCTGGTGTAAACTGTAACCTAGAATAAACAAGGCCAATTGCTGAATAGGTCCAAGCTTATCGAAAGCTTGAAAAGGAAGTGATGAGGAATGCGCGAAAAAACAAATGCGAACAAAAAGTAAGTAAAAACTCACAAACGGCTCCAATGGATAAAACACACCAATAGAATTTTCAATGACTCACAGTATAACTCGATATGACGCACGAGATGGTCCGGTAAGATTATTCACCACTTAGCCTTACTTAAGGATTAGGATAAAAGTGAAGTGAATGTAAACAAAGTAGTGTTTACAAGAAGAAAGTGTCAAGTGTATTTAATGTTCAAAAATCCGATTACAGCTACAAATACAAGGGGTATTTATACTTAATAAGTTAGGGAAATTTTCTTAAAAAGGAAAAATAAAAAGGGTATTACCCTAAAGAAGTAATGTATAAGAATACAAAAGGATAAAAATGAATATTCAGAAAAATTAATAATTAGTATGACAGATTCTACACATGGCGGCAATATATTGGTGAAGCCATTAGAGGATGCAGGAAAAAGAGTATGATCAGCTAGTTCGAGCAAGGGTGACTAAGGATTAGTCCGAGGTCGCTCTCATGGCACCTCGGTAAAGGTAAGGTCGAGTAGTTGGTTAGCTCAGACGTGAGTGAGTACTCAAGAATAGCTTGGCTGTTATCTCGACAATCTACAATTTGGTATGTTTTAGAGAGATGGGCAATCATTAGACTCGACATATAGAGTGACTCAGCAAAGAAATACTCAATTTCAGTAAGAATCGACTGGAGCATGAGGATCTGCCTTGCTAGCCCTTCTAGTCTTCAAGCTCGATTGCGGGTCAAAGGCCTATTAGCCTAATTCCTATCATTCCCTCCATGTTGATTTGGATTTGGATTTGGGATCAAATTTGAATGGTTTCTAGTTAGCTCCCCATCGGGGTAATATGGACTAAGGTCAGTAATGTTAAAGGTGTCAGAAACCCCATAGTCCTAAGGCAACTACAATCTATATGTGTTATCATTAATTTTCTAGAGGATTCTAAAAGGTCCTTCAGCCTTTGGAGATAGTTTGTTCCTCCTCTTGCTCGAAAACCTCTCTTTGCTTAGTTGCAGCCACACCAAGTCTCCTAACTAAAAATGTTTGGCCATCTTGCCCTTGGTCTTCTCTAAAATATGTCTAGCAACTTGGTCTATGTGCCTAGTGACTTTGTCATAGATGTGCTGAAGAGATTATGCTTTAGCTCTGGCATCAAGGTCCTCTTGTGTAAGCACAAGTATAAGGGTGTAATCAAGGGAAAACTCAAGATTAAAACCATAGACCACTTCAAAGGGGGTTTGCTTAGTAGTGTCATGCACTATTCAATTGTAAGTGAATTCAACCACTGGCAAATAGACATCTCAATCAAGCTTATTCACTGCAACTCGGAGCAGAGATCCCAAAGTACGATTAACTATCTCTATTTGGCCATCCATTTAGGGGTGATAGGAAGTATTAAATAGTATGTCGGTCCCCATCCGATGCTACAAGGTCCTCTAAAAATGGCTAAAGAACTTTAGGTCTCTATCGAAGACTACACTCCTCGACATGTCGTATAACCGTACAATCTCCTACAAGAAAAGAAAAGCAATAGCCAAAGCGTCATTAGTCTTAGAACAGGGTATAAAGTGTGCCATCTTGCTAAACCTATACACAACAAGCATTATAGAATCTTTGCCTTGGGCAATTCGTAGTAGTCTGAGAACAAAGTTCATGCTCAATTCCGTCCATGGCTTTGTTAGAATAGGCAAAGGAATTGCTTTTCCTTATTCAGCTCAGCACTTAGCCCTCTTACACACGATACAGCTTTCAACAACTTGGTGCACATCTCACTTCGTCCTTGGCTAAAAGAATCAACCACTTAGCAATTCATATGTTTCTTTCTCTCCAAAATGTTCAAACAGTCCTCCACTGTAGACTTCCTTGATCAACAGCTCCCTAAGTGAACAAGTCAGCACACATAATTTCCCTCCTTGGAACGAGTATCCTTCCTCCATATGATACTCATCTACTGTCCTTCCATCGACACAACATGCAAGTATAGGCCCAAAATGTAGATCCTCATAATATTGTTCTTTGATACTCACAAACCCAAACAATTTAGTCAGTAGTTCATTTAGAAGTGCATGCCTTCTCAAAAGAGCATCTACAACTATGTTGCTCTTTCCATGCTTATATTTTATCGTGAAATTGAATCCCTCAAGGAATTCGATCCATCTCACCTACCACTTCGACAATTTGGTCTAACTTTGAAGGTACCTCAAGGACTCATGGTCAATATAGACGATAAATTCTCTCCATAATAAATAATGATGGCATACTTGCAGTGCTCAGATCAGTGCCAAGTATTGTTTATCATACACAGAGTAATTTAATTGAGGTCCTCTAAGCTTCTCACTATGATAGGCAATTGATCATTCGTCCTACATTAAGACAACACCTATTCCAATGCCTAATGTGTCACATTCTAATTCAAATATTTTCTCGAAGTCAAGTAAAACAAGTATAAGGGAAAAGGTCAACCTTTGCTTTATCTTGACAAAATTCCTCTCCTCTCTTTCTCCCCATCAGAAGTTGATGTTCTTTGTTAGCTCAGTAAGTGGTACAGTGAAGGTGATAAAATTCCTGATGAATCTTCTATAGAATGAAGTCAATCTATGGAAACTTCTTACGTCGGCACAAGTAGTAGGAGTCGGCCATTCGATGATTGCTTGGATCTTCTTATCGTCTACTCATAAACCTCCTCCACTTACTACGTAGCCCAAGAATACCACTTTCTCCTAACAAAAGCAACACTTCTTAAAATTGTCGAATAATCTCTCGGCTCAGAGGATGTTCAACACGATACAGAGATGTTCACAATGCTCAACATGTTGGTACTATACACAAGGATGTCGTCGAAATACACCACAACACACTTCCTTATTAGATGTCTTAACACATGGTTCATCAGTCTCATGAAAATGCTCAAAGTGTTTGATAAGCCAAAGGGCATGACTATCCATTCATAAAGTCTACGTTAAGTTTAAATGTTGTTTTCCACTCATCTCCCAGCCTCATTTGAATTTGATGGTAGCTAGATTTCAGATCAATCATGCTAAAAATCTTGGCTCCACTCAATTCATGCAGCATATCTTCCAACCTAGGGATTAGATACCTGTATTTGATTGTTACTTTGTTCACGATTTGGTTGTCAACACACATTTGCTAGGTACCATCCTTTGTCAACACTAAAAGCACCAACACAACACAAGGGCTAAGACTTTCCTTAACATACCCTATCTTCAGTGACTCATTGAGTTGACGTTGGAGTCCAGAAGCTTACTCAAGACTCATTCGATATGTGGGCTTATTCGACAATGCAATGCCAAGTATTAAGTCAATGCAGTGTTATATGCCTTGAATCGGGGGTAATCCTTCAGGTAGCTATTTAAGGAATAGGTCAGCATATTCATCTAGCAACTCTTTTACCTCCTAAGGTAGTTCACCCCGCTCCTTTAACTCTAGTAGTCGCCTAACCAACATGAAGGTTGACGCATCAACTTTAACAGTCTCTTGAAGCTCGACTCTACTCATCATTAGAGCTTTTTTCGATCCGTAAGCAAGTTTGGCCTATAGTTTATTAACTTCACTCGATGGCATCGAGAACGTAATCTTCCTACCATCCTTTTCAAACGTATACATGTTTCAATATCCATTATAGGTAACTCTCCTGTCAAACAACCATGGTCTATCTAGCAACACGTAGGAAATACACCTGGGTAATATGTCACAGAGAATCTAGTTAAAGTAATTTCTGATAATAATCGTAATAGTACTTGCCAAGTGACATATAGTGCTCCTTTCTTACTCAACCAATGTAACTTATACAACCTTGGATGTGCAACAGTTGGCAACTTCAATTTTGTAATGAGATCAATTGATGCCACATTGGTTCAGTTACCACTATCCACAATGAGGGCACATACCTAATCATTCACCTTACAAGTGGTATGAAACAAATTCTCTCTCTACTCCTCCTTACGTAAAGGTTCCATGTTCATTGTGCATCAAACAACCATGATCAACTGATCCAAGTCCTTAGTAAACACATCCTCTTCAATTAGTTCTTTCTCAACATCTTCTTTCTCGATAGTGCTCTCCTCTTCCTTAGGTTCCTTATCAATACTCTCTACCTCCAGCTTTAAGACATCTCCCTTAATGACCATAGTCCTTCAGTTCAGGCACTAAGCAACCATATGTCTAAACCCTTAGCACTTGAAGCACTTGATCTCGCTCATCTTCTTATTATATCCCTACCCTTTCTCATAAGTTTGGTGCAGCACATCACTGTCAAGTCAGCTTTCCTACTCAACTCAGACATCTACCTTTCAGATCAGCTCAATACTTGACTAAGCTCGTTGACTCCATTGTCTGGGTTAGCTAGTTAGCATTCTGGTCGGTACTCAACTTCTTCTCTACCTCTCTACTCGTTAAGCTATTCTAATGGCTTCATCCATTGTGGTAAATCGTTAAAGTTCCACATTGTCGAATGTCATCTTGCAACGCAATAAGGAACCTAAAGATTGTCCGTACTAGTGGTTCCTCCACTTCACATCGAATCATGAGCATTTGAAATTCCAAAACATACTCGTCAATTGTTCAGCCTCCTTATCTCAACTCCTGAAGCCAAGTAAAAGTGTTTTGCAAATAAGTATCCAACACAAATCTGTTTCTCAGTATTCTTTTCATTTTAAGCTAAGTATTAGTCTTTCGATAGCCTTCTTGCCTCCTCATAGCTTAGAAACTCTTCCATCACATGGCAGCATATCTGGAGAACTCAACAGCAACAATTCTTACTTTCTCATAATCCCCATACTAATAATAGTAAAAAATACACTCCACTTTCTCTTCCCATTCCAGATATTCATCAACATTCCCAGATCCATTGAAGCTCGGAATCCAAAGTTTCACATGGTTAGATGCTCTAAGGACTCGAGCTCACTCCTCTTCAAAATACTATTCCCCATCCTCTTCATCCAATTCTCTCATTTCTATCCTTCATCTCACTCGTCCGCCTACTCCTTCACCTCGAACTTGTCAAGCTGGGTTCTAGCCTCTAATAGGTTAAACAGCTTGTAGGGTATTTGGTGCGACCTTAGTCAGTCGACAAGCCAACGCATGAATAGCTCAAGTCAAATCTGCCAAGAGGTTAGCCACCTCATCAAGTTTCTAATCAATGCTCTTAAGGGTTCCCTGAGACTGTTGACCATGGTGGACAACTCCACTGTTGTCATCTTTAACACCAACGTTTACACCTAGGTCAATCATTTTCTCGGTAGATTCAAAATTCAAACTCTTTAATTAGGAGTTTTAGCAAACACTTCAATAAACTAAAAAAGTAATAGCTAATAAACGCAGCAATCAAACGAACACAATAACTTACTTTGTGTCACACTCATAAAATAAGGTATAAACAGAACTTTCAAAAACAAACTACAACTTAAATAAAACCTCCACTTTGATACCAAGATAGTATGAACCATGACCAAGAATAGATAAAGTCGATCGTTGAATGGGTCCAAGCTTATTGAAAGCTTGAAAAGGAAGTAATGGGGAATGCGCGAAAGGACAAATGCAAACGAAAAGTAAAAACCTACGAACAGCTCCAATGGATATGATACACCAATGGAACTTCCGAAGACTCACGACACAACTCAATATGATGTATAAGATGGTCCGGTGAGGTTACTCACCACCTAGCTTTGCTTAAGAGTTAGGATAAGAGTGAAATGAATGTAAACAAAGTAGTGTTTACGAGAGGAAAGTGTCAAGTGTATTTAATGTTCAAAAATCCAATTACGGCTATAAATATAAGAGGTATTTATACCTAATAAGTTAAGGAAATTTGCTTAAAAAGGAAAAGATAAAAAGGGTATTACCCTAAAGATGTAATGTATAAGAATACAAGAGGATAAAAATGAATATTCAAGAAAAGCAATGATTAGTGTAGCAGATTCTACATGTAGAGGGATACATTGGTAAGGCCGTTGGAGGATGTGGGCAAAAGAGTATGATCAAATTGCTAGTCCGAACAGGGGTAACTAAGGATTAGTTTGGGGTTGCTCTTTTGGTACCTCGGCAAGGGTGAAGCCGAGTAGTTGGTCAGCTCGGACATAAGTGAGTACTCGAGAATGGCCTGGTTGTTATCTCGACAATCTACAATTTGGTATACTTCAAAGAGATGGGCAGTCATTCAGCTCAACATATAAAGTGACTTGACAAAGAGATACTTGATTTCGGCAGAAGTTAGCTAGAGCAAAAGGATCTACTTTGCTAGCCCTTCTAGTCCTCGACTATGGGTTAAAGGCCCAATAGCCTAATTCCTATCACCTTCCACCCTGAAAACCTAGCCATTACCACTCCTCACTCCAAAACAACCACCTTACAGTGATCGCCACCTTGCAAAACTCAAGACCCAACCTTCTTTCTTACTCCAATAACCACCACACGAAGCTTATGCCACCATCACTAGCAACATAATTTACAAAATCACTCAAACAACCCCTTTGTGTCGCCAAAGCTACATAAATTAAGTTGCATCAATACAAATCTCATGAATCCACTATTTCTTATTCAAATTAGTCATTAGAAGCAGTTGTAGATCGTTATCCAAGCTACTTCCTTTCTCTCTTGTATGATGTATTCCCAATGTATGCCTTACACATTTTACTAGGCTAACCTTAGCTTTATGATTGATGGATTTAAGAACACCTATATATTCCAAAAGGATGGTCGAAGGATTACTCTCAATTTGATGACTCTAAGCCCTTTCAGTAATATGCAATTCTAATTAAACCAAACGAACTAAGAAGACCTTGATGATGAGGTTATTTGAATTAAGGGGAATCATAAAGTCTGATAACCTGACCTTTCTTTTGATTCAAAGGCTGGTGGAATTAAGAGAATAGAGTGACCTGCTTGAAGAGCTCAAGAGGCTGCTAGAAGACTTCGCTGACTTATTTTTCAAGGAGTTACCAAAAGGCTTACCACCTTTATGTAAGATAGAGCATCGTATCAATTTATAGCCTAGAACCACCCTGCCAAATCAACCAACCTATAAGATGAATCTTAAATAAGTTATCGAGCTGCAAAGGTAAGTGAATGAGCTCATCAGACAAATGCTAGAGAAAGTTTAAGCTCATGTGTTGTACCTACCTTGTTATTATCGAAAAAGGATGGTACTTAGAGAATGTGTGTAAATAGTCGAGCTATCAACAAGATTACCATCAAGTATGAATACCCTATCCTTAAATTAAATGACATGTTAAATGAGCTACATGGAGTTAAACTATTTTCAAAAGGTTAATCTTAAGTCTAAATATCATTAGATCCGCATAAGATCTGGTGATGAATGGAATACTACCTTCAAGATAAAGCATGGATTGTATAAATGGTTAGTTATGCACTTTGAATTATCGAATGCTCTAAGTACATTTATGAGGTTCATGAATCATGTGCTAAGGAATCAAATTGGAAAGGTTGTTGTGGTCTATTTTGACAACATTCTAGTATATTGATGTATCTAGAAGCTTAGTTATCACTAAGACTTACTGTAGGAGATAAGAACCAATGAGTCCTTTGAAATATTGAAGAAAATAGAGCAAGTAGGTTGGCAAACTAAATATAATAGCTAACATAAAGTTATTCGGAGAATATAACTCACCTATAAACACAACACGACTTGGCACTTCACCTAATGTAACGTATAAGCTAATGCTAAAGTCCACTCACCACTAACCTTAAGCTATCCAGCAAGACTAGATAAGAGTATATAAAAAGGGATTTGGAGAGAAATATCTCACAAGAACAAGTATATTCAATGTCTGTAAGGGATGTAAGATCTTCTAACTATAAAGAGAAGGGACTATTTATAGTAAGTCTCTAGGGCAACATCACAAATAAGGAAAATTACAAGAAAGCATACATAAAAAGGGGATTCCTAGTACACACAAAAAAGGGTAAATAAGACAAATGACAAATGACTAAAAGGGAAAAATAATACAGTATCAAGTGAAAAGGACAGGTGGTAGCACAACATTGGTTATGTACAAGCAATAAATGTGAAATGTCGCTGTATAGTGGTAAAGATAATAGGCTAAAGAGTCAAAGCCAGTGTGAAGAGGACCTCGACACTCAACTAGTCAATCTCAACACTTGGCATCTCAGCCTCAGCACTTAGCACCTCGACCTTAGCACTCGATTGGTCGGCCTCAACACTCCATAGATAAGGTTTGGTATTCAAAGCCAGGCAAAGCAAGGTATAGTCAAGTTGTGCTCTCAAGGAGTTCTTCCACTACTCTCTTGTAAGCTACACCTCGTCCTCGACAAGTTGATGGCATGTGCAAGTAAGAGGGCTAATGGTCGGCAGTCCATCATATATAACCTTGATTTAGTAAGCCACATAGATCATCTTCAAACTATTTTTAAGGTACAAGCTAAAAGGTTACTCGGCAACCTGAAGAAGTATTGTTTTTGTTAGGAAGAGGTAGCATTCCTAGGCTATATTGTTAGTAGATGACACCTAAGGGTAGATGAAGAGAAAATTTAAGCTATTGTAAAATGGTCTACTCTCACCTCTTGTGCCAAAGTAAGAAGTTCCATGGCTTAGCACACTTTTATTGAAGGTTTATCCAAAACTTCAATACTATTGCAGCACCTCTAACAAAGCTCACCAAAAAGGACATTGAGTTTTAATAGGAGAGATGAAGAGGAGGAGAGTTTTGTCAAGCTAAAAAGAAGGTTGACTTCAACCCCAGTTCCACCCCTACCCAATTTTGACATGGTTCTTAAGTTGGGGTATGGCACATTAGGCATTGGCATCAAAACTGTTCTCATGTAAATGAGCTACCTTAAATTACTCTATATATGAGAAAGAACTTTATGCACTAATTGGAGCTCTACAACATGGCAGCATTATTTACTACCTAAGGAGTTCATCGTATATACTAATCATCAAACATTGAGATGTCTAAGGAACCAACCAAGGTTATCCAAGCGACAAGTCAAATGGATTGAGTTTTTGGAAAGTTTCATTTGTGATTATGTATAAGAGAGGGAAGACCAATGTTGTAGTTAACACCCAATCTAGGTGGCATGTATTGCTTTCTAACCTGCGAACAAGATTGATGGGAATTGCTAATATAAAGGAGCAATACCCTAAATGTCATGCCCCAAACTAGGGAGTTGTAACAACCCCATTATGTAAACCAACCTAAGCTAGAAGCTAGCCACTTTAGCCACTAACAAAGGTATTGTTTACATTAGGCCTTTACTAGTCTATAGCTTTAAGTCATCCAATTCAATAACTATTTGGTATTAATCTGTGGTACAACTTTCTAAAGTAATTATTGAAAGAGAATCTACGATATAAAAGCTTAAGAAGAAAATAAGTTTTATAAATAACTTCAGAAAAACAACATAATAACAATTTATAAAAGTCCATAGGTTTACATAACATAGTACTAGTAACAATAAATGAAAACTAAATAGTCACTTAAAAAGACCCTATTAGTTTTCCTTAAAGGTTAATAAAGTTAATAAACAAAATAGGAATCTAGTCAATTGGTCTTAAATCTCGCTCCCTAACCTCATTCTCTATACTTCTAGAACTTAGAGTAAAACTGGTGTATTTAATGGAAACCTACAAAATAACTATAGGGGAATGAGCGGCAACTTGCTCAGTAAGTGGGGTAGAGACAATAACATATATCTAACATCAAGCAACTACATTTTTCAAGTAAGTTTAATTAGATGCAATGCATGCTCAAGTAAATACCATCACACAACATTAATCGATCATTGTAAAATTAGAGAAATTACGCTCACTTTAATTCAAGTTTTAAGGAGTTTAACACCGTGCACTTCACAAATAGGAACCAAACCAAGACTTATGCAATGGAGAAACACACTCTGCCTGAGACAACTACAATCCCTAACCTCGTCGTAACCTCCTCCCCTCACTTAATTCAACTAACGGTAGCGGAAGAATAATTTCTACTATCCTTATCGAGGGATTCATGTTTGGCCTGAGAATCCTAATCATTTCCCTTAATGAGTTGTGATGCAAGTTTAATTAATAGTTAAGTCAAGATTAGGTTAGATTGCTTTGGAGGTGATCAAGCAATTTTAAACGGTCCAAAGCAAGTAATATTATAAAAAAGTCAATACATAAATCCAGCACTCAAAATAGCATAACCATATTCAAGCACATGTTTTATATATGCACAAGCAACTAATTAACAATCACAAACAAGATATCTACTAAGGTCTCTAAGTATTCTTAAAAATACTTTAAAGTGTGGTGAAACACCGACTCTACTTATTTAGAAATGTCACACTTGATGGTGTTAATGGTTGATCTTGTCTACTTCAATTGTTCCCTACATATTCAATATAGTTACTTTAATTTTATTAAATATAAAGTTAAATGAGTTTATTTTAATAATTTAAGTGTTGATATGACTTATCTCTAATGAGTGGTGTAAGCTTTATATTGAGTTCCAACTTACTACTGAAGTCTTTGAACAAGGTTCTGAAAGCTTGCCTAATATCAAGTTTTGATCTCAAAACTTTTTGATCAAGTCTCCAAAATTATTCCAATTATACCCTTACTCCAATCAACTCTCTAAACAAGACTTTAAAGTCATTTCCACTAAATATTTCTTACCAACCAATCCTTGAATTAAGTTTCGAAGCCATTCTGACCACATCTTCCTTGCCAAATACTTCCCAAACAAGTCTATGATGGGGATATAGTTAGGTCTCTTTTACTATCCAACTTCTTCATCAACTCTCTAAACTAGAGATTAGGTACCCTCTTTACATACCAAACCTTTGAAGATGTCTATGAAGTAATTTCACCCAAGCCTTTTAAATCAGCCAACTCTCTAGTCAAGTCTCTAAAATCAATACAATCATCCTTCTTTTTTCCAAAATAACTCCTTAAACAAGGCTCCAACATATTTAGAGTCAAAGTCTTTTCATCTACTAATCTTCTAAACATATCTCTAAAATCATTACAACCACGATTCTTTTACCAAACATTGTCCTAATCAAGACTCTAACATAGTCATAATCAAGATGCTTACACCAACCAACTTTCTAGCCAAGTATTTGAATCAAGAATTTAAATCATTCTTTTACCAAATCAACCATCTAAAGAACTCTCTAAGTAGAATTAATTTGCATGTTCGCTCTGAGTGACTCGCTCTAGTGTCTCTTTTCGAATTACAAGCATGATAACTCATAATCATACTATAGGTTCATCAAACTCCTTATCACCACATCACTCAAACTCCCTAAATCCTCTTATTTTCACCTTAATCAATATAGTCCACAATTAATGATTTATATATATCTCAAATTCCATTCAATCCAATCAACTCTAGATCACTCTCCCCCAGTAATATATAACACCAATGAGCTCTAGAATTGATACAAATAGGTTTCTTTATATTTAATTACATAAATTATCCGAAAATAGCATTTTTTTTTTTTTTCAAATTTAGAGGCTTAACAATTATGAAAAATCATAGAAAATATTTTTGGCCCAAAAATTTTCATAGGTTTCATACATGCAATATAGGAAAGTTCTAGACAAATTTTGGTTTCAAAAGAACAACATTAAAGTTATTTAAAACAACTTCAAAAATTGATCAGTTTAACAAGATTTCTTAAGGATGTCATAAATCCATTTAAAATTTTTACAATATAATATTTTTCCTAAAAGTACATACAAAAATACTTCAAAAAAATTTCATAATTTTTTGAATTAATTTATTATTTTTATAAAATTTAATAAAATCAAACCAAAATCTTAACTCACTAGAAAACCACTGTCTAGCAACTACATCCCCCACCACCGTCTAGCAACCACATCCTCCACCACCTTGTCGACGGCCTTGGGTATTGCCACCTCTATCTCCCAGTGGTGGTGGTTCTCTTCCAAAAATGACCTAGACCCGCGCTCTATATTCTTGTTTTTCCCTTTTTCCAGATTTTTCCTAGCTTTGTTAAGAACTTTTTAATGTTTTGGAGAAAAATTGGTGATGATTCCAAAGTTTGTAGGGTTCAAAATGATTTCTCTCACTTGATTTTAGGCTTAAATACTCCTAGTCTCCCAAATGCTAAGTGTCTTGAAGCTAATTTCTTGAATCCACACCTGTCCTTGAAGTGTCCATACTTATATCAAGATGATTCTAGCTATTTTATTATTTTTTTATCATTTTTTATGATTTTTCTTATAATTAATTGGTTAATTATACCTAGTTTAGGGTATTTTAAGTATTTTTCAGGTGTACAAATATATATAATAATTATACCAAAAGTATTCGTACTATATTTATATGTTATTTTAGGTTACTTTATAACTTTTGTATTCAAGTAATTTATCTCTAATGTTTGATTATTTTTTGTTACCTAATTTACATGTTTATATGCGATAGATTAAAATATAGTATAATTTAGTAAAATTATCTATTTTCAGCTAAAATAATATTATTTTATTATATTCCTATATTTCGGACTCACGATATATCATCGTCTAACTTCTAGGTCTCACATGTGAAGTATCCTCATCGATTAACTTCCACATACGCCCTAAATTACTAGTTTGGAATAACTACATGAAACTACAAGGCTCACACTCAAGACCCATACTTTAGTCCAATCTATGCACAATGCATTAAAGGAAGAAGAGTAGATGACTACTTTATTGAAGATGGATATATATTTCGAGCTTGAAAGTTGTGTGTCTCAACTTATTTAATCCAAGAATTACTTATGAATATGGCACACGATAAAGGATTATCAGCTCATTTTGGAGATAGGTAGACATAGGAACTATTGAAATCTAGGTTTTATTGACCTAAGATGCTAAGGGATGTCTTCAGAAATATAGAAAGATGTGTGAATTACAAAGAGGCGAAGAGCTAAGCTATGCAAGGAAAGGCTATGCCTTTACCTATTTCGACTAAACCCTAGTCTAAACTGAGTATGGATTTTATTCTTAGCTCACCTACAATAGCCCATAGAAAGAACATTATTATGTTTATGGTCAATAGGTTCAACAAGATGGCACATTTTGTAACCTACAACAAAACTAATAATTGCTTCAACCATTTCTTTTCCTTTCTTACAGGAGACCATAAAGTTGCATGGAGTACTACAGAGTTTTGTTTCTAATAGAGATCCAATTTTTGAGCTACTTTTGGAAGACCATGTGGTAAAGACTAAGAACTAAGATGCTCTTCAGTACATCATATCATCCATAAATTGATGGTCAAACAAAGGTCATGAACAGAACATTGCATCCATTACTCTAAGCTACTCTAAAAGGAATCTATCAGATTGGGATACCTATATATCCATAGTGGAATTTGCCTATAACCAATCTGTTTACAGTATCACAATAAGACACCATTTGTAGTTGTCTATGGCCTCAACCCTTAGCTACTTTTAGACCAAACACCAATACCAAGATTCAAGCAAGGTGAACCTGAAGCCAAAGACTAACCTAGAACTCTGCAATAGATCTACCATAAGGTAACTAAACAAATTATATGAGTTGTTGAGAGACTACAGCAAGGAAGTTAAGGATGGAAGAAGATGAAGAAGCTATTTTAACCTAGAGATCTTGTATGGTTGCATCTTAACAAGGAAAGATTTATGAACAAGAGAATGAACAAGCTATCACCTAGAGCTAATTCATGGTGCTTTGGAAGATTAACAACAACACATAAAAACTCAAGTTGCCAAAAGGGTATGCAGCCTCTAATGTCTTCAAAATTGAAATGATCTAAATCTGTACCTACTTGAAAAAGATGCACCACTGGAAAACTCCATAGATTTGATCCTAAATCTAAAATGACCCGAACGAAATAATAGGAATCCACCCTAAGGACCCTTCACTCATTCCCTAGCTAAAGAACATGCCAATATGGAGCAACGGATACTTTCCCTTCACCTAAATCCCAAGGAGTGCAACCTAATTTATTGAGATGATCTAATTGCGTACCCGAGCTGCAATAAGTTGAATGTCATGCCGATGCACAAACAAGTTCAATCTAAAGCTATGCAATAGTTTGCCAAAAGGCTTATCCAAGGCATCTGAGTTGCTCCAAGACCCCCAATCTAAGTTGCCAACCTATGCCAAAAGCTAATCTTGTAAGTCTAGAATTGCCAAGGTGTAAATGCTAAGTTATTCAAAGTACCAATTGCTACTGACTTGAGCTAAATAGATAAAAAACCATTATGTAGCATATCTTTAGGCCTCTCTCCAAGTGACATGGGTCCCACTATCTAATTCTTATACTTTGACACTAGAATATTTTTTTTTAAGAGTGATTACGAAATTGCTCTTTCTTTTGTAACAAAGTTGTATATATTAGTTTACCCTTTTTAGTAAATGCAAATGATGTAACGTTGCCCTAGCTATAAGGGTATAAATACCCTATTCACAAGTGCTATAATCATCTTCTTCCAATTAATGAATCACTAACTTTTCTCTTCTCAAGTACTTTATCTTTTCCTCTATGAAAACCCTTAGCTCTTATAAATTCCTTTAATAAGGATTATGGCTAGCAACTTACTTAACTTAAACCAGTACATCCATCCAACAAGTTATTTGGCCATGTGTATTTGTTTGACGTCTCATATCCAATCGAATAGCTCACCAATTCGCTAACCCTCTATCTCTAGATCCATCCTAACCCATTACATTTTCATCAATAGCTTTGAGGGACTCATTCATGCTACGATAATACCTAGTCATAAGCACCCTTATGATTCTTATGCCATATCAATAAAATTATCTTACATAATATTATTGTTTCTTAGTAGGTTCAAGTATTGATGAGGATCCATTATGGCTTCATACACTACTTTCCACTTTGTTTAGCTCATTATAACTAATGTTCCAAGCATAAGGGCATTGAAATGGGCAAAGTACTCCTTAATGAGCTCATTCGGCCACTGCCTTATGAGGATGAAGGTATATGAATCCTAAATAGGCATCTTACTCGCCACGAAGTGATTATGGAATTTGGAACCAAGCTCATAAAAGTGTGAAATAGAGTTCAACTTTAATACGTTGAACAAGGTTCAAGTAGCTTTCTTGAGCATAACTAGGAAAGCTTTAAATATTGTTACATCACTACAAATGTGCACATACATCATTGTCATGAAGTGGGATAAGTAGTCATTAGGATCTCTTTAACCATCATAGAACCTACAGGTCAAGAGTCTAATCTACTAGGATAGCAACTCATTCAGAATCTCCCTAATGAAGGGAGATCGACCAATAATGAATTCATCGTTGGCCTTACTCTTCTTTGAGTCTCTATAGTTAAAGAGAACTCAAATGTACTCCTCAATCTAGTCTATAATCTTGCTTACCAAAAAGCAATGTGAGTTGGCTTCTAACAAAGTAAGATGGTTGCTCCGAGCTAGTATCGGAGCATTGCTATGTATAATTGCTAGTGCTACAAGTGGGACAACCTAGGGTTATTCGCAACTACTAGTGGTAGTGGTGGCAATAAAGTGTAATTATTAGAGGCATCCTCTAAGGCTAAAGGGATGTCTTCTTGCTCCTTTCTAATGAGTTTTGTTTTGAGTTCTTTGTTTTCCTGTTGTAGCTTAAGGAACAATTTTTCTAAGTAATAAGAACGCTCTAGATCGATAACATTGGCTTAATGCACTTGTTAGTGATGTTGTTATAATGAAGGTGGGCCTTCAATTGTACTGCCAAGTTAATGGCTAAGCTGCTACTCATTTTTACTAGTGTTGCTTTGTTGATTTCCATAGGTATTGCATTTACTTCTAGCTATTGTAGACATAGGATTTATTAACAAATGGCACAAAATGTTGATGGTCAACTTTTATAGAGGATGGCTAAGGTTGGAAGCAACCTACATAAACAAATAGATGTCAACAAAGAGGGGTGCCACAAGTGGTTACAAGGGTTTGAAGAGAGAGTATAGAGATATAATGTAAGTTAGAATGCAAGAGGATGAGGATCTCTTTACCTGTGGAGTTACCTAGTATTCATAGGCATGATTTGTGAGCTATCCATGAAAGGTGGATCACATCCCAAAGATTCTTTCCAAGTATTTTAGAGAAGATCTTAAGCCAATCACGTGCCAAATGTAAACTTTCCATATCTAGTGAAGCTATTTTTGCCTTATCTTCTTTTAACCTTATTGATTGGGCCTACATGACTGGGCTTAAGGGCTTAGCCTCCAAGGGCCAGAAGATGAGAGGAGCTTAGTGGACATATTCTAACTAGGTCGACCAAGCTATTGGAAGCTCAATATATACTCTAGAAAGGTTGTTTGTAATACAAGTAGCTTGACCTAGGTTATGATGAAGTCGACCGAGCTTTGGGCTTTGAATAGTTCAATTATAGGCTTCTAAGCTCAACTCATGCTCTAATAAAGTTGGCTTAGGTTTAAGGCCCATATATAAAATAACCTATGAACACAACTAAAAAATTTCTTTATTGCACTGTAGCACTTGAAAGAATTCTTGGTTTACATTTACTGAATGTAATTTATCATACTTTTATTACATAAATTATAAATTATATATATATATCTATGTCAACTCAAAGTTTATATTATATGCTATTTTAAAATAAAAATAGCTATTACTAGACATTTGAAATATCTTAATTCAAATGAATATTAACTTTATCAACATCTAATATAATATTAACACTTATTCTTATAGGTCCTACACAATATATCAAGAGGGGACAAATTGATATCTTGAGTTAAAAATTAGGAAAAAATATAAAAAAGTCCCTAACATATATATATATATATATATATATATATATATATATATACGAATCAATACTTAACATTTTATTTAGTTCATTTTAGTTTTTAACGTTTTAATAAATTTACAAAAAAAGTTCCTCATTATTTTTTCAATTATGTATAGATACATGAAGGGCTAAAATGAATTAAATAAAAAATTTTGCATACATATATATAAATAAACGTTATTAACTTTTGCATACATACGTTGACCAATTATATACTGACACGTATCCATAGCAATGAAAATTTTAACAGAGTTTCACGGAAGAACTTATTTGATATGACTTGAAAAGGTTGAGAACTAAAATGGAATGAATGAAAGATTAAGAATTAATTCATAAAAATATGAAACCTTAGGGATTTTTTTGTACTTTTCCTTAAAAATTAAAAATTATTAGCAAAAATTAAAGTTCCATCTTAATTCTTGTTATGTTGAATTTAGAAGTTTAATTGTTTAACTTATAGCCACGAATGACAAATAAAACTACAATGCAAAAATAAAAGAGTAAAGAGAGAAGATAATCAAGCGAAAGATTTAAAGGGTTTCAGCCTTATACCTATAATTGTCTTTCAACTCCACTATTGAGGACTAAGTCCTCCTCGGTGCTATTGTTCTACTAATCTAAAAATAATAATCACATAGAATTGAGAGGAGTTATAAAGTCTTGCCAAGCCTTAATCACAACATTCCCTACTCTACCTATCTAACTTTACACATGGCTAATTACAAAACTACAAAGAAAACTCTTAACTCCTTGCACTAACTCAACACACTTTGAATCTCAAGAGATGATTTTTCATCTTTACGAATAGAGAAGCTTTTTCAGATTTGCCAAAAGTGTATCTTTGATTTAAATGACTTCTTTTTATATAGTACTTGTTTGTAACGGCTGGATTAAGATTTTTCTTGGTTTGGATTGTATCTTGATCAAATCCTTCAGATAAATGTTAGCTTTATCTCTCCTTGTCTCAAGGAAGATATTTCTTATTGAAACTTGAATTTGAGCTACTGAAACTTATCCAAATAGTTCTAAACCATCTTAATGTAATCTCTTTGAGTGAACCTTGTTTAAGATATATTGTAGATTGCTTGAGAAATATTCCTTCATAAAATCTGCAGCAAATTCGAAATTTCGATTTTTTTTTTTTTTTTAAATCGATCCATTGAAATGAGATAATGATCACTCTTGTTCAATAATCCCACGTTTTCCTGGTTTATCTCTGCCTTCATGAACTATTCTGATTAATCTTGAATAAATATTTGAATTTGAATAAGCTTAAAATTCCAAAAGACTTGGGTATATTTTAATATCTTATCATTTCCATATCTTCATTCTTGTCAAATTTGAAGTAAACCTTATCCATATCTTCAAAGCTTACCAATTACATTTCTTTCGAATTAAGACCCTAGCCATCCTTCAAAACCTGTACATTTTCTCTTCTCCAAATCTGACATTTTGAAAACTGCAATAAAATTTTTCTATTCAGCTCAACGTTTCAAGAATCAACTTGTCTTGCTGAAAAATGTGACCATATTCCTTTCTTTCGAAAAACTTGAAATTAGAATATAATGAACTATCCTTAATTCAGATATCATTGTTCTTGACTTTTGATCTGATACTTGAGTTTCAATATCTGCACATTTTCAACTGAAATAAAATTAAATCAAACATAAACAACTAAAATGAAATTTCAATCTCCGTTCTTTATCCTCCTTATTTAAGATTAATCCCCATGGATTAACCAAAGTTTTGTGTATATATTTCTCCGATATATTCAATTAAGTGGAGCTAAGTCTTCAATCTTTATAAGAAATCTGAATTGTATAATTTTTTGAATTCAATTTGATTAAAATGTTTATAGCAATATACAACTGAGTCAATCTCCGAGCATGTGCAACGCTTGCTTTCTTGCACCGTCCACGCAACCTCTAAGCCAAGTTCTAAGTCTTGTAAATTCCTTGAACGAATGCCCTTTGAGCAAGGTTCTGAACAGAAACTTTACCATTGATTCTATTTCTTATTTCACTTCATAGACCAAGACGCTTACACAAAATATTTAGCAAACACCATATCATTTTGTTATCATCAAAACATATTTAAAAAAAAAAAAAAAAAACTCGATGCTTCTCGTTTTTTTTATGAGATTACATATCATGTAAATATGCTTTTCTAAACTACAAAATATAGTTTAACTCATAAACCAACTAAACCAAACTACAATCTTATTCCTAACTTCCTAATCCGAACTGTATGATTTGGTTTGCAGTTATAAAATCCCTAATCATATTTTTATGGTTTGGTTCGACTTTGAGGGACAAACCTCTTCTCTTTCTCGTTATCGGTCAATCAGCCAATTCTTCAATTACACCGAGCATAGCCAGTCAGGTTGAGATGAGGAGGAAGTCGGATCTACTATATAATCTATCTAGCCACCCCCGAATCAGGCCACACCTAACTTTCGATTTCATTCCACTCCACTAAGTACAATTCGCCTTCTTTTTTGGCCCTACGTAGAAAAATCTACAATAGATAATCAATTATAAAACTACTACTAATTAGAGCCTAAACAAAAGAACAATAACCTTTTCTACAAATTAAAATGTAACAAGCTGAAAACTATTTTTGTGATGTGAACCTTATTCCATAATATTCGAACAGTCCCAAACGGATATCCAATTTGAGCAAAAAGTTCCATAAAAGTAGCTACAGCATACTAGTAGAGAACCATGCGCAATGGTGGTTAACAAGTGTGAGCAAGCCTAGGAAGTGGTGGCGGCGGTGGGTGCCCTTGCCGGACATGATATATAATCCTTCAATTACTTTTTCTAATTGCTTTATTTTAAATAACGAAAATCCATGTAGCTTTCAAGAGGCTTTTCCTCTGTACAATGACACGTGGCACTATAATTCGTCTAATGGCTGTGTCATCTATCGGTTCAATACAGAGTTATGCTAGGTATGGATGACAATGTATTAAGGTTTAATTGGGTATCGAAATCGGCATTTAGGTAGCTAGTTATAAAATTGCTCAAAACTCTAAAATAAATTCCCTAGCTAGAGGTTCTTTTGCTGGCCGGTCGCTAGCCAAGTTTCAAGTTGAAGCATGCAGTCTCCGAAATACACTGGATATCATAGTGTTATAAAAGCCATAAAACCCGAGGAAACAACAATCAGAATATTGAGAACGGGATAAAGGAGTTCATCTGACCTCTTCAAACTAAACATTAAATGGTCCGACAGTATAAATAATGTATACTTTCGCAGGGGCTGGTGTCTGTTGAAAGTGGATCTCTGTTTTTGCACATGGAGAAAGTGCTGGCTAGTGAACTCCGTCCATGGACCTCTGCAATCGTATCAACCAAGGCCGTATGTGTGTATATATTGCCATACAAGTCAAACGTCAACTAAACAAATTGGTATTACGAAATCTTGCAGGTGAACTCCGAAATCCTATGGCTGCTAGTGCTTGAAGAGAAAAGCTTTCCAATTGCATTTAAGTTTCTAATCATATTCCAATTCATCTGGCGTGACTGGTCGCTTGAGGGGGATGATCGATTTCTTCTCAACATCTCTAGAGAGTGCTTTTCTCATATCTGCAGGCAAAATATCAACTTTGTTAAGAGGTATGTGACTAAAAAAATGGGAAGAGGAATGTAGTATTGCTGCAACTGGTGTAAAACACCCACCTAATGCATCTTCTTCTCCAGAATAATAACGCAGCACTCTTCTGTAGATTACATAACCAAGCTGAAAGGAGGAGGAAAACAGAGGCTTTGTGAACCCATTACTGAAATGACAATAGGTCTTATTACCAATTATCATACTATCAACTGTCTTATAAAGTCAAATTCCAAGATATTCATCAATTGATAAACATTGCTTTGTGTTCCCAAAAAATAAATGGGAAATAGAATGGTCAAATGGACACCAGTAATTTATAAAGATGGTTGATGTCTTACTGATATTTGGATGAAAGGGAGAAAGGGAAAGAAAATAGATGAGGGGACATTTAAACCGAGTTTATCAATAACAATTGATTACAAACTCTAATTTGATGGAATTAGGACAAAAACTATATAACAGAGCATACACAGAGCTAAAAAACCCCAACACCCAACACAAGGGGTTAGGAAATTGGTTGAATCTCTAACATAACCCCTCTAACTATTTATACTAATTATATCCTCTTAAGATATTGCCACATGGCTACATCTTATCGGACAAGCATTACAAGACTCTACAACTTATACTAACTATAATTAACATATGCATCGCTTCCCTTCCTGTCTCTTTCTTTAATAAAATAGTAACACTCTTGCATAATATGAACCTGAATTGCTGCCCAGTATAAAGGAAACTTCACACTTCATATAGAAGATTTGCTTTCTATAAAAGGGTGGATATATGCCAAAGTCCACAAAGAATGATTTTCTCTGCTCTCATCTAACAGATTTTCCAAAAAATAGTCACAGGCTTTAGTAGGATAGCCATCCCAGGGGTCTATTCCAACAGTTGCAAGACAAAGCTCGATTTGTGGGTGTTCAGAACCAATCCCCAGAATTCTGGGTTCCATTTTCGATAAAGGAGAAGATGATGAATGGGTTTTTCTCCTTAAGAAACATAAACATCGGTTTCTACATTCTCACACCATTTTTTTTGTGTTATCAAAAAGCCAGCATCCTCTTCCAAATTGCTCTTCAGCAGAAAATAGACCTTACAAGGAGATCTATATGTATCTTGTTAAAGTATAGAGCTTAAAATGAATACGATTTTTACACTACTTTTTTTACAACAAGCTCAAGATTCTCTAGATGCATGAGAAAAAGAAGAGAACTGTCCGGAATCAGCTCTTTCAACTTGGCCTCAAAAGCAAATTGTTTATACAAAGTCTTGAACACATCTATGAAAGAGTCTTTTTCCCAATAATCCATGTTCCGGAAGTGCACGTTCCATTCAGTATAACTAATTGGCAATAGCAAAACTAATTGTGGCTGCAGGTTCTTTATTCACTAAGTCCACCACAGGGTTTGAAGAAAGATTTTCCCTTAGTAAGTAGAAAGAAGAAAGGTGCCAGAGTTTGAAGCTTCACCATGTCACTCCATTAGGGCCAATGGCCATCATAACCAACTCCAAGAAAAAGAAAGAAGAGATTACAGTTGGGGAAGGGAGAGGAGAGAGAGAAGGGCTGGGGAGGGTGGAGGAAAGAGGAGAGAGAACAGAGGATTTTCTCTCTCCACATTTTGAAGAGAGAAATTTTAAGGTTCCAGAACTGCTATAAAGTCCCACATCTTATCAAACCTAAAGAGCATTGGTCCGAGTGATCTTATCAAATAGGCCTTATGGGCAAGTTTGGAAGATGTCTATCCACCAACAAGAAGCAAGAAAACGACCCAAACAATATCAGAAGATCAGTCCATGACAAGATCTAACGAGGAAAATACCATCAAAGCTAGCAACAGCTTGTGCCTCCACGCCTCCCAATTAAAGTCAAAACAAGGAGAGGAAATGGAAGAAAAGAAGGCAGAAACACGTTGCAAATGTGAAAGATAATTGAGTTCCAAAGAACAGTTACCTTTTCGTACATTTTTATGGCTGGTGTATTTGACGCTCTCACGAAAAGATCAACAAAGTATGCCTTATCACTGCCAAAGCAAATGTTCATTTGATTGACAAAATAAGTAAAAGCTTAAGTGGGGACCACAAAACATAACTTATTTCCAATGCGCAAAAGCTTAGTCACAATAAAAGCATATGAGCAATAGCATAGTAAGTCTATTTTGTCCCTTAAAGTTCAGAAAATCCAGATACCAACAACAAAGTTCAAAAAGCAACAATTACCCATATGTTTGAGGAACTGTGCAAATACTCAAACAATCATGCAATTTTTTGTTCAGCTCATCGATCGAAAGGGATTAAAATATAGAAATGAACAAATACTCTAGCCAATGAGTAATTGTTCAACAAAACATGAAGGCAAGGACATAGTTAAAATAATAAATCTATTTCGAGATGTGAGCTTTAGATAGTTAGATTCAACAAAGTAGCAATCACAGAAACTAATTGGATCTACTTGGATTATGTCACTTACATCTTGTCACTGACATCTTCAAGCAAATTCATCAATTTTTTGGCTACTTGCAGCCTGCGGTATTCTGGAGTGACAGTCACTGCAGTTACATGTCCATGCCAAGACTCACCCTGTCCTTCCACCTTTCCCATTACTGCAGCACATATGAAGAGAAAATCAATATGGCTATATTAGCTGGTACTGAAAAGAGGGAAGCTACATGAAGACGATATTTATGGACAAAAGGGCAGGCCACTATGCAACATCTCATTTTTGTTATATAGAAATATCTGGATTTCACCATAAACTTTATTGCTTCATAAACTATCTACCATCCTGAACCATGTGAAGTTAAAGTGTCCAAGAATGACAAGTAGGGTATCTTTCCCTGTGCAATATACATGAACCAGAAGCAGCACAGGAATGTCCACTAGCATATTTGCTGTGAACATCTGAAGCCTATAAACTTACACAGATGCATGTCCCCTAACCTACGAGAGTACAGCATTCATTAACATCACAAAATAATTGCATATAGATGAATAATAGAAAAAAAAAATCATCCAAAAGATAGAATAATAGAAAAATGAAAGTGCATACCTAATATTAATAACAAAATTCTTTATAATCTTTAATTAACCAAATATGCAAGAACAAATTTTGCTAAATTCACCAAAGGGGGGCTGACCTAGTGGTTAAGACCAAGATACTATCATAACAACTTATATGAAGTCTTAAGTTCTAATCCCTCCAAGAATATTTCTTGGGGCCACCTATAGGCATAAGTTATACACTAATATGGTGCATGGGTTGGTGGAGGGTGGTTCATATGCTTAGAGGTAGCTGGTAATACCAATGTCATAGCCCTCCATTCTAAAGGAGGAGGAAAAAATCACTAACTTCTGCATTTGTTTTCCACATGGCAGAGCAGCAGACAGCATGAGAGTGTTCATTAAGCAATGTATATCCCATATATTGAATCATCCATTCTTTCCACCTACCACTTTCTCAACCATCTAACTCATCCTCCTTTACATTTCATTTTTCAATTTTTCACTATACAAGAAACTGAAATTAGTTTGCAGATTCCACGAGTTTCAGCTTTCAAAAAAGAATGTAGGTAGGACCTCCAGCGGAGTACTATGCTCAAAACTCTCAAGAATTCACTTCTTCCTGACCATCAAAACTTGCATATAAATGACAAACTGAAGATTTTCTCCAAATCATTCACAACAATGGAAGCTCATAAAGGCTATCATGAATTATCAATACAGTTGATATTTTTCACAGCCAACTCTAACATTAATTGAGGAAGAAGTGAGAGAGAAGACACTTCCAGTGACTTACCAAATGTAAAAGCAAATACAATTTACCTAACTTTTATTTTGGGTAGATCGATAACTTAATTTAGCTGACTTTGCTATGATAGAAATTCATAACCGAATGATTGATACCGTTGAATAAGAACAAACCCTTTTTTCTTCTTTGTACAGTGGACAAATTAATGTAAAAAGAAAAAAGAAAAAGAAAAAAAAAAGGAGGAATGCAAAATCATTAGCATCGAAAACAAATTAAGCCTAATATATTGCTTCTTATGAAATGAAATAGGGTAGTTGGGGGCAACCAAAAAATTCTAATGAGAACAAATTAGTTCCTGATGTTCTGCACAAACAAATTGATGAATGAGTTTTTTCACAAAAAAGAAATGAGTGAGTTGGATCACGATGCCAGTAAATCAACCAATTTATTCCATAAAAGAGTGCATTTTCTACTTACCAGAAAATAACAGTGCATTTTCTAAGTTGCATGAGTAACTCTAGCCTTCTCACAACTCTTTTTTTGGGTAAATTAATATAGTTTCATTAACTTGCATGAACGTGCTCCGGGAAGGATTATTTAGAAATGTGCAATCCATAGTAGCAGACCTGGCAAATGCTCAATGCGTAGCAGACATGGAACCATCTGAGAAGCCCTTAATCCAAGCTCCATTAGATAGATGATCCAAAAATGTTAGGTGTAGCCTAGGGACTACTTAAAATTCTTGGAAGTATTTGTTACAATACAATGTCAGTTGAAGTATTCTTAGCAAAACAACCTGTAACCCATCCTATCTAATTTTTTCCCACCAAATGGGAACCAGAAAGTTTGATCTAAAACACTATTCTTGTCTTCACTACTATAATAAACACAAATTACTAATTCATTTAACACATTAGAGAAATGGAACCACATAGACCCATTTCCTTCATACAAAAAAATCAATGCAAGATGTACCTATTCTTATGCACAACCTACCCTAGATATTTTTCCCCCGCCAAATGAGAACTCGAAAGTTTCATCCATAACACTAGTCTTGTTTCCAATGCTACAATAACCCCAAATTGCTAATCCGTATTACATGGACTGCAAGTGAGATCTGTTTTCCTCCATATCAAAAAATCAATAGAAGATGTGGTTATTTCTACACACAACCCATCCTACCTACCCTTTTTACCCACCAAATGGGGCCAAATAGTTTCATTCAAAACACTAGTCTTGCTTTCAATACTACAATAACCCCAAATTACTAATTCACATAAAACACTAGAGAAATGGGAATGCATGTGAGACAGGTTTTCCTACATATGAAAAAATCAATGAAAGATATAGAATATTTACAACCTGTCCTCTCTCTCTCTTTCTCCATTTTTTTTTCCCCCCGACCAACTGGGAACCCGAAAGTTTCATCCAAACAATAGTCTTGTTTTCAATACTACAATAACCCCAAATTAATAATTCATACAACGCATAGAGACATGGGACAGCATGCAAATCAAAAATTCAACTGAAGATTTATCCGGTTTTATGCACCTGTCAATGTTTTTCCCACCAAATGGAAACCAGAATGTTTCATCCTCGGTTACTAATTCACATACCCATTAGAGCATAAACACGGTTTCTTCAAAATGCAACCCCAAATTACTAACTCATTTAAGAAATTAGAACATAAACAAGGTTACTTCAGAAGACATTCGAATATAATGCGTGTGTCTGTCAGAGAGAGAGAGAGAGGGGGGTGGGGGGGTGGGTTAGGGGGGTGTGGCGCGAAAGGAGGAAGCTTTAACTGTAGCCCATGATTCGATTGCCTGGAGCTTCTGCAACGTGAAAATAGTCGGGCCATCTTGCCAAGTAGTTCATGTAAAACGACATGTTGAACTGTAACCAATTTTGAAAAGAAAATAATTAAAAAGAACAAAAGGGAACATACTAATCTAGTAACAGTTTACTTTGAAGCAACGTAAGAAAAGCTTACGGTTTCAGTAAGATGGTCGAGATTAACGGAAGCGAAGCGAAGAAGATCATTGCAGCTAAATCTCCGAATGCTCGTCATCTTCTCCTTCTCTTTCTTGTCGACGACTGTGTATTTCGATGTCGGAGCTTCTTAGCAGAGGGATTTTATTTTTGCGTCGTAGGTTTTATTTTCGCACACCAAATTCTTTACGAAGTTGTTACCGTTTATTTCAGCCCCGATTTTTTTTTTTTTTTCTTTTTTGCCATCATGCTTCTGCCCGATTTAGCGGACTAATTTTACTCTAACATTCGGTCGTGAACTGATTATTACGTCAAAAAGTACAAATAAAAGCATTAACATTTTAGATGATTAAAATAAAAAATTACTGTTAAAACACCTTATATAGAATTGATGTAGCTGATATATATCATGTGATGGTGATGTCATGTAGGCATAGTAGATAAGTAGTACTAACATGTATATATTAATAATAAATAAATAAATAAATTATAAAAAAATAAGGAAATTAAAAAAACAAATAAATAGTAAAAAAACTGAAAAATTTAAAGACATATAGTTTATTGTGTATAATATAAATTAAATATGTAATATGTATAATATACGATACATATGATTACATAATTAGTTAAAAAATTGAAAAAACAAAAAAGAAAAAACCAAAAAATTTTAAAAAATAAAACTAGCCGCAATGGCTAACAACTACTTAAGAAGAGTCGCACCACCCTACTTAGGTGGCCGCTAACCACCTCCCAATCTTAAGGTAACCTATTTAATTAAAAAATATCGATGAGTTATAATTCACTGAGTGAATCGTTGACTCACTAACCAACAAAGGGTGGCCACCCACCACTAAGAAGTAGAAAATATTGGTGTGTAGCCACCATATAATCAAATTTAAAGAGAAAAGGAAAAAGGAAAATAGGGTGTAAAACTTAATTGAGTTGTATATTTGTGGTCATGTGACTCTTATCCCCCCAATCCCAATGGTAGGCGACCATCCTAAGGTTGATTAATAAGTTAACAACCCACTTTCTCAAGGAAATTTCAATCTATTAGTATTTGTTGGTTAAACAGCCACTTCTCAACCTTAAGGTGATTAGTTTTATTTTTAAATTTTTATAGTTTTTCTTTTTTATTTTATATTTTTCCTTTACTTTAATTCATTATGTAATTATATATATTATACATATTAAATTATATGCCTTTAAATTTTTCAATTTTCTTTACTATTTATTTATTTTTATTTGTTTATTATTAATATATACATGTCAACACTACATGTATATCATGCATACTCGACATTAATACCACGTGGGCATATAATGATCACATCAACTACTATTAAAGGTGTCATGACAGCAATTCTTTATTTTAATCACTTCTTGAAATATAGATTCCTTATTTATATTTATTGAAATGTTAACTCCCTATTTAAACTTACCATTAAATATTGATATCCTATAATATAATTTTCTCTTTTTGAGAATGATTGACCCTCTACTTATAATAAAATAATGTCTACCAATGATAAAAGTATGGACTATGAATAGTCTTATTTTTATTATCAACTGTTTAGCTTTTAACATTAATGGTTATGATTTATTTACCATAAATTGTAGATGATTTTTTGAAATCATATCGTATAGTTACTTTTAAGTGATCAAACCATAGAAAATCCTTTTTTTATGATGGCACATAATGTTTTTTCTTTAATTTTGAGCTTTTCTTAAAAAAAAAAAAGGTATAAATCCAAACATAAGATAAGTGTCTATGCTTTCTATTTATCCCTCCAGTTTTCCTTATTTAATTCCAAACAACTAGGGTAAGTGATAAATATGTAGCATAAGCTACTATATCTATACCTAAGTTAGAGCATAGATGTGATATCTTCATACTTTATACCACCTTAAAGCTTGTATTCACCTACTCTTTGAAATTCATCATATATTAATGAACAAAAAACAAAATTTATATTTTGATCGATCAAGAAAACTAAAATAATAAAGACATATACTAATATTAAAAAAACGATATGACTTAAAGCTATTGCAAACTCTAAACTTTAAGTTTATGATCAAAACTTAGATAATAATCTTAAACTTTAAGAGGCAATATTTGTTGTTAGTTTTAAAGAACTTATATCTTCTTTTTTTTTATGCATGCATCCTCGTTTATTTGCTATTTAATTGTTTTGCTTATAAATAGTACCAGTCAATTTTCAAGTTCCTTGTAATATTTTTATAAAGGAACATGTAAAGTTCATATTTATGGGAAAAAAAAAATTTACTAGTTTCACGTGATATATCGAACTCTATTTCAAGCAATGTTATCAAACTCGACTTAGAAGGTAGGTAACCCGAACATATGAAAGAGTTAAAGTTTAAAGGAATAGAATTAGGTTTAATTGAAATAGGACCAAGGTTGGATCGGGCCGGTTTTATGGCTAGGTTAGGTTGAATGGGGTTAAATTATAAGGGTCAACTTGGGTTTAATAATACTAATTACAAGTATGTATTCTAAAGTGGTTCCAAAGTGGGATAGGTTACCATTCCAAAAATTTGAAAATCTATATCTATAAGATATGATATAAGTAAAAACTCATACTTTATCTACTTTATAACCACTCGTATTCCACCTAATATGAAATGTTTGAACCAAAAACTAAGGAGTTTTTCAAATATTTTTGAAAAATTAACTTTTAGGAATCACCACTAAAATTAGAAAAACAAAAGAAAAAGAAAAAAGATAGGCTAGAAATCAAATTGGTGGATTTTTTTTAAACCTAGCCATTGGTCAATTTAAAAAATCAAAAGTAATTAGTTCGAGGAATTAAAATTTGAAACTTAAAAATTAATTACTAAAAATAAACTTTGGAAAATAGAAGGGTTTTATTTATTAATTTATATTATCATCCTTATGACAAATTTTTTAAAAATAAAGCTTATATTTTTAAGAAAAAATTAATTTTTACTATCGTTGTCATACATATCTGCTAATTAAAATCAGACCATCATAGTTTATTTTTTGTTTTACAAAACTTTAGCATGTTCATTGCTTTTATTATCTAAAACCACTAATTTATGTTTTATTCTTTTTTGTTTTTTTTTTTTCTTTTTTGCAAAACTATACAAGTCTAAGTTAATGTAATAATTGTTGAAAATTCTTAGAAAGATCCAAATTTTCAAAAGCTCCAATTTATTTTTTTATTTTTAATTCAAGAAAAGAGTAGGGAAATCCTAGTAAAATTGTTATTTGAAATAACTTCTTATTTTTGGAAATCCTAGTAAAATTGTTATATGAAATAACTTCTTATTTTTTAGAACATAACTTTCAAAATATTATTTATTTACATTATAATTTATCCACTATTATTATTATTATACTAAAATCCTAGTAAAACCTTTTTCCCCTATGTTTTATCTATGAAAATTATTATCATTATTATTGTTGTTGTTGTTGTTTTTGTTTTTATTATTGTTGTTGTAGTTGTTATTGTAAAACAACAACATAATTAATAAATTTAATAAATAAAATAATAAAAAGAAAATGGGGTAGACTTAGATAAGGGTCAGATCACTAAGTTAGACTAGAAATGGATTCGAACACAAGTCAGAACTTGGATCACAAAGAATAGGTGAGTTAGTAGGGCTTCCTTGATTGACTACAAAGCTCGTTGATCGTCAAAAGTGCTTTTATGAGCCTCGTCTCACCATGAAGAATCACCAAGTAATAGCCGCTGCACAATAAGTGAAAGTTGTAATGAATGGTTAGAACAATTATTGGTGACAAAGACAGGGTTTGATGATTAAGGCTGTTTGATAGTTATTTCTAGCTAATGGAGGTACTTCTAAAATGCTCGAATGATATGCAATTTAATAGATTTTTTTTTTATAAATTCTCCAATTCTTTTTCATGTTTTCCTTATATGTTGATTTCTTTTATATTTTCGTAAAAGGAAGGGAAAAACAAATTATCTACAATTGCCCCTCGTTATAATGTTTTTTTAGTAAATTTTCACCATAAAAATAAAAGAGATACACCATTTTCAACCCAAATGATTTAGGTGCTAAGGCGATCAATGGTCTAAGGTTTAATTTTTTTATTTTTAAGGTATGAAGCTATTAACAACCTAAGACCTTATTCTCTTAAGGTTAGGCCACTAATAGACCAAAACTTGGTTATTTTGGGAGTGCTAGATAACTAACAAACCTAAACTTAATTATTTTGAAAGTAAACGACTAATCGATTTAGACTTAGTTCTTTTGGGGGTGTTAAATGACTAACGAGTTTAGACTTGGTTTGGTATCAATTTAGGATAGTTGCTAGTCTTTTGGATAACAAGCATTCCTAAAGATAAAGACACTCTTAAACAAAAAATAGTTATCGCTCCTAAGGATACTGTTATGATCAAGTATATAATAGTAGTATAAATATAAATAATCAATAGATAATTATACAATTTTGTAAAAGTTAATATTTTTTTGCTAGATTGTAATAGTAGTTTTATCTGCTCCCAATGTAGGTAATAATCCTCTACTAGATCATGGACACTCAATCAATATGATCATCGCTGAAGTGTCTAAACTAGAGATTGATCTAAATAGTCTCCCTATCACTATCAAGGAGATAGCTTGGAATCTGAGGCAAGCCAAATACTTGCAGAATATGTATCTCAGAAATAGAACTCGGGCTAGACCGGCAATATACCAATTGCTAAAGGATGGGAAGATAAGGAAAGCTAACATTATGACTATGATGGTTCCAAAACCACAAAAGAGGTGTATTTAGAAGAAGTTTAGAGAAAGGTATGAAGCTGGAGATCTGACGGTCAATACACTAAGAGAGCCGTCAGGAAAGTTTGAATACTTGGTCGATTACACTGGTTCACCCGTAATATATGTTGATGAACTACTTACCAAATGGGTCTCTAATTTGACGAAGAAGACAAACTTATTGCAAAAGGTAAGAAGACAGCTAAGATGGTTAAAATGATTGAAGGTAGGCTTAAGCCATTGGTTTTTTAGTACTACGGGAAGACTAAGAAGGTTAAAGAATTAAGTTAGCCTAAGAAAATTGCTTTTAATGTTCCGATAGCTCTAAAGAATTATAAAGCAGCCCCTTTGGATTATTAGACGGTGAATCAGACAACTAGGTCCTCATTACTTATGGTTGGTGGGTTTACGAGCTTAGGACGAGTCTATGACCATAACGAAGAGGCCAAGAGGAAGACTACTATGGAGGAGGCTTCTCGAAAGATCTTTAAAGATACAATGAGAAAGATCAAAATGTTGCTAAGAAGATAATGAAAGCTAGTAAGTGCAAAATTATTGATCAGTTAGCCAATGTACCAACCTAGATTTCCTTAATAGGCTTACTATTGTCATCAAATACTTACCAGGAAGCTTTAATCAAAATTCTGAAGGATGTCAATGTACCTGAAGGGATTTCCACTGAGAAGCTGGGATTGGTGGTGAATTCAATATTTGTAATGGATCAAATTTCATTCTCACCAGATGAGCTAGGTGAAGAATGAGACCAGCATATGAAGCCCCTTTTCATAATGGTCTAGTGTGTAGGGAAAGTGGTCACTCGGGTATTGATAGATAATGGGTCTTCACTAAATGTGTGTCCATTGGCGACACTGAATTTGCTTGGGATAGATTCGGCTGAGATAAAGCCTAGTTCGAATTCAATAAGGGCTTTCGATGGATCAAAGAGGGAAATACTTGGAGAAATTAGGCTGTAGGTCAAGATTAGTCTATAGATGTTCACTATTCCATTTCAAGTCCTGAATATACCTTGAACCTTCAATCTTCTATTAGGAAGGCCATGGATTTACTCAGTAGGGGCAATCCCGTCTAGTCTACATCAGAAGATGAAATTCATAGCCAACAAGTAGTTGGTTACTATTCTTAGAGCACAAGACTATAAGATTTACAAAGAAATGACTATTTTGTATATCGGGAGTGAAGAATTGCAGGAACCAAGATTGTAGATTTTTTATGAGGTCAGCATGATTGAAATGTCAAGCTAAGGGGAAGGGGGTCACTCGGAACAGCCTAAGTAGCAAATTGGAATGTTCAGGCTCAGATATGAGCCTACTAAAGAGGAGATTCAAGAAATAAAGGCCAAAACCAGAGGGAAGAGAGGAAATCAACTGTACTATGCTCATATGGATTTTCCAGACATTCATCAAATGTTCTTAATATCAGTTGGTGTTCAAGAACCTGAAGGAGCCAGTTTATCAAAGGCTTTAGCCTAGCAATGCAACATCAATCTAGATAAGAAGGAAGATATTGGCATCCTAGTTTCCTTATGCAACTGGTTTCTGTTCCAGTAAATAGGTCTCTTTAGAAAAGTAATATTAGATCAATTAGGAGCATTTGATTTCAATAGTTAGTCCGATTAGTTAGGCCTTTTTTCTTCCAAACAATTTGAATCCATTTAATAAAATAGTTACTTTCTTTCTTTCAATTCTTCATTGTTATTTATTTGTTATCCTTTTGCCTTTTTCCTTTCCTCTTCAAATCTGATAAAAATGATGAACATAATGGATATCTCGTGCATGTAGATGATAAAAGTACTAACATCCCCTTCAACCCTATTAAGTCAAATGTTGGAGATCATATTGAGACTCCAAGCGAAATATAAGAGAGTTTATGTCAATTTGAATAGGGTAGGGTGATTATTAACGAAATGATAGTTGTGATTAATTTGGGGATAGAAGAGAATCCACGAAACTTGAAAATTGGTGGTAATTTAGCGAACAATCAAAAATAAGAGTTATCATGTTTGTTATTGGAATACTTGGACATATTCACCTAGTCCTATGAAGATATGCTTGGTTTGGATTCATCTATTGTAGTTCATAAGTTGCCAACAAGGGAAGATATTAAATCGAAAAGGCAAAATCTTAGGTAGTTTAGGCCAAGCATACTCCTTAAAATAATAGAAGAAGTGAATAAATTACTAGAAGTCAGGCTCATTGAAGTGTTGGATTACCCTAAATGGGTAGCTAATGTAGTGCTAATGTTGAAGAAAAATGGGAAAGTTAGGGTTTATGTGGACTTCCGCGATTTAAACCAAGTAACATCGAAGGATAACTTCCCTTTACCGTACATTGATGTATTGGTGGACAACATGGTTGGAAATCATCTTTTCTCTTTTATGGATGGTTTCTCGGGATATAATCAAATCAAGATGGTAGAAGAGAATAAAATCAAAACTACCTTCATTACCACTTGAGGAATGTTTTGTTATCACATGATGCCTTTCGGGTTAAAGAACGTTGGGGAAACTTATTAGCATGCTATGGTAGCTCTATTTTATGACATGATGCATTAAGAAATCAAAGTTTATGTAGACAATATGATTGCCAAATTTAAAGAGAATGAAAATCATGTCGATATTTTGCGTAAGCTATTTGAGCAGTTGAGGAAGTTTCAACTAAAACTAAATCCAGAAAAGTGTACCTTTGGAGTAACCTCAAGTAAATTGTTGGGTTTTGTAGTTAGTAGAAAAGGAATCGAAGTTGACCTAGATAAAGTCAAGGTAATAGTAAACATGTTTGCACCAAAGTTTATAAAAGTAATACGGGGATTATTGGGGAGGTTGAATTACATTGTTTGGTTTGTGTAGCAATTGATCGATAATTTTAAGCCGTTATTCAAACTTTTAAGGAAGAATGCAGCGATAGAATGGGATGAAGAGTGTGAGCAAACATTTGCTAAAATTAAGGAGTACCTCATGAATCTGCCAATTCTAGTCACTCCTATACCAGGATGGCCATTGATTCTTTACTTGACAAACCTTCCTAAATTGATGGGATATATGCTGGGGTAAAAGGATGAAACGGGTAGAAAAGAGCATCTTATATACTACTTGAGCAAGAAGTTTATAGAAGGTAAACAAAAATACTCATAGGTGGAAAGAACATGTTGTGCCTTAGTATGGGTGATGCACAGGCTTAAGAAGTACATTCTTTATTACTTAGTAGAGTTGTTGACAAAACATGACCCATTATGGTATTCAGTAGAAAAGCCAACGATGATTGGGAGAATATCAAAGTGATAAACATTACTCTCTAAATTTGATATCAAATACGTAAGTTAGGGTTCAGTCAAAGGGCAGGTAGTGGCCAATCAATTGGCAAAATACCCATTAGAAAATGAAGAGGATGGTTCAGAAGCTCAATTTCCAAATGAAAATGTGATGGTGGCAAATGAAATGAGTGGTGGGAAATCGAAATGAAGAATGTATTTTGATAGAGCAACCAATGTGTTTGGATATGGAATAGGAGCAGTATTAGTATTACTTGAGAGTAATCATTACCTTGTAGCAGCGAGGTTAGCATTTCCATATATAAAAAAATATAACAGAATATGAAGCTTACATTTTAGGGCTCAAAATAGCGCTAGACATGGGAATATAAAGGCTTGAAGTGTATGGAGATTCTTCTCTTATAATTCTCTAGATGTTGAGAGAATATAAGATGAAAGACGAGAAGTTGATACCTTATCACAAGCATTTAAGCAAGCCGGTTGAAAGATTCTAAGAAATTTCATTTACTTACATTCCAAGAACCCAAAATCAATTTGTTGATGCATTAGCCACGTTAGCATCAATGGTGAAAGTTACATATGGGATAGAAATCCAGCCCCTAAAGATTGAGGTAGAGGAAAGACCGGCTTTTTGTTTGACTGTTGAAGAGAAACAATCGAAGAAGCCATAGTATTATGATATCAAAAAATTACTTTAAATGGGTAGGTTTCCTGATGAAGCTGATAGAAAAGATAGAAAAGCCTTAAGGAGATTGGCTGCTTATTTCTTGTTAAGTGGAGCAACATTATACAAAAGATCACTTGATACAACATTACTAAGGTGTGTAGATGAAGAGGAAGCTAAGAAGTTAACAAAAGAAGTACACGAGGGAGTCTGTGGTCCTCACATGAATGGATACATGTTAGCTAGGAAGATCATGAGGATGGGATATTTTTGGATGACGATAAAATCAGATTGTGCCAAGTACATGAAGCATTGTCACCTGTGTTAGGTATACGCAAATAAAATCAATGCTCCTCCCTAAGAATTGCTTGTGTTATCGACTCCTTAGCCATTCTTGATGTGAGGGACGGATATAATTGGAGCAATTTCACTAACGGCTTCAAACATGTATAGATTCATCCTAGTCACGATCAACTACTTTACCAAGTGGGTGGAAATGGTGTCATATGCTATGGTGACTAAAGGAGTGGTAGTTAGATTTCTAAAAAGAGACATCATTGCAAGATATGGTGCACTCGAGTCCATTATTACAAATAGCGGATCAAATTTGAATAACAAGCTGATGGTTGGAGTGTTCAACCAATTTAAGATAAATTACGAAAACTCGACTCCGTATCGACCTCAGATGAACGAGGCAGTTGAAGTCGCTAATAAGAATATCAAGAGAATCATTGAGAAGATGGTGATCACTTATAGAGATTGGCATGAGATGCTTCCCTTTGCTCTTGTGGCTTATAGAACCTTAGTCAAAACCTCTACAGGTGCAACACCTTATTCATTAGTATATGGAATTGAAGCGGTATTACCGTTGGAAGTAGAAATACCTTCATTTTGAGTGTTGGCAAAAACTCAACTTGATGAAGTAGAATGGATGAAGAAGTGAATGGAGCATCTAAACCTCTTAGATGAGAGGAGGCTCGCAACGATATGTAATGGTCAGTGTTACCAATAAAGGATGATTCGAGCCTTTAACAAAAAGGTGTACTCGAGGTACTTCAAGGAAGGAGATTTGGTGTTAAAGAAAGTGTTGTTGAATGTAAGAGACCCTAAGAGCAAGTTTGCTTAGAATTATGAAGTCCCTTATGTGGTGAAAAAGGTATTATGAAGAGGTTCATTAGTGTTAACAGAAATGGATGGCCTAAAATTAAGAGAACGTATGAATTCAAATGTAGTCAAATTGTATTATTCATGAAAAACTGAGTTCAATAAAGATTCCAATTTTTCTTGAAAATTGTTTAAGGTTAATATTTCATCGTTTACAAGTAAAGTTGATATCAATGAATGTTTTGGAATTTGAATGGTCATCAACCAACAAACACTTCACCAATAAACACTTGTATACCATGTTTCTTAGCCTCATACACTTAAACATCAAAACACTTACCAATGAATTTGAGTCGCCAAATAAACTGAAAACGAATGTTCTTAATGATTCAATCTTGTTTCTTTCAAAAAGAGATTTATTTTTTAAGAATCATAGAGAGGTAGCTATTGAGACTTGGAGACAACAAAAGAAAAATCAAGGCATGAGCATGGTATAGTTGAGCAAAAGGTTTCAATTATGAAGAAAACCTTATTCCAAAAAAAGAAAAAAGAAGAAAAAGAGGAAAAAAAAAAAGGAAAAGAAGCAAAGCACAATGCCTTGGTGATATTCTATGATCTAGATGAGTGAATATTGGGAGTCAATGTGAGGTATGCTGACTTCTTGCTATCTACAAAATTATCTATTCTTAGGTAAAGTGATCCTTAAAGTCCTTGAAAGAAATATTTAGGAGAATTGAAAAGTTTTTGAAATCTCAAAGAGATCTATCCTCTTCAGATCATCTACTAAACCAAAATAAATTTTTGAAATTTCAAAGAGATCTATCCTTTTCAAATCATCTATTAAACCAAAACAAGTTTTTGAAATCTCGAAGAGATCTATCCTCTTCAGATCATCTACTAAACCAAAACAAGTTTTTGAAATCTCGAAGAGATCTATCCTCTTCAAATTATTTACCAAACCAAAACAAGTTAATTTGACCCTTAGTGGTTTTTGCCTTATCCTTCCAAGATAGGCCCCTTTAAATTTTTTGCCTTATCCTTCTTAGAAAGGCCACCTTAAATCTTTTGCCCTATCCTTTTAAGACAGGTACCCCAAGTCCTTTTCCCTATCCCTTCAAGATAGGCCCTCTAACCTTAGCACTATTCCTTACCTCATCCTTTCAAGACGAGTTTTCCATTCCTTTGCCTTGGCTTTTCAAGACGGGCTATTATCCTTTACATCAACTTTTCAAGTCGGTTTCTTTCTTTAAGATAAAACACAGTTTAGCTTATTAGTTTAAAATAGGGTTTGGCAAAAAGGGTTAGCTATAGACACCTCATTTTCGCTATTCTTATTTTAGTTGTTTTATTGAGCCAGAAATATAAAAAATAGTAAATAATAAAAAATAAAAAACGAAAATGATAAAAATAATAATAAATAAATGAAAAATAATAATAAAAATAAAGTATCAAGTCATAATGAGTCGAGTCGTGTCGAGTTAAGTCGTAGCGAGTCCAATTGAGTCAAGTCGAGTCGAGTCGAGTCGAGACAAGTTGAATTGTTTAAAGTCAAATTGGATAATGGTGCATGTTCAATTTAATAAGCTCTAAGTCGTTGAAGGATCAAGCTTTATTAAAATATTTTAGTCTAATTTGGTATAAAGTGGATTTTTTTTTATCTAATTTATATTGGGCTAAAATAGACTTAGGATTTATTAAGTAAGTTTTTAGGCTAAATTAAATTAAACTGAGTTAGGCCCGAAAAATAAAAAGCCCAAATTGAGTAGGATTTCTAGAAGTTCGATCAAATCTTCAAAGAATCGTTATGGATATTCCATATCTTAGTTTATGATCAAAACTTTTAATACAAAAGATTCAATTGTAAGTATTATAAATAAGAAGTTGATAGGAAAGTTTAGGAGTTTTTTTACAACCCCTAAACATCACTACATACTGTAGTCCAAACACAACCCAATCCTCGAACATAATTCACACCCAAATACTAACAGCCCCTTAACACAATTCACACCAAACGTCAATAGCCCCTAAACATAGCACAAAAAGCTACATACACTGAAGACACCCTTACCCTCCTGAACACAAATGCACCTCACTCTACTCAACACTCAGCCTACACACTACTCCTACAACCGTATGACAAAACCTACAGCCCTTATACACCAACACTTACAGCACCTACACATCCAAGCTATACGACCCTGAATTACACTACCACTCACTAAACATTGCCACAGTCCATACGTCATAGCATCCCTTGTAACATACCACACTATGCCCATATTGCACACGCATTCCCACAGCACCAGACCAAGCATCACATAACACTACACACGCCACTTGATTACAAATGCCCACATACATAACATGCCAGCACAGTACTGACATAACCAAAGATACACATGAAGACCCACATGCAAATACACATATTCACTAACACTGATCGAAATACATACACACGAAATCACATACACTATATACTACAAATAGACCACGCCACTCACTGACGCATCTCACAACACTCTACTCATACAAGATCAAGTTACAACCATACGTCCACTATTGCACATACCACCGCACACGAGCACGATGTACACTATACGTTGTACATGATCCATCATACATGCATACAATCAACTCCAATCCAAGTATACAAACGTAGTCCATCTTACTCCCTTTTTAGGGCAAAGGGGGGGAAAAGTGGCCTTAGTCCCCATTGCTTTGGAATCCGAAAGGATAAGTCGATGAATTATGTTGCGAACCATACTTGATTGGTTATAAATTCACAACGTTTGAAGAGTTTGAAGTTGAAGATAAAATATCGAAAGTAAGAGAAAGCTTATGAATGCGATTGAATTTTGCTATCGAAAACTCTTAAACACTTTATTGGAAATGAGGTATTGAATAGAAGATGGCATGGATTATTGATGCATGTTTTGGGACAGAGATCCAACGATAGCCGAAGCTCTAACAATTATTATAGCCTACAATATAATTATGGCTAATGTGACAATTGTCATTCGTACCACCGCTTAAGCTTCTGATAGGTAGGAAAATTGAAAGTTGTGACCTTTCACATAAGATACAATCTAACTCTCAGAAATCAAAGGACTTTTTTTATTACTTGGTATTTAGGAAATTATTCCTTACTTGACCTCACAAAACATCAAGATACTTACTCCCTTAGCCGAATACTCAACCATGGGAGTTAGGGGGCAAATGTTGATAGTTGAATTTCCATCACTCAGCTGCTTGGTTGCCTACATGATGAGAGACTCTATTCCCAGCCATGTCGAGTAACATTAACATGATGAGTAACTCGATTCTCAGCTAATGCCGAGTAACATAGACTAGCATCTGATTTAAATTGAGTAAAGTGATGCATATAGTTATCACCCAATACGGTTATATTATATAACCACCTACTTTCCCTACATTTTTGGAATGTGTTTGATCAAGAGGTTTCCATGTGTCACGTTAATCATTCTAATAACTATTGCTTCAGACACGACATTTACCTATAAATATAGGAAAGAAACATTGTAAAAGACATCTAATATCTCTTGACCACTTACTTAACTTTCTTTATTCGTATTTACTAACTTAAGCATCGGAGTGGCCTTACCGAACTAACCTCAGTACCAAGAGCTTTTCCTTTCTTTACAAGATAATTCCAATTACCAAAATCCACTAACAACACTTTTAACTACAAGACTCGCGTCTCTATAACAAATTTACACATCAATAAGTAACCCAGGTAAATACTAATTAAAGACAATGAGATTTATGTAATTAGATCATCAAAGAATGATATCATAAATTGAAATAAAGTTGTTACAAAAAGAACTAGATTTCAATAACAATTTACTCAAAATATCAAAAGAAAAACAACATAATTTAGGAAAAGAAGAAGTAATTTAAGAGACCCCTAGTATGATTCTAAGCTATAACTCTACCTAAGGGAGCTATCTTTGAAAAACTAAGCCTAAGAGTCTATTTATCAAGAGTGAAGCTAGGTTTACAAAGAGAACTTAACAAAAATAGCAGATTTGCTAAATATTGCATGTCCATAAGCTAGGTACACGGCCGTGGAGCTTAGGTGTGTACTTGCTCTTCATATAAAGACCTCAAATTTGATGAAATTACCCGTCGAAAGGAACATGTATAAGTATCATGACTATGGTCCCCAACCATGGTTTTTCCTAGGTTTCTTTTCTTTGCTCAATCCTTATCCACTTTAATCCATTATCAACACTGTTACTTTGGAATACTTCAAAAATTGATAAAAACCCTCAAAAAATTCATAAAAGTCTCCTGAAGTCCTTGAAAATGAAAATTAAGCCAATTAAGCTTAAAATATCATAAAATTGACTAAATTAATATTTAAAATAACATGGAACAAGTATAGAAATGTATGTTAAATTTTCATTATCAGTCGGCATGTCTTTGAATTTCCAACAACCTTTGTATTAGTAAGAAGGTCACTTCATCACCTTTTACAGTCTTTCTTAGCTTAGATTGTCTTATCATTAGAGTTTTTCGATCTTTTGATTTAGCCTACATGCTTCTGACTTGATTTGGTGTCATTAGGAAGAGTGTAACAAGTTAGCCACCTTCTCAGAGTTGTAGGTTCTCCTATACCTATCATACATGATTCCTCTATCAAATAGCCAAAGTCAGCTTAGTAGAATGTATAAAGCACATAATGGTAACACATCACATATTACCTCATCCTTGTAACTCCTAATGGCAATTGGTAACAATACTTTTTTTGTCACATGTAATGATCTCCTTTCATTCAACCAGTGCAACTTATATAGCTTAAGATGCATAGATGTCAGTAAATCTGATTACTTAACCATTCTTGAAGAAGCAACATTTATATAACTTCCACTATCAATTGTCAAGACACAAAGTTAGTTGTTTACCTTGCAGGAAGTATGAAACAAAGTCTTACACTGCTCTTTTCGTTGATCATGTTCCATAGCAAGAGCTTGGCAGTTAATTAGCCTTAGCATGTCTCCTTCTTTTGGGTAGATATTATCTCCTATAACTTCGCCTTCGCTCCATCTTTTGTTTCTTCCATAGCTTCACTACCCTCTTCATTCACACTATATACTTCGAAGGTTAGTACTTCACCCTTAATGACCATTGTTCTTCAATTCGAATAATGGGAAACTCTATCAATAAAACCTTTGCATTTAAAGTACTTCAACTCACTTGCCGTTCTTCTAGAGGTATGCCCCTTTCCTAATTCCTTCTTTTTCACTTCTTATTCCCTCCTCACTCCTTTTAAGTTCTATAGCCAACCTTCCCTTCATCCTAAAGATGAGCCATTAGGCTTTTTGCCATGTCCTTGGGTAAGTTAGGTTGTTGAAATAGGTCAGGAACTAGTAAGGTAGTAAACTTGACTCTTCTACTACATGTGTGCATAGCCAATGAATTATAAGGTAGTAAGCCTAATCTTGTCATCTTCAATGTAATGATAACATTTGAACAAATTTTCAATATGTGCCTCTTACTCCAAATATTCATTAACATTTCAATGTCTTGAGAAGCTCAGCATTTGGATCTTTACGTTATCAATACTTCTATGAGTTCTTACAGCATGCTCTCCATCATAATGGTACTTGTCAGACTCCTCATCATCCTCACCGACATCATCTAAACTGATGCTTCAGCGAGCTTGCCTATCAACTCTCCTTTGCTACTATCGAATAAGGAAATATGCCTGGTTAGGTTGTTCTTCATACCATTTACCCCTAGGTGCATGCTCCTTTCTCTCCTCATCCTCATAGAATTCCTCTTCATCATTTTGTCTTCTTTAGCCAATTCTAACCTACGATTGACCTTGTGCTCAACTTTTTCAACTCACACATGATGAGTTGGGTGGATTTCTCTCCTACGTTGAGCATCATGAGCTCGATTAACCCTTTGGTTAGCTCGGTTTTCAATTATAGTGATTTCATTAGCTCGATCATCGATACAATAAGTTTCACCTGTGTAGGCGACCACTACTCCTTGCATCAAAACCATCATATTCTCCATATTCTCCATTAGTTTCGTAAGGCAATATATCAGTTTAGTAGTAGTCCTAGGTTCTTGCTCCATACAATGGCACCTTCTCCAAGCACTCTCATTATCTTCGATAACCATATTCACACTTAGGTTTGTCATTTCTTCAATTCTGATATTCACTACACCTCTACAACTACTAAACTATGAATACCACCACACTAATTCTTATAACAGTTCAACATTCACAACACAAGCTCCAAGCCTTCACTCAACAATACTCAACTTGTTTTATTTCTACTAGAGTTCAATCAAATCAACCACTACCCTATTTTTCAATCTGAAAATAGAGCATGACAGAACATTCACCACCAGGCTCTATTGCAACTAGTTGGAACACTCAACTTCTTCTACTACTCATTATAAACACCCCATTTTTGCCCTCCTTTAATTTTAGATTTTTTTTAAAACAAGGTAAAAGGGTCCTAATTTAGAAAATTTAGAAAAAATAAGAAAATTTGGAAAATACAAAAAATAAAAATTGGAAAAGTCACAAAAAATGGAAAAATAAAATAAAATATTTTAAGGAAATTTAGAAAATAATGATAAATTATAATAAAATTTAAGATAGTTTAAGTTTTCTTAAGGCCATAGTATAGTGAGAGTTGTTAGGCCTAGGCTGACATTGTCCATATGTGCAATTTGATTGTACACATGAACAAGGCATAGGCTAATGGCCTAACAGTAAAGCACTTAGATATGGCATTGGGTTTAGCTCAAAGGTCCTAGGTTTGAACCTCACCAAAAGCATAAAAAAAGCCTTTTGTTTTTTCTTCTACAATACATACATGACACGTCACCACATGTCAGGGGTTTATTATGCCATGTGTTTTGACACGTAGTGCTAGATGATTGGACAATAGTTAATGTAGTGCTACGTGTTAAGCTACGTAGCATGACAAGTAGCATGACATGTATCCTTAATACATTAATTGCCCCCTACCATGTTAGTTGTTACGTGTCACATCAAGATACATGGCACATTGCCACAGGATGACATAGTTAATATGGCACCACGTTAGCACTTTCCTTTCTCTTTCTCTTACTTTCTTGCATTTCCCCCAAATTTTCTCACACTTTCCTCTCTAATCAATCAACGTCAACATTAATTTCAAGCCTTTTATTGCTGCAATTTCACCAAATTAATGATGAAGTTGCAAACTAAACATGACCTACTTTGAATTGATAACAAAAACTAATCTATATTCAAATGCTTTGGCATTCAAATCAACCTTTGAAATTTGGAAAAAACACAAAAACCTTACTTTTCTTTCCTTCATCATTCTCCATGATTCAAGCTTTTTAATTTGATTCAAAGTTTCCGCTTGATCTTTTAGGCAAAAACAAACGTTGGGGACACAATTTTGACTAAAAATTAACTTTGATTTGTGCTCAATCTCGAGATCCAAGCCAAGTCATCCTCACTCATTTAATCCCATTCAATGGCATTTTTTATCACTTTCCATCGTGGTTCAAGCTTCAATCTATATAAATTTGACTTCCCCCATCCCCATTCAATAAGGAATCATCACTCAAATCTACTTCTAATCTCAAAAACACACTCACAATCTCTTTTTCTCTCTACTCAATTCGTTATTCTCTCTCTCTAGAAACCAAACTTCCATAGTCATTTGCAAGATCTAAGACTACCACCACCAAACTCCCCTAATTGCTAACTTCTGAACCCAACCACATCCAACCAATACCATGACCCCTTAGCTATGCCTTCAAACCCAAATCTTGACCATCGTGATCTATGACCTAAAGCTCCACCACTACTCGTCCGTATCCAAAGCTGAGCATCTAGTTGTATTCATCAACATCCAAAACCCCTAATCCGATGCCTCTCTCACACTCAAAGATCCCCACCGTACTGAACCAAAACCACTACTGCCTCCCCAATTCCAACGACCATCTAAATCACCTCCACTCTTCACTAACCCCCCCTCTCTCGACACACACACACAAAAACCTAATATAATAGCCATAAATCCCCTTTTCCCAGCTCATTTCGTCATCGAGATCATTTGGAATTGCACCTCGCTGACTGTTGTAGATAAAGTTGGTGACTCAACCTTATCTAACCTAAACCGAATCCATATGCTAACCCGAGCTCCCTAAACCAACCTGTATGCCTTAACCTAGTCCAATTTTGTCTTTTGTTTAGTTCTTGTATTTTATTTATTTTATCCATTTGTTTATTTATTTTATTAATGTAAATTTTTATGTAATTGTAATCAAAAAGAAAAAAAATAAAAAAGGGATTAGTTTAGTTTTATTTTTTTAGTTAATGCATAAATAAAATAGATAAAAATAAAATAAAACAAAGAAAATAATATTTAAAAAATAAGAAAATAATAATAATTAAAAAAGTGTTTTATAATTTTGAAAATCCAGTTTTCAAATAAATAAAAATAAATAAATAAACCAACCCATTTTCCAAATTGGTGCTTTATTTTTTAGAATTTTCAAAAAATAAAACTGAATTTAGGACCCTTTAAAATTTTTCTTTAAATAAACTAAATCAAATAAAAAATGTAAACCAAACCATTTTCTTTAAGTAAAAACAACCAACACACTAAAATTTTACAAAAAAAAACTACATTCGTTTGATCCTGAATAACGGGTACGCAGGCATCTTTAAGGCAACGTAAAAAAAAAAAAACCTATTTTTTCCATTATATTTTAAATTATTCAATTTAGTCTAATTTGTTAATCATTAATTGAACTTCATTTCATAAGATAATCTTTTAAATGTGATTTTAAGGGATTAAGTTTAAAATTAGAAAGTTAATGGTACTCATAAGGGTTTAAAAAATCTAACCCTGAACTCAATCTCTAGTCTTTTGAAAACCTTTATTTTTTTTTTTTCAAAAAATCAATTTTCCTAACATAAACTAATATCTAAGTCAAAACCAAATCCACCCATTTGGTTTTGGATTTGGTTTTGACTGGTTTTAACCTAAACCATTTCTTAATTCTCATAAGGTGGTAACTCCAAAAGTTAATAAAAATCTCTAAAAAACTAGTTTTCTTTAAATCTTAGTCAAAGATCATTATTAAACGGGTAGGGTTTTATAGTGATCAGTTTAAATAAAACTTATTTATAAAACTAAAAAAAAAAATCAAGTTAGACATGATGGTAACTCCACTAAGGACAGTCAAGAGGGTTAGTCATCTAACTTTCCAAATTTAGAATTAAATTTTGAAATCACCTTACTAGATGCAATCTATTTATTTATCCATTTGTTTATTTATTATTTTTATACAATTGTACTAACTTTTTGTAGAGTTAGTTTTATAGGGGAATTTACTTTGTGTATCATAACTGTATGGTAGAAACGGTCAAACTCAGATCATATTAGGACCCTAGGACGATGGGGCCATTATGTAGGCTTCAGGTACTATGGTGTAACCACCATTTAGAGTTAATTAAGCCACCCCTACTTAAGCTTAATGTGACTAACGAAAATGTTTTTTAACAAGTGAGGTCACATAAGCTTAAGGATCTTTAGAACCTACTCTTTATACTTTCACGACATTTGGAACCAACAAATAACTAGGCAAGATAGCAATGGAAAGAAATAATAGCTCGAAGTTTTTTTTTATTTCCCTAATTTTAACATGTTGTAAACATATAATTATTGTAAGTAGGTCTTGTTTACTGTAAATAACGGTCTTTCAATCTTATAACAAACATCTTCTTTTTTATTCTTTAATTTAGTTTGAGAAATAGCCTATTCATCCAACTCCGTCCACTTTAGAGAAAGGTACGTCGACAAGCCAAACCATCCCAAGCCCATTTTGGACCAATGGCTTCAACACTTCAATCTTAGGGAATAGGAGACCATCACTAGTAAAATCAAACCTAATCTATCACTTCCTAGGGTAAAGATCGAGATCAATCTAATTAAAGTCCTAACCAACTTCTGGGAACTTGAGCAAGTGGCTTTTCGAGTTATACCTCACCTGATTAGTCCAACACTTGAAGAGTATACCCAACTACTTCAAGCCCCTTCATTAGAAGATATATATACTCCGAATTTGTAAGTTGACCTAGTGAATGCATTTTCAAGATTCCTTAGGGTCAGAAAAGTTGAAATAAATAAAGCCTTAAAAAGCTGTAACAGAAACTATATCAAAATGGAAGACTTAAAAGCCTGGTTCATTACGCCCAAATCCAACAAATGGGGCATCTGCTATGGCAATCCCAAAGACTGGGGACAAAAAAGAATGAAGGCTTTTATCCTAACTGCATTTGGGACTCTCATATTCCCTAATGGAAAGTTCTTTATCCATTTTAAGGTCGCTGAATTAGTGGGCCAGTTCCTTGAAGGCAAATCATACTTCTTGGCCCTCCTCGTAGAACAAATTAGAAACCTCAATATTTTAAAAGAGAAAATAATGGCGTACTAAAGACTAACATGGCACTACTAACAATCTAGTTTGTAAGCCACAAGAAGTGTTATGGGTTTGATCTAATCCGAAGAGAATTCGCCCATAATATTGATTTGATCTATTCTTTTGTCAACAAGGTTCATCTCTTAAAAGAGAAGTCCACTTACTATTGGATAGAAGCACTGCAAAATTTCCAAGTTGCTGATATCTTATGGATAGCAAGATAGAGCAACTTTAAGAGGATAATATTAGTCTATAAAAATTATCAAGCAATACCCCTAATCAGGATGAAATGGTGCACAAGCTATTATTCTAACAATATGATTAGACAATTCAAGGGAATTCAAGATATAGTCTACAAACCCCTATCAGATATCGCAACCTTGGATTATGAGGACTTTCAAGTTCCACTACTACAAAAGATGTCCAAACTCTAGGCAATCAAGCAGCTTTGAGAAACCAGGACTATCAACCCTAACATCGATTTAGGAAAGTGGTTGGGAGAAGTGGACAAGCATAGGGTCACTAAAGAATGTTTGTACAATCAACTCCATAAAGTAGGGGAGATCCAGTATTGAGCACCAAAGATCATACAACCCACATTAGCTGAACTAGACCCTAAAATCAAGACCTATATGGACCAAGTACAAGCTCCTATGGAAGTTATTTATGAAGAGAACGACATGTGAGAAGATCTCCTTGAAGAATATAAACAGCATTCCTGGGCCTTAAAACATCAATTGAGGATGACCTAAAGAAGATTCAAAGAACTTAAAGAAATAAAAGAGCTTAGCCTAAGAAGGAAGAAAGAAGCACCAGCAAGATCCAACAAGCAGCAAAAGGAAACACCAGCTAAGCGCTTGAAGAATGTTTAGAAATAGGAGTACCTTTCTTTTTTCACAATGTAATTTCCTTTTTTTCAAATCATGTAAAAGGAAACTTCAAAAGCTACAAAACAATGAATAAAAATTACCATCTTATCGACTAATTGTTGGTTCTATTTCTCTACATCCGTATTCCATACATCTTCACATTCTTGTACATTTATCTATTTTTCATGCATTTCATTTCTTTAAAATATTGATGTGCTAACTTGTTGAGAAGTAATCTTAAACCAGGTTGTAAAGATAGCTCTCAAATGTCAAACCTTCTAGAGAAGTCTTATCTGAACTCGCTCTCAAATCAAAATGGCTGACCAATGAAATGACAACAACAATGTAAACCTAGAAGTCTTTGATCCTACTAAGTTGTGGTTCCACTCCTTGGAACGAACAGTGGGAAAGAATACAAATTAGCTGAGCTTCCTTAGTAACAGCAACGCTTTACTTAAATTTATAATACCATCGAACGAAGAAAGCTCCAAGGCTCAATATGGAAAGAATACTAAAGCCCACCCCTTGAAGCAAAAGAGGCCTATCCTAAAGTCAACCCAACCTTTGAATCCTTTGAGACAGAAGGAGTCCATCTAAAGGTTAATCCGACATTTGAGCCCAATACCTACTCATTCTCGGTCAACCAAAAGCCAAAAGTTGACCAAGATTCATTGAAAGAATTAGAAAGGTAGTTGACCCAACAAATCACTGAAAAAATGAAAATGCTTAAAGGAAATGATGGTTTTGAGCAGGTTAGTATTACAAACTTCTCAACTTATGACTATGGAAGCTTCCCTGAAAAATTCAAAATACCTAACTTTGAGAAATATAATGGGACAGGTTGCCCTAAACTACAAACCAGGTTGTACGTACGTAAGATGGGCAAGTATGTATAATATGAGTAGCTCATATGCAGACTTTTCAAGACAGCTTAACGAGCCCTACTTTGACCTGGTACACCTAATTGGATCTAAATTAAGTAAACACATGGGAGAAGCTGGCTAAGGCGTTCTATGAGCAATATAAATTCAATGTTGAAGTGGCACCAACCATGATGGACTTAGTTGTCCTACGAAAGAGGCACAATGAATCATTCAGGAAGTATGCCTAGAGGTGGAGATCCGTAGCTGCAAGGGTATCTACCCCCATAACTGAGAAAGAGTTGACTTCATCTTTCATTAATACACTTGAAAGGCTTTACTTTTCTCATCTAATTGGGCAACCCTCCTCTAGTTTTGCAAAAGTGGCGATCGCAAGATGCTGGATTGAAAATGTTGTTGCTTCTAGTAAATTACAAGAGCCATTAACTAAAAGACCACTCTTTGCAAAGCCCACTACCAGCAAGCCTAAAGAAGCAATTGTCAGCATGGTGAATTTAAACATGAGGCCAAATGCCTAAGTCTCCATTAGAACAAATCCTCCATTAATGCAGTAACAATTCCAAAGTTAACCACAAGTTAGCAGGGTTCTAAGGTAGTTCACCAAGATACCAGTTCCTCTTAGCTAAGTCCTTGAAAAATTAATAAAAGATAATCTAATCCACTTTGAACCGCCTAGTGAAAGGTATAGGCCAAAGGTTTTTTATCCCAACGCTAAATGTCAATATTACTTGGGATAGGTATGGCATTCAACCGACTCATACTGGAGATTGAGGAACAAAATTCAAGACTTAATCGATGAAGGTACAATCCAACTAAACTTCGTAGAGGCTCCAATTCCAAACGTCAACAGCAACCCTCTGGCCAATCATGGCCCCATCATTAACATGATATTTGATGACTCAGTCCCTACCGTCAACATGATCGGTTCTAACCGAAAGGCTAAGGTCTATAAATTCTACAAACAAGAGGAAAAGCAAGTTCCAAAGACCAAAAGATACACCTTTTGTATGTCCTTAGCCCTTAAAAATTACAAAACTGTCCCTCTCAACTACCAAGCAGTAAATGAGGGTAATCGAGTTCACTCATAAGAGGGATTACCTATGTCAATAGAATTTATGACCCAAAAGAAGACATGAAAAAGAAGAATGTGCTAGAGGAATCAAGTAACAAATTAGCTAAATACAAAGAAGGATTGTCTACCTTCATAAAAATGATCAAGTCAAGTGAGTACAAAATAATGGACCAACTCACTAAAACTTCAGCATAGACATCAATCATGGGTATATTGATGGCATTGGAACTACATTGAGAAGCTTCATTCAAAACTTTAAGGGAAGTCAAAGTCCCTTGCGAGATACCAATTGAAAGGTTGGGGTTTGTCACCAACTCTATCCTCACCATGGATCATATTTCTTTCTCTACCAAGGAACTAGGCAAAGAAGGTAACATACGAAGCCCCTATTCATAATAGTGAGGGTAAACAACATCATCACAGCTAGGGTCCTCGTTGACAATGGGTCATCATTAAATGTTTGCCCTCTCACCACCTTAGATCTATTGGGCATTAATGCAATTGCAATAAAACCAAGTTCAACAACAGTTAGGTCTTTTAATGGATCAAGAAGGGAAATTATTAGGGAGATTGACTTACTAATTGATATTGGCCTACAGACCTTCAACAACCAATTCTAAGTCCTAAACATCCCAAAGACCTTTAACCTCTAAATTGGGAAGACCTTAGATATATTCAATAAGGGCCATACATTCAAGTTTACATCAAAAGGTTAAGTTCATCTCAAACAGCCAAGTCATAACGATTCTTAGGGACTAAGATTATGAAATATATAAAGAAATGGCCATACCTTACATTGGCATTGAGGAGCAAGAGGACTTTGTGCTCTAAATGTTTGAAGATGTATGTATGATTACCAATCAAAAGAAGGATGAAAGGCCAAAATTCAAAGAAGGCCAGGTTGGTACCTCTAAGCTTAGTTACATCCTAAGTCTGATGGAAGAGTTGCAAAATAAGCATATGAGTGGCAATAGAGGTAACAAGTTGTATCATGCCCTAATGACCTTTCTACCATTGATAAAGACCTTTATTCGAGCTGATGTTTAGACCTTAGAATCTACCAAGGAAGATACCTCTAACAAGAATGAAATAAACGGGCCCATCGGATAAGTTCCAGTACTTGAATAATTGATTCTTTGTCCCTATGAATAGCAATAAGTCTTCTCTAGGGTAAAGGATGAATCATGGTTTAGTATTTTATTAAGTTTTGTAATAATTACCTTTGCTCTACAATATTATACTTGAAAGGATTTCTTCTAACCTAATAAAAATCAATCTTCATTCTCTTCACTCCTGATTTACTTACACTCTTTTCTTTACATGCTTAAATCCAATGCTTTGAATAAAAGCTAGGGATACCCCGTACAGATAGTTGATGAAAATATTGATATCACTTTCGGTCCTACTGTGTTAGTCGTCAAGAGTAATGTCAATGACCATAGTAATGTGCATGGGAGCTAGCAAAGACATGAAATGAGTAGAATTTCCATTGATGAGCTAACAGAGATAGTTATTATCGGGACTGATGATAACCCCAAAGTGTTAAAGATTGGAGAAAATTTGAAAGAAGAACAGAAGGCAGAAATAACCGTACTCTTATCTAAGTATTAAGATGTGTTTGCATAGTCTTACAAAGATATGCCTGGGTTAGATCCATCAATCGTAGTCCACCACTTACCCACACAAAAGGATATCAAACCTAAAAAGCAGAAGCTAAGGAGATTTCAACTAGATATCTTGTTGAAAATTAAAGAAGAAGTCAAAAAGTTACTAGAGGTCGTTTCATCGAAGTGTCTAATTATCCTAAATGGGTAGCTAACATTGTGCCAGTGATGAAGAAGAATGGAAAGTTAGAGTGTATGTAGATTTTCGAGACCACAACTAAGCAACCCCTAAAGATAATTTCCCTTTACCCCATATTGACATTTTGGTGGATAATATAGCTAGAAACTATCTCTTCTGCTTCATGGATGGATTCTCTGAGTATAATCAGATTAGAATGTCTGAAGAAGATAAAGCCAAGACAAAATTCATTATAACTTGGGGCACATTTTACTATAAAGTAATGCCTCTCGAACTCAAAAATGCCGAGGCAACTTACTAGAGAGCAATGGTTATAATCTTTCATGACATGATGCACAAAGAAATTGAAGTATATGTTGATGTTATGATTGCAACATCCAAAGAGAGAGAAAATCATGTACATAACCTAAGGTGATTGTTTGATAGGTTAAGAAAATTCTAATTGAAGCTTAACCTGGAGAAGTGCACTTTTAGAGTAACTTTGGGGAAATTATTGGGTTTCATAATCAGCCAAAGGGGCATCGAAGTAGACCTTGATAAAGTCAAAGCAATAGTCGACTTACCCCCTTCACACACACTTAAAGATATTAGAGGTTTATTGGGCCCGCTTGAGCTACATTGCCTAATTCATATATCAACTTACAGATAAATGCCATCCCTTGTTTAAGTTATTGAAGAAGAACACCAAGATAGATTGGGATGAAGAATGTAAGAAAGCCCTCATAACAATCAAGGAGTACCTCATGAACCCTCCAATTTTGATAGCTCCTAAACTTAAGAAGCTTTTATTTCTATACCTTACAATATTATTAGAATCCATAGGGTGTATGCTTGGTTGAAAGGATGAGGAATGAAAAGAGCGGGTCATATACTACTTGAGTAAAAAGTTTATTGAAGGGTAACAGAAATATTCAGAAATTGAAAAAGCGTGCTGTGCTTTGGTTTGAGTAATGCATCGGCTCAAGCAATAGATGCTATATTATCAAATTGAATTATTGACTTAGTACGATCCCCTGAAGTTCTTAGTAGAAAAAATGACCCTAATCGGTAGAATCTTAAAGTGGAAAATGTCACTATCAGAGTTTGACATTATGTACGTAAACCAGAATTCAATCAAGTGGCAAGCTCTAATAGATCAGTTAATAGAAAATCCCTCTGATGATACCCTCCAAGAGGTACAAGTAAGATTCCCTGATGAAGATATCTTAGTAGCTGAAGGAAGTTCTGATGAAGAAAAGGATGATAAACCGCCAAAGTAGAAGATGCTCTTTGATGGAGCTACTAATGTGACAGGGTATGAAATTGGGGCAATACTGATATCCTCGGAGGGTATGCAATTCCTTGTAGCTATAAGGCTCGTTTTTTCATACACCAACAATATCGTTAAATATAAGATATGCATCATGGGACTCAAAATGGCCCTAGATAAAGACATTCGAGAATTGGAAGTGTATGGAGATTCTTTACTCGTTATCAACTAAGCTCGGGGAGAATACAAGACAAAGGATCCTAAACTATTAACTTATCATTGGCACTTCATTGAATTAATGATGAAATTCAAAGAAATTAGTTTCACTCACGTATCGAGGATACATAATCAATTTGCTTATGCATTAGCCACTCTAGCATCTATGATCTAAATATCTAGTGGAGTAGAAATTCAGCCCCTCACCATTGAAATTAAAGAGAAGCCTGCCTTCTGTCTAGTAATTGAAGATATACAGACAAAAAGCCTTGGTATTACGATATTAAAATGTTCCTACAATAAGGTACATACCTTGAAAAAGCTGAGAAAAAAGATAGAAAGACAATTAGGAGATTGGTTGCCCAATTCTTAGTAGGCGAGTCCACTTTGTACTAGCATTCTTTTAACTGTACACTTCTAAGGTATACGGATGACAAAGAGGCCAAGGTTTTGATGAGAGAAGTACACGAGGGAGTATGTAGCCTGAACATGAATGGTTACATGCTCACTAAGAAAATTATGACGCTCGGGTATTACTAGTTAACAATGGAAGGCATTTGCATCAAACACGTTAAGCATTGTCATTTATGCCAAGTTTATGTAAAAAAGATAAACACCCTGCCTCAAGAATTACACATACTTTTTGTACCATGGCCATTTTCAATGTGGGGTATAGACATTATTGGCTTAATCACTCTAAAGACATCCAATACTCATTGCTTCATACCGGTCGCCATCAATTATTTTAATAAGTAAGTTGAGGCATTGTCTTATTCAAGTGTTACTAAAAGGGTAGTAGTGAAGTTCATCAAGAGAGATATCTTGGCTCGATACGAGACTCTATAAACAATCATCACCAACAATGGCACAAATCTTAACAATAAGATTATGTCGAAGTTGTATCGATAGTTTAAGATCATCCATAGGAATTCTATACCTTATCAACCCTAGATGAATGGGATTGTCGAAGCAACCAACAAAAATCTCAAAAGTATAATTGAAAAAATGTTGTCATTTGCACTTATGGCCTATTAGACATCCATCATAACATCAATTGGGGCAACGCCTTACTCTTTAGTATACGGCATTGAAGTGGTGTTACCGGTAGTGGTTGGGATCCTATCTCTTAAAGTACGATCAGAAGCTTAGTTGGATGAAGCCAATTGGTTAAAGAAATGCATCAAGCAACTAAATTTGATTGATGAGAAAAGATTGATAATCCTATGTCATAATTAGTGTTACCAACAAAGAATGGCTTGAGCTTTCAATGAAAGGGTACAGCCTTAGAATTTCAAAGAAAGTGATATGGTATTGAGAAAGGCTCTCCCTAATGCATAAAATTCAAGAGGAAAATTTGCTCCCAATTATGGAGGCCCTTATATGGTGAAGCAAGTGTTACCAGGAAGGGCTTTAATTTTGTCTCAAATGAATGATCTAAAATTAAGGGACCCTATAAATGCTAACTTTGTAAAGTTGTATTATTCATGACAATCAATGGAAATTCTTACTCAAAACACGAAAATGCCAATTGTTTTGAATGTTATTGTAGTCTAATTTTCATCCTCTACAAGCAAAGTTGGTATCCTCAGTAGTTATCGGCATTGGAATTACTACCGTCCCTTTTTCCTGCTCCATCAAAAGATCCAATTCCCTTACTTTATTTAATTAAACCCATTATTTAATTAAACCCATATACTGAAAACACGAAAGAAGTTGAAAATGGAGGTATAGAACATTAGTAATTATCAAAACTCTTCAAAATACTTTATTACGGATTAACCCCCTTAAATCGAGAGTTTTTATTGTCCATTTTTCAGGGAGAGGCAGAATCTAGATAGGCAATCACCTCATGGTAGATATTTACTAGTTAAGGATAAGTGTTTCAATTCATTAATGAATGAAAACAGTAGTCTATATCAAGTTAATTTCTATAAAAGGCCAGCAAAGCCTTAGAGGCTCCATGACGAGATCGGTATGGTTGTTGACAAAGGAATGGGATTGAATCCCTTTCGAAAAAATGAATTAATTGGTTTTGATAGGACTTTTTCAAAGAAGGGTTTGATTGTTTGGGTACTATTGGTAAGACCAAGTAAGTACTTCTATACGATGTTAGCACATTGGTTTTTGAACATTACATTTGCATTTAGACTATATCTCCTTAGACAATAACTTGTATTTGCGTTTTTTTGTCCTAACAATCTTTTAGGTAGAGTTTTTAACTAAGGTACAAACCCTTTATACCATCTTTAGGGTCTTAGCTAACTTAAGGAGCACTTTGCCCGTATCATCTTGGTTAGTCAGCTCATATGAGCACAACTAAGTTTTCAACAACCCTTTAGAGTCTTAGTTAGCTCAAGTAATACTTCACACATTTCATCTTAGTTAGTCAACTCATTGGGGAACTACTAAGTTTTCAACATCTCTTTAAGGTTTTAGCCAACTCAAGGGGTGCTTCGCCTATTTCATCTTGGTTAGTTAGCTCATAGGGGCATGACTAAGGTTTTCAATATCTCTTTAGGGTCTTAGCCAGCTTAAGAAGCATTTTACCCATTTCATCTTGGTTAGTTAGCTTAAAAGGCACGACTAAGTTTTTTAACATCGCTTTAGGGTCTTAACCAGCTTAAGGAGCAGTTTACCCATATCATCTTGGTTAATCAACTCATAAGGACACAACTAAGTTTTCAACATCTCTTTGGGGTTTTAGCGAACTCAAGAAACACTTCACCTATTTCTCTTGGTTAGTCAACTCATAAGGGCATAACCAAGTTTTCAACATATCTTTAAGATTTTAGCCAGCTCAAGGAGTGCTTCACTTGTTTCACCCTAGTTAGTTAACTTATAAGGGCACGACCAAGTTTTCAACATCTCTTTAGAGTCTTAGCTAGCTCAAGGAGCACTTTGCCCATTTCACCTTGGTTAGTCAACTCATAAGAGTACAACCAAGTTTTCAATATCTCTTAGGGTCTTATCAACTCTAAGAGCGCTTCGCCTACTTACTTTAGTTAGTTAGGCTAGTAGGGTACTACCAGGTTTCAACCTTTCGTTTAAGGTTTAATAACCAAGTTTTTCAAATTCTTTTAGGGTTCTTGCTAGCCTATAGGGGCACTACCCTCTTTTAATTTCTATTGTATCTCCGGTAGCTCTTAGAGTACATCCTCTCTCTTCACTAAATCCCTAACGGATCAAACTTAAGATAGCTAACTAACTACAGTGCTACTTAGGACAAATTCCACCCTTAAGGTAAAAATAGTACCTACTTTGTCTTTATGGAAAAGTTTTGCTCAAACTTCACGACAAAGAGAGGAAATTGTAGATACCCCATTTTCACCCCCTTTTAATTTTATATACTTTTTAGAGCAACGTAAAGGAGTCCTAATTTAGAAAATTTAGAAATTTAGAAAAAAATAAGAAAATTAGGAAAATACAAAAAAAATTTGAAAAATATAAAAAAATTGAAAAAGTCACAAAAATTGGAAAAAAAATAGAGGATTTAAGGGAAATTTAGAAAATAATGATGAATTATAATAAAATTTTAAATAGTTTAAATTTTTTTAGGGCTATAATATAAGGAGGGTTGTTGGGCCTCGGCTTAGATTCAAATCTAACTTAAGCTGACCTTATCTATATGTTCAATTTAATTGGACATATGAACAAGGCACAAGCCAACAGCCTAACGATAAAGCAGTTGGGTTTAGCTTGAAGGTCCTAGGTTTGAACCTCACCAAAGGCATAAAAATGCCTTTTGTTTTTTCTTCGTCAACATATACATGACATGTCACTACATGTTAGGAGTTCATTGTGCCACGTATCCTGACATATGGCATTAAATGATTTGACAGTAGCTGACGTAACATCACGTGTCGAACCATATGGCATGATCATGTCCTTGACACATCAAATGCCCCCTACCTTGTCAACTACCATGTGTTACATCAAGATACATAGCACATTGCTATTGGATGATATGACTGACATGACGCCACATTAGCACTTTCCTTTCTCTTCCTCCTCCTTTTTTGCATTTTCCCTAGATTTTCTCACAATTTCCTCTCCAATCAATCAACTTCAACATTAATTTTAAGCCTTTCATTACTGCAATTTCACAAAATTAATGATGAAGTTACAAAATAGACACGGCCTACTTTGAATTAATATTGAAAACTTGACTAGATTCACGTGTTTTGGCATTTAAATTAGCCTTTAAATTTTGGAAAAAACACAAAAACCCAACTTTTCTTTCCTTCTTCATTCTCCATGATTCTAGCTTTTTAATTTGATTTGAAGTTTCCCCTTGATCTTTTAGGCAAAAATAGATGTTAGGAACATGATTTTGACTAAAAATTAACTTCAGTTTATGCTCAATCCCGAGATCCAAGCCAAGTCATCCTTACTCATTCAATCCCATTCAATGGCATTTTTTATCACTTTCCATCGCAGTTTGAGCTTCAATCTATATAAATTTGGCTTCCCCCATCCTCATTTGATAAGGAATCATCACTCAAATCCACTTCCAATCTCAAAAATACACTCATGACCTCTTTTTCTCTCTACTCAGTCCGCTACTCTCTCTCTCTTTAGAAAGCAAACTTCCAAAGTCATCTGCAAGCTCCAAGACCACAACCACCAAACTCCCTTGATCACTAGCTTCCGAACCTAACCATAACCAACTATTACCATTACCCCCTAGCCACACCTCCAAACCCAAACCCTGAATATTATGATCTACGGCCTGAA
>JAMXBB010000002.1:103366286-103567818 GCA_024138015.1 Lumnitzera littorea | reverse complement strand
ATATATATATATACTATAGTTTATTTAATGAAAATACTTAATACTAATTATATGTATTCTAAAAAAATACATAATACATACTCTTTCCATATAATATACTTATGTACATACATGTATACATATATAGCCTAATACATGCATGTATTATTCAATTTATGTATTTATGCAAATATAAATGTATTAGTAATGTTATATGTAGAAAAATAAATACTATATTTATACATATACATACTACATATTATACATCTATACTACTAAAATAATTACTTACCTATTTATTTAATTTCTCTTCTTCTTTTTCTTCCTTCTTTCTCTCTTTTTTTTTCTCACGGTTTTGTTTCTAGCTTTTCTAGTTTGTGCAGAATTTTTTTTTTTCAAGATTTTCTTCCTTTTATTCACGTAAAGTTAGCTTAGAATTTAAGCTAAGATTTATCCAAATCTTTATTTTTCATTTTTCTTTTATTTTCCATTCAACATGTGGCATTTCTTTTCTCTCACGTGGGCGACTAAATTTGGTTTTCATTTTACTAATTTTTGTTTTGGTTTTGTGTAGGACGTGAGATGGAATCGAGGAAAGGAAGAAAGAAAAGAGATAAATTGGAAATAGAAGAGAAAGAAAATGAAAATTATTAACAAATATATGTAATTTTTCGAATCATATAAATTATAACGATTCTCCTTGTAAATTAATTTTCAAATTTTTGTAAAATTTTATCAATTTAATTGGTATCCGTTATAATTATAATTTTTACAAGTTATTATGGCAATTTCGTTAAAATTTCGTGCGAATAAGTGTTTTAGTCAAAAATTGCAATCGACTATAATTTTATCATTATTGAGTAATATTTAATTATTTTATAGGTTTATTTTTATAATTTTAGGGTTTCGATCAAATTTGGGCTAAATTTTGGTTAATGATGTGTAAGTTAGTTTTTAGAGTTTCAGTACGCGATTTAAGGTTTTGATCAATTTCTAAGGTTTTTATTACTTGTAATATATTTAAATTTATGATTTATTAAATTTTTATTTTGCTCGGCTTTGATAACTCTTTAAGTCACCTATAGTATTAGGATTTACTTTTACTCTTAAATAGCTAAATTTGTGAGGTTTACAAAACTACTATCATAGGCTTGGTTATACAAGGCACAAATGACTAAACAACTTTAAAGTATCTTCAATTCAATATATAAAGTACAAAAGACATTTGATTCATACAATTCATTTGAAAAGTAGAAATTTGATTTCTATGTTTCTTTGAAAAATAGAAATTTACATAGAGTTTTAATTCATACAAAGCACAAATTACTAAACAACTTTAAAGCATCTTTAATTCAATATCTAAAGTACAATAAAGACATTTGATTCATACAATTCATTTGAAAAGTAGAGATTTGATTTATATGTTTCTTTGAAAATTAGAAATTTACATAGAGTTTTTATACAAAAAATCTTATAAGAAAAATTCAAAATTCTTATTTATAATAAATAAAATACTACAAGTTAATATGGGTCATATAAATGGTTTAGTTAACTCTAAAATAAAGACAAAAAGAGTGTTCCAAAAACTGTAATGCATGTTATGAGTTGAGTTATTATATTACTAGCAAGTAATGCACTAGCTATGTATATTCAAAAGTACTTTAAACAATTAAAGTAAATATTGGAGTTTTTACTTTTGAAAATAATAATCTATTATAGCTTAGCATATATAGAGAGTAGGAAAAAAAAAAAAACTCAGGATGGTTTACAATTTACATACTTTAAAAGGATAAGTAATAAATAACAGTACTATGCATTAGGTAAATAGAGTTTTTTATCATTAATCACTGAATATAACACATAAATTTGCAAGTATAACCAAAATTTCCCATAGATTTAACGAAAAGATTTTCAAATATATAATATTATTTCTTATATAGTTTATTTTTGTTCAAGACATCATGTAAGAAAGGGATTAAAGTATATAATGCCTTTGCTAAAGCTTCATACATGAATCTCCAAGAACATATGCAATATTGAAATTCAAACATATCAAATTAAAGTAGCGAACACATAAATTTCTATTTTTATTTACTTTGCTGATGGATTAGAGCAAAGTTCATCAAATTTAATTTCATTAAGGAATGTCTTTCAAGCATTCGAATTTAACATTTGTTGAAAAAGACTATGAAGAACTCTCAAACATGACTCAAAGAACAAATTAAACTAATATAGAGATGCTCCTCAACACCACCAATCTCAAAGAATAAATTAAACCAATATTATATGTATTCCAATACACCATCAAACAATTCATTCCTAAAATTGAAATTGATTGGTGAAATTAAACACCATTAAGTAAATATCACCATATTTAAGGTAACTTTACTATTTCAATGGCTCGATGGTGTTATGTCGATCTATTTTCGCTTTTATATCAATAAAAAATGTTAGATCATCCTCTAGAATCCTCAACAACTCATCCCTACAAAAAAATTATCATGACAAATAGTCATTATACCATTCAAATTCCTCGCCATCTCTAATTTAACTGTTTCATTCTTTCCCTTAGCTTTGTTGAGAATGACTCTTAAGCCTCCATTGTGATCCTCTTGTATGACATTCGTACCATGACAAATTGATTTAATTAATCAAGCTAACAGTTCCAATTATAGAAATATAGAGAGAACCTAGAAACCATTAAATGCACACACAAAGCAAACCAACATTAAGGTAAGTGAAATTATTACAAATTTTAACATATAAAATCTTTGATAAAAGTAGGGAGTTGTTTTTAGGCATTCTCAATGACTTCAACACCACTACACATAAACACATCTAAAAATAATCACCATCTAAGGAGGTAGGAGCAACTTTGCGCATCTAAATCACTATGACTATTAGAACATGAGCAAATCATTGTTAGGCCACGACAACCAAATTTACAATTTTCTTCTTTTATTTCTATATTTGGTTTGAAACAGCTTAATTTTAATTGTGCTAAAATTAACAAAATTGATACATTCAACTAAGTCAACCAACAATTTCTTGGAATCCACAAAACTTGCCAGTACATACATAATCTCACTAAAGGAGAACATAACAAATCTTCATAGATTTAGCTAAAAGAAAAACTACAACAAAAGGTTTCTAAAAATTTAATTTCACAGCATGTATTAATTGCAATCAAAATGAAACATTGAAAAATTATACGAAATTATCTTAAAAAATTGCATTTAAAAATGATGAAAATCAAAATTATCACAACTTCAAAACAAAGATCCAAGAACAACTTATTCATTAAAACATACATATTAACTAAGATATGAAATTCAACATGAAATAATTCAAAAATGTTCAAAAAAAAAAAAAGAAACAGTAGAAATGAGACTTACATGATGAAAAGATCATGTGATTTAAGAGGGGTTTGTCTCCTTATTTTCTAGAGCTACAACTTAGAAATGATGGAAGCCCTTTCATGATTACTTAAACCATTATTATTCAAATCTATACAATACCTCAAAATGTAAAAATTTCTAGATCTACAAAGAATTACACATTTTTTACCTTCCTAAAGTCTTGACATCAAATCAAAAATCCTAAAAGTCTCACAATTAGTAACTAAACCAAAAATAAATCCAAAATAAGAAATCTCTCAAATACATATATATTGCATAAGTGTTAAGTATTGAGTATTAAGCAAGCAAACCTGTTATTTTGCATTGAAGACCCTCTACCTAGGGTCTTCTAGATTGATACACCTCAACCCAGCAAGTGCTTTCTATAGAATCACTATAAGAGAGGATGGAGAAGAAATCTGTTATGGTTAGACAATGAACATGAAAAAGAAAGGCTGTTAATGTAGAAAAGAAAGAAAGAAGAAACATGTTGGACAATAGCAAGTTTACTTTTTAGAAGCACCCTAACTTCACTACTCATCCCTTATTTAGATTAATGCAATACCTTAAAATGAAAATTTTCCAAATGTACATAGAATTAAGAGATCTCTTTTACCTTCCCAAAGTCCCATAATTGTGCCAAATTGAAAAGCAGTTAGAACTGAAAACAAATCTAACATTATATTAACCTTATTGTATCCAATACTCAAATATCATATTAACCTTATTATTATACCTAATGATTGGAAAAATGGGGTAGAAAAACACAATCATCTTCCTATACAATGCTTATGTCAATAAACCAATTAACTAATAAATTAATATATTATTCTAAAATATATAACTATATAAAATCAAACAACAAAATCTTAAAAAGCTCATTAGCACATTCACTTATCTAGACAAAAATGATAGTATTTTATCAACAAAAATTTCTTCTCTTAGATCCAAAAACATTCGAAACCATTGGCATTGACAACATACCATAAGCAAATTTCAACCTAATTACAAAGCAATTAAGTTAACAATCTTCAATCTAACAACTTGTTTACTTTAGAACAAATTTCTTACTAATCAATTCATCAACTATACAACCATTACTCAACCTAGGAAATGCAATATCGCCAACTTACAACATGATGTCTACCATTAGGATAATTAAGCAATTAAAATTTCCAAAAACCCATCTAATTTCCTACATAATTACAAAGCCCATCTCCTTTAATCACAAAAATATAGATGTTGCTAACTACTCATTAAATTAAACCAATCTCCTTTAATTACAATAGGTTACTTTTATTTCTTTTAGTAAACATTTAGCTTTCCATAAAATTCATAATTAGCATTAAGAAATATGAAAAGTTAATAGTTTTATCAAATGCCTTATGTGAGACTAAGACAATATTTGTTAACCTCTTATATGTGTAGTAGGGTTGCTACAATTGGTTGATCATGTGCAATGGGTATATTGATTAACCTAAGAAACATCTTGACTTGATGGTACATGGAGGGATGTCATTAAATAAAGGCGTTAGAGGAAGAATGGGAAAACTCGATATCTCAAGTACGTAGGTATAATAGTAAATCAAACTTGGTGGTCTTGATTATTCTTGATAAACTGCCTATTTGATCTTCTAAGGAGTGATATCAGCAAAGTTTCAGTATTTGTCTCAAACTTGCCAATATTATGAGATTAATCTTCTCTATTGAATAGCTTTAAGATAAATGGCTAAGATTAAGACTTATTATTGAAACTTATCTTCACTTTTAGCCTTCATGAGATTGAATATAGGTTCAGGGCTTATGATAAATAAAAAAAAAAAAACCATTTTCTTTTCAAATAAGTCTGAAGTGCACTTAAGCCTTTTTAAGACCCAATAAAACCAAACGAAGCCTAAGTGAGCTTAAAAAAGGTCGTTTTCAAGTCTACTTTTTGCATGTGAGCTAACTGAGCAAGACTAAGAGCAAAAAGTCCAGTTTAGCGATGCTTGTTTTAAGCTTACTAAGTTAGGTCTCTCTAAAATATCTCTAATCAGGCCGATTTTTTAGACTTTATCACTAGCAAAATATTGGCCCATAGCTTTAAATTAGGTTGAAAACCCAATTATTAAAACAACCCCTTTATATTTTGCCCATTGACTAAAAGTCCCTTGAATACAATCCAGGAGTTTTGGGCCATTTCTAAAAGCTATTGCTTCAACTATTATATAGACATACCGAATGTTGACTTTGCTTGCTTGATCACTCACAATATCAATAGAATCAATGCTTCTTTTGGATTTCTGACAGGCTAAGTACAATATGCTAGTATTCATTTTGCTACTATAAAATCTATTCTTCCATATGCTTTTGCATTGCACTTTGCAATTTGTTTATTGCTCCCATGATATTTGCACCCATTGTGTAGGATTGATAAGTTGACTCCTTTTAGTATTTCTTCATTATTCTTTGAGTTTTGACAGAAAAATAAAATCACTAAAGCATTTGTAGAAATTTGGAGTTTCAATAATATTTCATCCAATAATGTTTTATATACATATATATTCATCTCATACATACTGGTATGATACAGTTTATATATATATTTTTCTCAAAAGCTATATATATAAATTTTTTTAGAACATAGCTTAAGAATATTGATAGCTAAGTTGGTTAAAGTACCCTTGTGCAAGTTGAAGGACATGAGTTCAAATCCTTTATAGAATAGGTTGAGGATTTATCTAGCTCCAAGAGTAAAACGTGTTTTCAAGTCACGCCACCTGCCTGTATCTTTTTCATGCTTGCATCAACATACAAATATATTTTAATTTTTCTCAACTCTCCATATCCCCTTTATCCACCTAAGATTTCATCACATCTTATCATCAAACCACCTTAACATAATAAAAAAATATGAATTCATCAAATTTTCATTTTGAATCTTTTCATCTCTATTCAATTATCTTTCTTCATTGTGTTATATATATATATATTTGCCTTGTTGGCTCTATCCTCACCCATATCAGCAACAAGCTTCACAGCGATAAGTCCTTTTTTTTTTTTTAATTGTCGTCTCACGCTGATAGTTGATCAACAAGGGATGACAATTTGATTTTGTTGGCATGGAGGAACAATAACAAGACAGCAACCAGGTCATGCAAATTTAATCCTTCTTCTCTCTCTTTCGTTTCTTTTCTTTGTTATGCAAAATATGAACAATCCTGTTGGGCTATGGATGGTTATGCAAAATATCATGATCGCCATTGATTTTCATTTTCCAACTATGGTACGGAACTTGTGAACAATTAATTGTACGGAATATCCAGTCAGCTGAACTACATAATTGTTATCATCTGTGACCTTCAACACAGTTGCTGGTTTCGAAGATCGGTGGTGAAAAAGCCTCAATAATATCACCTGGTTTCCAATGTTCAGTACCCAGTGAATGAGGAGGACGTGGCCATATGACTCTCCTAAGCACCCTCTCTATTTCTGAACTCTCCAAGGAAGGAAAATTATCATACTCCAACCAATATAGGTGCGTCCATTGCATGAAAGTATTTTTGCGGAGAACCAAGAACCAACAGAAATATCATTCTTCCTTAGTACCTCCACATATTGTTCTCTAAAATGAACTCATGCTTCATGAACCATAATTGCTAATTGAATTAACTTGTTGGCTTCTTTATATGTCCATGTAGTCAATTCTTTTCATGCTTCCAAGAACAAGGAGCCTCGATCCGTAAGCTTTCCCCGTATGTTCATAGATTAGTGTAAATCTTTTTGGCAACAATGTTTCCTAAGTGAATTGACGATATGATCTCTTTTTTTTTTTTTTTGTCCTCTTTATTGGAGTTGATGGATGATAGTATTTTCACTTTCCTCTACCAAGCATCTTCCGTAGATAACTGGATATTATTCCACAGTATTCTCGAAGACTTGAAATCTCCAACCACTAGCAGCACATCGGCTTTGTAAACTTAAAGTATAAATCCACGGTTTCTTTTAAGATATAGCAGCATCCAAACATTACAAGTCAATCTAGTCATATACAAAACCAAGAAGAAATCATCAGCTTAATTTTTCTCTCTCTTCTTTTCTTTTCTTTTACACAACTAATCATTGACGGTGGATGAATATCCCACATTCGGCTGTTGTCTTTCAGGTTCATCATCGCAATGGGCTTCTTGTCTTTACTCGAATGGACCGTAGACCTGCGGAGATTGCTTGCTTGCTCATCTTCACAGTGGAATCAACATGAATTTCAATAGATGATTGGGCTGGCCGTGATTCAATATGCGCTGAAACTTTGCTCTTAGATACATGAATCAATCCACGTGCTACATCGGTGACGGGTTTACCTTATTTAGGCATAAATCATTTAATAGGTTGACGTTAATTGTTTCACATTGCTCAGTTATTGATGAATCTTTAACGTGGGTTAGTTTTTACTTGTAATTAACAGCCTTATAAATTTTTTAGACCAAGGCACATGTTTAAAATGGGCCTTCGTAGGTAATAATTCCTTTTTCTACTTCCCTTTTTTTCTAATAAATAATTTATTTTTCCCATTTGTAGGATAGCTCTTAGTGCTATCTCACTCAAAGGCCACATTTCAATATTTTGACAGGTTCGTGATTAACTTTAAGTGTTAATCTAGATTCCCAAAGCCCTCATATTTATATAGGCTTGTGGTTAACCTTAGGTATTATCGCAAATTTTTGATCCCACTAAACATTCGATGGGCACGCAGCTAACCTTAGGTGCTAGCCTAGATTTTCCAAAATCTAATAATTCATTTAGGCCCTTGATTAACCTTAGCATCACTATAGATTCTTGACATCTAACAAGTCCGTGGTTAACTTTATGCATTTTCCCAAATTCCCTTTCATTAACTATGGAGCTAAGTAGTTAATTACACATCCAAGGAGTCCACAACCAACTAAGTCACACATCATCTAATTGTCAAGCATTGCACTACTCAACAAGGGTTGGAATAACTTTAGTGTTATCTCCACCTTTGAAAGTCACTTGTTAAGCTTAAAGGTGTATCACCCTAAGGAGCCAAAATGGGAATCCAAATCCAATCAAATGATCTATTCAATAGTCAAGCATCTATTCAATTGCTCCATTATTAACAAACAAGGATTCACATTACACGAGAATCAAGACTCAACCAGGTATTGTCATTAATGTTAAATGCAAGGCTATTGTTCAATAGTTCAAGAGGAGAACTAGTTCCTCGAGGTGTGTCGCCCTAAGATATCAAGATTACAACAATCTCAAGGTGAGAAGGCTATCCAAACTTTTTGTAAGTGTAAGTGCCCTACTTTAGAGTGTCAAGCATAATTCAATCGCTTAAGGAGAGATGGCTATCCAGGCTTTTCAAAATTTCAAGTGGCTCACTTCGAAGTATAAACTATTGTTCCATTGTGTCCATTCATAACCAGCATAGGATCATTACCTAGACTTCACTTCATGCAAAGATATCACATAATATTTGTTGAGGAGCTTGTTTGGAGCTATGTCACAATGGAGTTTTGAAAAGAAATTCTTTGAATTTGACATATTGTAGTATTGGCTTCTTCTCTCCTAGTTGATGGGAAGTGACAACATGACGAGGCAGCAACCCATAATTCAAAGGATACCTTTCTAATCTCATTATGTGAGTACCTTATCATGCTTGCTTGTGAAGATGATGAGTCATGAAGTGGAGTATATCATGGAGTTACTTCAACTCTGTGAGCTTGCTTTGATCCATAACTACTAATATGCCTCTAATCAAATGATTGGGCCAAGATTGCTTCATAGGTAATGGCATTATGATTGTTAAGCCTATTGTGACTTACGTTAAAACCTCATAACTAAGATTGCTTTGATCTCATCATTAGATAAATTAGCGTTACAGCTATCAAGCCAACTATGGGATTGCTCTGATCCATCACAACTAAGGTGGCTTTGACCTTATGATTGAATAAAGTCACATAAAGGCATTATACCCATCATATACTTACAAGCGGATGCTTCTACAAAGTAAGAGTAGCTATTGTAAGGTGATCACTTTAATCATACATGGACGAGATCCTTTAACCTTAAGATCTATAAAAAGGCCTTATAGCTATTAGAGGGTCGCTTCGACTCATCGTAGCAAAGATCACTTTAATCTCATGAATATTGTCGTTAAATGGACATTGCACCCATTGTGTAGTAAGGAGCATATGCTTCTATTGAGTAACTACAACTATCATGATATAACTGCTTCAATCATTCATAGATGAGGTTGATTCGACCTTAAGTTCTACAAATAGGTGTTATGGTTGTCAAGCCTACTATGGAGTCACTTTGACTCACTATAGCTAAGATCGCTTCAATCCCATGAATGATGTTCTAAAATGGGCATTACACCCGCTGCATGCTTGAGAGCATATGCTTCTACTAAGCAACTATAGCTACCATGATATGACTACTTCAATCATTCATGGATGAGGTCGCTTTGACCTTAAGTTTTGCGAATAGGTATTATTACTGCCAATGTAGCACCCTACCTCCCTAAGCGTCAGCTTCGTCTTTTTCCTTCTAACAATCTCTAGGTGCCGAAGAGACAGTTCACTACATTCCATCCTCAAGTTAGGGATACAGCTAAGTCAACCTATTTTGACTATAACCATTTCAATATATATAATTAGAATCATCATACTTTTCTTTGCTGATAATAGATATCTCATGCAAATGCTTTACAACATGGCCCTACCAAGGAGTATCACCTTCTAATTGTTCTAGAAAAATTACGTAATCCAATTCATAATTGCATTATTAGACTCAAGTGAAATTCATCAAAACATATAGGTTAGCATGGAGATCTTCTTGAGTGTTTATATCTTGATATCAACATATAATCTTCTAGATAAATGCTCTCTTTACCTCATCGTAGTTTCCCAAGTCCTATCACTCTTTGTCTTTTGTAACTTGTGACCTGAGGATGCATAAATAAGCATCTCCTCAACTCTTTATGAGCTAAGTGAGAGTAGATAAACACGAACAAGATAAAAGTCTAGTAATAGTAATCTATCTTATACTTAGATATTTCAAACATGTAAAACAGTAATTACCCAACTAAGTCAACTTATCATAAACATCTCTAACAAATAATAACATAGTAGCGATCAGATATTTTCAACCATGTTACATAAATGCCTAGCTTAGAAGTCAATGCAAAGAATGCATGTTATGCTTATGCACATAAACAAATGCATTAGTATTGATATCTTAACCCAACCTAGGGCAACTTGAAGTTACTAAGGGATCCCTTGAATAATTTTAGTGTAAGGCTACGATACATAACCAAAAGTTTTAACATAGCTAAAACCACATGTGATGGCCAGAAATGCCTAATACGCAGTTAGCCCAGCTGAAACCACATAAAGTAGCCAAAATGATTGAAGAGTACAAATCTATATGCTTAAAAGAAACCTAGCCTAACCTAGCATTGGCTCATTTTTAGAAAACTTGACTCGTTGGTCATTTTTGTGCCATGTCATGCCATGCCATGCCATGAATGTACCAAGAAATAAATTAGCACAATACTAAACATAGTTACCAAGCAACACATCCTAGTTTTGTAGCATATGTTATTCAATTAACCTAGTGTTTCTTTGGTGTACTTCATCTTTATAAACTAAAACCTTATATCGGGTTCACTTTAGCAAACACCTTAAAGGTTGAACCATTTTCTAAGGTTAGAGTATGTCTTAGTAACTTGTTACATAATCAGCAAATCATATGACTTAGTTTCTTAACCAAGCTCAGCCAAGTTTAGTCAACCAAGTGCATGACCAAGCTCAATTAACCAAGAACATAATCATCACATATTCAACAAGCGACACATCTAAGATTCAGCATTAAATTCAAACAGCCAAGCACATTACAATGGAACTACACAAACTTGAAACTTAGCAAGTAGACAAAAGTCTACTCCTAAACATACAATATCCACTTACCTAAAAGTAGTATCCCTCGCTTTGATTAGCATCTTCAAGTTCCTCGTTATTTGGGTAACCTAGAATTTAGAGTTATATTTCAATGTCTGTCTAAGTTACATAAACATTTTATTAAAGCTTAAGTGTTTAGGTAAGAGTACTTCAATAGTACCTATGACCTTCTAAAGAACCTTCTACATGGTCTTTTTGTTAAGTTCCTTACCTTCTATACATCCTTCTTCATAATTATTTTTATTTAGATCCTTATTATTTAGCATTCTACTAGGAAAAGATCCTTATTAATTTCATTACTTGTAGCTTCTATCCAACCTTTTACTTAAGGTTGGTCATAGGATTCATAGTTAGGGAAACTTATGCCCAAGCTTCTACTCATATTTACTTTTAGTTTCCACTTTACGTTTTACCCAAAAACCTTCTACTCAAGCTTCTATTGATTGTTGCATTAAGAACTTCGTAAGTAACCTTCTACAGGACCAAATAATGCCTAAACTTGTTAAGACTCCATGTAACCATTAAAACTTACCAAATCCTAAAATGACCAATAGTAAAATCATTTCAAAGATCATATTTTAGATTTGGAAAATTTTATAAAAACCCACACATGCCGTTTCAATTTGTAGAAATGATACTTTTAACTTGTAAAAATCGTAACAAATCACCGGTTTGACCACTTTTGGCCTCAAAATCACATGTAACTTTATGAAACATCATTTTAACGCCAAAAATATGAAACTAAGTTAGATTCAAACAAAGATACTTGAAGATTAACTTTTTTTCTGAAATTTCTAGATTTAGTAGTTTTTCATAAATCAAATTTAACAAAAATATACCAAGCAAATTTGGGAAAATTTTTGAGATAGCTTAAAAATAAATATTATGACGAGTCTACAAAAAAAGTTTACCTTGAAATAACATCATTTTCCCTTTTGAAAATCAAATAAAAACCATGCTCGAAATGACCTGTTTCTTAAGAATGATATATAAGCCATGCATATTTTGAAAAATTGACATTTTTCCATGAAAGTACACTAAAAATAACCTAGTAATACAAATTTTCATAATTTATCAAGTTAATTTACTATTTTTAATAAATTATTGAAAACTATGTAAACATCAGAACTCATCACTATCACAAGGTCCGACCACCACGTGCCACTAAGGCCTTGTCAACCCACCTAAGCATTGCTTTTGGAGCCTAAAGGTGGTGGCTACTCATTCTTAGGTGGTCATGTGTCTTGGATTCCACATATGCTTAGATTATGTGTTATTTTTTTTATTAATTTCCTTTAATTTCTATTTAACCTAAATGAGCTTTTTAAATTTTCCTAAAATGAAATCTGACCAAAGATTATAAATAAAGATGGTTTAAGCTATTTATAGATGTTTGAGTTGGATGTATGATGGATAAGTGTCATACTTGTCCCTAAAACCATGTGCAAAAACTACCTACTCCCCTTCTTTTGCTTTTGAAAACCACGTGTATAAATGTTTTTGGCTTTTAAATCCATGTATAGCTCTTGGTTTTGATAAAACCAACTTAATTATTATTTTTATTTATTTTCTTGATCATTTTATATTTTCTCTATATGAATGCAAGCTTCTATAAGGCTCTATTCCATATCATAATTCTTTCTTATTTATATGTTTTTAATATATAAATTATATTTTCCAAGCATATATCACTTTAAATTATATTGTCAAGCCCAGTTACGAGCTTCCCTTTTTAAATGACTTTCAGTTCTAATTAACCTAAGACTTTATTTCATTATTTCACATATACACATTATTTCAATGATTCAACTTCATAATAGAATTTCTTCTAATTTTTATGGCCTAACTATGAACTTTCTCTTAATTCCCGTGAGGTTGCTCAACATTATAAATTCATGGGATTTAGAATGCTAAGGCATCATAGCCAAGCTTATTGTAGGATTGCTTCAACCCATCATAATTGAGATCACTTTAATCTCATGAATAATATCTCAGAATGGGTATTTCACCCATCGCGTGCTCAGGAGTGTATGCTTTTACTAAGTAACTATAACTACCACGATATGATTGTTTCAATTATTTATGGATGAGGTTACTTCGACCTTAACTTTGTGGAAAGGCATTACAATTGTCAAGCTTGTTATGGGATCTCTTCAATCCATTATAGCCAAGATCGCTTCGATCCTGTGACTAAGGAACACCAAATAGTGATGTTGGATAAATTTATGTATCAAAGGATTGTAGTAGCAATGCTAGCTACACAAATTAGGCAACAATGTTAGTTACACTATTTTTGTTTCATAAAGATTATTAGTAAGGGATAGTAGGTGGCAATGTTAGCTATACCTGATCGTACTCAAGAATAAAGCATCATGGTAGCAATGATAGCTATACCATGGTGAGTAAAAGGTGCTTGTTAGGAGGATGCTACAATCTCTTGACAATAAAGAGCTGTCAATTGATAATGTTAGCTGTGCTTATGCATCGTAGGCTTATGGAAACATTATTGGCCATGTACGATGTAAAGAGATCGTCCTAGATTTAAGGGCTGAGGCGATGTTCATTGATTTTTCCGTTATTATAGTTAAGTTAATTGTAGAAAGATAAGTGTAAATAATCATAATAGATGAGAAAAAAAAAATATCACTTCATGAATAAAGTTGAATTTGTTTCTTTCTTTTAAAGAATGAATACAAATGATGGGCGAATATTGCCTTTAGTACATGACCCAATACTTTTACAAAACAATAATCCCCGTCACTTTCCTCAGTCTCCATCATATGGATGTCTTCAACAACCAATTCATTGTTTCATATTCTTTTATGGAATATCCATCTCAAATTCCTATAGAATTTGGTGCCACGACTGACAACTATATAATATTGGCAATATTTAGGATCATTCTTCTCTTGTGTAGTGGTCTCTTATTTACCCTTACTATTTTAATATTCCCATCCTTGATCCATTTATTGAGAATCGTGTGAACATTATCTATCGAACATAGGAATAGCAAGGCATTCTTGAAGACCTTGTTCTTTATCCTTTTATTGTTACTATGTCTTCCTCCATTTATAGAGTTCAAAAAGGCCCTCGCTTCCTTCTCGACTCATCTTTTTGTTTAGAAATTGAATGGTTGGTTCTTTGAGCATTTATTACTAATGTTGTATCAAGCCTTATTTTGGTTTTTCTTAATTTAATCTATATTAAGCTCAGCCCACTTAATATAAATTATTAAACATTAAAATTAAGGAAATATTTCTCTTTAGAAAATGTTTTGAAAAAAAATATTTAAAAAATTTGGAGTCGTTAACTAATTAAACTGTGAAAAATGAAATTAGGGTTTCTAGGTGAGAAAACCCTAATTTGGCCATTAATCTACAAATTTTCTTCAAAAAATAATTTTAAAAAATTAATAAAAAAAAAACTATGTTCAAGAGCTAACCTATCAAGTCTAAGTTACCATGTAAAAAAAAAAATTAATGGGCTTTATTTTTATAATTTTTCAAAAAATACTAATGATGTATACAAATATGTAAAATATAACTAAAATGCATTTTTTAGGATTTTTATTACGAATTTTTAAGAAAAAGGAAAAAAAAATATTTTTTTATATGATTGCTCCAAAAGTACCTTTATACTCGCTAGTCGAGATTAAACCAACGTAATTCCTTTTTTATAAAATATTTAATAGGTGCATTTTTTTTATTTTTGAAAATCGAGCCAGATTTACGTTTATTTAACCATTTATTATTTTAAAAAAATAAAAAATATAATTTCATGAATATATTTAAAAAAGTCCAAACTAATTAAATCCTTTTGAAAAACTTCAATTAAGATTTTTTTACATTTTATTTTTAAAAAAAATCACTATGTATCAGGAAAATATTTTTTCTAAATCCTATATACAAGATATACTAAAATACGCATCTTGATCCGTATCTCGAAGAAAAGATATGCAATTTTCAACTAAAAAGGCAATCTAACTAATCTTATCAAAAACTTAAATTATCTAAAATAAATATATCGAATGATATAACAATAATAAAAAAATAAAAACCTGTACTAAAAAAAAAAACAAATTAGTAAAAAATAATTAAATTTAATAAAAAACAAAAATTAAATAATTAAATAAAGAAAATAGTTTTTATTACTTAAACGAGTCGAGTTGCACAAAATTGGTATGTTCATGTTAATCGCGTTATGGTTGTTTAGACTAAGTTTGCATACTCGATGCGTGTACCGGTTGTACATGTGTGCAACAATGAATTATACGCGGTAGCAGTGTATCGTGCTCATATGTAGCAATGGGCAACAAGCAGCATGCAAACAATGGTGATCCAATGAAGGCGTATGTGTATGCAATCAGTGGATGCGTGTGTATGCGTGATTTGTATGTGTGTCAAGTGTCATGAGTGCAATGTGAACGTGTTTGTGTGTATTGTTATGATCAAGAGAGTGTCTAATAGTGTATAAGTATGTCTTTGTGTGTTTGTGTGAGCTTGTATCGTGATTTAAAAGTGTCAAAACGTACAGTGGTGAGTGTGTGTGAGTGGTCGGTAAGCATAATGGATGGTGTATGCTGGCTTTAGTGTTAAATATGTAAGCAGTAGAGTGAGGGACAGTGAGTGTTTAAGCATGTGGGTAGTGGAGTAAGGGACAGTATGTGTTCGAGCATGTGTAATGATCAAGCATAAGGCTGTATTGGCATATGGTAGTATTCGAGTGGTATGCTTTGTAAATGTGAGAGAGTGTATGCGAAATAATGTGTATAAGGTAAGCGAGTGAGTAATTGTGAGACAAGTAAGTGTGTAGTTAAAGGTAAAAAAACATGTTTAAATTTTATAGACGTATTCCTATTTATAAGCCACCCAAATGAATATTTCATATCTTATTAGATATAGATTTAATATCAACAAATCCTACATACAAAAGATATGATAATGAATCCCAAATATAGAAAATACAATTTAAATTCTTTGAAGATTTAACCTAGTTTAAAAAAAAAAAAAAAACCTATTTTAATTTGAGCTTTCTATCTTTTGGGCCTAACTCAGTCTAACTTAATTTAACCCAAAAACTTCCTTAATAAATGCTAAGTCTATTCTAGCCCAATATAAATTAGATAAAAAAATCCACTTTATATTATACTAGACTAAAATATTTTAATGAAGCCCGATCATGCAATGACTTAAATTTTATTAAATTGAGTACTTACCATTATCTGATTTGATCCTAAATGACTTGACTCGATAAGACTTGACACTTTGTTTTTATTTATTTATTTATTATTTATTATTATTATTTTTAAAACCTGTCCAATAAAAATACTAAAATAAGATGGGAGAAATGAGGTATTTACAGTTGCCCCTCTTTGTAGTGAAGTTCGAAAGACAAAAAAGATATCCATTTTTACTGAACCCTACTTGAATGGTCAGCTAAGCTATGTTTTATCTTGAAGAAGGATATCGACTTAAAAGGTCGATGTAAAGAATAACAACCTGTCTTAAGAAAGCGGGGTAAAAGAGTAGGAAACCTATCTTAAAAGGACAAGGCAAAGGAATAGGAAATCCATCTTAAAAGGATGACGCAAATAAATAAGGAACCCATCTTGAAAGGACGAGACAAAGTAATAGGAAACTTGTGTTAAAAGGACGGGATAAAAAGGAGTTTATCTTGAAAGAATAAGGCAAAAAGTTAGGAGATCTATCTTGAAAGGATAGGGCTTAAGGGTGCTTATCTTGGAAGGATAGAGCAAAAGATTAATGTACCTATCTTAGAAAGATAGGGCTATAGGATTAGGGTACCTATTTTGGAAAGATAGGACTAAAGATTTAAAGTGCCTATCTTGAAAGGATAAGGCAAAAAAAAAAAAAAAATAGGATGCTTGTCTTGAAAGAATGAGACAAAGGGAGCCTGTCTTGAAGGACAAGGTAGCTAATAGGGTGCCTATCTTAAAAGGATAAGGCAAAAACCATTGGGAGTCAATTAATCTATTTTGGTTTGATGGATGATCCGAAGATGATAAATCTCTTCAAGATTTCAAGAAAACTTTTTAATTCTCCTAAATATCTCTTTTAAGGACTTTTAGGATTATTTTACCTAGGAATGGAGAATTTTGCAGATAGCAACCAATCGGCATACTTCATGTTGACTCCCGATATTCACTTATTCAATCAGCAAAATATCACCAAAGTATTGTACTTACTTCTTTTCCTTTTTTCTTTTTTTCTTTTTTCTTTCTTTTTTCTATTTTGGAATAAGGTCTTTTTTATGATTGAAACCTTTTGCTTAACTATACCATGCTCATGCCTTATTTCTACTTTTGTCATCATTAAGTCTCAATTTTCACCTCTCTATGGTTCCTGAAAAATAAATCTCTTTTAAAAAAAAACTAGATTAAATCATTAAGAACATTCAATTTCATTTTATTTGGTGACTCAAATTCATTGGTAAGTGTTTGGTGTTTAAGTATATGAGACTAAGAAACATGGCATACAAAGATTTATTAGTGAAGCGTTTGTCGGTCGATGACCATCTGAATTTGAGAAAATTTATACATATCAACTTTACTTATAAATGATGAAAGATTAACCATAAACAATTCTCAAGAAAAATTAGAATCTTTATTGAACTCAGTTTTCATGCATAATACAATTTAACTGCATCTGAATTCACAAGTCTCCTTAATTTCGGGCCATCAATTTCTATCAACATTAATACACCTCCTAATAACACCCTTTTCCCTACATAAGGGCCTTCGTAGTTTAGAGTACACTTGCCCCTAGGGTCTTTTACATTTGGCAATACTTTCTTCAACACCAAGTCTCCTTCCTTAAAGTAACTTAGGCATACTTTCTTGTTAAAAGATTAGATCATCCTCTGTTGATAACACTGACCATGACATATTGCAACAAGCCTCTTTTCATCTAGAAGGTTCAAATGCTCCATTCGCTTCTTCACATATTCTGCTTCATCGAGCTAAATTTCTACCAATAATTGGAATGAAGGTATTTTTATTTCCATCGGTAGTACTGCTTCAATCCCATATACCAATGAATAAGGTATTGTACCTATAGAGGTTCTGACTAAGGTCCTGTAAGCCATAAGAGTAAAGGAAAGCATCTCATGCCAATTTCTATAAGTGATTGCCATCTTGTCAACGATTCTCTTGATTTCTTATTAGAAACTTCAACTACCCCATTCATTTGAGGTCAATACAGAGTTAAGTTTTCGTGATTGATCTTAAATTGGTTGTATACTTCAACCATCAGCTTGTTGTTCAAATTTAACCCATTATCTGTAATAATAAACTTAAGTGCACTATATCTGGCAATAATGTCTCTTTTCAAGAACCCGACTACCACTCCTTTGGTCATCGTAGCATACGATGCCACTTCTACTTACTTAGTAAAATAATCGATCGCAACTAAAATGAATCTATGCCCATTTGAAGTGGTTGGCAAAATTGGTCCAATTATATCTATCCACCACATTGAGAAAAGGCCAAGGAGACGATGACATACGTAATTCTTAGGGAGGAACGTTCATTTTATTAGCGTATACTAACAGTGCCTAACATGCTTGATATAATCTAATGCTATCATCATCCAAAAATATTTCATCCTCATGATTTTCCTGGCCAACATGTACCCATTCATATGAGGACCACATACTCCCTCATGTACTTCTTTCATTAATCTATCAGCTTCTTCTTCATCTACACACCTTAGCAATGTTGTATCTAGTGATCTTTTGTACAATGTAGCTCTACTTAATAAGAAATAAGTAGCCGATCTCCTTAAATCTTTTCTGTCTTTTCTATTAGCTTTACTTGGGAATTTACCCATTTGAAGTAACTTTTTGATATCATAATACCGAGGCTTCTTCAATTCCTTCTCTTCAATTGTCAGGCAAAAAACCAGTTTTTCTTCCACCTCAATCTTCAAGGGTTGAATTTCTATCCCATCTGTGACTTTCACCATGGACACTAGCATGTCCAATGCATCAAAAAATTTATTCTAGGTTCTTGGAATGTAAGTGAATGAAATTTCTTGGAATCTTTTAATCAGCCTTCCTAAATGCTCATAATAAGGTATCAACTTCTCATTTTTCATCTTATATTCTCCTAGGATCTGGAGAATTACAACAGAAGAATCTCCATACACTTCAAGCCTTTGTATTCCCATGTCTAGCACTATTTTGAGCCCCAAAATACAAGCCTCATATTCTGCTATATTGTTCGTATTTGGAAATGCTAACTTCGCTGCCAAAGGCAAATGATTACCCTCAAGTGATACCAGTACTACTCCTATCCCACAATCAAACACATTAGTTGCTCCATCAAAATACATTCTCACTCCAATTTCTCACCACTTAGTTCATTTGCCACTATCACATTTTCATCAGGAAATTAAGCTTTCGAACCATCATCTTTATCTTCTAATGGGTATTTTGCCAATTGATCGGCTACTACCTACCTTTTGATTGAACTCTGACTTATATACTTAATATTAAACTCAATAGCAGCATCTACCACTTCGATATTCTCTCAATCAATGCCGGATTTTTCTGCTAAATACCTCAACAGGTCATGTTTTATTAACAACTCCACTGAGTAATAAAGAGTATATTGCCTAAGCCTGTGTATCACCTATATTAAGGTACAACATGCTGTTTCCACCTCTGAGTATTTCTATTCACCTTCTGTAAATTTTTTGCTCAAGTAATGTATAAGATGCTCCTTTCTACCTGTTTCATCTTTCTACCCCATCATACATCCCATTGATTTAAGACAGATCATTAAATAAAGAATCAATGGCCGTCCCGATGTAAAAGTGACCAGTATTGGCGGATTCATGAGATACTTCATGATTTCAGCAAATGCTTGCTCATACTCTTCGTCCCATTCTATCATTACATTCTTCCTCAAAAGTTTGAACACTGGCTTGCTTTTATCGATTAGTTATGATACAAACTAAGCGATATAATTCAACCTCCTTAACAGTCCTCGTACTTCTTTCACAGTCTTTGGTATAGGCATGTTTATGATTGCCTTGACTTTGTTTGGATCCACTTTGATTCCTCTTTTACTGACTACGAAACCTAACAATTTGCCCGAGGTTACTCCAAAGGTGAACTTTTCTATATTCAGTTTCAATTGAAACTTTCTCAACCGGTTAAATAGTTTACGTAAAACGTCAACATGATTCTCATCCTTCTTGGATTTGGGGATCGTATCATCCACATAAACTTCAATTTCTTAATGCATCATGTCATGAAACAAGACAATCATAGCACACTAATAAGTTGCCCCAGTGTTCTTCAACCCGAAAGGCATTACGCGACAAAACATTCCCCAAGTGGTAACGAAAGTGGTTTTGATTTTATCTTCTTCTATCATCTTGATTTGATTATATCTCGAGAAACCATCTATGAATGAGAAAAGATGATTTTTGGCCGTATTACCCACCAATACGCCAATGTGTGGTAAAGGGAAGTTATCCTTAGGTATCGCTTGATTTAAATCACAAAAGTCAACACATACCCTAACTTTCTCATTTTTCTTCAACACTAACACCACATTGGCTACCCATTCAGGGTAATCCGACACTTCTATGAATTTGACTTTTAGTAATTTCTTCACTTCTTCTTTTATCTTACTACCTAAGCTTTTGCCTTTTTGGTTTAATATCTTCTATTGTCAGCAACTTATGAACTACGATTGACGAATCTAAACTGGGCATGTCCTCATAAGACTAAGTGAATATGTTTAGGTATTCTGATAGTAAATGTGACAACTCTTGTTTCTGATTATCTGACAGATTTCCCCTGATTTTTAAGTTTCATAGATTCTCTTCTATCCCTAAATTAATTACAACTATCGGTTCATCAATAATCACCTTACCTTGTTCAAATGGATGCCAACTCTATTATATTTTGCTCGGAGTCTTAATATCATCCTCGATGTCTAACCTAGTAGAGCCAAAGGTGATATTGGTATTTTCATCATTTACATGCATGAGATATCCATTATGCTCATCATTTTTATCGAATCTGAAGAGTAAAGGAAAAGGCAAAAACGATAACAAATAAATAACCAAGAAGAATTGAAAGAAAGAAAGGAACTATTTTTATTGAATGAATGCAAATTGTCTAAAAGAAAAGGCCTAACTAATTAGATTATTTATTGAATCAAATGCTCCTAATTGATCTAATATTGCTTTCCTAAAGAGACCTATTAACAGGAATGAAAAACCAGTTGCATAAGGAAACTGGGATACTAATATCTTTCTTCTTGCCTGGACTAATACTGCATTACTAAGCCAAAGCCTTAGATAAACTGGCTACTTCAAGTTCTTAAACACAAGTTAGTATTGGGAATGTTTGACAAATGTCTGAAAAATCCATATGAGCATAATACAACTGATCTACTCTCTTCCATCTGGTTTTGGCCTTCATTTCTTGAATCTCCTTTCAATAGGCTCATATCCGAGCCTAAACGTTCCAATCTATGGCTTAGGTTGTTCCAAGTGACCTCGTGCCCCCTATCTTAACACTTCATTGTACTAACCTTATAAAAATCTATAATCATAATTCCTCTAATTCTTTACTCTCGATATACGGAATAGCCGTCTCTTTGTAAATCTCGTAATCTTGCTCCCCAAGAATAGTAACTAACTACCCCTTAGCTATGAATTTCACCTTCTGATGTAGACTAGATGAAATTGCCCTTGTTGAGTGAATCTATAGCCTCCTAATAGAAGATTGAAAATTCATAATATATCTAGGACTTGAAATGGAATAATGAATATCTATGGACCAATCTCGACCTACAACCCAATTTCTCCAAGTATCTCCTTCCTTGATCCATCAAAAGACCTTACTAAAATTGAGTTGGGCTTTATCTCAGTTAAATCTATTCCAAGCAAATTTAGTGATGCCAGTGGACATACATTTAGTGAAGACCCATTATCAATTAGTAGCCAAGCAACCACTTTCCCTACATACTTAACCACTATGAAAAGGGGCTTTGTGTATCAATCTCCCTCTTCACCTAGTTCATTCGGTGAGAATGAAATCTAATCCATTGCAAATATTGAATCAACCACTAATCCCAGCTTTTCAATGGAAATCCCTTCAGGTACTTTAACATCTTTCAGAATTTTGATTAAAGCTTCCTGGTAAGTATCTAATGACAACAATAAGCCTATTAGGGAGACTTGGGCTGGTAATTTGGCTAATTGATCCATAATATTATACTCACTAGCTTTTACTATCTTCTTGGTAACATTATGATTTTTCCCATCCATATCTTTAAAGATCTTTCAAGAAGCCTCCTTTATAGTAATCTATAGTAATCTTCCTCTTAGTCTCTTCGTTCTTGTCATAGACTCATCCTGAGCGCGTAAGCCCACTGACCATAAGTGATAAGGACCTAGTTGTTTAATTCATCATTTGGTAATCTAGAGGGGCTACTTTGTATTTCTTTGGAGCTATCAAGACATTAAAAGCTATTTTCTTGGGCTTACCTAATTCTTCAACCTTCTCAATAGGCTTATCTTCTTCCTCAAATTCGGAACCCCATCAAGTGGGTAGTTTGTCAGCATATATGGCAAATGAACCAGCATAATCGACCAAATACTCAAATTTTCTTAATGGGTCTCCCAAGTTATTAACCACTGGATCTCTGACTTCATACCTTTCTTTAAGCTCCTTCTGAGTACATCTCTTTCATGGTTTTGGAACCGCCATAGCCATAATGGTAGCTTTCTTTATCTTCCATCCTTCAGCAATTGATATATTGCCGGTTTAGTTCAGCTTTTATCTCTGAGATTCATATTTTGTAAGTATCCAGCCTACCTTAGATTCCAAGCTACTTCTTCAGTAGTGATGGGGAGACTATCTAAATCAACTTCTGGTTTAAATACTTTAGTAATGATAGTATTGATTGAGCGTCCATAATCCGATGGAGGATTATTACCCATGTTGGAAGCAGGAGCCTAAATGAAATCTAATTAAACCAACTTAGCATCAATAAGATCTTAGATCTTATGTTTGAGTCTCTAGCACTAGTCTATAAAATTCCCCACTTACCCCAAATGATAGTCACAATGGAGCTTCGGGTTATAGTCTTTCGGTCTTTGTCCCTCCTTTAGTATTTCAAATGCCAAGAGATTATCCTTCCTTAATCATGCAAGAACCTAGCTTAAAGGAATGGGAATATGAGTAAACTATCTCCTTTGTAGGTGGTTATTCTGATTTAGATTCAGTAGGGGATTAGATCCTCCTGTTATGACTACTAGTGTTGTAGGTCTGATAAGGTTGCCAATATTGACAACACTTATAATAGCTTCTTTGGCCTTGTTGGAAAATCTTACAGGAGGCGTCTTCTTCTTAGCTGCTTCGAGATTAAGAAGCTTTCCAGTAGCAATAGCTTCCTTAATTCGGCATCTTAATGCCACAATCTCTACAAAGCTAGAGGCAAGGTAACCTACTAAATGTTGGTAGTGGGGGCTTTTAAGAGTATTGATAAAGACAAAAGTTAGATCCTTTTCTATTAAGAGTGGAGTCACTCTAGCTGCCATGCCCCTCTATCTCTAAGCATACTCCTTAAAGCTTTTGCTGGCCTTCTTTCCTAGATTATTCAAATCTTACATGGATGGGGCTACCTTGATATTGAACTTGTACTGGTTATGGAAAGCTCGGGCTAACTTATCCCATGTATCGATCTCGTTCAAGTCCAGTTAAGCATACTAAGTTAAGGTGAGCCCAATCAAGCTATCTTGAAAGGTTTGGACCATCACCTTATCATACTTCATATATTTTCTCATCTTTCTGATGAATAGCCTAATATGGAGCTTTGGGCAACTGATCCCTTCGTATTTCTTGAATTCCGGAATTTTCAACTTTTCCAAGAAATGATCATCTCCATACATCGATAAATTGATCATTCCAATCTGCTTAAGCCCATTAACCATTTCTAGGGTTTTTATCTTCTCGGTCAACTTTTGCATAAACTTTATTTCCATCTCTTGGTGTTTTTCCTCGATCTCCTTCCTCCATATCTTAGCATTAGGGACTGATTTTGCATCTTTCAATTCAGGGGGAAGGGTCGCTTCTACATTTCGATTAGGGTTGACTTGAGGCACTTGCTTGTCATTGAGAATTCCAATAGCCTAAGTGAAAGCCTGGATTTGTTTGGCCATCTTTTTCATGTTTTCTTCTAGGGTTACAACTCTTGGGTCAGGCTTGATTTGACCGATGTTTCCAGTGCCCTAAGTTGACATCCTTGCCTTAAAATGAGTAAATATCAGGCTTCTAACTGAGTTTACTTGCTTAGGCGCTATCTTTAGAATCCTAAACGAAAACCCAAGTTTTAGACATTTTTGTGAACTAAATTTTTTTGTTGTTTTTTCTTTTTTCTATTTTTTTTCTTTTTTTTGTTTGTCCCCTTTTTTTATTCTTTTATTCTTTTTATTTTTTGTTTGTTTTTTATTTAAAAGGTAACTATTAAGAAATAAAAAAATAAGCAAAAAACTGCACAATCAATAAAGGTTTTCATTTAATGAAGCTACAAATGTATTAATAATCATAAAATTCAACCTATATAATGGACTATAATAAAAGAAAAGAGAACTCCTAACTAATCTTTCTAAAAAAACTCAAATCCTATATCTATAAGAGCGGATGGATCTAGTTAGGATAGGCTTCATCAACTTCTCTCATCAGCTTTTAGATTGTAACATCTCTTTCTCGAATCTTACTCCTCAAGAATTGATTTTCTTCCAGCAATCTCTCATTCTCCATCTTTAATTCTTTAATGATTCTTTTGCATTCTTAGAACTAAGCTTCAACTCTAACCTGTATGATGTCTTGGTAAGCCTACTTGGTAAGTGAAAGATATTCTGGCTCAAGCTCATGTCTAAATACGTCTGGAGCTTCATATTGTATCTTTCCAATCTTCTCTAATTGATAATAGATAAACTGCCTAGTAGCCTGATATTCTTCGACTTTGCCCCTCAAAGTTCCTACATTGACTATCTTCTTGACTTCCCTCTATTCCTACAGTTTTACAAGTTCTGCTAGTTGTTGAATCAAAGTAGCAATAGGTAAACAAGGATCTTAATAACTCAATGTGACATCATCGAAGAGGTCTCTATATGTTATCTTTTGAAGCGAACCTAGCTGTCTGGTGACACAAGCTGGGAAATACCATGTTCAACCCATAATACTGATAAGAGGGACCCCTGCATTCGACACACCCTAAGATGGCTCGAGTACAGTTACTCCACCTGGCTATCCACATAAAATCCATTGGCTGCATCTTACTTATGACCGATACCCATCCTTTAAATTAAGCTTCTTCTAGTACCATAAGGTGACTGGCAAAGTCATCAATTAGATTCACATTTTTAGTTAAGGACGCTTTAAGAAAATTCCCTCCATACCCCTATATGTGACTGATAAACCATACAATAAAGATTGTAGGGTTAGCCGTAAAGTACCTATGCCTATGCTTCCTCAAGTGGGTGAGTGTCTTAAATTGCTCTGACAATAACGTCGATATGTAGGATTTACCAACTAAGAATTAGGTTACTAATTCAACTACCCTATAATGGACTTAACTGTATCTAACAGGAAATAGCACTGTCCTGAATACTGCTACAATAAAGGCGTTTATCTTCTTCTTGGCCTATGATTCATATGCTCCACAAAAGATCTAACGATGTATCTGATAAGCGTTTAGGCTTGAAAACCATTCTACTAGCCTTAAGATGCTGAGACATTTCTTGCCCTCTAAAAATAAGAACGGTGCTATGGTTACCCTTTTGACTCCTAGCAAAGTCATGAAGGCTTTCTTGAGCTGGACTCTAAGGTCTAGGATGATTATTTCTGCTTTAAAAGGTAAAGAACTAAAGAATTGAGAGTATTCTTCTAAAGTGGGCATCAACACATGTGGGCTAAGCATGAAAGCTGCAAATTTTGGATCCCAATAATGGATAAAGGCTTGAATTAGAGGCCAGTTGAAATGGACTCACATGAGGGATATGACCAGCCCAATCTTCTTGCAAATGTGATCTTGCTTAGTAAGTAGAAGCTGATTCAACCAATCTTTCAATATAACCTTAGGAAAAGAGTATTTATCCAATTGGACCTCATAGATGGGCTCAAGATTGACAATACCCTGACTTTCCATATTTATATTAAATAAAACATGAAACGACGAAATTATTTACAATGAAGCTATTAAATCTACAAAAAGTTGTATGTGATATTAATAATTATGTAGCGTCTTTAATTTTTTTCAATTTTTTTCTTGAAATTACACAGCTTTTTACTCACTAAGGGACAATAAAAACAAAACAAATATAATATAAAAAAAATAATCGCATAGAAAGAAGCATTAGTAAACAAAAAAAATTAAACATAAAAAAAATGCAGTATGCTATACACGTACGTAATGCAATAAGGGCCAGTAATTAATAAATTATAGAAATTATTATAAACTCGTGGTCAAAGAGTACCTTCATATATAAGTAGATCTAAAATGAGATTTAAAATAGAAATGAAGCTCGTGAATACTTATATATAAAGACTACTGATTTTTAATTTCCCCTTTTTTTAAAAAAGAAAGCCGAACTGACCACAGAATAATCGGGCTTTTCCTATAATTTAAAAATAACTATCCCTTTTTTCAAAAAAAATAATGCAGGAGGGTGGGGTCTATGAGACTTAAGCTCTATAGCTTTAAGGCTTTTCGGAGAAAAACCTGGTGAGCCACGTCGAAGCCTAAGTGGGCTCGCCTATTATCATTAGGCAAAGGTAAAGATCCTAACGACCTGAGGGTTATACAATGGTGGCCGGTTCTAAGTTCTTAAGTTGGCTTAGGTTTAAACATATTTAAGCATGCAAATGGTTATTAAAATAAAACCCCCCAAATCCCCAATATAGGCTTATTGGGCTAAGTTTTTTTTTAGGCTTACATTACTAAAAACCAGTTAGTACAATATAATACAATAAAGAAAAATAATATAAGAAGCCCATCAATTAATTTTTAAATTTTACATGGCTAGCCTACTAGGGTTCCATAGTAGAGTCGCTAATTCTGTCGAGCCATATTTTGGTTTTCTTTAATTTAATCTATATTAAGCCTAATTCACTTAATATAAATTACTCGACATTAAAATTAAAGAAATATTTTTCTTCAAAAAATGTTTTGAAAAAAAAATATTTAGCAAAATTAGAGTCGCTAACCAGTTAAACTAGTGAAAAAAGAAATTTGGGTTTCCAGGTGAGAAAACCCTAATTTGGCCATTAATTTGCAAATTTTCTTAAAAAAATTAATTTTAGAAAATTAATCAGAAAAAACTAGGTTCGAAGGCTAACTTATTAAGACTAAATCACCATGTAAAAATAAAAAAAAAAATTAATGAGCTTTATTTTTATAATTTTTCTAAAAATACTAATAATATATACAGATATGCAAAATATAACTAAAATGAATTTTTTAGGATTTTTATTATGAATTTTTAAGAAAAAGGAAAACAATTATTTTTTTATACAGTTGCCCCAAAAGTATCTATATACTCGTTATTCGAGATCAAATTAACGTAGTTCTTTTTTTTTTATAAAATATTTAGTGGGTAGATTTTTTTTATTTTTGAAAATCAAGCTAGATTTACGTTTATTTAATCATTAATTATTTTAAAAAACCTAAAAAAATATAATTTCATGAATTTATTTAAAAAAAAAAAACCCTAACTAACTAAATCTTTATGAAAAACTTCGATTAAGATTTTTTATTTTTTATTTTTTTTTAAATCACTACATGTTAGAAAAATATCTTTTCTAAACCCTATATACAAGATATACTAAGATATGTATCTTTTCCAAAGATATAGATCTCAGAGAAAAGATATGCGATTTTAAAAAATATAATTTTCAACTAAAAAGGCAATCTAACTAAATTTATCTAAAACTCAAATTATCTAAGAAAAAATATAGCAAATGATATAACAATAATAAAAAATAAATAAATAAACCTACACTAAAAAAAATTAGTAAAAATAATTAAATTTATTAAAAAAAAAATTAAATAATTAAATAAAGAAAATAATTTTTATTACCTAAACAGGTCAAGTTACGCGTAATCAGCATATTCATGTTAATCGCATTGTAGCTATCTAGACTATGTTTACGTACCTGGTGTATGTAATGGTCATACAGGGTTGCAGTGTATCGTGCTCGTGTATGGTAATGGGCAATAGGCAGCATGCAGACAGTAGTGATCTAGTGAAGGCATGCACGTATGTAATCAATGGATGCGCATGTGTGCGTGATTTGTATGTATGTTAAGTGTTGTGAGTACTATGTGAACGTGTTCATGTGTGTTGTTGTAATCAGGTGAGTGTCTAACAATATATGAGCGTATCATTATATGTTTGTGTGAGCATGTATCGTGATTTAAAAGTGTCAGAATGTGTAGTGGTGAATGTGTGTAAGTGGTTGATAAGCAATAGTATGTAATGTGTCCGGGAGTTAGTATTCAGTGTGAGGGTAGTGGAGTGAGGGACAGTGAGTATTCAGGTGTGTTGATAATGGAGTGAGGTATAGTATGTGTTCGAGCATGTATAGTGATCAAGTGTGAGGTTGTATTGGCATGTGGCAGTATTCGAGTGGTGTGCTTTGTAAATGTAAGCAAGTATATACTGGATGATGTGTACAAGGCAAGCGAGTAAGTGATTGTAAGATAAGCAAGTGTATGGCTAGGGATAAAAAAACATGTTTAAATTTTACCGACGAATTCCTATTTATAAGCCACTCAACCAGATATTTCATATCTTGTTAAATATAGATTTAATCTAAACAAAAACGAATCCTAGATACAGAAGATATGATTTAGATTCTTTGAAAATTCGACCTAGTTTTTAGAAACCCTATTTTAATTTGGGTTTTTTTATCTTTTGAGCCTGACTTAGTCTAATTTGATTTAGCCTAAAAACCTACTTAATAAATCTTAAGTCTATTCTAGCCTAATATAAATTAAATAAAAAATCCACTTTACATCGGACTGGACTAAAATATTTTAATAAAACTTGATCTTTCAATGACTTAAAATTTATTAATTTAAGCACTTACCATTATTCAATTCGACGAATTGACTCGATACAATTTGACACTTTATTTTTATTTATTTTTTTCAATTTTCGTTTTTTTAATTATTTTTTTAAACCTGGCTTAATAAAAATTCTAAAATAAAATGGAAAAAATGAGATGTCCACATGTTGTAAAGGAATTATGTGACAAGTTTTCAAGATGCACGACATATTCCGTAGACATGCGTAAGATGCATATCTTAACAAGTTTTTTCTCATCACATGCATCTTAGATATCCAGCAAACATTCCCTAAAGCATTCAATATAGTCCATAAGGTCTTCCCTTGGGCATTGCCTGATGTGTCCCATATCGATAATAGTCACTCACCCTTGATCTCAAAAAACTTTTCCATAAATAGCTTGTTTATGGTTCCCTATGAATTGACTAATCTTAAGGGTAAGTTGACATACCAAGTGTACGCCTTTTCCATTAGAGACTTTGAAAACTCATTTAACTTGAGGTCATCATCAAAGTTATATACGTCAAGTGTTTCCACAAACATAGGGAGATGCTCCTTGGTGCTTCCTTGCTTTTTGTTAAATTTGCTAAATTTAGGACCAGTATGGTCCTTTGCGTAAGACTTATCTATAACCCTCTAAGGGAATGGGAACTTTAAGTTAAGCACACTAATAGAGGGCATGGCTTGTATTTGCCTAACAAACTTTTCCATGTTCTCCTTCCTCACATAGGACGAAGGAGTAGGTATAGGATTGGCTATTGCTTGGAGCATTGGTGAAAGGTTGTGTGGTGCAACCATGCTGGTCATTAGCGGATGTACTTTGGACCTCAAAGAGGAGTACCCTCTAAGATAGCCCCTATGTCTTCTACTATAAGTGTTTACTAAGCTAGGATCAAGTGTTGTGGTAAGTGAGTAAGATCCTCTTATTGCCTTTATTCTCTTTCATGGGGGTTAGTTCCTCTTGGTCATATTATTGAGCATCTTTTAGAGCTATAGTAGGAGGTACGGATCCCGAAGCTTACATACTTGGTGCAAGTAAAGCCATCCTAGGTAATGCATTAACAAGTGTAATGGTAGCAATAGGCATCTATGGAGTTATCCCATGTAAAGCAATAGCAATGGCAATAGTTGCCATGCCTAGTAGGAATTACATGAAAGAGGTAAAGAGTTGGTTGATCATGCGGGTATTTTCCTATATGGTGTACAGTACAAGTGAATCATCAGTAGTGGGCGGTTGCATAATCCTAAGTGCTTACATAGCCCCGTATACTTACATAATGTTAGTGCTTGTATGATTCTTGATGCTTGTATAGCAATTAGCATTTAGTATCTTGTGCTACTTTAGTTTACTTAACCTTCTCATGTTAGTTCTCATATTCCTAAATGTGCATGTCATTTCCATTCTTCTTGCATCCAAGTGCAATTCTGTTAAGTCTCTCCTTTCCCTAGTAAAGTCGCCAAATAATGTATACGTGGTGAGGCTGCTGCAACTAGTTGATCATATGCAACAGGTATGCCAGTTAACATAGGAGAAGTCTTGAGTTGATAGCATGTAGAAGGATGTCTTTAAGAAGAAGCGTAGGAGGAAGAATGAGTAAACTTGGTATCTCAATTGTGCACATGTGACAGTGGATCAAACTTGATGTCCTTGACTATTCTTGATAAACTGCTTGTTTGATTTTAAAGGAGTAATTTCAATAAAGCTTTAGTATTTATCTCAAGCTTACCAATATTCTGAATGAATTGAATGGGAATAGAAGCCTCCTATTTATAGAGTTTAGAGGTCAATCTTATCTGTTGGATGGTTTTAAGATAAATGGCTAAGAATTAGGCTTGTTATTGAAGCTTATCCTCTCCTTTGGCCTTCATGGGCTTAGATATGAGCTCAAGACTTATGATAATCAAAAGAAGCCCATTTTCTCTTTAAATAAGTTTGAAACACACTTAAGCCTTTTTAAGGCCTAATAAAGCCAAATGAAGCCTAAGTGAGCTTAAAAAAGGCTATTTTTCGATCTACATTTCATGTGAAAGCTAATCGAGCAAAGCTTAAAGTAGAAAGTCTAGTTTGGCGATCTTATTTTGAGCCTACCAAGCTAAGTCTCCCTAAAACATCCTTAATATAGTTGATTTCCTAGACTCTATCATTAGCCTATGATATTGACCCATGGCATTAAATTAGGTTAAAAGCCCAATTATTAAAATTGACCCTCTATTTCCCCATTGCATAATGGTGTTACTACTTCATTACCAAATTTCCACTCAATATCTTAACTGAAAAATAGAACACTAAAATAATCACTTAAAACTCTAACTATATCCAAGCCTTCCAAACCTGTAACTCTAAAGACCCTTTCGATCTCATCCCTTCGTTTATCTAGCTCCCACTACCCAACTCGTCTCCCATCATCCTCCATTCACCTTATCTCTTACTACACCCCTCTTATACTCCCATTAAGCTCTACATCAAGAGCAATGAATAGTAAGAGGCAAAAAAAAAAAAAAAGAAAAAACAATGTAGGTAGAAGCTATTACCTCCTTAAGAATGCCGTTTGCAATTAATCCCTGGTTAATGGTGTAATAAGAATTGTTAAGACAAAGCGCTGAATTTCAATTCATATAATTGGGCACTCTTCATGCCATCATTTGAAACTCAAACAATAATTCAGCAATCATCTATATTATTAGAATTTTCTAAAGAAAAATAAAGAACATCATTGTCCTCATATAAAAAATAAATTAAAAAAAAAAAACTAAAATACTTAAATGAAAAAAACCTATAATCTAAAATGATTAAAACAAATACCAAGTTTGATGCACTTGTAAAAAAAGCTTAGGAAAATGTGGTTTGCCTAGACAAGGAGCGACATCTTGAGAAGGAGGAGGCTAGGAAGGGCACACATAGCAAGTGGTTGATCATGCTTAAAGTTGTTATCGTTGCAGCCGAGGAAGAGAGTGGTAGCTAAGGGTTAGATTTGATTAGCTATGGCTCTATTTTTCTATATAGTGGTAAGTTTAGGGCTTCAGACTCTTCCATCAAGTAAGAAATTAGAGTTTTTATTTATTTATTTATTTTAAGGAGATGGATTTAGAAGAGAGAGAGATTGAGATCTAAGTTTTACATAAGGGAGATGAAAAACTGGAGAGAGATAAAAGAGACTGGAGAGAAAAGGAACCCCTTAATGTGAAAAGGTGAGGGAAAAGGGAGTAACTAACTCAATAAAATTATCATACCCATAAAACTCAGTTAGTAGATAGCTTTATTTGTTGGCAAAAGGTAGAATGTCATAAAAATTTATCATATATGTTTATATAAGTCATCAAAGAGCGGTAACGAAAGCCCCTTTAGCTTTAGTAATATAGATATAATTAAATATATTTATTATTTTCATCATTATCTATTTTATTAAAGCTTTTGAGGCTTAGGTAACTACTTAATGTATCTTATCATTAAAATTACTATCCAAACACTCAATCTAATATAATATAAAAAAAAAAAAAACCAATACTAAAGTAACTTTATAAAAATTACAAATATTTTATAATATGGATAAATTGGTCTACTCACCCATTATTGAAATAGTTTTTTCTCTACAAACCACATCCTCTCTCTATCATAACTATCTTTCTCTATCACATTCTCTGCTCTCTCTCTCTCTCTCTCTCTATTCACCTTCCATCTTAGCCCTGATCCATCTCTCACAAATATAATCATCTTCTTTCGAGTAAAATTGCCAAACGCGAACATGTAATCTCATTTGTCACTTTTTCCACCAATGTCATTGGATTCTTACTGATTTCAGAAATATGGCTCGCTTTTGTTTCCTTCCAATACAACCAACTTAAACTGGCTAAGAAGATGTGATCTCATAGTCACACTCATTGGTTAAAGTTGAATTTCTTTTAGGGTTTTTTCTTGCAAAGCATAAAGGGTCAATTTGATTGCACCAAGGTGGTTCTTTAATACTTCTCGCCGACAATTACATAAGATCAATGTTGTCTTCAATGACAACAAGTTAGGGTTTTTCTTTCTGACTTGGAAACTTCCTCTTTTTTCTTTTATCTATTAGTATTTAAACACTTTATGTAATTTTGATTCCATTTTACTTTAATGATATGGTTGTTAAATTATGGTTCTCTATTTCTCATTTGTTTAGGATTTTCATCATGGTTCTGTTCTTGCCTTTTCCCTCTTTTATTTTTTAAAGTTGTTATAATGACTACCGCAGTCTTAAGTCTGGAAGGTTTTAAAACAAGTGGAGACTTATCTCAAATTCAGGACCTTACCTTAGTTATCCTCTATTTTAAATTTTATTTAGGTGAGTTACTTTTTGAGTTTGCAATGAGAGGGCACTACGATAAGACTTTAATTAAGTTTCTAATAATTACCCTCTAGCATAGGATGCCAATGAACTTCAGGATAACATACTTGCTCTTCAAGAGATCATAAATATTAAGGTTTGGTTGTCCTTCTTTTAGCCATTTAATGTTAAAGGTTGCATCTTTCTATCATATATGTTGACAATATAGCAAATTTTGTTTTGTTGATGTGGTTGCATTTTGCTTTGTCAATATGATTTTTCTTTTGTTTATTTTGAGTTGATTGAGAGTAGAGAAAAACAGAGGTCAAAGGAGCAACTTAACTTCAAGATTTTTCTTTCTTTTAGCATTTTTATGTTAAGGTACTCCATGTCATGCGTTGTTCAATGTTCAGGTTTTTGGTAATAATTTTGGTCATGAATTTTGCATAAAGATGTAAATCATCATTAATACAACTTTATTTTTTTGTCATGGATTCTCCTCTCTAGCAATGTTTTGGACCTAAAAATCCACTATGTTTGAAATGAAGTACATGTGCCAAATTGTTTAGTATATAAGAAATGAGTAGATTTAATCTATCAAATTTGCAAATTTTAGAAATCGTACATAACGTTGAGGGTGTATTTGTCTATGCAAAATGTGTTTTGAATGATCGAATTTATGTTGATCATGCCATGCTTGATTTTTAATCTATTCTTGAAATTTTTATTTGTATTGTGAACGCATTGTTAGTAAATCATGATGAAAGGAAAATTGGTTCACTTTGTTAATGGTGGTGGTAATGGAAGTATGCTAATGGTGTTAGCGACAGGTGATTGTGATAAGCTGATGTCAGTAGTGCACTACTAATGGTGGGGATGGTGAGGTGGTCATGGTGGTGGCGAGGTGGTCATGGTAATAGCAGCATTGAGGTTGTGATGTTGGTGCATCAATAGTAGTGATAGTGATTGTAGTGTTAGTGGTGGGAGCGGTATCATAGTGATGGGATAGAATGTAAGCCTAAGTTGTATTTATGAGGGAAATGGAATCCATAACTTTAGAAGGAAAATGATATTTAGGATTTGAATTCTATGATCGTCTTCCTTTTTAATTATGGCTATCAAACAAAATAATAGTACATGGTTTATTAATAGTATGTGTTGGTAAAGTGAGAAAGTTCCTAGATGGGTAAGATTATAAATATCTAAGTAATTTTTATTTGCTTTGAATGTCCATTTTGAAGTCATTAGGCCTTTTGATAAAGGGTTATAGTGGGGTTTTTTTAATTCTTTTTTTTTTAAAGCTTTGTGGTTAGCTTCATCGTGTTTGTTCTAATTCTTCTAATATTGAAACTAGATGCTTTTTTCCCATTTGCAATGCTATTACTTGATGTTTGGTTTGGTTTATTAATAATTTTTTCACTTCACTGAAAAAATTCTTCTAAAATCTAATTAATTTCCTTTTAATTGATGTTACTATTTTGTTTTATTTAGTTCAATCATGATGTTGTTGTATTCTTAGATTTGATTATTTTCTTTTCAAGTATACATACCTTGTTGATGCATTTCCAATCAAAATCTCATAAAAAGAGAAAAGATCACTTTTCTAGATGTTTTTCTTCTCCGTGTCATATGATTAATGCCTTTCAATGGAACTTTACAAAGGTTTTGCAAAAATTGCATAAAAAAGGATCAATTAAGATGTCATTATTATTATAATATTTGTTTCATTGAAATATTTTACATTAAATTAATAAGTATGAATTTGTTTCTTTCTTTTTTTTTTCTTCCAACGGTTTTATCCTTAGCCTTACAAGTATCTTAAAATTTCCTATAATTATTTAATCAATTGGGTAATTTGCTCAAACATGTTTCTTTACTTTATTTATTTTAATTCTAAGCTAAAATTTGATATTTTTATTAGTTTCTATATTTTATTGCTTTGATCAATTCCTAAAATAATAGTCATTTTTTATTATAAACTTATTGTTCATATTTCAAGCATGCATAGCTAATTTAATTTCCTTATGGTTATTGATGATTTTTACTAAAGAGATGAAATTAAATTAAAAAGAGCTTAAGATATAACACAAATTCTATGGTATCATAAATTACTCATGATATGGGATAAAACCTCATCAGAAAATACAACTAGACATGCATATTGTAGCACTTATATTTTTTCCATTTATGTTCACCTTTATTACTATTAAGTATATTAATGAATGATTGATGTAGAAGTAGCGCTATTATGTCTAATAATAAATAAATAATTAAGTAATAATCAAGTTTTAACAAAAAAATAAAAATCAATAGTAATCAAGTTAACTAAATAAAAAATAAATTTGCATTAGCATTTAACATTTATGTATGATAATAGGGTGTTGGTATATGATTGTTCTTTTTTTTTTTTCTATGGGGATAAATAAGAAGCATTAACTAGATAAAATAAAAAATCAAATAAGTTCTGACAAATGGAAAATCATTTGAGATTTATCATGTTGTTCTCCAATTACTATTGACCAAGATCAATATACACTTTTCCTTATGGTTGGTATATTATTAAAAATGTGGACTAACGAAGAAGTTTGAGTTTAAAATTGTAATGATTTCAAATGTAAATACTAAAGATAGTTCACCTTGAAAATAAAATACAAGAATATGGATGGATTAACAAGATAATGCAAGTTTTCATAATGCTAAATTCTCTATAACTATAATTTTTCATGAAACAAATATATGAAAACATGTTGCATATATTGTTTGCTTAATGAAAAGCTAAATTACATTTCATGAAAACATATTTATTTAAATCTTTTTACAAGCACATGTATTACAGAACATATTTCATGATATTATTATGGCCTGTAAATGAAATCTTCTAGCATCAAATTATACTCATAATTTAATATAAGGTGACTGTGGGATAGTAAAATGTATCAATTATACACATAACATATATAATATTGTTTTCATTCATGTGGCTAATGGAAATAATATATTAAGAAAATAATAATAGCAATATATTTTAAAGCAAATGAAAAGGAAAAAAAAAGTAGCAAATAATATAGTCAAATTATGGTGGTGTAGGTTTTTGTTATAAGGGTCAAGCAATGAGAAAAATGGCAATTTGAATGAAGTAAATTAAAACAGAGTAGTATATTATAGTATATTTTAATAGATAAATTTCGATAATAATGTAGTTGTTTTCTCTTCTTTTTTATTTCCCATACATTAAGGTAGTTTATATATCATTTTTATTTATTTATTTATTTTCCTTTTTAAAATTTTTTTTTATCATGTATATAGTTTAATTTAGTAACATGCTATTATATTGACTTATTTTATTTTCTTTTGTAAATTATTAATCATGTATATAGTTTATTTCAATGAGATGTAATTATATCAACTTATTTTATTTTTCCATACACAGCATGGGTGCATGTCTACTAGTATATATATATATATATATATTTATTTATTTATTTATCTTTGATTATACTTATGGTCGGTTCAAAGGTTTTATGGCGAAAAAAAAAGAGAACATTTTTTTATTAAAATGCAACTGGACAGATTGTTATAGAGTATCTGTTAAAAACCTTATAGCGTATTACTCGATAAGGTTATGATATGGGTTTTAGGATATGGTTAAAAATTCATGAAGATTTTGCAACAGGTTATAAGATTTTAAAATAACTTAATAGGAAACTCGTTATCTTATTAAAAATAATAAATTAACAATATAATATTAACTAAATTTTCTAATACCTAAAATAATAAATGAATAAAAATAGAGATGATAACAACTTTAATCACGTTTATTATTTTCTAATAGTATTTATGAATATATATTTATGTAAGGTTTTCTTTTCCCGGCCAACACAAGATGATTGTATATTTATTATATAGAAAAGAAATAATTAAGTAAATAACAAATTTTGATGCAAGCATTGACTACATACTTAAAATCAAAATATACAGAAGAGTTAAGATAAAGCCTACATAAATTATTAAACTTATTGTATTATAAATATTATTGAGTGCTCAATTGATGTCATGACCAGATACATAAGATGAAAAAAGTACAGCAAATGGATTTCTTAATCCTCATCGTATTACCCATGTTTGTGATACCCCTTAAAATGCTAGATGAAGGAATTATAATCATTGAGGTATACTTTGGTGTAGTAACTTAAAGCACGTTAAAACTACAAAGTTAAATGTGCTCAAACTAGGTTAATCTCAAGATATTTGACCTTTGGGAAGCTACTGCACCAAAGAACAAAACTATACAATGTTGCACACCAAAGCATTCAATACCTCAATAAAAAGAGTCATAGCGGAGTATGTACACTATTCTGTAAATAATACAAATTAATTTCTTGCATAATGATCAATGAAGGAAAAATAGTCATTTAGCAAAATGAGATATTCATATTCATATATATATATATATATATATATATTTGGCAGGTTAGGAAGCGAGTATCCTAATAAGGTATCTTGATAGGTTTTTGATATAAAATTAAGAACTCTATAGATTTTGAGACAACTTTGGAAACTTTGTTAGTGTAACAAGACAAATTATAGGTTTTTAAGACCCGTCCTAAACTCACCATATTTATATCCCTCTTTTTAATTGAGCTTTTATGTTTCCAAAATCTTATAAAAATAGTTCTTTCAATAAATACATTGAATTTTCCATCACTTTGTAACATGTATCAGCTTTGAATTAATCTATGTTAATTAATATAATACTAGTAGACGTGTAGCCGCGTTACATGTACAAAAATAAAATAAGTTGATATAATAACATCTCATTGAAATAAACTATATACATGACTAATAATTTAGAAAAGAAAACAAAATAAGTCGATATAATAGCATGTTACTAAAGTAAACTATCTACATGACAAAGAATTTAAAAAATAAAAATGATATATAAATTACTTTAACTTATGGGAAATAAAAAAGAAGAGAAAACAACTACATTACTACATAAATTTATCAGTTAAATATACTATAATATACTAGTCTGTTTTAATTTGCTTCATTCAACATTATCATTTTTCTCATTACTTGACCCTTATAGCAATAACCTACACTACCATAATTTGACTATAGTATTTGCTACTTTTTTTCCCTTTCCATTTGCTTTAAAATATATTGCTATTATTATTTTCTTAATATATTGTTTGCATTAGCCACATGAATGAAAACAATATTATATATGTTGTCTGTATAATTGATATATTGTATTGTACCACATTCACCTTATATTAAATTGTGAGTATAATTTAATGTTAGAAGTTTTATTTACTCACTACAATAATATCATGAAATATGCTCCGTAATACGTGTGCTTGTAAGAAGATTTAAATAAATAAGTTTTTATGAACCGTAATTTAGCTTTTCATTAAGCAAACAATATATGCAACACATTTTCACATATTTATTTCATGAAAAATTATAATTATAGAGAATTTAGAAATATGAAAACTTGCATTATCTTCTTAATCCATCCATATTCTTGTATTTTATTTTCAAGGTGAATTATCTTTAGTATTTACATTTGAAATTATTACAATTTTAAACTCAAACTTCTTCGTTAATCCATATTTTTAACAATCTACTAACCAAAAGGAAACACGTATATTAATCAATAGCAATTGGAGAACAACATGATAGATCTCAAGCGTTTTTCCATTTGTCAAAACTTATTTGATTTTTTATTTTATCTAGTTGATGCTTCTTATTTATCCCCATAAAAAAAAAAGAACAATCATATACCAATACTCTATTATCTTCCATAAATGTTAAATGCTAATGCTAATGCAAATATATTTTTTATTTAGTTAACTTGATTATTATTGATTTTTTTGGTCAAAACTTAATTATTACTTGATTATTTATTTATTATTGGACATAATAGCACATGTGATAGTCATGAAATGAGCAGGCTACTTCTACATCAATCATTCATTAATATATCTTATAGTAACAAAAGAGAACATAAATGGAAAAAATATAAACACCACAATATGCATGTATAACTCTATTTTTAGATGAGGTTTTATCCCATATCATAAGTAATTTGTGACACTATAGAATTTTTGTTATATCTCACGCTTTTTTTAATTTAATTTCATCTCTTTAGTAAAAATCATCAATAACCATAAGAAAATTAAATTAGCCATGCATACTTGAAATATGAACAATAGGTTTATAGTAAAAAATGAATATTGTTTTAGGAATTAATCAAAGCAATAAAATAAAGAACTAATAAAAATATCAAATTTTAGCTAAGAATTAAAACAAATAAAGTAAAGAAACATGTTCGAGCAAATTACCCAATTGATTAAATAATTGTGAGAAATTCTAAGATACTTGTAAGGCTAAGGATAAAATCGTTGGAAGAAAAAAAAAAGAAACAAACAAATTTGTACTTATTAATTTAATGTAAAATATTTCAATGACACAAATATTATAATAATAGCGACATCTTAATTAACCCTTTTTTATGTAATTTCTGCAAAATCTTCATGAAGTTCCGTTGGAAGGCACAATCTTAGGTACAATCATGTGACATCGAGAAGAAAAACATTTAGAAAAGTAATCTTTTCCCTTGTTATGAGATTTTGATTGGAAATGCATCAACAAGGTGTGGTTGATTAAACAAAGCATGTATACTTGAAAAGAAAATAATCAAATCTAAGAATACAACAACATCATGATTGAACTAAATAAAACAAAATAGTAACATCAATTAAAAGGAAATTAATTAGATTTTAGAAGAATTTTTTCAGTGAAGTGAAAAAATTATTATTAAACCAAACCAAACATTAAGTAGCAGTATTGCAAATGGGAAAAATGCATCTAGTTTCAATATTAGAAGAATTAGAACAAACACGATGAAGCTAACCATAATGCTTTAAAAAAACCTTACTATAATCCTTTACCAAAAGGCCTAACAACTTCAAAATGGACATTTAAAGCAAATACAAATTAGTTAGATATTTATAATCTTACCCATCTAGGAACTTTCTCACTTTACCAATGCATACTATTAAAAAACCATATACTATTATTTTGTTTGATAGCCATAATTGAAAAGGAAGAAGATCATAAAATTCAAATCCTAGAATCTCATTTTCCTTTTAAACTTATGGATTTCGTTTCCCTCATAAATACAACTTAGGCTTAGATTCTGTCCTATCACTACTGATACCGTTCCTACCATTAACACTGCAACCACTACCACTGCTATTGATGCACCAACATCACAACCTCAATGCTACCACTACCATGATTACCTTGCCATCCCCACCACTAGTAGTGCACCATTGACATCGGCTTATCATAATCACTTGCTATAAACACCATCAGCATACCTCTAGTACTACCACCATTAACGAAGTGAACTAATTTTCCTTTCGTCGGGATTTACTAACAATGAGTTCACAATATAAATAAGAATTTCAAGAATGGATTAAAAATTAAGCATGGCATGATCAGCATAAATTCGATCATTTAAAACACATTTTGTATATGCAAATATAGCCTCAATGTTATGCAAGGTTTCTAAAATTTGCAAATTTGATAGCTTAAATCTACTTGTTTCTTATGCACTAAACAGTTTGACCCGTATTTCATTTCAAACATAATGAATATTTAGATCCAAAACATTGTTAAAGAGGATAATCTTTGACAAAAAAATAAAGTTGTATTAATGATGATTACATCTTTATGCAAAATCCATGACCAAAATTATTACCAAAAACTTGAAAGTTAAACGACATAACAATAGTGAGTTCTTAACTAAAGCATGACATGAAGTACCTTAACATAGAAATGCTAAAAGAAAGAAAAATCTTGAAGCTATGTTACTCCTTTGACCTCTTTTTTTCCCCATTCCCAATCAATTGAAAATAAACAAAAAAAAAAAAAAAGAAGAAGAAGTCATATATTGACAAAGCAAAATGTAACCACATCAAGAAAACAAAATTTGCTATATTATTATCATATATGATAGAAAGTTGCAAGCTTTAACATTAAATGGCTAAAAGAAGGATAACCAAACCTTAATATTTATGATCTCTTGAAGAGGAGGTATTTTATCTTGAAATTCATTGGCATCTTGTATTAGAGGGCAATTATTAGAACCTTAATTAAAGTCTTATCGTAGTGCCCTCTCATTGTAAACTCAAAAAGTAACTTACCCGAATAAAATTTAAAATAGAGGATAACTAAGGTAAGGTCTCGAATTTGAGATAAGTCTCCACTTGTTTTAAAACCTTTCAAACTTAAAAGATTGCGGTAGTTATTGTAACAACTTTGAAAAACAAAAGAGAGAAAAGGCAGGAACAAAACCATGATGAAAATACTAAACAAATGAGAAAGAGAGAACCATAATTTAACAACTATATCATTAATGTAGAATTGGAATCAAAATTACATAAAGTGTTCAAACACTAATAGATAAAAGAAAAAAGAGGAAGTTTCCAAGTCAAAAAGAAAAATCCCAATCTGTTATCATTAAAGACAACATTAGTCTTATGTAATCATCGATGAGAAGTATTGAAGGATGACCTTAGTGCAGTCTAACTGACCTTTCATGCTTTGCAAGTAAAAACCCTAAAAGAAATTCTACTTTGACCAAGGAGTGCGACTATGAGATCACGTCTTCTTAGCCATTTTGAGTTGGTTGTATTGGAAGGAAACAAAAGCAGGCCTTATTTCTGAAAATTAATGAGAATCCAATGACATTGGTAGAAAAAGTGATAAATGAGATTACACGTTTGTGTTTGCAATAATGTTTTGCTAATTTTACTTGTAAGAAGATAATTATATTTGTGGGCGAGGGATTGGACTAAGATGGAAAGTGAATAGAGGAGAGAGAGATGGAAAGTGAATAGAGGAGAGAGAGAGAGGAGAATGTGATAGAGAGAGGCAATTATGATAGAAAGAAGATGTGGGTTATTCGGAAAAATCTATTTTGAGAATGGATATTCATATTATAAAATATTTATAATTTTTATAAAGGTGCTTTAATAATGATTTCTTTTTTATATTATATTAGATTGGGAGTTCAAATAGTAATTTTAATGATAACATACATCAATCATACCCTTATTTAAGTCTTAAAAGATTTTAATAATAGTAAAGGTATATTAAACGGTTATTTAAGCCTTAAAAAGGTTTTGATGATATAGGAATATATTTAAAAAAATTCAACTCATGAGAGGAAGTAGAAGATAGAGCAGCACGCAGAACCCCCCCCCAGTCGGTAATGGCCGCTCAGACTTGTGGGTTATGGCTGCGTTCCTCTCCATCATTGCCCTTTGTAAATAAACCCACTCTCTCTCTTCATTCCCCAACCAAGACATCCACCGTCGGCTCTTCTTTATCCACTGCTCCGCCTTCTATTCAGGCAAGGCTTCTCTCGTCTCACACTCTCCCTCAATTTTTGTTACAAAACTTCTTATGCCTCTCAGTTACTTCATTTTCAAACATTACGATTTTCGCTATTTGATGTAATGGAAGTTATAAAACTATCGAATAACGGTTAATAGAGGCTTTTGGTGGCAAGCAGTGGTTGGTTGGGTGGCGAATGCATCTCCCAATGGTCGATTTCCATGAAAACTAGAAAAATGATTTCGGTCTGCAAAAGACTGCAAAGACAATGTTTGACCGTTGTACAACTTTGATTTTAACACATTGGAATATGTGTATTTTTTTTTTTTCCTTCGAACACAGACATATCCTCGGTTGGAATGGAGCTTCCGGTCCAAGTGGTGTCTAGTATGCTGCTATCTATGAAGAATATTTAATGTCCGGCCACGCTTTTCCTTTTAATTCTTATGTGACATTTGATTGGAAGGATAGATAGGGCACTATGGGCAAGAAAACTTTTGTTCGTTCGAGTTGCTGAATTTGTGATACCTAGTACATTTGTTCCATCGAAAACACATACATACACACACACATATATATATTTATATATATATAGAGGGCATGCACAGAGTGTTGTGCTAAATGAAAGATTTCGGAAGAGAATGGAGGAATCTTGATTCAAAAAGTCATTTTGCTCGTTTCTAATAAATTATTATTTTTTGGTTCAAATGATAAAAGAAAGGTTTCAAGTGGTAAGAATTGGAGAAGCAGTTTTTCTTATTTTTATGAAAATGCATGCCTGGTCTTTGGTTTTGAGTATTCAATGCAAATCTGACATAATGCAGATTGTTGGTGGGAGAAATCTAAGTTGGCCAGGTAATGGGAATTCTAACTTGTGCGCATCATTAGAAGGTGGAAAAGGGTTTGATTGGGTTGATCTCGAAGTGGATCTGTATCATTGGACAAAAGGCTTGCGTCCTGTTCAGGTATGAACCTGGTGTGGTTAGACTTTTTAGTTGGCAAATGTAATTTGCTCGATATTTCTTGTTTTCGAGCTCATAATCTGTAGAATGGGAACTGGGCAGTGGTATCCTGGTCACATTGCAAAAACAGAGAAAGAACTCAAAGAGCAACTCAAATTGATGGATGTTGTTATAGAGGTTCGAGATGCAAGAATTCCAATGTCCACTACCCATCCACAGGTAAGACATAGATGTTTAATCTCCAGCCAGAAGTGCAGGACTCTGCCGCTTCTGATATGATTTAGGTCCTTAAACAATTACTTACTCTGTTGTTTTATGGATAGATGGATTCATGGCTTGGAAATAGGAGAAGGATTTTAGTACTAAACAGAGAAGATATGATATCCACAGCTGATCGGCATGCATGGGCAAATTATTTTTCGAAACAAGGGGTGAAGGTTGTCTTTTCCAATGGTCAACTTGGAATGGTAACCAACTATCAGGCCATTTCTAACTTTAATTCTTTTTGTCCACTTTAGTTTGAGCTGGACGTTGATGAAAATGAATCTGTGAATGCAGGGAACCATGAAGTTAGGCCGGTTAGCTAAAGCATTGGCAGCTGGTGTAAATGTCAAGCGTAGAGCTAAAGGCCTGCTTCCTCGTCCAGTATGTTTCTCCATTTATTAAATCAATGAAGATGTATTATCCAGCTTTTTTCCTTCTCTGCCTCCAGCCGTTTTTCATGGGACAATTTTACCATTACCAAAGAAACTTGATTGATCTTTATTTTGTTTTAGATATAACATCTTCTATATTTCTAAAGTTCTTTTACAAATTAGTGTTAGTAAGTCTTTTGTTTAATAATTATGTATCTCTATCCTTGCAAAGCTCAATGCTACTTTCTTGGATGGAGATGCATGACTGTAAAGGAGCCTGCTGCTTCAGGTGAAGTAAACCATGCTATAGATCCATGCAGCAGTAGACTCTAGCTTGCTTTGTGCAAGTGCCCCAAAAAGTAGCCTTGATGGAACTTGATCCAGGACTTGTGCATTGTTGCAAGACTTGAGAGTTCCCAGGCTTTAGCCACCATACTAAACCTTGAAGTTTAAGGTTGATGTAATATATTTGTTCTGCGTCAATAATGGTCAGAATTTTCAGTGCTAGAGCTGTGATTATAGTGGTCTTTTTGGTGGTATGATTAGAAACATTTAATGCTATGCATATGTACAACTTATCTGGTAGAAGTTTTAGGAAGGTTATTGGAGTTGTTTCAAAGACATTATAGGGTGCAGCTTAATATGTTTAGAGTTTGGTATGGCTAATAATCTCATGATAATGGGGCCATATATGGTTCATCTCCGAGTAGGATAAGTGCTCCATGGGATTAAATTTCACGTTTTTGATAACTTCATTTGAGCTATTATAATTAGAAGAATGACTGCCCTTAAAACAGTGTGGAATTGCTTTCTCTCCCATTTCTGTCCTATTAATTGGGTTCAAAAGAAATGATTCCAAAGGGAAGGGTACAAACTCAAGCATATGACAAAGTTCTTATGGATTATGTTTTGCACAAATTCAAGCTGTTGAAGACATGTGTTGGACTTTTGAGTGGAAGATGAAAGCTCTTTCAATAGCATTTGTTCATACTGTATTATTAATTGAGTTTCTACACTTTTTTTTTCCTTGGTCATTTGTGAACATAGTGATATTAATCTTCACAATATTCAAGATCTGATTTCTTTTGTTTTTGTGTTGGTGATATCATTTTTGATGCTGTAATAAAGAAAGAATAGTAATTTTGGAGAACTACTTGCTGTGGATCTTGTCAGAGTTAATATAAACACATTCGTTAATTAGATTAAGCCCTTATTTATGTCACGCCTCTTCAAATTTCTAGATAAGACTGGATAGGAAGGTTTATAAGGTTCTGATTCTCATCTACTTTTTGGTTCCATCTGGTAGACCTTAGTTATTATGTTATTCCACTCATGATTAAGCTAAAGTTTGAGTTTCAGAGAGGGAGATCTCTGCTAAGTTGATTTTATGTACTGGAGTTATAGATCTAGACACGGGTGATTGACATTTGAATCTGGAACCAGTGGGGTTTTGTTTTTATTACGGTTTCTTCCCTTCTTGGAAGAGTCTATTGTTATGAGGTTTTGAGAGCTCTCAGTAAAATGAACAGTCCAATCTCATATACAAGATAAACTAAGATAATAATTTAATATCTGGCTTCTTTCAGTTACTGTTCCAATGATATATCTCTACAGGTCCATATGACTTACTTTCCAAAATAAGCATACAGGTCTAACAGTATCTCTTAAAGATAAAAGTAAATCTAGAAAGAATATATTTCCCTAATCATAATAAACTAGAGTGCTTGAATTTAAACTGAAGCCCAACATTTATCTATAAATTTAATCTTGTCTGTAGATCATATTTATACATATCTATTTCTGCTGCAGGTGACTTGAGACTAGATCTATAGACATTGAAATGAATCCCAAACAACATATTAGTTGTTGTCCATTGTCGTTCCCATCGCATACTCCAGTTAGTGGGACAGGGATAATTGTTCCTTCTTTCTAGCAAGAGGTGGCTTTGTGGCTACTTTTTTCTTTTAATTCTCATGATTTAAGTTATTATATATGAAACATTTAAGAGCACATATGTAATCAACTGATCTCCGTGATTGTTTTTTGTTTCAAACTTTGAAAAAACCTTTTTCTGTTTTTCTGCACAAAAGCTATCTATAATTTGGATAGGTTTCAAATTTGGTGTACTTGTTGATGAACAGGTTCGTGCTGGAATCGTTGGATATCCAAATGTTGGCAAATCATCTTTGATAAATCGTTTGTTGAAACGACGAATGTGTGCAGCTGCTCCTAGGCCAGGAGTTACAAGAGAATTGAAGTATATCTTGGATCTCTCATAAGTCTGAAACTAGATGGAAGAATGGATTAGAAGTTATAAATTGTTCTGATCTTTTTATCAGATGAATCATATTTGATATTCATAAAAGTATATTACAACTATTGGAGTTTGTTAGCAGCAGCTTCATTTGTGCCTCTTAAGCATCTGGATTTACAAATATGCTTTGATGAAAATTCATAAATAATTCTGAAGCTTTCTATATCTTATTCTCTCTTAAATGCTTTGCTTTAATCATCTAACATTTGAAGGATCATTGACAAAAATCATTGTATAAGCTGTAACATATGCATCTCCTATATTCTTGCAGATGGGTTCGGTTCGGTAAAGATCTTGAATTGCTTGATTCTCCTGGAATACTTCCAATGCGAATCAGTGATCAGTCAGCTGCTATAAAACTTGCCATTTGTGATGACATTGGAGAGAGATCCTATGATATTGCAGATGTTGCTGCGATTCTTGTCCAGATGTTGACAAGAATTCCAGAAGCAGGTATATGTTGCATTAGTTTTATGTGGCAGCATATGACATTAATTTTAAATAATTGACAGAAATGAAATATTGGGTGAGCTACCAGCTGAAAGCATACTTGCTTCTATTTCAATTATTATGACATATATGCACATATTTCCATCTATTATAGGAGATCTTAGAATATTGGTTTATGAAGCCAAACAATTGGGTTTAAGAATATTAAAGTTGCAAAACCAAATAAAAAACACAATGTATTTTGAATGACTTTGGATGTAATTTAAGAAGGTAAAATTTCATATTCTTTACCTACTTAAATTTCACCCAAAGTCATTCACAATATTTTTTAGCGATGGCTCCTTGCATCTGATGCATTTTGGATGTATTAATGCTTTATATTTGTAAATATGTTAGAGGGATAACAAAGGGGTATACTAAATTTTTGTATAATTACTGAGGAACATGTGGAGTTTTGTGATCTACAACGACTACTGTTCAACCTCACGAGAGCATCAACAAAACAAGAATAAAGTCGTGAGAAGCTTCTGTATTTGTGTTTGTACAGTGCCGAGTCAAGAAGTACAGAAGAGCTACTTGTACAGTTTGCATTCAACTGAAAACAAAACAAACTTACTATATTCTAACTAACTGAAACTAACTACAACTATATAAAGTTACATACAGCTGGGAATGATGAACACGTGTGTGTATTAAATACTTTGTATAACTCTAACACCCCCCCACCCCCTCAAGTTAGAGCATCAGACAGTACCAACTTGGATCATACCTGGAAAAATAGAGATTCAGGAAGAGCTTTGGTGCAGATATCAGCAAGTTGCTCCTGTGAAGAAACAAAGACAGTAGAAAGCAATCCAGCTGAAATATGACTATGGACAGAGTGTACGTCAATATCAATATGTTTGGTCCGAGCATGGAGACAAGGATTATTTGCAGCGAGAATGGTGGAACGGTTGTTGTAAAGGAACTGGATAAGGAACTGAAACTTGAAGATCCCGAAGAACATACAGCGTCCACAAAACTTCCTTGGCTGCTGATGCAAGACTATGGTACTTAGCTTCGTTGGAAGAAGTGGAAATAGTCGGTTGTTTTTTTGATTTCCATGAAGCAAGTGCAGACCCAAGGAAGATGCAATAACCACTAATGGACTTGCGATCAACAGCATCTGCAGCCCAATCAGAGTCAGAGAAACAATGCAACCAGAGACTATTATGACGTGAGTAAAACAAACCAAGGGATAAAGTTCCTTTAAGGTACCGAAGGACATGGAGTGCAGCTTGCATGTGAGGAACTCGTGGCTGGGCCATGAATCTGCTAAGGAAATGAACAGCAAAGCTGATAACTGGTCTAGTAATATTGAGATACAGCAAACGACCAATAAGGTGCCTGTATGCTAACGGATTAGACAACAATTCCCCTGAGTCAGGATCAAGTTTTAGGCTACTAGGCAGGGGTATCTTGGTAGGTTTAGCGGCAGTGAGACCAGCTTCATCAAGCATATCAACTAAAGACTTGTGTTGATGAACAAGATAACCATGATTAGTGTAGCATAATTCAAGACCAAGAAAATACCGAGCTAAACCAAGGTCCTTAATAGTGAATTGCAGATCTAAATGAACCTTCAAGTCAGCAATCAATGTATCATCAGACCTTGTAATTAAAATGTCATCCACATATGCCAATACACTAACAAAACCATTGGAAGCACAATGTGTAAACAGAGAAGTATCATGAACTGACTGAACAAAACCAAAGGAAACAAGACATGGGGATATTTCCATGATCCATTGCTTGGAAGCTTGACAAAGACCATACAAAGATTGCTTAAGATGACAAACCTGATTTGGATGAGAAATACGATATCTTTCAGGTAGTGTTATATATATCTCTTCATCTAAATGGCCGTGAAGAAATGCATTATTAACATTCACTTGATAAATGGGCCAAGAAGAAGCTACTGCAATATCCAGAAGAATACGAACAGTATTTAGCTTAACAACAGGTGCAAAAGTATTATGAAAGTCTTCACCTTCAACCTGAGTAAAGCCTTTAGCAACAAGTCATGCTTTATACTGTTTTACACTACTATCCAATCTATATATTTAATTTTATAAATCCACTTATACTCAATTGCTCTTTTATGAGAAGGTAATAAAGTTAACTTCCAAGTATCATTCGACTCTAAGTATATAACTCTTTATTTATTACATCTATCCATTCCTTGTGTTTAACTGCTTGAGAATAATTCTTTGGCTTTTTAATAGCTAACACATTAGCAAGTGAAACGTTAAAATTAGGTGGAAACGAGGCTAGAGAAGAAGCATCAAATAGGGGATATGTAGCAGGATGGGGAATAGGAGAAAGCTCAGGTATCAAAATAGATGGCAAATCAGTAGTTACGGTATTGACTAAATGCACATAATCCTCTAACCAAGTTGAAACCTTCGGAACTCTTTGAGACTGATGAACACAAATAGGAGATGGAAGAGAGACATTAATGGAATGACGAGAAGAAGAATTAGACTGATTATTCTGCACAGGTGAAGGATCAGAAGGAAATGTACCAATGGTTTCAAATGAAACAAATGGCTTAATAGTAGAACCTACATCATCAAAACAGATGGTAGAAGAATTACTCCTATATGGAAGGATATGTTTAACAAAAACAATATCCCTTGACACAAGGACTTGTTTTGTATCAAGACTATAAACTCGATGTCCTTTCTAGCCACCAACATATCCTAAAAAGACACACTGAACTCCCTTAGGTTCAAATTTGTCTAACTTGTATGGAGTTTTAGCAATGTAATGCAAACAGCTCATTATGTGTAGCTTATCATATGGAGGAGGTTTATGAAATAACATTTCAAACGGAGTCTTCTATTCAATATTGGACATAGGCATCAAATTGACCAGAAAAGTTGCTGTTAGAATACACTCATCCCAAAAATTCTTAAGAAGGGTGGCAAAGATGCGCAAAGCTTTAGAAGTGTCAAGCAAGTGACGGTGTTTGCACTCAACTTTGCCATTTTGCTGAGGAGTGTATGAAATTGTGTGTTAATGAATGATTCCTATGTTGCTAAAAAGAAGTTGACAATTTTTGGACAAGTACTCCGCCCTCATTATCTGTTTTAACCACTTTTGGGGTTGCTGCAAACTGATTATGAATATATTGGAAGAACTTATCAAGTATACTACAAACTTGGTACTTATGATGTATTAAAAATGTCCAAGTTGCTCGAGTGAAATCATCCATTACAGTAAGGAAATAATGTGCACCACATAAAGGAGGAGTATGATAAAAGCCTTAGACATCTAAATGAAGTAATTGAAAAGATGATGAAGTAGAACTTTGACTAGAAGGAAAAGGTAACTTGTGAAATTTGGCTTCAAAGCAAGTTGGACAATGAAAATTTCTAAAATCAAGTTTTTTATATAAATCAATGTGCTGTAATTCGGAAATCGAACCATGCCTTAGACGATTATGAATGAGATTAAGATCAATAGTAGTTTGACTACTTACTGAATGCTGTACAATACTTCCAGACATATGAAAGTATCACTAAAATTTATTGTCGAACTAAGTACATAAAGTTTGTGTTGCAACTGTTGATGCCACAACTCTATTAGAAGTTGAGTTTTGAAATTTACAAGATTCAGAATAAAAAATAGCTTGTAATGAATGTTCTTCAATAAGCTTACTAATAGAAAGAAGACTATATGTGAATTGTGGAAGAAAAAGAACATTAGCAATGGCTAATGAATTAGCCAGGTTAACTTTCCCCATCATATTAGTGGATAGAGTAAAGCGATTTGGTAGTTTAACAATTGTGGATTGTGACAAATGAACAATATCATATAACAAATGCTTGCAAGGTGTAATGTGATGTGAAGCACTTGTATCAACTATCCAAAGAGCCAAACGATTACTATCAGCATTCAAGCACAAAGAAGACATATGCTCATGAATACTTGCATGCGCAACATTCATTACTTCAAGACACATATTATCATTTTGGTCCTTCATAACCTTTCGCATCTCTTTGCACAATGCCATAACCAAATCCTTATCAAAACCTTTCTTTGACTCAATATACAAACATGAGTGTTCATCAAAAGGTGTATCTATGTTAACTCGAGAAACATTAGCTTGCACATACTGCCGTCTTTTGAGTGGTGCCTTTTTTCCTTTGAACTACTCTAGATATCCAAAAAGTTGAAAGGCAAATCTCTATTGAATGACCATCAGCTCTACAATACTTACAGGTTATTGACCTCTTTTGCTTTCGTCTATCTAATGTGCTCTTAATGACAGATGAATTTTCTTTATTAGTAGCAAAAGCAGTGATTTCAATGTTTGAATTAATCATACTTGTTACATGTTGTTTCTCTACTTGTCGAACCAAGTAATAAGCTTGATTGACAGACGATAGAGGCTCCATTGAGAATTTGGTTTCGTACTGTCTCATATGCTTTGTTAAGTCTCATCAAGAATTGAATCAGCTTATTATATGCATCATAATTATTCATCTTCTCTTGAAACGCACAAGTGCAATATTTTAGGCGTCTACATTCACACATCGGTATCGAATGCAACTCTCAAAGCTCATCCTAACTTTGCTTCACTTTGTTAAAATACACGTTAATCGAATGATTTTGCTGTTTCAGATTAATAGGCTCATGTTGAATTTGGAATATCAGAGGACCATTAGCAACTCTATACTGTTCCTTTACTTCCGTCTAAAGCTCCTTGGCAGATTTTGCATACAAGAAATTTTGTGCCAAGTCGTTACTCATGGAATTGAGTAATGAGCATCTGACCATGTAGTCAGATCTGTTCCACTTAACAAGATCGGGCAAAGTAGCTTCTAGTTGCTGAATTGATCTATCAATTAATCTAATCTTCATTTTTGCTTTGAGGCCAAGTTTGATCAACTTGCTCCAAGACACATAGTTGTTCCCATTGAATATTAGATTTCCAATGGACATCTCAGGATTGTCAGATTCTGACAAATAGTATGGATCACTCAAAATAGATTCCAGCTGATTGTTTATGCTTGATTCAGCACCTCAAACAAGAACCTGATCTTGTAACAACTTATTCAGTAATTAAACTGCTGTGGTTACATTCATCTCTTCGTAATCCCGCTCTGATACCATATGGAGTTTTGTGATCTACAGCAACGACTACTGTTCAACCTCATGAGAGCATCAACAAAACAAGAATAAAGTCGTGAGAAGCTTCTGTATTTGTGTTTGTACAGTGCCGAGTAAAGAAGTACAGAAGAGCTACTTATACAGTTTGGATTCAACTGAAAACAAAACAAGCTAACTATATTCTAACTAACTGAAACTAACTACAACTATATACAGTTACATACAGCTGGGAATGATGAACATGTGTCTGTTTTAAATACTTTGTATAACTCTAACAGAACAGTTCTCTTAAAAGTAACAAGGATACACTGTAGAAGAGATAATGGATAAATACTGTCATTATATAATTCTCCAGCATTTTTTTGTTTCCTTGGAAACTTGCTGTGCTGAGTATGTAGTAGGGAACTGCTTGCCATTCCTTTCAGAAGGGTAAATCATATGAATGAGAAACAAATAATTTCTGTTCATCTCCTTTCTGCTTTCATGCCTTCCAGTGTTCTCATTGCAACAGCCATGCCGATTTTTTTTTACTATAATTGCTCTGACGTGGACCCTATTATGGCTCTCTGTTTGGAGGGAGGGGATAGAGGAGGCTGTTACAACTTATGAGACAACTAATTGTGCCCCTTAAAGTAATGGCCTGCATTAACCCTCTTATGACATTGCTCTTATTAGTACCATATGCTTTTTATGGTCCCAGATAAGTTATTTACTCAGCCTGTCGTATGCATTCATCAGCATCACCATGAAACACTACAGAAAGACCCAGTACATGCAAGCATCTAAGCATTTCATTGTTCATTCGTTGTTGTTGTCTGTTTTCCCTGTTTCCAGGTGCAGAGGCCCTTCAAAAGCGTTACAAAATTGATGCAGATTTCCCCTCTGGTAGCATGTATGTATAATTTTGTTTCCTTTATTGTTCTGATAATGAAGAGAAATTGAGAGAAACAAATATGATGCAATGTATTTGAGGACTGCCGAGGGTATTAACCTTAACTTTTTGGTTCGACTTAAGCTTGATGGACTTCATATATTAAATATGTTCAGACACACAACTGATTGAATGTTTGAATTATTGAAATGGCAGATTTGTTCACAAGCTAGCTGCTCAGTTGTTCAATGGGGATATTCACCAGGCAGCATTCCGCTTCTTGTCAGACTTTAGGAAGGGGAAGTTTGGCTGGATTGCATTGGAAAGGCCTCCTCGATAAATTCTTTTTGCCACCTGCTTCGGCAATGGCATTATATGGTGCTTTTAGTTGACAATCTGGATGGACTAATTTGACCACATTGGTCAATATTGGGCTAGATAAAGGTCTTCACTCCTGAAACTACTTGTCATGGGAAGAGATTTGCATATGATTTAGATGCACCAACAGGAGAGATGGTTTCCAAAGGGCAGAACTGCAGAAACCACTGAAAGCATTCAGATGCTGGTTATATATCAAGTGAAGGTCAGTGTTGTATGTATATAACCATGCTAAATTGACATATTCACAGGATCGGCGATTGACCGTTGTAATTCTAAGTGTATTATTTGCAGGGTACCTCCATCTTAAAATCCCTGTCCTACTGTAAAGCCATATGTGAAATATGTAAGACGTGTTGATATGACTAGATCGTGATCCTTCTTGTGATCTTTACTGGATATACCACCTAACTGTAACTTCTTTGAAATGGTCTAGTTTCAGTGACATTGGCAATTTTGATAATTATCACACGGAGAATGACTGTTGTTTCCAATATAAAGAAGAGGTTGGAGAAGTTTCCTTTTAAGGTTTTATCAACAGAGGTAATCATATTATGGAAATTTCAATGAAGATAGAGAAACTCTAAGTTGGTGGGGGTTTGTGATTTTGATTTTATAGCATCGACTCCAATAGAATGTCCATTAACTATAAATCGTTTTAAGTCGAATTGAATTGAGATAGGATTATTGAATACAACTTGAAGTTCAATCTGAAAAACCCAAAAAGTGCGCTCCATATATACAAGCCATTCCCTGTCCTCTTAAGAAACCTGTTGATTTAAGATCAAGCTTCAATTGAAGCTCATGATTGACTTGATAATAAAATGTGGCTACAAATGAAGTTCTTAAGAGGAATTTGTGTGTATCATTTAAATTAATAAATATTATATAAGTACAAATTATATAAAAAATATTGTTAATATATTAATTTTATGTCGTATCTCTTAGATATAGTATAACTATATATGTATATGTTGCATCTTGTATCGCATGTTAAAAGCGTGATTTATCCATTGTCTTACCCAACATAAACATTTATTTGTGTAAAGCTATCTTATACTACATTTTAGTTGATTTAGTGTAATTGTTACTCTATTCATATATCATATAAGCTAAGAAACCTATATTAAATTCAATTTGTCACCTCAAGGAGCTCCAATTGGATTGTCCATCCTCAATCAATCATTACATATCAAATTTAACTTTTCACTCTATAGAGAATCAATTGGAATTTCTCATCTCCATTTAATCATTAAACATTATAACTTCAATTGTTCTATTAGTTCAATTAACCAAATATAACAACTTTAGTAAGTAGCTAATGAATATGATATATGAAAAAAAAAAATGTACATATAATTGCTATTGAGTAACAAGTACATATTGTATAGATGTTTTTAACCATGTATAAGTTAACTTTGTATCTAATCCTATATAAATCATTTATTCTAAGTCTCTTTATGCCTCTTCTTGTATTTTCTTACTATGATGTGTCATTGTGTCTCTAGCCTATGATGTATCGGTCGAACCATGTAAATCCAATGAAATTTTTCGAGGTTCCACCTCTAATAGATTATTGAATCGAATTAGTTATCTAGAGATTATACGAATTAAAATTAGATTAATAAGTAAACATTATATCATTCAAGAAATACTTGTGTGACTTTCTCTCCCATATTTGATAACATTAAATGTCTCGGTCTCATGGGAGTAGGTGGAGTAACAACAGATGATGAGGATCAGATATATTTGATGTAGATTAGTTAATTAGTAGCTCAAATGATGTGACATCCTTTATAGTACGATCTATCAGAGCATTAATAAGAGGATTTATTGTTGGAGAATCAACTATAGGAGAATCAATAGCGGCAAAATCTATAAGAGGATCTACAACATCATCTATAAGAACATTTATATCAACATTTGTAAGAGGACTAGGAAATTTGTCTACTAACTCTAGCTATTGATCATGAGCTTAATCTCGATCTTGTCCTCAACCTCAACCTTGACCTCATTCTTATCCTCGATCAAGTCCTTGTCCTCTCTCGTTGGTTGAATGCCCCTTAGACTACTGCTCTTGTTGAATTGGATCACTTAGTTGATACTTATATATCCCTTTCTCTTAGGCTGGATGCCTCTCAAGCTGCTACTTCTATTGAACTGAATTACTTAATCTGATACCTACGTATTCCTTTAGTGTATGTGTCTCAATAGCAATTAAAGTGTGCATTTTTCATACACTTGTAATCCTTTCTATGCATGTGAACGTATCCAATTGCATTATTATAGGCTAATTGATTTAGTTATCATTAAAACAATATGAACATGAAGATATAGTAATGGTTCAAGATAAAAAAACTCACCAATGCAGTTAAAAGTGCCCCTAACTAACTGATGTATCGCCATCACTCTATAATACGACTTGAAGTAGCTGGTAGAGAGCATATTAGGTAATGTATCATTATACACAACTTGAACTAGTCTCTACCTCTTGTCATGCCGTTGGGCTATGTATCCAACATTTTTTTTTTTTGGCTTGGTCTTTATTTGACTTCCTCTAAAGATCCATGTTATAGAGTTGTTTGGATTTATATTGCAGTTTTCTGAGATTTGATGTATACCCTCAAAGTGCCTCATTGCTCTATTTTGCTGATGTATCTCTATAATGTAGAAGCAAATCACGAGGACATTAGCCAGCCATATATCTCTCTCTCCTAACATATATCTGGTAGTGAGTCCAATATCTCTGAGTTATAGGGCATCTAGCTAATTTGCAAAAGATAAACGTATGTCAGTATATAATTTTTAGATAAAACAATTTAAATAATAAAAGTTGTAAGCGTATCATATCTGTATGGGGTTCTGATGGTTGAGAGCCTTTTGATACTAGGATAAGACGTGTAGGAGTCCATTTGATATTAAATATATTGTTCCATTGGTATACCAATAGGTCGAGACGTACTAGATGTATATGTCTCTTTTATGGTGCCAAATGAGGGAATTCAACCTATGTCCATACCTGTAACAAGATTGTTGCACCACCTATCTCAACTGCCCTATCCTATGTAACTCAGCATAGATATTAATATAGTTATGTCAAGTAAGCCGATCTCTAAATGTAGTTACGTATAATATAGAAATCCTCTAGTAATGGTAGGAATATGAGGTGAATGTAGCTAGAGGATGTATTAGCAAAGAGGAGGTCACCTATAAAATATAATATGTAAATCCTCACATATAGAGGTATACAAGTAGGTTAAACGGGTCAACCTGACTTGACTTACTTTGAATTGTGGCTTAAGTAGTAAAGTAACATCCCAAAGCAAAGTATTTATAAATTATTGTCTTCTCTTCTATCGTATCCTTAATCATGTTATTTCTTTCATTTACAAAAATCAAATTTATGCAATCATCTTTTATAACAAAATTTTTAGCAAACCATACCAATATGAAGAGTCTCTCACATTGACGCTAAAAATATCCATACATATATGTCATCTTAAAGTTCTTGCCGGTAATCGTTCAAACTCTGTGTATAATGGGCCTACAAAACAATACATAGTGAGGGAACACCGGAAGGTTGTCTAGTGTGACTCTCCAATGCTTAAGTTAGCAGTAGGCTCTTGAGAGTATAGAACACTTAAATGTAACATGTAGGTTTAATATGCAGAGTGTAGAGAGTTTCACTGTTGGGTAGTGACTTGGTATTTATAGTGAAGTGGAGCCAGCAGTTGGAAGTTAGTTGGTGGGAGAGATGTTTCCCCATAAGTGTAGGAGAATAGAGTCATTATGCCCGATGTGTCTTACTTATTTAAGACATGGCTATTTCATTCTTATCTTATGTATTCTAGCCATTGTAGGGTTAGTTGGGTTAGGCCTATTCAAGCATAGGGCTTAAGCCTACTAAAGTGAGCCTTAGGCCACGAGATGCATCGGATCCGATTAGGCCTATGTGACTCATGTTCAAAGTGTCCTATCAATACTTGGCCTCCGCCCCCCGTAGTCTCATTGTTGAGGCAAAGGCAAAGAGAAGGGATATATGTGTTGCTTAGGTGTCACTGATCTGACTCAAATGAATCCGACCTGGCATTATGGGGCCAACATGGTGGGTAAAAGATTTGTTTGATGCTCTTAATACGAGTAAGGGGCCTAACTGTTGTGTAAGTAGAAGTAAGCAATCTACAGCCAGTTGGATCATCAGTAACTTCCTTGTGGAGGCGATCCCTAGGTAGCAGATTAGGTTGCTAAGCAAGGATGAATGGGTGACCTTGTTGTTAGGGAGGCGCTTCGCAGTCTTTTAGAAGTGCTTGGAGTTTAGGCAACGCTTCCCTTTAAGTCACTTCGAGAAGGAGTTCTTCAACTACCATCGTTGCAGTTCATCATAGGTCCCTCCTAATGGGTAGAAGGTATTAAAGGCTTTTCAGGCGCTCTGTGAATACTTGGTGATAAGGGCTACTCTTAAGTTCTTTGTCACTTCTACATGTGGAAGAGTGTTAGCGGCTAGCCTTACCTCTAGTCGTGCTCAGGGAAGAAACTGTTCTATGACCTTATAGATTAAGTCAAAGGCTGGTAGGACGAGTATGTAGTGGTTGAATTGTCCAAAGAGGCGGACTTTTGGACCCAGTGGATTGAGATAGTTTGTACCAGAGGTGAGAAGAGGCTTAGTCCCAATGACATTGAAGTCACCTAAGAGATCTTAGCTTTTATGGCGTTGAGAGATGGTTAGGAGATTAACACTGGGGAGACCTTGGAGAGGTATTTCTAGCACTTGATTTTTGAGCTCTTCCCTAATATGAAAAAGTTATAGTGGAGAAGTGGGTTGAAGGTATAGGTTTGTTCTTACGTGCCTACATCTATTGTGTTAGTGTTAAGGTGCTTTGTCCGATGCCTGTAGGATGGGAGGACATTCTTAATTGTGCTGGTCACGGCGGTTTTTTGCGAATGGTAGTTGTAGTTTCTTTTGGTTTGTTCTTGTTTTTCTTTTGTAAATTTTGATTAGGTTTCTTTGAGGAAAAAATTTGGTCCCGAGGATGCCTTGTCTATTTATAGACAACCTAATGAGCAAGTGTTAGGCGTAAACCAAGGTAGACCTGCCAAAGGCAAACGTAGTAAGGTCGAAGCCGAGGCCTAGTAAGACCGGCAAAGTATGGCTGAGGTTTGTTCCTTAGGGGATTCCTTTCGGCATCTAAGACAAAAGCCCGTGGATGTAGAGCCTTTGGGTATGGCTTTGCTTACTCCTACCCCTACCTCTTCTATCGAGCCCATTGTCCTGGGTGATGAAGGTGCTGAAGCGGAAGGCCTTGATGTGCAAGTGCTTTCCCCTTCGAGGGCTAAGGGGGAAGAGATTTAGTAAGTGGCTACCCTTCCTTAAGCTACTAGCTAGAAGCGTAAGGCTCTTGAGATGGCCAGGGAGCCTAGTCCTAGAGCGAAGAAGCAAAGGCCCTTAGCTAGGGCGTCTTTGAATAAGAAGAAGTGAAATGAGTGGCCGATGGCCCATTCCTATTAGAGCATCGACGACATGAGGGACGTATTTTTTGAAGTCCTTAACAACTTTAGGCTAATGGTGATAGGGCCAGAATCATTCCAAGAAGTGTTGTACACTTTCTGAGATGACTAGCTATTGAGGGGAGCCCCCATGTCGGAGATGAAGAAGGTTCGAGGAAAGCTCCTCAGGCTGAAGTGGGAGGTCCGTACCAATGATCTAACGCTGCAGCACTAGATGCTTAGTTAACAGGCTTTGATGAGGTCTTATACCTCTAGCAATTGGGCTATCTTTGAAGGGCTCTTCGAGGAGGGTGGAGACGACCCCATACAGATAATGGGCCACTTGACACATTGATGCAGTAGGTAAATTTTTGTTGCTCCTATGTTGTTGTGCTTTTATACGTCAATTATATTAATGGTGGGCTTCATTTTTGATTTGCAGTACTATAGCTAAGTGCTGCTTCAACTGAATAAGTTCGATGCCACTTGGAGAGAGGTAAAGGGCTTTCGAAAGGCGTTGTGTCAGCATGAGAAGTATCTGCTGGAGGCAGAGATTTCTAGTAAGAGGTACTTGAAGAAGTTTGCTAAAACTAACAGTTACTTGCACTGCTCTATTGTGTAGGTAGCAAGGCTTAAGGCAAGGGTTAAGAATGCGAAGTAGGAGAGGGACAAAGTTGAGAAGGTGATCCAAAAGGTTGATGACTTGAAGGCTCAACTGGAGAATGAGCAAAAGACAAAGCCTTGTCTTTCCTAAGGTTGGATAAGGAGGGCAAGGCTCGAGCCCAACTTGAGAAAGAAAATTCTGAGTTGAAGGTATCCATGGCCAGGTTACAAACTGAGCTGGTAATGAAGGCATCCAAATGCGAGGGCATTAAGGCTACTTTGCTGGAGCTGGCTGGCTTAATGGTTAGTTTGGAGTAGCAGGTTGGGGAGTTGCAAGACAGGGTTTTAGAGATGGAAGAGATCATCTCCAAAATGAAGAATGGGGAGGTCCTCAGTGATACTACTGCAAAGAAAGCGATTGCTAACTATAAGAAGGCTGAAGAGTAGTTAGACGAGCTGGAGGACCTGACCATTGACTTTGTCTGCTACACTTGGAGGAAGGTTCTTTCCCATTATCCAGACCTGGATTTTATCTCCTTTTAAGTGTAACGGGTGGAGTTAATGGTCAGGTCCTTCAACTCGTCTAACCATTCGTCAGTCTTCCTTAGTCAGTGATCGCTTTCATTGCGGTAGTGTTGTTGAGGACCTCCTTACTCTTCATCTTGGAGATGATCTCTTCCATCTCCAAAACTTTGTCTCATAGCTCCTCGACCTACTGCTCTAAACCAACCTTTAAACCCGCTAGCTCCAGCGAAGTGGCCTTAATGCCCTCACATTTGAATGTCTTTATCGCTAGCTCGGTTTATAGCCTAGCCATGGACACCTTTAGCTAGGCATTTTCATTATCGAGTCGGGCTCGAGCCTCACCTTCCTCTCCCAACCTCTAAGAGAGATGAGCCTTTGTTTTTTGCTCATTCTCTAATCGAGCCTTTAGGTCGTTGGCCTTTTAGGCTACCTTCTTAACTTTGTCCCTCTCTTGCTTCGCATTCTTAAGCCTCGCCTTAAGCCCTACCACTTGCATAATAGAGTGGTGCAAGTGCCTATTAGCCTTGGCGAACTTTTTTAAGTACTTCTTACTAGAAGTCTTTGCTTCTAGCTGGTACTTCTTGTGCCGACCTAACGCCACCTGAAAGCCCTTTACCTCTCTCTAGACGACATTAGAATTGTTTAGTTGAAGCAACACTTGGCTGTGGTACTGCAAATAAAAAATAGAGCCTACCATTAATACAATTGACACATAAAAGCACGACAACATAGAAGTAATGAAAATTTACCTACCGTATCAGCGTGCTCAAGTGGCCCGCTATCTATATGGGGTCATCCCCACCCTCTTGGCAAAGCCTTTTAAGGATAGCTTAGTCGCTGGGGGTATAAGACCCCATTGAATCCTAGTAGTTGAGTGCTTGGTGCCGCAGCATTAGATTATTGGCATGGACCTCCCACTTCGGCTTGAGGAGGTTCCTCTGAACCCTCTTTGTCTATAACTCGAGGGCTCCCCTCATTAGCTTGTCATCTTGGAAGTGTACGAGACTTCCTAGAATGAGTTTAGCCCTATCTCCATCAACATAAAGTGATTAAGGACTTTAAAAAATGTGTCCCCCACATCGTCGACACTCTGATAGGGATGGGCCATCAGCCACTCATTTTACTTTCCCTTGTTCAAAGGTACCTTCGCTAGGTGCCTTTGCTTCTTTGCTTCAGGATTAAGCTCTTCCGTCGTCTCGAGAGCCTTGCGCTTTTAGCTTACATGAGGAAGGGTGGCCATTTGTTGAATCTTTTCCCCCCTCGCCCTTGGAGGAGAAAGCACTTGTACATTGGGCCCCTTTGCTTTGGCACCTTCATCACCTAAGACAATAGGCTTGATAGAGGAAGTGAGAGCTGGAGCAAGCAGAGCTATACTAAGGGCTCTACATCTATGGGCTTGTCCCGGATACCGAAGGGAATCCCCAGAGGAATAGACCCTAATCGTGCCTTGCCGGTCTCGCCAAGCCCCGGCTTTAGCTTTATTACCTTTACCTTTAGTGAGTCTACCTTGGTTGGCACTTAATGCCTACTCATCAGGTCGTCCATAGATAAACGAAGCATCTTCGGGGCCAAATTTTTACCTATAAGAAACCTGCTCGAAATTTAGAAAAGGAAAACAAGAACAAACCAAAAGAAACTACCATTACCATTCGTAAAATACCACCGTGACTAACATGACTAAGGAGGTCCTCCCATCTTATAGGCATCGGACAAAACACCTTGACACTAGCACAATAGACGTAGGCATGTAAGAATGAACCTGTACCTTCAGCTTACTTCTCTAACAAAGCTTTCTTCATGTTGGAGAAAAGCTTGGAGATCGAGCACCGAAAATACCTCTTTATGGTCTCTACACCATTAATCTCTTGGCTATCTCTCAACGCCATGAAGGTTAAGATCTCTTGGGTGGCTTCGGCGTCATTAGGACCAAGTCTCTTCTCACCTTCGGTACGGACTATTTTGATCCACTAGGTTCAGAAGTCCGTCTCTTCGGGCAGTTCAACCACCACATACTCGTCTAGCCAGCCTTTGATAGAATTGACAAGGCTACAAAACAGCTTCTTCCTTGAGCGCGGTTAGATGTAAGGCTACTCCCTAATGCTTTTCCACATGTAGAAGTGATAGAAGAGCTCGATAGTAGCCCTTATCACCAGGTATTCACAAAGTGCCTAAAAAGCCTTCAGCGCCCTTCACCAATTGGAGGAACTTGTGTCGGATTGTAGTGGTGGTAGTTAAAGAACTCCTTCTCGAAGCAACTTGGAGGGAGGTGCTGTCCAAACTCTAAGCACTTCTCAAAGACTGTGAAGCGCCTCCTTAATAGTAGGGCCACCTGTTTGTCTCTACTCGACAACCTAATCTGCCATCTAGGGATCACCTCTACAAGAAAGTTGCTAATGATCTAACTGGGGGCAAATTGCCTACTTATACTCACATGACCGTTAGGCTCCTTACTCTTATCAAGACCATCGAACAAATCCTTTACGGAGGATAAGGGAATGTCTGCATATACATCCTTAGGGATGGCATTGATAATTTTGGCCTTGTCTAGCGCCTCCACAACCATCCTTGTAGGTTGGTCAAGTTGTGCTAGTGACGAGACCTTGCTTTCCCATGCCTAAGGAGAATTACACCTTGTAAACTTTGAACTAGAGAGATGTGATGATGAAGAGGAATCAGTCTCACTACTATTGGTTGACATGATTATAATATTGGAAGAAGGAAGTTTAAAATTTTGAATACAAACACAAAATTTGTAATAACTAAAGGAGAAGATTGTAGAAATGTGGTCTCTCTTTGCGATCATCCTATTTATAGGCAAACCGCTTGGGAAACTGTATAGGTGGTTATTAAGATCCATATAAGCAGGAATCCCTTAGAATGCTGCATAACAGACATGTAGAAAGCATTTGGATTGGATGGTCACCTTTAAAAGGAAAAATATATGTGGTTGCACGCTAGTCTACTATAATATGACACCTGTCATGTTGCATTTAATGCATGAAATATAAGCGGGCAAAAATCATATTTTGAAAAATGTTCCTTCAATAAGAAGCTTCTTTAGGGCCTATCTAACTTCTACCTGGTAAGTATGATAAAGGCATGATCTAGTTGCATTTGCTTAGTCTTTGTTGAGTACTATTCGAACAGACTAGTTTGTAGCCTTGAAGCGCCTACCCTAAGAGTTATAGGGGTATCCCACTTTAATATGCCAACTTAAGCCTTACTTGGGCTCCAACACTCTGCTTCGAAACTCTTGACCACTCCTATCCATCTCGCCTCAAATATTTTTAGCTTAAGTATCTACTGCCTCAAACACCTCTACCTTGGCCACCTTCCAGTTGAGACTTATGCTCCTACCTCGTTGGTTTCATAGCGTTAAGTTGAATTCCTTTGAGTTAGATTGATCACGTCTGAGTAGCCTTTATATCTCTTCTCCTTACCTTTGCCTTGGTAATGAGATTGCGGGGTAGTGGTGGTGGTAAGTGTTAACAGGACAATTTAGACATAGGCCACACAAGCTCGATCAAATCCGATGTAACTCATAGCCTAGGCCTCACCCCTGTAGGCTTAAGCTCTACATTGAATGGGCCTAGCCTAGCCAACCTTGTAATAGTTAGAATGTACAAGATAAGGATGAAATAGCTATGTCCTGAATAAGTGGGACATGTCAGGCATAATGACCCCACTCTCCTACACTTGTAGGAAAAGATCTCTCTCGCCAACTGACCTTTAGCTGCTTGTTTCACTCTACTATAAATACTAGGTCACTATTTAAAGATAAACCTCTCTATATTCTGCATACTAAGCCTATGTATTGCCTTTAAGTGTTTTATACTCTCAAGAGCCCACTGTTAACTTAAGTATCGGAGTGGCTATGTTGGACAACCCCCCAACGTCCCTTCACAGTGTATTGTTTTGTAAACCCATTACGTGTGGAGTTTGAACAATTATTGGCAAAAACTTTGTGACAATACTTGTAAGACCCCATCGATGTGGAGAGTCCACACTGGCTTGTCATCACCCAATGGTGCTTCTTCCTTTCCCGTATACTCTACCAAGAAATCAGCTAGCACTTGAGCCTTGTAGGCTGTTCATGGCTAATACTAGATTCTATACGCACTTAATTTCATTGCGTACTTCATCATCTATCCAGACGTGTTAGGTTTCTACAGTATGGTATGCAGTGGTTGATCTGTGAGCACGATGACCTGGTGCGCCTGGAAGTAGGGCCTCAAGTATCGGGTTGTGATGATGATGGCTAGGGCGAATTTTTCTACCTAGGTATACCTGACCTCAAGCCCATGTAGTATATAGCTAACGTAATATACTGGCTTATGTTCTCTTCACTCTGGTTTGACCAGTGTAGAGGAGAGTGCTCAATCACTTATAGCTAGGTAGAAGAATAGGTTCTCCCCCTTAGACAAGCTTAAAGAGGTCCGGTGGATGAGCAAAGAAGTCTTAGAGTTGCTGAAAGGTAGTGGCGTACTCGAGAGTCCATTCAAATCCCTTTGGGTTTTTGAGGATTTTAAAGAACTCCATGCATCTGTTAACATTCTTCGAGATAAATCTGCTCAAGGTAGCTACCATGCCAGTGAGCTTCTATACATCTTGGACTGAGGTTAGAGGCTTCATTCTCCTAATGGTTGTGATCTATTTGGGGTTGACCTCGATATCTCTTTAAGTGACTAGAAATCCGAGGAACTTGCCGGTGCTAATGTTGAAGACGCACTTCTGGGGGTTTAGCTTCATGTCATATGTATGCATTCGGTCGAAGGCTTCTTAGAGATCCTTGATGTGATCGATTGGCTTTTGGCTCTTGATGACTATGTCGTCGACGTATACCTCCACATTACGTCCAATTTAGGGCTTGAACAGCTTTGTTACCATTCACTAGTATGTGGCTCTAGTGTCTTTTAGTTCGAATGGCATCATGGTGTAGCAATATGTACTGTAGTCAGTGACGAAGGAGGCATGAATGTTGTCTTTTTAGTCCATTCTGATTTGGTTGTACCTCGAGATGGTGTCCATAAAACTTAGCAGAGCATGTCCTGATGTAGAATCAACAAGCTGGTTGATCTTAGGGAGGGGGAAACAATCTTTACGGTGGGCTTTGTTGAGGTCGGTATAATTAACACACATGCACTACTTCCCATTCTTCTTCTTAACTTGTACCATGTTTGCCAGCCATGTTGGGTACTTTTCTTCCCTTACGAAGCTGGCTTTAAGCAGCTTTTGTACTTCCTCCTTGATTGCAGCCTGTTGTTTTAGAGCAAAATGCCTCTTTTTCTGTTTGACAGATCGCACTATGGTATCGATGTTGAGGCTATAGGTCGTTAGGTCGAGGGAAATTCTGGGCATGTTCGATGCCAACTAGGCGAACCTATCCAAATTTGCTTATAGGAGGGCAATGATTTCATCCTTTACTTTAGCTGGAGTTTCAATTGCAACTTTTGTAGGGTAGTTAGGTGAGGTTTCAATCTGGATGTCTTCTATTTTTTCTTTAGGCTCGCCCCTCTTAGCTAGCCTCTCCTGCGGGCCTATTTCCAAGGCGAAGACGTCATCCCCTTTGGCTGCCTTAACATATAGCTCTCGTAAGAGCTTCTGATCACATTTGCATACTCTTAACTTAGTTGGGATCGAGAATTTGGCCTTCAAATGCAGGGAGAATGTGATCATCACAAATGCGTTTAAGCTTGGTCTTACTAAGAGTGCATTATAAGGGGAGGGGTAATTGATCACAACGAACTCTACTGGTCGTTGTGCTATGTGGTTGTTATCGCTAAGTTCCATATCTAGCATGATGATGCCTTTGGCTCAAACCATGCTTCCGTTGAAGCCGATTAAATTGTGGTGGTATGGCTTCATCTTTACTAGCAACTTCTTCCTCATTCTCTTATATGTATGGAGGAAGAGTATGTCGGTGGAGCTACTAGTGTCCACCATAATCTTTAGAACCTCAAATTTTGAGATCCTTGTCCTTATCACTAGGGCATCTTGATGGGGTGTATCAACCTCTACAAGCTCTTCATCAAAGAAGGAGATGGAAGTGTCTAACTTCTGTCTCTTCTCGCTTACGACCAATACCTCTAATGGGGCGTTAACCAAGATATTAGTGTTCGGCCTACTCTAAGTGTATGACCCCTTCATGATCACGTTAACAATACCATTAGGGGTACGATTGTTGCGGTAGTCATTATCCTGCTCTACATAGGCATCCTCGGTTCGTTGCCTTTGAGGTGCCTGATCTCCATCATCGACCAAATGGTCGTTGTTCCTTCGATGAGCTACATATTTGTTGAAGAAGCCGTGCTGAATGGTATATTCGATGGCGTTCTTCAACTAGGAGCACTTTTCAATGGTATGGCCATGCTCATCGTGGAACTGATAGTATTTGTTAGAGTTCCGATGATTAGGGTTTCCCCACATTTTCTGTAGCCTTTAAAGTAAGTTTTGGTGTTTCACTTCAAAATATACTTAAGCAATAGGCTTCTTTAAGGGTGTATACCGGGTGTAAATGGAAGAGGGGAGCGGGTTGCACTCGGTTCGGTGCTTCTTCTTATTAAAGCTTTCCTCCTTTAGTCTGCTTGGCATCCTACTGTCAAGGCGATCCTTTACAGACAATATTTCTTTGTCTTGCTTTTCGCTCAATCTTTCTCGATCGGCGTTGTGCTTGGTGCAAATGTTGTCTTCCAGGTCGATGTACTTCTGGGTTGTGTTCCAGAAGTTAGCTAAGGTCTTTGGCTTACTCTTAGCAAACGATCGGAAGAAATCTCCTCAATGTTGGATGTTGAGTTGGGTAGCATGGATAGTGACTCTCTCATCGAGCTGAGGGATCTTGACCACGGCATTGTTGAACTGGGCTACGTAGTCGCATAGGGACTTGCCTTCACTCTGCCTTAATAGGTATAAGGACCTTGTGTCCTTAGATAGAGGCTTGCTAGCCTTGAAATGGAAGCTGAACCTTCGCATTAGCTCATCAAAGGAGCTAATGGAGTTGTTAGGGAGGTGGTTAAACTATGTCTGAGTTGCCTTCTTCGGAGTGCTTGAGAAAGCCTTCCATAGAGTGCTTAGGAAGGCCTTCTACATTATAGCATCCCCATGACCGTGAAGGTTCATGAGGGTATAGAAGTGGAGGAGATGGTCGTCAGGGTCGCCTGTGCCATCATATTGGTTTAGGGACGGAAGTTTGCCATTAAAGGGTAGCACTTTGTCCTGGCACCCTTGGTGAAGGGGGTCTTATTACTGGCGACCAGCTTGGCATCACTAGCAAGCTTGTTCCCAACTGTTTGAAGACCTGCCTTACCATAACATGGAGCTTGTTTAGGTTTGCATCGTCTGTCGAGTGAGCTGGTCATGTAACCGAATGAGCCTACACTCCCTACGAGTCAGCTTCTTGTTCGTTGCTAGCTAGAGTTCGGTCACTAGTAACTAAAGACTTTGTTGGTTGCTGATGCAATAGCAGATCAAGTTGTTGATCCCTTCCATTCTGTTAATGCTACTAGATGTTATTTCACCCAGTGCGGGCATTTAAAGCTTTGGAGTGGTGAGTTTGTACGCTGTGCCGTTCTACTTCATTTGAGTAAGCATAGAGCACCTTGATCTGTGCTGCATACTCCTCAGCTAGGCATTCCACACCCTTCAAGCACTCTTCCAATGCAGCTCTTAGGAGGGGTTGATTATTTCCAAGTTGGTTGTTTACCAACTGTTGATTTTCTTACTCGTTACGTTGAGACATGATGTTGAAAGGATTACTTATGGGATATGTCTGTGTTTAATGTGTTTGAGGTATCAAGCGTAGGAATTTAGTTTCCCATAGATGGTGCCAAATGTTGTCTCAAAGTTCTTGCTGGTAAATGTATGGACTCTGTGCGTAATGGGCTTGTAAAACAATACATAGTGAGGGGACGCTGGGGGGTTGTCCGGTGTGACCACTCCAATACTTAAGTTAACAATGGGCTCTTAAGAGTATTAAACACTTGAGAGTAATACATAGGCTTCGTATGTAGAGTATAGAAAGCTTTACCACTGGGTAGTGACATGATATTTATAGTAGAGTGAAGCTAGCAGTTGGAGGTTAATTAGTGAGAGAGATATTCTCCTGTAAGTGTAAGAGAGTGGAGTCGTTATGCCCAACATGTCTTACTTATTCATGATGTAGCTATTTCATCCTTATCTTGTACATTTTAGTTGTTATAGGTTTGGTTGGGCTAGGCCCATTCAGGTGTAGGGCTTAGGTCCTCGAGTGTGAGCCTTAGGCCATGAGATACGTTGGATGCGATCGGGCCTGTATGGCCTATGTCCAAAGTGTCCTGTCAACAATATACATATATATACAAACACACACATGCATCTCTCAATCAAGTGGTACATAATGGTATGCTCATAAAGCAGAATTTAACAATAATTAAATATCTCAAGCATAAAACTAACTTCTCCTTCTTTTAGTTGACAATAAAGTTTATGCAATAGGAGAAGAGTCTTTCTCTTGCTCTTTGCATGAACAAACAAGTGATTAGATCATTTCCAATATAATTTTGGCACCATGCAATTCATTACTCTAGACCCTCATAGCTCAAATTGCAAAGTTTTATATCTTTGATTAAATATAAAAGTGTTGCATATACTACAAAAATAACATTCAATTTCGTATCATAGATATATGGTTTCCTATTATATGATTTCTTCACAATTTCATTAAGGACAAAACAAGTATTATATTCAAGTATAATTGGCCATCTAGTGATTTGATCGAGATTTCATGTAGAATCGCTAATGCACATAAAATAGTCAAGGATTATATTCTCATACATACGAATTATTAATTAAAAATAATTATAAGATCTCTAAAAACATAAAGACCAAATCACAGAATAAAACTATACAAAAAATCGAAGACGACACTTTGATCTAACAAAAGAACACCCTTTACAAACAAATCAATGATAAAGTTTCAAACTTGAACCAATAAATCTGATCAATGTACCTACAAATCGAGTAATACCCATTAAAAATGAAGAAGAAACAATACTTGGGTCGGTTTGAAAGAACATGAAATAGACTTAAAGTTTTAGTAATGGAAGGGCATGAAATGGACTTAAAAGTCCTAGCAACGGACTTAAAACAATTCGATCTATGTAATTACCGTTAGCACTGTTGTCTATTGTGCTATAGTTAAGCGTTTGCCGTTTGTGTTGAGAGTGACGAGTGAGAGACTCAGGGTGAGAGATTGAGTTAGTGAAGTGCCTTAAGTTTAGGGTTTGTTTTGTTTTGAAAATGTTGTAGCCCAACTCGGCTTATCATGGATTAGCTCACTTAAACTTGTGAGTTAAATAGGTTAGGGCAAAATGGTCCACTTTATACAGGTTGAAAAAGTCCAGCCTAAACTCACTTTTTTAGTAAGTTAAACGGGTTGGACAAGCTAAAACCTAGTCACATACCTCTACTTACACAAAGTTGGATGGCAATTTCGTTAGCATCTACTGGTAGATGCCTCACTTGAAAACTCTTGAGTCAAGACATCCTGACTTTCCATTCAACAATCTCGTCCATATCTAGCCTGACTCCTAGCAAGTGCTCACACAGTTAGGTGAATCATGTGTCATGGTACCAATCATTGATTGCCCATCAATGGGTAAGCTGAGCTATATTGTGATGTCCTATAGAGTCAATCTAATTTCCTTATGCCTCATGTGGAATGTTTTGGTCTCTAGTTTCCATCTTTCCATTAAAGCAATATTTAGTTGTATGAAGGGTAAGTGTACGATGTTGTGGAGTTCAGTCTGATTTAAATATGTATTGATCCTATTGTCTTATACATCGCACATCTTTAAGGATTTTTCGATGATGCCTCCTTTCAATGGTATTTAACTAGATTATTTTCCTATAAAATTCAATTACATTAGATATGAAGAAATTATATAAGCAAGTTGAATGAATGGCATTTTTATTTTGTATACCTCACCTTTCCATATAGCCTTGAATCTGTAGGTATCCTATTGTGTTTAGTATTGATCCATCAATTCGTTCAGGATCCCTCTACATAAAAAAAAAAAAGAGACAATATATGTAAGATTGTTAAAAAATAAATAGGTTGAAAATTTAAAATTAACTATATAATATAACATATTATTCATATATCATAATGAAAAAAACATTTGATAATTTTATAAACCTTATTCTCAGCATGTTCTTATATTTTGCCCTTACTTCCTACATTTGCTATAATAAGATTTTGTTGGTTCTTTCTTGAAATTCATCTCATTGTGATATCAGCTTATTCATGATCTTTTTTTTTTCCCGACCTTATCACATATTAGGTGGATTTTAGGTGTTCTCTCTTCATCCTCTATGTACGTCTATCTCCAAGAGGTTAAAAGGTGGCTTGGTAGCAATCAAGCTAGTTTCCTAGTGAAACCACCTCTTAATTTTATGTAAATAGTTCATTTTCACATGAGCCATGATTGCTAATGTATGTAAGCAGAGTATTTTGAAAGTTTGTCACTTATTACAGCTACATCTATTGTTGAATATGTCAACTCTATTATAGTAGCCAGTTTTCTTGCCATATTTACTCATGTATACTTTTGTTTGCACCTTAAACATTCTAGTTCTCATACTAAATATGATTATTTGGTAGCAAGTAGTTTCCCCTCTCCATCTTTCTATTTTTTTGTTGACCCATTTAAGGTAAGTTTTCTCTTTACTTATAGCTTTAAGTGCCTTATTGCGCCTCTCTTGAATATAGCCTACGAAATTATAAAATTTTTTTAAAACTATGGCTGATATGGATAATGCTGTTGTACCTTTCAAAATTGTACTGTAGCTCTCATTGAGGTTTGTTGTCATTTGATTGTATTTGAAGCCCTCATCATATGCTTGTATCCGCCACTTACTAAGGATCTTTGCAAGGTACTTTGGAGTAGGTGCATGTCCTTTCCTTCTCTCTTCCATACAAAATGCAAACTTACTTTCTTGTGAATAGAAGGCTATTGCAATTACTAGTCTTTTCAAATGGTGATTTTTATATTTGGTGTTCAAATTGCTAGCAATGTATCTTGTATTGGGAATTGCCATCTAATATCTTTATCTTTCATTCTTTTTTTATACCTTCATGTCAGTTTAATATAAAGTAATGCCTTTATGAAAGTAATGAAAGATAAGGATATTAGATAGCGGCCCCTACATGCATAATAGAGAGTGTATATAAGACATGTTGCCAACAACTTCGCACCAAATATAAAAATCACTATTTGAAGTACTTGGTAACTACAGTGGCTTTCTAGGCACAAGAAAGCAAGTTTGCATTCTGTGTGCAATTGCTTGCGACTACTTTGTAAAGATCTCCAGTGAGTTCTGGACATAAGTATACATGATGGTGGCTTTAGATATGGTCAAATGACAACAAATATCAGTGAGAGCTATAATGTAGTTTTGAAAGGTATAAGATCATTTTTAGTATTAGTTGTAGTTCTAAAAATCTTCAACAACTATATAGGCTATTTCCAAAAGAAGCGCAATAAGTCACTTGAAGCTATACGTGGAAAGCTTACCTTAACTGGGTTAGCAAAAAGATAGAAAGATGGAGAGAGACAACTACTCACCAGTAGATAATCACATTTAGCATGAGAATTGAAATGTTTGAGGTATAAACAAAAACATAGATAAGCAAGTATGGCATGAAAGGAGGCCACTGTCATAGAGTTGACATATTCAACAATAAATGTATCTTTAACAAGTGACAAATCTTCAAGACACCCTACCATATGCATAGCAGTTATGACTCATGTGAAAATGGACTTTGTACATAAGGTTGAGAGGTGATTTCACTAGGAAAACCTGTTGGATTACTACCGAGCTAACTTCCAACCTCTTAGAGATAGACACATATGGAAAAAGGGAGAAGAAATGCCAAAAATCTATTTAGTATATGATAAGGTTAAGAAAGAATGAAGACCCCAAATAAGTCCATATCACAATGAGATGGATCTAAAGAAAAAAACCAACAAAATCTTATCATAGCAAATATAGGAAGTAAGGGCATAACATAAGAACATGTCCAAAACAAGGTCTATAAAAATTATGAAATGTTTGTTTCATTATGATATATGAATACTATGTAATACTATATAATTAATTTTAGATGTTCAACCCAATTTTCCCATAATCTTGCATATATTTAATTTTCTCTTATGTAGATAAGACTATTCGATAGATCAGTATTGACACAATTGGATACCCACACATTCCACATGACATATGGGAAGGTTGGGTTAACTCTACTGGACATCATGATACAGTTTGCTTTACCTATTAATAGGTAATTAGTTATAAGTACTATGATAGAATTGCCCCTACACTGTGTGAGCACCCATTAAGAGTTAAGCCAAATATGTGCCAGATTGCTGGATAGAGAATTAGGATGTCTTGGCTTAGGACTCTTATATTGAGGTGTCTACTAGCAGATCTAGACGAGATTTCCATCTAGCGTCACATGAGGATTTACATACTACATTTGATAAGTGGCCTCCTTTTTGCTCATACTATCTTCTAGCTACATCCTCCTCATGTTCTTATTGTTACCAAAGGATTTCCATATAGTACAGGATCGAGCAACTACGATGAGTGGTGCGACAATCTTGTTATAGGTATAAGCATGGAACAAATTCCCTCATCTGGCGCCATAAAGGAGACATAAACATCTACTACATCTTGGCCCACTGGTATACAAGTGGAACAAGTTGCACAAATTCTTATACATGTCTTGTCTTACTATTAAGAGGCTCTTGATTGCTAAACTCCCATATAGTTACGATATACTTATAACTTATAACATTTGAATTATTTCATTTAAAAATTACATATTGATATACGTTTATCTTTTATAGATTTGCTAGATGTCCTATACCCCTAAGATGCTAGATTCGCTACCAAAAATATGTTAGGAGAAGAGAGATATATGGTTGGCTTGTGTCTTCATAATTTGCTTCCATATTGTGGAGATGCACCAACTAGGTAGAGTGATGAGGTAATTTGGGGGGTATACAACAAATTCTAGAAAACCACAACATAGATCTAAATAACATCCACAAGATGGATCTTTAGGGGAAGTCAAATGAAGATTGGGCTAGGAAGAATGCCAATTATATAACCTAATTGTAGGATAGGAGGTAGAGATTAGTTCAGGTCATGCACAATGATACATTATCTAATATGATATATGTTGGCTACTTCGAGTAGTATTATAGAGTGATTCCATGATAAACCAATTGGTTGATAGCACTTTTAGCAACATTGGTAAGTTTTCTATTTAGATCCATCAAATATATCTTGATATTCATATTGTTTTAATGATAAATAACTTAATTACCTTATAATAATGCAGCGGATACATTCACATGCATAGAAGGGACTATAGATGTATAATAGATTGATGCTTTAGTTGTTGTAAGGAGATGTACACTAGAGGGATATGGAGGTATCAGACTAAGTGATCTAGTTTAGTAGGAGTAATAGCCTATAGGGCATCTAATTCGAGAGAGAGGACAGGGATGTGGATGAGGATAAAGACGAGGTTGAGGTTAAGGTTAAACTCAAGATGAGCAACTATAGCCAGTAGACAAGTTTCTTGGTCCTCCTAAAGTTATTGATATAGAGGTTCCTGTAGATGATGATGTAGATCTTCTTATAGATCCTCCTACTACTGATTCTCTTATTGATGCTCTGACAAATCGTACTACATATGATGCCCCATCATTTCAGCTACTAATTGACTACTCCATACTGGATATACCTAGATCCTTGTTATCTATTGTTACTCCCTTTGCTCCCATGAGACTAAGACATCTAACACCTTTAGTTATGGAAGAGGTGAAGAACATTAGGCTAAACTTGAGAGAAGGGGTGAATTGAGTTTTGAGGACAAATTGCAATTCTTTTTGAAATTACTAATTAAATATGATAGCAAGAATGATCAAAATAATGGTAAAACAATAATAAGTGCGGAAATTAAAAGAGATAGGGATAAAGAAGCTCGGATTTAATGTAGAGTTCAAACCGCCCCCTTCTTTCCATAGATATATAATGTCTCCAATCAAGGACTTCACACCACTTTATCAATTTTTCAATCTAAGCTTCAAGAGCTACATAACCACAAACTTGATTACACAAGTTCTATACTCATAACTCTCAACACAAATCACAATCTCAAGTTACAACACGAAACTCAATCTCAAGAATTATTGGTGTAGTGCTTTTAACTCTTAATACTTTGCAACTAATATCTCATAAGCACTACACTTCAAATATCTCTAAGTAGTAGCAAATTAGGGTATAAAAGACAATGAGAATAATAGACAATAAGAGCATAAAGGAATGTTGGAATATTGTAGCAAAAGAGTAGCTCTCCCTTGTCCTTGGTCGGTTTGTTGAGAATTTATATTATCTCATTTAATTCTTTCCGTTATAGTGCATTAAATACTCCAATGGCTAATCGAATCAGACTTATCGATATGCCGGTACCTTGCACTTATCGGTAAGCCGGTAACAAAATACACTACCGGCATGAACACCGGTAACCGGTAACCGGTAACCGGTAAGCTTGTTCCTTGATCAGAAGTAATTTCATCTCCTTATCTAAGTCACTTCATCGTCAAGTCGGTAGTGCTTTGGAACCGTTAACCCGGTAATCCAAATATCTTCTAAAAATATTTTTAACAACCAACAAACAACTTTACTTTGCAATCTAACTTCAAGATCATTTGATTACCATTCAAAAGATTAAATTTCTTATAGAGATAATTGATATATTTAATCATTAAACAAATTAATCAATCTTATTCAATTACCTCAATAAAATCAAATAATATTTAGTTTAATCATCTACTTATTTTGTTTTCTTTAAAAACAATGTGTTTAGATATATACTTTTTGTTTTGTTTTCATCAAAATCAAATAATGAAGCCCAAGTTCAACAATCTCCCCCTTTTTGATGAGGACAAAACTCTTATACTTTAAATGCTCCCCCTCAATCCAGTACTCCTCATAAATTGAGTATTCGGTTTCAATATATTTAGCAACTAAAAAGATTAATGGAATGTTTGCAAAAAGGGAGTATTGATGTGCTTAGGAACTAAGTCTCACTTTTTAATAACCTCACATAAAGAATATATCAATCTTTCAAAGAATTAAGATATATGAAAGTTATAGAATCGATATCATCTTTTAAGTAACTATTATCAATTTAACTTAATATACTTTTTGATACTCTAATAACTTGAATATTTCTCCCCTTTAGCTTGATAAAAAAGAGGAGGATCTAAGCTGTAAAGAGGATTTAAGTCAAAATTTCGACATAATCCTGGCTTAAGCCTTAGGATATACCCACTACAAAAGTGAAATCAAAGAAGCTAAAAATCATACCAAATAAGATCTCCATAATGAATTTATCAAAATCATCTCATACCACATGAAAAGTTCAAAACGTGAGCTGACTAAGAGAAATGTAATAACTCTATGTGGTACATAAGCTATAAGTAGTAAACAGTATAGACAAGCAACATAAGCAATAAAAGCTAAGATAATGGCTAAGGTAAGACAATAGAAAGTAACAATAGTAGTGGCTAATGGCTAAATTTATAACATAAGATAAACATAATAAAGAGCATATACAAAATAGATTGGAAGTTGGCAATTCATGCGGTCGGTAGATCATCATCTTGAGTTGGAGGAGGAAAGGGGCAAGATGGGCAGAGATAGCTTATCTAGAAGTGACTATGATCATCAAGGTGGTGTCATGATGGTGGATGGGGTTTGGTAGAGAGAGAAAGTTGCATGGGGGAGAAGAAGAGAGTGTGATTTGAAGAAGTGAAGGGATTGATGAGAGATTATGTGGATTTAGAAATGATTGATGAGAGAAAATTATGATTTTGAGGATTTGGAGATGGAAGATTGAAGAGAGAGAAGGATTCTAAGGTTTGGGGGGAAGAGAAAGAGGGGTTTTGGGAAGAAGATGGGAAGAGAGAGAAAGGATCATCACTATTTGCGCTTGGAAATAGAGGTATCAGCATGCCGGTAATGTGGGGAGCCGATATGTCGATTATGGGAACAGAATCATTATAAGTTTGTTATAGAAAATAATGTATTGGCATGCCGGTGGTTAGGGGTACTAACATGCCGGTTCTTGGAACAAAACTAACTGTATCTTCTTATCTATTAGGATATAGCAGCATGCTGATAGTTCTAGGTACTATCATGCTGGTATTCTGCAATTCTACAGAGACTTAGGTAAATTCACTTCATTTGTCCAAGTTACTAACTTAAGTTCATTTTAAATGATTTAATGAGTGTTCTAATACTTTAAGTAAGTTTATTTGAGTCCATTAAGGCTTAAGAAACTTAAATTTTAACTTAATACTAAGGATTTAGCCAAATCAAATCCATTGAACAATGTAATTCATGATAAAGTGAAAACGTGCATGCAAAAGAAAAATATGTGCATAGGCATTGAGTTTTTGCATACCAACACTTCAAGCAAATTTCAAATACAAGTTTGAGCATAGTAGGAACAAATTATAACTTTAAGACTACAAATTGTAAAATCACTACTTGAGTTCCTTAATCATTCAAGTGGTTAGAGAGCAAGTAGAGATTCTTTCTCAATGTTCAAGAGGAGTTCATGCTTCAAACATGTTAAAAGATATTAAGAGACATAAAAGATATATGATCAAGCCAAGAAACATCCATATAGGTAAGAAATGCTCTAAATTGGCAAGAAAATGCTCCATATTGCACTTAGAACCTAAAAAAGGTCTAGAGAGGTCAAATATACACGAAATTCAAATTAAGCTAGTTTGACTATTCAAATATGATTTAGAGATGAAAATAAACATGTGAGGCTCGATTTTGAGCACATAAACTAGTGCATAATAAATTTGTGCATATATGAAGTTAGATAAGCATGAATGACTTCAAGTGTGCTCAAAACATGTTAAATGCTATGTTTTATGTGTGAAATCTATATAAGCATATTTCTTAGGTCCAATTGAGGGTGAAAAGTTGACATCTCAACAACATTAGCAAGATTTAACAAGAATTAAGTCATTAATTACTAGAAAGTTCATTATTAATCCATGCAAATGTATGAATGACTAATTTTGAGCAATGAGGCTTAGTTATCACAAAATTAATACTTCAAGAAAGTTTTAATAATCATATTTAAGTATATTAGAAGGAAAATATCACAACAATGATTCAAAAGTCCTAAAATCATCACTTGAAATTATTAAAATCAACTATTAAATACAAATTAAGCTTAATGATACGCATACACACTAAATCAAATTTGTAATAATTTGATACTTTAAACAAGTTTCAATAGTCCCTACAGATACAAAGATGATATGATCAAAACATATAGCATGCAAATGGGCAAAATAATCTCATGATTTTCTAAACAACAATAAGAGCCTAATTTGGGTCTAAAGGAGTCAAATTTATACAAAAACAAAAATAAGCCAAATTAATCACTTAACCACAATCTATAGATAGAATTAAACATGTGGGAATTGGATTTGAACATGGAAGTAGAAACATGGCAAAATTATGCGCATATAATCCTAAACATATATGAGTAACTTCAAATGTACACAAAATGTATGATATTTGTAATTATTCATTTCAAACAAGATTTAAATGTGTATTATGACATAGAGTTTGAGCATGTTTTGCAACTAGCAATTGCAAAAACATTAGTTAAGTCCCTAAATGCTTGTGTAAGCTCAAATATGGTTGAGGATATATCAATTATGCATAGTTTTATAATCAAATCAAACCAACCATTCAAGCATAAAATATTAGCATATTTAAACATATGGGAACTTATAGTTGTCACTGAAATCAATAGATGACAAAAATATACATAATGAAACCTAAGTAAGCATAGAGAACTTCAAGTGCATACAAAATATCTTAGTTATTGTATAGAGACTACTCGAATGAGTTTTTTAAATCAAATACCATATTGGAGGCATTTTGAATTTTCTTTGAGCATTCTCCATTTAAGTTTCTTGAGTTGCTTTCACTTAAAGTTACTACAAAAATATGTGATTGCTTCTTTGGTACTTATGTAAGTTTGGATCCTTTGTAATTAGTAGCAATGATATGTCCTTGTCCTTTTAGGACCCAAATCATCTTGCCTTTATGATTCAAATTGATATTGTGAGGTATTGTACACATATGTGCAATATGGCCATATCTACTGCAATAATTATAAGTCTTAGCTGTTGCTTTTACAAAGTAACTTTTGTAAGATTTGTAAATATATGCCCTGCTATAACCAATTCTAGTTTTATTCAATCCTTGTCTTTGAGAGCCAAGGACCTTATCTAAATTCTTTTCTTTGTTCACGAACTTAGTTATAGTTTGTTTTGAATCATCTAGGCTAGACTTCAAGATAACATTTTCAATTTGAAGTTCTCTTAGCCTATTAACCATATTATCCCCATTTTTCATGTTATCAAGTTTTGTTTCAAGAGAATTACATTTTTCTTTCAATTGATCATTTTCTTTAGCCAACTCCTCATTCTTAAGATTTAATGCTTCATTGTTTCTATTTAATTTATCAACTTCTAATCTTAAGTACTAATATCCTCCTCTAAACTTTTTTTGACATCATTCACTATATTATATTCATTTCTAAATAGAGCAAATTTACTTCCTATTTCAATCATCATTTGTTTCGTTATCTTGTTTTTTTTTTTTAAACCTTAATAAATTCTTTAAGTAACTTATCATATATATTTTTGAGCTCATCAAATGAAGAATCATTAGAAGTAAAGCATACATCATTATCCAAGCTATAAAGCAGAATTTCCCATTTGAGTCACTTGAATCGCTATTATACCAAGTTGCCATCATAGCCTTTTTCTTTGCTCATTTCTTAGCTTTCTTACTATTTGAGCAATATTGTTGAATGTGACCTAGTTTTTTGCAATTATAGCACTTAATTATTTCCTTCTTCTCCTTTCTTGACCAAGATATATCTTCATCCTTGTCTTTCATTAATTTCCTATTGAACTTCATGAACTTTTTCAAATTTCTTTTGATTGTAGCCACTTCATCATTGTCTTTACTTTCATCACTACTTGAGCTCTCATCGGTTGCCTTTAAAGCAATTGTTTTCTTCTTGGATTCCTCTCCTTACCTCTTAACCATCTCATGAGTTTTAAGAGTTTTAAGAGTTTCAAGAAGTTGCTCTTTTGACATTTCATTGAGATCGTGGGCTTCCTTGATTGCAGTTCTCTTAACTTCCTAATCTCTTGGCAAAGACTTAACAATTTTAGAATTTATTTCAAGGTTAGTAAATGTCTTTCTAAGAACACTCAAAGGATTGATGATATGGATAAACCTATTATGCATCTCATTAATTGTTTCATTTGGATCTATCCTAAAGTTTTCAAATTGTCCACATAATAAGTTTATTTTTATATCCATTACTCTACTGGTTCCTTCATATATGCTTTGTAGTTCATCCCATATCCCTTTAGCACTTTTACATATACATATTCTATTGAAGTCATTTTCATTTATGGCACAATGCAAAATATTCATAGCAACTTCATTTAGATCAAGTAATTTTCGATCATCATTCAAGTAATCTCTTTTTTCTTTTCCTTTTATCTTAAATGGTCCTTGGTTAACAACATGCCATAATAGTCAATTTTGAGCTTTTAAGAATATAGACATCTTACATTTCCAATATAGATAGTTGCTACCGATTAAGAGAGGAGGCCTATTAATTGCTTATCCTTCTAAAAAGCCTAATGCATTAGATGCCATGATCTCTAATATGTGATTAAGCAAGTGATTAGAGATTAGCTTTGACACCAAATGAAGAACACTAGGCTAAACTCAAGATGGGGGGTGAATTGAGTTTTGAGGACAAATTGCAATTCTTTTTGAAATTACCAATTAAATACCATAACAAGAATGATTAAGACAATGGTAAAACAATAATAAGTGTGGAAATTAAAAGAGATAGGGATAAAGAAGATCAAACTCGAATTTAACATGAAGTTTGGACCATTCCCTACTCTTCATGGATACACAATGCCTTCAAGCGAAGACTTCACACCACTTTATTGATTTCTCAATCCAAGTTTCAAGAGCTACACAACTACAAACTTGATTACACAAGTTTCATACTTATAACTTTTAATACAAATCACAATCTCAAGTCACAACACAAAACTTAATCTCAAGAATTATTGGTATAGTGCTTTTAACTCTCGATATTTTGCAATTAATATTTTACAAGCACTACACTTCAAATCTCTCATTGTATTAGCAAATTAGGGTACAAGAGACTATGAGAATTATAGACAATAAGAGCATAAAGGAATGTTGGAATATTACAGCAAAAGATCAGCTCCCTCTTGTCCTTGGTTGAGTTGTTGAGTATTTAAATCATCCTATTCAATTATTCTCATTATAGTGCATTAAATGCTCTAATGACTAGTTGAATAAGACTTCGGCATGCCGGTACCTTGCACTTACTGGCATGCTGATACCTTGCACTTATCGGCAAGTCGGTAATAAAATACATTACTGGCATGAACACTGGCAAGTGAACTGGCAAGCTTGTTTCTTAATTAGAAGTAATTTCATCTCCTTATCTAGGTTACTTCACTATCAAGCCGGTAATACTCTGGAATAGTCAACTTAGTAAGCCAAATATCTCCTGAAAATACTTTTAACAACTATACTTTGTAATCTAACTTCAATATCATTTGATCACCACTCAGAAGATTAAATTTCTTGTAGAGATAATTGATATATTTAATTATTAAGAAAATTAATCAATCTCATTTAATTATCTCAATATAATCAAATTATACTTAGTTTAATTATCTATTTGTTTTGTTCTCTTAAAAAATAACATGTTTAAATATATACTTTTTGTTTTGTTCTTATCAAAATCAAATAATGAACCCTCGGTTCAATAAGAGGAAGTCACATAGATATTTCTTAAATGATGTAATGTTTACTTACAGGTATAATTGTAATTTGTATAATATCTAGATTACTAATTTGATTTAATAACCTCTTGCAGGTGGAACCTTGATAAATTTCATTAGATGTATCAACCGATACATCATAGGTTGGAGATACAATGAAAAAATACAAGAGGAAGTGTAAAGGGACTTAAAATATATGATTTGTATATGATTGAATACAAAGTTGACTTAGATATGATAAAAAAATATTCATGCAATATATATTTGTTACTTAATAGTAATGATATGTATATATTTTTCTTCATATATCATATTTATTACCTACTTATCAAAGTTGTTATAACTAATCGATTGAACGGATAGATTGATTAATCTTATAGTGTTTAAGGATGGAATGGGGATGAGAATTCTAGTTGGAGCTTTATGGAGTGAAAAGTTAAATTTGATATGTTTAATGGTTGAATAAGAACAAAAAATCCAGTTAGAGCTCCTAGTAGTGATAAATTGAATTTTATATAAGTTTCTTGGTTGATATGATATGAGTAGAGTTACAATTACTTAAAATCAACTAAAATGAACTATGAGGTGACTTTACACAAATAAATGTTAGTATTAGGAAGGATAGTGCGTAAATCACACTTTTAAAGTGTGATATAATTCAGATAGTATTGACATCGTATTTTAGAGATGCAATATAAGTAGAAATGTACTATAACTAAAGATGTGATATATGTATATATAGTTATGTCACATCTAAGGATTAGTATATTGGTAATATTTTTGGTATAATTTATATTCGTATAATATTTATTAATTTTTCAGGTGGAAACACAAATTGCTCTCACTTTTATGTAATTTTCTTTCTTTTTTTTTTTTAACATGTCGATACGTATTACACCAAGTTTTTAATCTTACTAAATTGGACATAGGCTCTAAATAACCAAATATTTTGATGCTTGAATTTAACTAAGTAAACAATTCAAGTCAATTAAACTTCAATTTAATTTTGTTTTTAGCAATATATCTCTTAGTGTAATATGGATGGACTTTGATATAACCACCAACAATAATCTTGGATGTTTGTTCCTTATAGCTAAATTGGTGTCTCAATGGTGCTCCCTAGAAGTTGCATTATTTACAGATTGTTTCTATCACATCGGTGTTTGAGGGATAAAGTTTTGGAAACAGCAAATATTCACGCCAATAATCTTGTGTGGTCAGAATGAATAAAGCAATAAATGTTGTTATTATGTGAATAGCTAGTTATCCGTTGACTCGCACTGAACAATTTGATTTCTTAAGTTATAAATTGTATATGTTTATATGTTGCTCGATTATTTTAATTTCAATGTGCATTTATGTACTTAATAGTGATACATACGATTATCGCGAATTCATTTCCAACCCTCTCGTCCAGTCCTAGATAGTTAGGATACATTTCGAAACATAGTCATATTTGTTGAAGCCACATTTTAAGTTTCTTTTAGTTGTTAAGTCAAAAAATTTGATGCTATATGGATAGATCTGTTACGCTTTAGCTCTGTTAAGTGTCAGGAATTCGGTTAAGAAAAAAAGAAAAAAGAAAAAAGATATTTTCTTCGAGACGATGTGGTCTCTTGATATGTAGAAGTGATAGAACTTGGTCAACATGATCCTTGGGCTTATGTAGACTTGCTAAAAGTCGTATGTCACGTGCAGATGGCTGAGCTGAGTGGTGGAAACGGGTAACTAAAATTCGGTGCACAATTCAACTATACTCTATATCTTCCTTGTTAGTTTAAATTACAAAAACAGGAACCGGCTAAGCCATTTATTTATTTATTTTTCCTTTCCTTTGTTTTCCTCCATTCCCCATTGAGTTTATATCGTAGGGCTTCGGCCAAAAAACTTGTCCATTAATCAATCAAAATTGCACACATTCCTTTTCGGTATTAAGTCATTAATGTGCAAAAACATTAAATTTATTCATTTACTTGGTGATATGTATGTAAATGAAAATATTACTATCATTATAAAATATTATAATGTTGGAAGTAAATAAGGTAGTATTATTACCCTTACATGAAATGATTATAAAATCACACAATAAAATAACTAAAACATAGAAGTTGTAGTGTTATTTATCTTAATGTTTTCCATAAACCATAAAATTTTCCAAGTAGTTATATGACTTGTATTACAATCACTATTATTGCGTGGTTTTCTTTAAAAAGCAATTATTAAAACAAGTGATCGGAGTTAAGTTGATCATAAAAGTTAAGAATTAAAGAGGGATGATGGTGACTATTGCTTCGATATAATACTGATTTCAATATTGATGTTGTAAAATAAAACACATGAAACTATGGTCTAAATCATGAAAAATATTTACTGTTAAATAAGTATTACAAACTATGTTGTCACCTTTTTTGTATCAAAATATTGTATTGAGTACAGGTATATACTTATTGTCTATATCTTCCATATATTTTCTCCATTCCTTAATCTGTTTCATGTCAGCCATTTTGTTTTACTTCACCATTAGTAAAGTCTTTAATAAGTGATATAGATGCTCATAAAAGCGTATAATATGGAGCAAATTGGGGAACTGAAGAAAATATATGTAAGATAAGGTCGACAACCACTTTGATGCAGTTGATATAATGAAGCACCAAGAAAAGAGATGGTAAAATAAAATTGTGGATATTTTCCATATAGATATCACCAGTGTATTGCTTTTGCTTCCTATACAATCGAGTGTTCGATAGATTTGAAGACTTCTCTTTTAGTCCCTTTGTAGCATTTCTATCATCCTCCAATTCCATGAGGGGGAATCATTTTTAGCATTCAAATGATTGTCAAATTCTCGAAACTGCTTAGCAAAATTACCAATTACGATATCTTTTTGACGACTAATGTCATTTCATCATACATTGTAATTTTCTTATTCGAGAATTTCTCATGATTAGGAAGTACCAAATAAAAACATATAAAAATAAAACAATTTAAATAATAGACAATTATTAAATAAATAATTATTTAAATAAAACCAAAAGAAAACATTAGAAAAACTTACGGTCATTTCTACATTGAAAACCTTCTTGTCTGGAGTAATCATCTTTAGCTCATTATTCCATCTAAAATTGCTCTTATTTTTAACTTTTCTATGGTGGCCCATGTATTTTTTATAATACAGAGATGATTCTTTGCAATATTTGCAAGGCAACTTGCCCCAAATTTTTCACTGATTGTATTTACCACTCGAGCAAAAGACGATGGTATGAAAATAATTGAAGGTCTGTTGCTTTTAAGTGCTTCATCTACTAAAATTTTCAGCATTAAGTCTCCCATTGTTCTAGACCACCTGAAGTTTTCAAATTTCATCTCCTTGTCAATAATACCATTCCGTTCTTGTTCATTGTTTTTAGCCAATGCTACAACAGAATAAAAGTAACAGCAACCATGCTAGTAAAATTCAGACAGAAATTAATAAACAAGTAAATAAGTTAGATTTTATAATTTATTGTCCTTAAAGAAGAACTAATAGTAACACAAACCGTTTGCAAAAAGGAAATTAAAACAAAAAAATTGAACTTCATTATGTGCATATGAGACACAAGTTCACTAACATAAAGTTCATTTATGATAACATGTCACCAAGCACATGCATAATCTTAAAAATACTAAAATTTGAAAAAGAAAATTGAAATCTAAGTCATTACTCTATTCTATCATGGAATCTATACTGATTTTTTTTCTCCAGCAATATTTCTTCTTACATAAATTAGAAGACAATTAGCAAGAAATTCATCTATCTTATTTTTCAAAACAAGGAAATAATTCATAAGTTGCCATATTAATTTATATTTTCCTGGTAGAAATTAGAATAAAAAAAAGGTTTAGAGATTTAAAAAATATTTGATTGGAAAAATAATTATTTTTAAAGTCAAAACATGAATGAACATTGTTGAACCTAGGGTTCATTATTTGATTTTGAAAAGAACAAAACAAAAAGTATATAATTAAACTTATTGATTTTGATGAGAACAAAACAAAAAGTACAAACGAAGAAAGTAGCCGAGTAAGAGATACAAAGATAAGCTTATTATGTGGAAAATTTGAAAACTTTATAATGGATTCAAGCGAAATTATTGATGAGATGCATAATAGATTCATCAATATCATCAATCCTTTGAGTATTCTTGGAAAGATATTTACTAATCTTGAAATAAATTCTAAAATCCTTAGGTCTTTGTCAAGAGATTAAGAAGCTAAGAGAACCACAATCAAGGAAGCTCATGATCTTAACACAATGCCAAAAGAGCAACTCCTTAGAACTCTTAAAACTCATGAGATGGATAAAAGACAAAGAGAAGAATCTAAGAAGCAACAATTACTTTAAAAGCAACCAAGAAGAGCTCTAATAGTGATGATGATGATGTGGCTATGATCACAAGAAATTTCAAGAAATTTATGAGGTTTAATAAGAAATTGGTGAATGGCAAAGATGAAAACACATCTCGGTCTAGAAAGGATTAGAAGGAAGTAATCAAGTGTTACAATTGTCAAAAATTGGGTTATATTCAACAATATTGCCTAAATCTTAAGAAAACCGAGAAACAAACAAGGAAAAAGGCTATGATGGCAACTTGGAGTGATGGTGATTCAAGTGACTCAAATGGGGAAATGTACTTCATGGTCATGGACAATGAGATATGTTCTACTTCTAATGATTCTTTATTTGATGAGCTCAAAAATATGTATGATGAGTTACTTAAAGAATTTATCAAGGTTCAAAAGAAGAATAAGATGATCAAACAAATGATGTTTGAAATAGGAAGTGAATTTGATCTATATAGAAATGAATATAATAAAGTGAATGATGTTAAAGAAAGCTTAGAGGAGGATAATGAGTACTTAAGATTAAAAGTTGATAAATTAAATAGAAACAATGAAGCATTAAATCTTAGGAATGAGGAATTGAAAGAAAAGTGCAATTGTCTTGAAACAAAAGATGATAGCATGAAAAATGAGGATAATATGATTAATAGGCTAGGAGAACTTCAAATTGAAAACGCTATCTTAAAGTCTAGCCTAAATGATTCAAAACAAACTATAACTAAGTTCGTAAATGGAGAAAAGAATTTAGATAAGCTCCTTGGCTCTCAAAGGCAAGGATTGAACAAAACTAGAGTTGGTTATAGTAGGAAATATATTTATAAGTCTTACAAGTCACTTTGTAAAAGCAATAACTAAGACTTGTAACTATTGTGGTAGATATGACCATATTGCACATACGTGTGCGATACGTCGTAATACTAATTTAAATCATAAAGGTAAAATGACTTGGGTTCCAAAAGGACAATGATATATTATTGTAACTAACCACTAAGGACCCAAACTCACATGGGTACCAAAGAAGCAATCACATGTTTTTGTAGGAACTTCAAGTGGGAGCAACTTAAGAAACTTGAATGGAGAATGCTCAAAGAAAATTCAAAGTGCCTCCAACATGGTATTTGATTTAAGAAACTCATTCAAGTAGTCTCTATAGAATAACTAACATATTTTATGTGTATTTGAAATTCTTTATGGTTATTAGGCTTTCATGTGCACACTTTTGCCATATCTTGATCTTCATGTCAAATATGTGTTCACGTGTATTTGATTGTGCTAATATTTCATGCTTAAATGGTTGGCTTGATTTGATTATCAAATTATGCATAATCAATATATCCTCAACCACATTTGAACTCATATAAGTATTTAGGGATTTAACTAGTGTTTTTGCAATTACTAGCTTTGCAAACCGTGCTTAAACTCTTATCATGTCATCATATGCATATAATTCTTGCTTGGAATGGATAATTGCAAATATCATACTTTTTGTGCACATTTGAAGTTTCTCATGTATATTTAGAATCATATGCGCACAAATTTGCCATGTTTCGATTTCCGTGTTCAAATCCAATTCTTGCATTTTAATTTTGTCCATAGATTGTGGTTGAATGATTAATCTGGCTTACTTTTGTTTTTGTGCAATTTTGACTCTCCTAAACTCCAATTAGGCTTTTATTGTTGTTTGGGAAGTCATGTGATCATTTTGTCAATTTACATAGTGTATGTCTCAATCATGACACCATTGTATCTATAGGTATGGTTGAAACTTGCTTAGAGTGCCAAATTATTATAAGCTTGATTTATTGTGTATGTATGTTATTAAGCACAATTTGTATTGAATAATTGATTTTGATGATTTTAAGACCTTTGAATCCTTGTTGTGATATCTTCCTTCCAACATGCTTGAATATGAGGATGAAATTTGCTTAAAGTATTGATTGGTCATAACTAAGCCTCATTGCTCAGAATTAGTCATTCATACATTAGCATGGCTAAATAATGAACTTTCTAGCAAATAATAACTTAATTTTTGTTAAATCTTACTAATATTGCTGAGATACCAACTTTTTACACTCAATTGGATTTAAGGAACATGCTCATATAGATTTCATATATAAAACATAGTATTTAATATGTTTTGGGTATACTTGAAGTCATTCATGTTTATCTAAGTTCATATATGCACAAATTTATCATGTATTAGTTTCCCTACTCAAAACCAAGCCTCACATGTTTATTTTCATCCTTAAATCATGTTTGAGTGGTCAAACCAGATTCATTTGAATTTCGTTCATATTTGACCTCTTTAGACCCTTTTTAGGTTCTAAGTGTAATATGAAGCATTTCTTACCTATATGGATGTTGCTTGGCTTGATTATGTATCTTTTATGCCTCTTAATATTTTTTAACATGTTTAAAGCACGAACTCATCTTGAATATTGAGAAATGATCTTTACTTGCTCTCTAGCTACTTGCATGATTAAGTAACTCAAGTAGTGATTTTATAATTTGTTGAGCCTTAAAGCTATAATTTGTGCCTACTATGCTCAAACATATATTTGAAATTTACTTGAAGTATTGGTGTGCAAAAACTTAATTTGCGAGTGAGTTTTTTCTACAACTTATTAATTTCTCTCAGTGGCATTGGGTTCAGTATGATCTTCCGATCATTCTTCTCGAACATGTACGTATTCTTGTAGTTGTCATAGATAACTCTCCTATCAAATAGCTACGGCTTACCTAACAATACGTGGGAAGCATACATGGGCAATACATTCAAGAGAATCTGGTCAGAGTAATTCCCTATAGTGATCGGTAGTAGTATTTGTCAAGTGACATATAGTGCTCCTTTCTCACTCAACCAGTGCAACTTGTACGGCTTTGGATGTGCAAAATTGGTAACTTCAATTTTGAAATAAGATTAGTCGATGTCACATTAGTGCAACTTCTACCATCCATAATGAGGGCATATACTTGATTATTCACCTTACAGGTGGTATGAAACAAATTCTCTCTCTACTCTTCCTTTTGTAAGGATTCCATGTTCATTGTATGTCAGACAACTATGATAAGCTAATCTAGGTCCTCAACAAGCACGTCCTCTTTAATCAGTTCTTTCTTAGCATTTTCTTTCTCAGTAGTGATCTCCTTCTTAGGTTCATCATTTGTATTGTTTACCTCCGAGATGTCTCTCTTAATCACCATAGTTCTTCAGTTTAGGCATTGAGCGGCCATATGTTCAAACGCTTGGTATTTAAAGTATTTAATCTAACTCATCTTCCTACCTGATCCTTGCCCCCTTCTCATAAGTGCAGGTTAGCACATCACTGTTAGGTTAGCCTTTCTACTTGGCTCGGACATCCATCTTTTGGCTCAGTTCAATACTCAACCAAGCTCGGTAATTCACCTGTCCAAGTTAGCAGGTTAGCTAGTTTGCATCTTGGTTGGCATTCAGCTCCTTTTTTGCCTCTTTACTCATTGGGTTATTCTAATGGCTTCATTCATTGTGGTAAATTGTTAGAGTTCCACAATGTCTCGATTTTCACCTCTCAACCCAGTAATGAACTTAGAGACTGTTCGAGCTAATGGTTCCTCCACTTCGCAATGGATCATAAGCATTTGAAATTCTTGAACATATTCGTCAATAGTCCAACCTCCTTATCTTAGTTTCTGAAGCCAAGTGAAAGTATCCTGTAGATAAGTTTTCGACATAAATTTATTTCTGAGTATTCTCTTCATTTTAGGCTAAGCATTAATTTCTCTTTAGCCTTTACGTCTCATCATCATCTGAAAATCCTTCCATCACATGGCTGTATATCTAGAGAACTCAACAGTAGCAGCTCTCACTTTCTCAAAATCCTTGTACTAATAATATCCAAAAATACGCTCCATTATTTCTTCTCATTCCAAATACTTGTTAGCATTCTCAGATTCATTGAAACTCGGAATCCGAAGTTTCACATGGTCAGTTGCTTTAGGAACTGTAGCTCGCTCTTTGTCAAAATACTCTTCCTCGTACTCTTCATAAAGTTCTCTCAAGTTTATCATTTGTCTTACTCATCCGCCTACTCCTTTACCTCGAACGGGTCGAGTTAGGTTTTGACCTCTAACAAGTTGAGTAGCTTATGGGATATTTTGCGTAGCTTCAATTGGTTGGCAAGCCAACACATGAACAACTCAGGTCAGATCTACTAAGAGGTTAGCCACCTCATTAAGTCTCTCATCAGTATTTCTCTGCATTCCCTGAGACTGTTATCCATGTGGACAACTCTACTATTGTCGTCTTTAATACCAATGTTTACACTTGAGTCAGTCATTTTCTCTATAGATTCAAAGCTCAAACAAACACTTTAGGAAATTAACAGCTAGCAAATACAACAATTAAGATGAACACAATAACTTACTTTGTTTCACATGCATAAAACATAGTATAAATAGAACTTCGAAAACAAGCTCTAACTCAAACAAAACCTTCACTTTGATACTAAGATATAGCGAACTATGACCAAAAACAGACAAAGTCGGTCGCTAGATGGGTCCAAGCTTATAGAAAGATTGAAGAGGAAGTGATGGGGAATATGTAAAAAGGGTAAATGCAAATGAAAGTAAGCATAAACCGATGAATAGCTCTAGATGATATGACATACCAATGGAACTTCCGAGGACTCACAGCACAATTTGATATGATGCATGAATTGGTTAGGTGAGGTTACTCGTTACCAAGCCTTGTTTAAAGGTTAGGATAAAAGCGATGCCGAGAGTAAACAAGCGATGTTTACGTAAGGAAGGAATACTCAAGTGTATTAATATTAATCTGATGTTTTTACAGCTACAAATACATGGGCATTTATACCTATAAGTTAAGGCAACTTGCCTAAAAGAAAAAAGACAAAAAAGATATTTCCTAAGGAAGTAATGTACAAGATATAAAAGCATAAAAATGAATATTAAAAAAAAACAATTATTAGTATAACGGATTTTACACATGATTTTGTACACGTGGCGATATTGTATTGGCGAAGCCGTTAAAAGATATGGACAAAGAAGTATGGACAACTTGCTTGTCTGAGCAGGGGTAGCTTAGTTAGTCTAGAGTCTCACTATCTTGGCTTATTTGTAAGGGAGATGCTGAATCATTGGTTGGCTTGAGTGTAAGTGAGTAATCTATAACTCGATGCACTATAGAGAGATGGGCAGTCATTCGGCTCAGTATAAAGAGTGACTCGGTAAGGAAGTACTCGGCTTCGGCAGGAAAGTACTCAGCCTTGATAGGAGTTGCTAGAGCAGGAGAATCCACCTTGTTAGGCCTTCCAATACTCAAGCTCGACTGCAAGTCAAAAGCTTAATAACTTGATTCCTATCATCTACCTTAGATCATTTTCAAACGAGACTCCATTAAGAACAATGCATCGTAAGGATCATCGGGGTTGCTCCCTAGAGATCTAACACTTCAGACCCCTAGGATGAGCCAAACACAAGCAAGAAAAAGATACATAAACCAGATACATATTTAATTTATTTAATCTTTGTTATCTTAACACTCACAAACAATAAGCAAGTGTTACGGACCTGGGTATTTGGAGTCCATTATTGACGAACCAAGTCTAGCTTTAAATCTTAGAAACAGTAGATACTCATTAAACTTCTTTAAATATTGAATAAGCGATTTCTTTTAGTTAAAACTCGCTTTTAGACCGTTTAAATTTCCTTAAATTCACTTAATGATACATTGAAGGGGTTTACTTTAGAGGTAACAAAGGAATAAAACAAAAAGAAGAGCAAAAACTCAACTTAATGGACCAAAGCCTATGATATGATTAGGGACATGATCATGTCTTTTTGGCCATATAACTTATTGAGTTATACTTCACTACTATAAGGGACTTGACCAGGGATATGGTCATGGTCATGTAACTTTCTTGTCTACTAGCCAACGTTACCTATTGTAAGGGACACGACTAGGGATGCAGTTGTGTCTTTTAATCGTGTAACTTTCTGTTTAAAACTTTTTTTCTTTTTCACCTAAAACCATTCTAAACCCATTTTATCCTTCAACACCTCAATACATGGATTAAAACACCCCTTAATTTATAGAAAACTCAACTCCACAACATAATCTCATCAACAACGCCTTTTAGGTTTCACATTTTTGTTTCAAATTAATACTACCTAATAAATTCTATCACTATAATATTTAACTAACGAATATCTCCTAAACTTGTTAAAAGAATAAGGATAATAGAAATTCTATGGAACACAAGACGCATACCTTAATTTTGGCAATCTTTTAGAGTTTCTTATTTTTTCCTTAATCAACTATGTACAATCTTAAAAGATCAATATAAAAATTCTTAATCTCTATAAAGAAATTTAAAATTCCGCAAATCAGATTTTCACTTACCAATGTTTTTTTAGAATTGCATAGATTTTATATTTTCCTTCTTCATGTAGCTATTCTTACTATACTATAAAACAAAATCTCACATTAATTCAAAATTTTTCCTCTTTAAAAAAAGAATAACGGCAGAATTCTCCCTTATCTTGAGGGTTTCGAAGTTTATAGGAGGCAAGTCCTATTCTATAGTACATAATGAGTCAATTTGTATACTAATTAGGTTAAGACTAGGTTATCTTTGCAATTTTGTTAATACCATTTATTAAACTACGGCTTAAGACTTTAATACTTCTAGCTCAAAACTTAATTATCTTTAATTACTTTTATGACTTTATTCTTTTATATTCTTTTTTTTTTCAGGGGTATTACACCTTATCTCTTAGAAATTGAAAACCGTAATATTTAAAATGTACACGCAGTAGAAAAATGAGTAGAATATATACCCGGAAGCTGTTGTTTTGTAAGTGCGAAGATTGAGGAGAGAGAACCTGGAGAAAACGAGAGAAGTAATAAAAAAAAAAAAAATTGCATAAAAAACTATGATTGGTCAAACATGTACCTTAGCTTTATAAATGGGCTCTTGGAAAATGGCATACCGTCTTAAAAATGAAATGCTGTTTTCACTAAGGAACGCGATATTCACTTTTCAACGGGACTAGATTTTCATTTACTGGCAAATGATTTTCCACTTAAGTGCAATATCTTTCCTTAAACAAACATTAAAAGTTACACAAAAGGACCTTGGGAGATTAATTTGTATCAAACGAACTGGACCTTAGTACGTGTTAATTTCAAAGCATCATTGACGATGGGTAGAGTTTTCTTGAATACGAGTAATGTCCATGTCAATGTCCATTCTAATCGTATTTGCTATATATGAGCATAACTGCAAAAAGTGAAATATACATTACGGATTATTCGTACATGATAACATGTGGTTGCCGGTAACATGGATCGGGTACTATTTAAGTATACAAAGACTCAATGATCATGGGACAATGGGTATAATCTCCCCTTATAATCTTGAGTTAAGGATTTAATAGTTCCATTAGTATTTAGGAATTCAATACTACGTATAAGGTTCACTTCACATGTCACCATTGGATACTCAATAATAAACTCCATAGGAGTAACACTCCCGGCTACAAAATATGACACCATGTAGAATGAAATAAAATATTCACCCCCGCTACTACAACTCCAATTGCATGTAAATCCAAAATATTAAGTGAACTTGGCTCTATCATAAGGACAGCAATCCTTAAATCAAGTAGTTTTCATATGATAGAGTCAAATTGTGACTCACTACATCCATTTCATCTGCTATGTAACAGTGACGAAAAAGTTAAAAAATATGCAAATATGTAATACATGCCTCATTTTAATTAAAGCTTTTCTTTAATACTTTTTAAAAGTGATAAACCATATCCACAACAGTTAGCAGCATAAGTACTATGATAAATCAACATCCAATAATGTTCTAATATATTAGAGTTTTCTGAAGTAATCCACAGCAAATCAATCACATACATAACCCGTATCTCAATCACACAAATCCATTTAAATATCTCATTTGAAGTATCACTAACTATAGATACATACAAGTAATAATTATCGTAGATACTCACATTGCCATATATTTTAACATAATAATCCTCCGAAAATTCAAGTGAACAATCGAAATCAGCTAAAATAATTCACAAATATCAAAAGAAGAAAGGTGATAAACTATGTAAAGTTTACATAAAAGGCTTTAGTTTTTCCGTTTAAGGTCCTTCTTGATGCCTTTCCTTAATAAGTTAGATTATATTCTTAGTCATATCTTTGATGTAAAGAGTCCATTGTTATCTGGTACAAATTATGTTTGGGTCATCATAATCCTTTTCATGGCCCTCCGATCGTAAAAGTTCATGAGTCCTGTAATGGTCTTTGTCCTTTTGTTTGGGTTTTCCAATCCTTATGGTAGTTCCAAATGTCATAAAGAAGTAAACTCTATAAATTTAATTTTTTTGGGTATCGAAACAATTTAAATATTATAGGTAATTATCCTAAATCAGTGGAGTCGATAAATTTAAAACTGATTAAAATTTTAAATTCAAATATAAAACGGTAATAGAAAATCTTAAAAACCTTAATGGAAACCTTAATGGAAACCTTAATCACGTATAAAAACCTTAAACTCTATATACATATAAATACCAAAGATTGAACTTGAACTGGACAAAAATCCTAAAATTATAACTTTGAGTTTATAAAATGAATAAATTTACCCTAATAGTAATAAAACCCTAAATAAATATAATTATCGACCAATATTCGTAATTGCGTGAAATTATTAATGAACACATTAAGATAACCCTTAAATATTATAAATGTAATGTGTAATAATTTAATTAATAAATTTTATAAAATTTCAATATTATTTCATAATTATTAAATTTATAATTTTAATGTTTAGAAAATTCTAATTTTCTTGTCATTTCTTTTTCCATCATTCCTCTTTCTTTTTCCTTTTTTTTTTTCTTCTTCAATTTTTCTTCCCTTTGCCATGTGAAGCTTCTAGGATTGTGTTTCGATGGACACATGTGTAGTTTACTCTCACCTTTGCCGTGTGAAGCTTCTAGGACTGTGTTTCGATGGACACATGTGTAGTTTACTCTCACCACGTGTTAATTATGAAGATAAAACCGAAGATTTGGATGAGCCTCTTGTCAAATCACTTAATAACCTTATATTGCTTTTTCTTTTGCTTTTCCTTTAGCTATTTTATTTTCTTCTTTTCTCCTACTTGTGCTACATCTACCAGAGCAAACCACACAACTTCACCCTTTTGTTTTCTTTTCTTTTCCACCTCTATATCAAAATACAAAGACAAACCCTTTACATACCTCTTTCACTTTGGACTTTCTATTTACTTATCTCAACAATTAAGAAGAAGAAGAAGGAGCTTTGCCATCTATTATTCATCAAATTACTAAAGGAAATAGATAAATAGTATGTATAGTATATTTATTTTGTATTAATTATCCTTAAGTATTCTTTTACATATATGTATTTTGTAGAAATTTTATGTATTATAAAGTTATGTAATAGAGATATATGTAATATCAGTATTTCATTATGTATATATGTTCATATATGTATAGATACTAAAGTATATTCATGTGTATACACATGTTATATTTGATTCTACAAATATTTGGTATAAAAGTATTTAGGTACATGTATATATATANATAATATACTATAATACTAAATCAATAAATAAAGCAAGGTAGTATATATATAAGTATATGTGTTGTGAGTTTAAAAGAAAATGGAAAATAATTAATTTGAAAAAATTTAATAAAATATAATAATAAACATAATTATATAAATATTACATAAAATACTAAAAATAGGGAAAAATTTTGAAAAATATACAAATTCATGAAAAGGACACGTAGCACTTTCTTATGCTGCTACATCAACATTTCATAAAAAATTAATTAAATTCATAATAATAATAATAATTAACAAGAAAATTATCAAAGTAGTAAAAATGAATTAAATAAGTATTAAACCTTAAAAATAGCAAATTACATAAATTTTGATAAAATAAACTTAAAAATAAGAAAATTGCAAAATATAAAATTTAGATATTTATTAAATCATAAATATATAAAGAAAAGTTTAAAATAATAGTTTATAATTATTTAAGTCAAAATAATAGAATTTGTAATATTTTTAAACTATAATGAAAAAAAAATACAAGTTATAACGTCTAAAACAGACCTTTGCTACACGAAAGTACGTTTGAAAATGATAAAGATGGACTATAAATTTATAAAAATTGGAGTTAAAATGAAAATGTTACGTACGATTGAAAATTTAAGACAAACCGAAAAGAAAAAAAGTAAAAATAGGTAAAATATTGAAGTTAAACTATGTTTATACTGTGCTTAAGTTATAGTGGGAAACTAAGTAAATAATGATAGATATATAGTTAATTGATGAATCTAGTTTTTCAAAATACTTATAAATTTATTTATTTTTTAGATACCCAATTATCAAAATTGGAAATTCTAAAGGATCGGAAAATAAACATTAACCCAAGTGAGGGAATTCTAATGATACTGTTTATTATTTGTATACTGCTTGTTGGTTGATCTTGCTTGGTATGCTATTACTCATGTGATCACTTTCTTAAATTGGTAAAAATAAATATTCGACTAAAATAACTAGTTAAATTTGTTGCATGTCTGTGACCCGATTGCTATACTGATGCAGAGTACTAGCTTTATAGATTTTTTAGAAAAGCATTTTTCAAATCTTGAATGTATTTTTTATGGTTTCTATAAGGGCTCACAGTGTACATGAAGGATATTTTATCGTTAAAGTAAAGTTAGTATAGTATCTCTAATTAATTGCGAGAAGATATGCATATTTGTGCCTGTAAGGCCTTGGATATATGTGGATAGCGAAAGGACTTACATTCTGTGGCTGAAGAGCCTTTGATCTGTTCTGTGGATGGCCCTAGTTAGGGTCCACCTATATTGATTATTGTTTCTTGGTTAGGATAATAGTTAAGTATTGTCTAGATGGACGGTGTCTCTAGGTAGCCTCATGTGGTTAAGTTGAGGTACTTCGTATGGGTATGTATGAAGGATAATCAATATGTAGATGAAGTAAATTTACACCTTAGTTTTGGATTCCTATGGATGTGTTGCTTACATTCACCGAGTATGCATTCGTTTCACTTATAGATAGATTATATGTGTGACAATAATATTTGATAATTTACTTGAACGTTAATGGTGAGAAACGAATTTACTAAGTTGTGGTTTGCTAATTCCCTTATAGTTTCTTTTGCAGATTCCTTTAAGTAGGGATTGGGGAAAATCTTGAGAGTAGAGTACAAACTGGAGATAGGTTTAATAATGTTAGAGTTGATTAAAAAGTGTATAGTTGGTACAGAAATAATTTATGTAGAAAATATTTATATGATAAGATTATATATAATATAATATTTTTTGTAAATAATTAAGTTATTTTCTACAGTCCACCAGAATTGTAGAAAATTAGTTATTTATAGTCACTTATATTTTATAGTAAGTTAATTAATTAAAAATCGAAACTCTTAGTGACTAATGGTTTAGAGTCTTATAATTTCTAACTTGCAAGGCAGTTTTCATATTATCAGTATATACGTGATATAAAAATTTTAGATAATTCTACTAGGGCTCCCTTAGGGTCATGACAAAAGATGTTCGTATCATACCAAATCATTGAAATACGTCCAACATTCATAGAATGTCCATTGATACCTGAGAATATGTCAAATATCATAAAATGCCTATTGAATTTCAAAAATATGTCAAATAGTCATTGAGGCATTAAGAGTCCATCGAAAAAAGTTATGAGGAGTTGTCCCTATTTTCAATAGCATGGATTTGTCCACTTTTATATTCTTATAAATCTTTTAGATCTATATATATAAGCCCCATTCTAGTTATTTAAGTTTTGTATCTACAAATCAGAGTATAATAAAAATTATTCATTTAATCTTATAAAGGCTTTTAAAAGAAAATTCATAGCATTCTTTTAGTAATATAGTTAAATATATCAAAATAAGAAAATTCCTAAGGAAATATCTTACATAATAATAGAATAAGGTCTTAGCTCCAAGAAGAATTTGGTAAGCCAAGACCTTTGGATCCTTATCTTGACTTGAGAGAATGTCCTACTCATGTTATTTAAAAGATACTCATATTAGGAAAAAGGAAAGTAATGGAAGAGTTTATTATCTTTTTAGAGAAATTGATTGGAATTTACCCTAATTGCTTGAGACTTTGTAGTTCAAGGGATGTTAATATGCCTACAATGCTCAGCAATCACTAAGGCTTACAAAGTGCTTTAGTAGGTCCTTCTCATGGAGAAGAAACCAAGAATGGAGGTTAGCTACAACCAAATGCCAAACAGTAGATATGATTAAACAAGGCTCGAAATCGGACTCACACCATCCAATCGAAAAGGGAAAATAAGGGTACTCGCCACTATTTCCTTGTTAAAGGGAACTAAAAAAGAGTGTAGGAAGATTTTTGAAGCACAAAAGCTTATGACGAAAGAGAATATTTAGTATATTGGTAAAAGATGATGATTGTTGTACATTTAAATGGTTTATATAGTTGTTACTTAGGGCAACATACTAAAAAGGAAAATGACTATAAGGATACATCTATAAAAAAAGAAAGACATATGTGCTATTAGGGTATAAATGGAATAATAAGTATTAGATATCTCTCATGAATTTTGATGATAATAAAAAGAGAGCAATGCTAATATATTGATAAATATGTAGGTAGTTAGATAGTTCTTCAAAAAGTTTAAATTGTGAATTGAGTTGCGTTCAAAGAGTTATTCAAAAGGTCTGAGTCGATTGAAAAAGAGACAAGTTTGGAAAATATTTAGAGAATGTTTCAGAAGCTTATTGTTCAAAGACTTTGAAGATAAGTAAACTGAGATATCTTCAGAAAGTTATTCAGATAGTTGGTCTAGAAGAGTAACTCTGAAAAATAACACAACATCAGATTCGAAGTACATAAGACCTAGCTTCACTATATTGGGTATATTAGAGAAATATACTTAATCTCGTTTCACTTAAGTTGAAATTACGATCATGGGGATTATGGCTAAGCAAATTAATTTTTGAAATAACCAAAGAAAATATCTAATTTTGGATAAGCATAAGGATCCAAATTCAAATTTCAAGATTATTTGGAGTTGCTGGTTAAGTATATCTAATAAAAAAGATCTGACTGAGATAAGATCAAGTTAAAATTCAAGCTCCAAGATTTTCCCCAAATATCTATGGATTATTTTCTTGAACGTTGGATTAAATAAATTTAAGGTAGAGATAATCATTAATAATATAGACGTTTGAAGACTTTAGTACATAAGGAGAGATGATTCAAAAGTATTAGAACAATTTTGAGAAAGAAAAACATATACTTTATACTTTAACTAGAATGATTTTGAGAAAGAAAAACATATACTTTATACTCTAACTGCAATCATTTTTCTACCATTTGAAAGTGCATAAAACATTTCTCAAATACCTTTTCAAAGAGTTGAACTGAAGCAAATTATTCATCAATCTTAACTTCTGTTTTCGTGCTAAATTATTTGAGATTTATATTGTTATTCTCATTTCTATTTGTAAATATTAGTTTTTGCTTGAGAGAAGTTTGATTGTACTCTATAGATTTGTAATTAGCTTAGATTATAGAGAAGTTAGATAGGTAGAGCAAAGTGTTATGAAAGCCAATAGTGGCAAACGCTTGTAAACTTCTCTTGATTGGTTTTTGTTGTAGTGGATTAAGTGGAATGGCATCAGTAAAGTAAACCAGGTTCCTAACAGTAGAGTTGGAAGAGAGCAATAGAAAAAAGGGCGAAGCTCTATAAATCCTAAGCTTAATATTTTCTTCTCTATCTCTTTTAATTTGCATTATTTAACTGTATTATTCGTGTGTTGAATGATTAAAATAGAACTGTTCACCAATTTAAGTTATTAAGAGGGGTAATTTCAATTTACATTGAAAAAGTTTTAAAAAATTTTCTAAAGATATGAATTTATCTCCTCTCTTGATATCTTATACGGAACCAATAATTGGTATTAGAGCTACGCTCTAGTATCATCTAGAGTTTAAGATCATGAATGAACCAAGTTATAGTTTAATAGTTTAATTGGCAAGGCACTATTTTTTCATGGAACTAAGTTTTGTTTATTAGAAATTCAAGATGGAGACTTATGTGAAGGCATCAAACTATTAAGCTTGGCAAATAATTTCAACTGGAGATCTCAAAGTTCCAACTATTATTACATTAAACGATGATATAGCTAAAGCTGAGCTTAATTCAAAGGCTAAGAATTTACTTTTGAGTACTATTGCATGATCATAATTTTATCTAATTGCTTCTTGTGCTACAACTAAAGATATTTGGGATACCTTAGTACAAATTTGTGAAGGCATGGAGACAATCAAGAATATAAGAATCAACTCGCTGGTTCAATAATATGAAACATTTTAAATCTTCCTTGGGGAAGAAATTAAAGACTCTTTTGTAGATTCATTGCTATAACTAATGAATTATCTTCTCTTAGTAGAACAATTAGTGACATAGATATGGTACGTAAGATGCTAAGGATCCTTCCCAAATCTAGAATGCAAAGAAAACTGCCATAAAAGAAGCTTATGATCTAAAGAGACTAACCTTGAGTCATTTCTGTAGCAAACTTATGGTGTATGAAAAGGATTTTCTCATATCAATGAGTACTTTAGAGGATACAAAGAAGAAAGCCGTAGCTTTTAAAGCCAAAAAAACATATGCTGAGCTTAATTCAATGGCTAAGAATTTGCTTTTAAGTACTATTGCATGATTAGAATTTCACCTAATTGCTTCTTATGTTACCTAATTGCTTCTTATGTTGCAGTTAAATATATTTTGAACACTTTAGTACAAACTTATGAAGGCATGGAGACAATCAAGAGCATAAGAATCAATTTGCTGGTTCAATAATATGAAATCTTTTGAATCCTCCTTAGTGAAGAAATTAAAAACCTTTTTAGTAGATTCACTGCTATAACTAATGAATTGTCTTCTCATGATAGAGCAATTAGTGATGCAGATATGGTATTTAAGATGTTAAGGATCCTTCCTAAAATTTATAATGTAGGAAAAAAAAAAACTACTACTATAAAAGAAGCTTGTGATCTAAAGAGACTGACCCTAAGTCAATTGCATAGTAAAAAGATTTTCTCGAATTAAAGAGTATTTTAGAGGATACAAAGAAGAAGGCCGTAGCTTTCAAAGCCAAAGAAACATATGCTAATTCTAAAGAGGACAACTCATCTGAAGAAGACGATGAGAATGTAATACTTCTAGCTAGAAAACTCAACAAATGGTTAAAGAAAAAAGGTAAGAAAACCTTTACTAAAATATTTTCTCCTAATAGAAATTGATTTAATGATGTAGGTAAGGAAATCAAAGAAAAGGAGGAGAAAAAGTTTAAAAAGGAAATTGCATGCTATGAATGTAAGAAGTTAGGACATATGAAGTAAGAATGTTCAGAGTTAATCAAGAAAGTGGAGAAATTTAAGAAGAAACGTAAATCTTTGATGGCTACATGGAGTAATTTGGAAGATTCAAAAACTGAGTTAGAGAGATTAGAAGAATGTGGAGAAGCAAATCTATGTCTGATGGCACTCTCTAAAGAACACGAAGCTAAGTTAAAAGGAACATGGTATCTTGACAGTGCATGCTTAAGACACATGACAGGTGATGCTTCGTTGTTCACAAACTTGAAATGGAAGGAAGATGGATTTGTGAAATTTGGTGACAATAGTAAAGGTAAAATAATTGTGGTAGGTAAAAATTGGTTTGGTACCATACATAATTGAAAATGTATTATTGTTTAAAGGACTAAAACACAACTTGTTAATCATAAGTCAGTTGTGTGACAAAGGGTATAAAATAACATTGAACATGATAAGTGTACTGGTTTCATTTAGGATGGGTAAGTTGTTTGAAGAATTCAGAAAGAAGAATATTTATTTAATTAAATCATCTAAAGTATCATTTGAAAGTTGCTTTATATTTGTAAATGATAACACTATACTTTGGCACAAAAGGTTAAGACATGTAAAGTTTCCTTAACTTGAGAAATTATCTAAAAAAATTTGATTCAAGGCTTGCCAAAATCGCATACTCATGAAAATATTTGTTATGCTACTTAATTTAAGAACAAGATGAATTCATCATCATATAAAGGTAAGAAAATTATATCTACTCAAAAACTTTTAGAGTTGTTGCATCTAGATTTATTTGGTCTAACTTGCACTCTAAGTCTTAAAAGAAATAAGTTTAGGCTTGTTATGGTAGATGACTTCTCAATATTTACTTAGATCTTGTTCTTATGTCATAAAAGTGATGCATTTAAAAGTTTTGAAATATTGTCCAAAAGAGTTCAAAACGAAAAAGGCCTCTCTACATTAATATATAAACTGATTGTGTCATGAACTGAGAACGGTTTAGTCATAGTAGATGCCGTATACTATATGAAGAACCCTTGATTGGTTACCCTTCCAATTAAGAACTCTTCACATAATATACAAGTCTTTACAACATACTAACTTCCAAGAAACATACAGATTCAAATGATTTCATCACATAATATATTTATATAACATTTAAACTACAAAGTTTACAATAAGCAATAATTTAGTACATCTATGTCTATATTACTGACGTAATAAAAGAACATAAGTAAAAGTCCACATAATCAGTTCTCTCAACACACTAAATGGCTCGCTCTTGCCCATATCCCCAAGCTAACCTCTAGCATCTCTCGGCCAGCCTCAACAAATAAGCCATCCTGCAGCAAAAGTCTAAGGGGGTGTAAGCTTAAGTTTAGTGAGCAAACCTTCAACCACACCACAAGCAAGTTATAAATACATTATATTCTTGTATATAAATGAATGAACAAATAGAATGAAAAACAATACGTATAGTTAACTAGTCAATATGCACAACTCAGATTTAACGCCCTCTAAAATTAGGGTTGGAGTATACACGGTACCAGTCAGATCTAAGTATTATGCTAGAACTTACTTTACTATGGAACTCCACATTCCATATTTAAATCAAACAAGTCTTTTATTTTTGTAAAAACCAAATTCTAGTATGATTGTAAGTAGGTCCCTGCAGTCCACACTCACCTCTAAATGAAGGCCTCTAGACTTGACCCTTAGTTAGGCGGTTGGTACCTCCAACGCTTAGCATTTTTGCGGGCCAAGGTAAGGTCATTTTGTACGAGTGCACCATACAAAACTAATAAATTTATAATAATAACCCTCGAATGGCCTTTTGCTACCCCTATGTTATGTGATCGTTAGAATTTAGGTCAATGCGATGCATGTTAATACATGTACCAGTTTCTTTTTATTAGCCAAGTATAGTTAAGTCCAATTATATTGTGACCAAACAATATCGCATACAATAACTATTTATACTACTATGCAACAACAATTTATTATCTATATTTAAGGTTAATTCACAAATTAGCACACAATAGCACATATAGGCATTTCCCGACCTTATACAACATTCAATTAACATAATCATTTAAGTTCATTAGCTACAATTACATGCAAGCATGGAATAATATGGTAAATACTTACTCGGCCATGACGACTCGCTCTAGTCATAATAATTAATCGAAAGATCCTCACCCGCGTTGAGGTCACCTGATGATTACATTATAACAACAATGATAAGTAATTGAATTAACTAGTGGTTCTAGATATCTATTTACTTAATTCTACTTAGATTATTATCAATTTTTATCCGATTGAATCATATTACTAAACGTGCATAACTTTTTTATTCTATTTCCAATATTTACGAACTTATAGTCGTTTTTCATCGTTTTCAGACATATGTTCACACGGTAATGTCCATTTTGGATGTTAAAACTTGTATTTTATTATATGGACTAAATTTATTGGAATTTTAACTATTGAAGTTTAAATATTCTTATTAGCTAGTTTTATATCTTATTTTAGTAGTTAATGATTTTATTAGTCATTAAATTCTTATACTTAGATGATTTTACATTATCTTTACTAATTTATGTGCTTAATTGAGACTAATTCAATTTAAGATGTGTATTGAGGGCTTAAAGAAGTTTTGGCCCATATGCATGTGTATACATATATATATATATATTATTTCCTCATGTCATCTTAGGCTTACATCATTGCTTATATCATCAATTGCTTATGTTATCACTTATGTCATCAATTGCTTATGTCATTGCTTACATATGTCCGTACTTATCCTTATGTATTTATGTACCTTATACATATGTTATGTTTATACTTATACTTTTAATATATTAGTATGTATACTTATGTATTTATACTTGTGTATTCATACGTATATTAGTACACATATCCATATATACATACGGTTACATATATATTTTTATATGTATTTTCGTATGCCTAGTAAACCCTCTTAAGAAAGCTTCACAAATTTTATATTTTTGTACTTTAAGGGCTTATTTAGTAAAGTATATGTATGTATAGGTAGTATATTCATCATTTTAGGTTATGTACATAAAGGGTACTCATGCATAATAGTATCCATACATGTGTTCATCAAGTGTATTCTTCTATACACATACTTATACATATGTATATGTGTTCCTCTTCCATTTATCTAAGGATTTCCTACACTTCTAAACATGTATATGGAGCTTTCTACCTTCAACAATATATATGTACGTATTATACAAAGTTTCTACACTAACCTAATTTATACATCTAACTACTAAATAAGATGGAAAATCACATGAAACATACCTTTTGTCCTTAATATATGCAAGAGAGGTATTAATTTGTTTAGTGTATAAAAAGTTGTTGAGATATGGAAGTAGATTTGAAAAGTTTGAGAAAATGGTGAGAGACAAGAGAGTAACGATTTGGAATGGTGGGGAAGGAAAGGATTTTGTTTTGTGTATTTTGCGTTTTATATTGCAGACAAGTGGGGTCTAATTGTAGGAGGAAGTGGACGGCAATAAGGGGGTGAAATTGGAAAAAAAAAAATTGTGTCGAACGTTAAAGTAAAGAGAAGAAAACTCTAGACTACAATGACATATTTGTTGACTTTTCAATATATTGACTTAGTTGACCTTTGACTTGGTCAACATTTGACTTTTTCAAATGTTGACTTAGTTGACTTTTAAAATGGCATGTAATTTAAGTATACATAATGAAGTCATTAGGGAAAATTGGAAAGAAAACTAAGGAAATAAAAGGAAATATAGAGTTTATTGAAATGATTAGTAAGAATAGGTAATGAGATCTTCCTTTAGGTATTTAAATCTTATACACATCATTTGGTAGGTTACTTAATGTAATTATTATCAAAAGTATCATTTAAGGTACTAATACTTACTATATGTAGTCTAATTATCAACTAAGCTCTTAACTTTATCTAACACTAACCTAGTTATGTAATTAGAAGATGGATGTGATCTATAATGCAGTAACATAGTTTTCTAGTAAATTAAATTAGTATTATATACATTTATGAATGATTGAAAGTTATCTTTGATCTTATACTAATGATTTGGTAAGATATTAAGGATATATTATTAATTAGGGTTTTAGTGTAAGTTATGGTGAATTAGTACATTTATATTCTTAAAGTTATAGTTTTAGGGTTTTTATCACTTTCGAATGAAATCTTTAGTGCTTAGATACATTTAGGGTATAAAAGTTTTATACGTAATTAAATCTTTGGTTATTATCTTAGGGGTTTTATCTTAACTAACTTTGTTAACTCTTAGGAATATTTAATACACTTGAGTCTATTTCAAATATTAGGTCGAAAAATTTAGGGGTTTACAGATCATAGAAAGGAATTTAAAAATTCTGATTTTATTTCTCTTTGTGAGGAAAAGGGCATCACTTATAACTTTTTAATACCCTATACTCCACAACAAAATGGAGTAGCTAAACACAAAAACAAGATTATCTAAGAAATGAAGAGAACACTACTAAATGAAAGTGGTATAGTAGATCATTTTTAGGCTGGATAAGCGTTAAAAGCTTATTATATTATAAATTGAGTATATGTTAGGCCTTTGATAAATAAAATTACTTATGAGATTTATAAAGGAAGAAAACCTACTATTTCATACTTTTAAACTTTTGGTTGTAAGTGTTTTGTAAAGAAAATGGAAAAAGTATTAGGAAAGTTTGAAGAGAGAGTTGATGAAGTCATTTTTCTAAGCTCCTCTCTAAACTCGAAAGTATATTGAGTATACAATAAAGAAACAAAAGTTGTAGAAGAATTAATAAATTTTAAGTTTGTAAAAGAAACAGGCAATAAAGAATTGGATGATGAATTTGCCATTACATGATCCAAAAGGTAAGTTAGAACCTTCTTTAGAAGAGACATCAAAAGGCTTAGGAATGCCTGATGCATCCAAAATAGAACTAGGAACAAAAGGTTCTTCAAAAACTTATACTAGGTTTGTTGAAACACGTCTAGAAGGTAAGTCAAAAGGTTTTGAACACTTTTATAGACCACAATCAACACTTAAATTTAAAATTGATCATCCTCCTGAACTTGTGATTGGTAATGTTAGATTTGGAATAAGAACAAGATGAAGCTTACAAAATTTTGAAAATCATTTTGCTTTAATTTTTGAAATTGAACCTCATTCAGTTAATGAAGCTTTAAATGATAATAATTGGATTTTAGCTATGTAAGAGGAGCTTCTTCAATTTTAGAGGAATTAGGTATTGAACCTAGTTCCAAGACCTAAGGATAAGTCTATTATACATACTAAATGGGTTTTCAAGAATAAGTTGGATGAATATGGAAAAATAGTAAGAAATAAAACTCATTTAGTTGCTAAAGGATATTTTTAGGAAGAAGGGATATATTATGATGAAACTTATGCTCTTATGGCTAGGCTAGAAGCTATAAGATTACTATTTACATTTGCTTATTTGAAAAATTTCAAATTATATCCAATGGATGTCAAAATTGCTTTTTTCAATAGTTTTATTAAAGAAAAGGTATATATTGTGCAACCCCTAAGATCCCTTCAAATTTAATTGTGTGTATAAGTTGACAAAGGCATTATATAGTCTTAAATAGGTTCTTTGTGCTTGACATGAGCGATTAAGTCAATTTTTAATTAAAAATGACTTTTAAAAGGAAAAAGTTGACACTATACTATTCATGAATCATCATGGAGAAGATATGTTAGTTGTATAGATTTATGTTAATGATATTGTTTTTTGTGCAATTAATGAAAAATATTATCATGAGTTTTCAAGTTTAATATAGGCCGAATTTGAGATGTCACTTATGGAAGAATTAAACTCCTTCTTAGGATTACAAATCAAACAAATAGAGAGTGGAATTTTTATTCACTAAGAGAAGTACACTAGATAGATTCTGAAGAAATTTGGTTTTGAGAATACTAAGAATTCTTTAATTCTTATGAGTACCTCAATAAAGCTTGATATCACAAGTAATGGTAAAAAGGTAAATGAAAAATTATATCAAAGCTTAGTTGGATCGTTACTATACTTAATAGCTTTACGTCCTGATATTTTGTTTAATACTTGTGTTTATGCTAGATTTCAAAGTTCACTAAATAGAAACACACTTAACTACAGTTAAAAAGTTATTTAAATATATAAAAAACACTGCAAAATTTAGAATTTGGTATCTTAAGAGTCAAAATTTTAATCTCATAGGATATTCAAATGCTGATTATGTAGGTTACAAAGTGGATAGAAAGAGTATTTCAGGTACTTGCCAATTCTTAGGAGACAAGATAGTTTCTTGGTCTTTTAAGAAATAAAACTCTATTGTCCATTTAGCTACAGAAGCTGAATATATATCTATTAGGAATTACTGTGCACAATTTTTTTGGTTAAAACAACAATTGAATGATTACGGGATAAATTATAAAAATATACACATAAAATGTGACAATACCAGTGTTTTAATTTGATAAGAAATCCAGTTCATTACTTAAGATCAAAACATAGAGAAATAAGGTACCATTTCCTTTGTGACCATGTTGCAAATAATGATATGAGTATTGAATTTGTACTAACTAAATGTTTACAAAACCTTTAGATAAATTAAGGTTTGAATTTATTCGCACTAAAATTGGTATGTGTAACTGTTTTTGTTAGTATGGAGAATATTTAATTAATTCCCTTAAAGTAAAGATTTTGGACAAGTATAGAAAAAGAATTTTTTTTTAAGCTTCATAGTCCGAATGTGAGTGTATTTTCTTGATCGTATATAATGCACGAGAAAAGTGCAAGTAGTGGTGCTTCAAAAATCTTTAGTGGGTCTTAAAAATTCTTGGAATTGGGTCTAATATTTTAGCCCACACACATGCAGGATAAGGATTATAGGATTCATTAGTTTTTCCTCACATTCATTCTCTCTCAAAGAAAATGCCTCCTAAAAAATCATCCTGCATTGCTACTAAAGGAACCAAAACTAAAATCTTAAGTAATCTAGATAACCCTATTGATCTTATTGAATAAGAGACCAACTTAGTAGAATCATAACCCACTCAACCTACTAAACCTCAACAAGAAATGTTTGAAAAGACCCAAAACCAAGAACTTTGAGATGAACCTTCAGGTGAACTAATTCAAGAAGTAACCCCAAAAGAATGGTTATGAACCACATTTTGAATTAGTCAAAGAAGTCACTCAGAAGACTTCTTAAGATGAGTAGAAGTTCAATTCGTCTTCTTCATCTAAAGAAGTTGCTAAATCTATGGACTTTAGTTCTTTAGAAAAGTCATTTGAAGAAAAATCTGAAATTGAGATGGATCCCTTAAATAACCTCATGAACCTAAACCTAAGAAATCAGTTTGTAAGACTAAGGCTACACAATCTGTAAAGAAGACTTTGAAGGCTACTCCTCAATCTATATAGAAAACCTAGAAAATTGTGATTACGAAGAAACTACCCTCCAAACAAAGGGATAAGCTAAAGAAAAGGTACACTATAAAAGGTAAGAGTTTATCTATCAAAGAACCTTTTTTCTTAGATTTAGAGATCTTTGAGAAAAATGGTTTTTATTGGATGGAGTACCTTGATGCTTTAGGATTGAAAAATTTAGCAATCATGAGAGGTGTTGTGCATTATGAGCTAGTAGATGAATTTTATTGAAAGCTAAATAGTAAGCATTAGGAATTGTGGAAATCTGTAGTGCTGAATCAAAAAGTTGAGATATCAAAAAAGGATATCTTCAAGTGTTTTAGCAATAAATAAATCTAAAAAGATGAAAGCTCGGTATAGTCGACTAAAGAAAATGTTTTTATTGAGTTGAATGATGGAATAGAATTAGTTGTTGGCAGAGATATTTTTAGCACTGACTTTGAATTATTGGTTAAGATTCTTGTTGTGGATTGTAACTAAGAGTAGACAAGGCTAGTCATTGAAAGGGTCTAAGCTTACCGAAAGCCTAAAAAGGAAGTAATGGGGAATGTGCGAAAGAACAAATGCAAATGAAAAGTAAGCAAAAACCCACGAACGGCTTCAATAGATATGATATATCAATGGAACTTTCGAGGACTCACAACACAACTTGATATGATGCATGAGATGGTCCAATGTGGTTACTTGCCACTTAGCCTTGCTTAAGGGTTTTGATAAGAGTGAGATGAATGTAAACAGAGTAACGTTTATGAAAGACAAATGTCTAGTGTATTAATGTTCAATCTCCCTTTATAGCTACAAGTACAAGGGATATTTATACTCGAGAATTTAGGACAACATGCCTAAAAAGAAAAAGACAAAAGAGGGTATTACCCTAAAGAAGTAATGTACAAGAATACAAAAGGGTAAAAATGAATATTTAAGAAAAGTAATAAATAGTGTAGTAGATTCTATACATAGATCTGTATATGTAGCGGTGATACATTGGTGAGGCCGTTGGAGGATACGGATAAAAGTGTATGGTTAGGTTGCTTGTTTGAGTAAGATGGCTAAGGATTAGTTTAGTCTCTCTCTCTCGGCTTCTCAGCAAGGGAAATGTCAAGTCGTTGGTCAGATTAGGCACAAGTAAGTAATCTACAACTAGGCATACGTTAAAGAGATGGGTAGTTATTCAGCTTATCCTATAGAGTGACTCGGTAAAGAAGTACTCATCTTTGATAGGAGTTGGCTAGAGTAGAAAAATTCGCTTTGCCAGGCCTTCTAGTCCTTAAGCTCGGTTGCGAATCAAAAGCCCAATAGCTTGATTCCTATCATTCCCTCTGGGATGATTTGGATTTGGGATCAAATTCAAATGGTCGTCGATCAGCTCTCTATCAGGGTGATATGAACTAAGGTCCACAATGTTGAAGGTGTTAGAAACCCCATAGTCTTTGAGCAACTCCAATCTCTAAGCGTTATCATTAATCTTCTGGAGGATTCTGAAAGGTCCTTCAACTCTTGCAGATAATTTGTTCCTCCTCTTGCTCGAAAACCGTTCCTTGTTGAGGTGCAGCCATACCAAGTCTCCTTGCTAGAATTGTTTAGCTGTCCTACCCTTGGCCTTCTTTCGTATTCTTCTAGCAGCTTGGTTGATGTGCTGAGTGACTTTGTCCTAGATGTGCTAAAGGGATTGTACTTTAGCTATCTCATCTGGGTCTTCTTGCGTGGGCACAAGTACAGGGGTATAATTGAGGGGTAACTTAAGATTGGAACCATAGACAATCTCAAAGGGGGTCTGCTTGGTGGTGTTATGTACTGTTCAGTTATAAGCGAATTTAACCATTGGTAATCAAACGTCCCAATCGACTAAGTTCTTGCCTACTGTAGCTCGGAGCAATAATCCCAAAGTGCAATTAACCACCTCTGTCTAGCTGTCAATTTAGGGGTGATAGGAAGTATTGAACAGTAGTTTAGTCTCCATCCATCACTACGAGGTCCTTTAAAAATGGCTCAAGAACTTCGGGTCTCCATTGGAGACTATATTTCTTAGTACATCGTGTAACTGTATAATCTCTTGTAAGAAAAGAGAAGTAATAGTTGAAGCATCGTTAGTTTTGGCATGAGGCACAAAGTGTACTATCTTGTTGAATTGATTCATGACAAACATTATAGAATCTTTGCCTGGGGCAGTTTATGGTAATCTGAGGAAAAAGTCCATGCTTAACTCAGTCTATGGTTTTGTTAGAATAGACAAAGGTATTGCTTTCCCATTTTTAGCTTAATACTTAGCCCTTTTGCGTACGGCATAGCTTTCAACAACTTGGTGCACATCTCGCCTCATCCTAGGCTAAAAGAATCAACCACTTAGTAATTCATATGTCCTTATATCCTCAAAATGTCCAGATAGTCCTTTACTATAGCTTTCCTAATTAGTAGCTCCTGTCATGAACAAGTCGGCACGCATAATTTCCCCCTTCGAAACAAGTATCCATCTCCCCTATGGTACTCATCCACTATTCTTCCAACAACACATCGTATAAACACAAGTCCAAAATGTGGATCCCTAGAGTATTGCTCTTTGATGCTTGTAAACCTAAATAATCTAGTCTGCAGTTCACTCAGGAGTGCATGTCTTCTCAAAAGAGCATCAGCAATTATATTACTCTTTCCTTATTTATATTACATTACAAAATTGAATCCTTCAAGGAATTCAACCCATCTCGCCTGCTACTTCGACATCTCGGCTTGACTTTGGAGGTACCTTAGCAACTCATGGTTAATATATATGACAAATTCTCTCGGTAGTAAATAATGCTTCCATACTTGCAGTGCTTGGGTCAATGCCAAGAGTTTCTTGCCATATATAGAGTAATTTAATTACAATCCTCTAAGCTTCTCACTATGGAAGGCAATTGGTCGGCCTTCCTACATTAGGACAACGCTTCTTCCAATGCCTGATGTGTTATATTCCAACTTAAACATTTTCTTGAAGTCAGGAAAAAATAACACTGGGGCAGAGGTCAATCTTTCTTTTATCTCGGCAAAGCTCTTCTCCTCCCTTTCTTTACATCGGAAGTTGGTGTTTTTCTTTGTTAGCTCAGTAAGTGGTATAGTGAGGATGCTGAAATTCATAATGAATCGTTTATAGAATGAAGCCAGTCCATGGAAACTTCTTACGTCAGCATAAGTAATAGGAGTTGGCCACTCGACGATTGCTCAGATCTTCTCATCGTCCACTCATAAGCCTCCTCTGCTTACTACATAACTCAAGAATACCACTTACTCCTAGAAAAAGCAACACTTCTTGAGATTATCGAATAATCTCTCGGCACGGAGGATATCTAGAACGGCTTAAAGATGTTCACAATGACTCAGCATGTTAGTACTATAGACCAGGATGTTGTCTAAGTACATTACAACACACTTTTTGATCAGATGTCTCAACACATGATTCATTAGTCTTATGAAAGTGCTCGGGGTATTTGATAAGCTGAAGGGCATGACCATCCATTCGTAAAGTCTACGTCGAGTCTTGAATGCAGTTTTCTACTCATCTCCTAGCCTCATGCAAATTCGATGGTAGTTAGACTTAAGATCAATTTTGTTGAAAATCTTGGCTCCACTCAATTCATCTAGCATATCTTCTAACCTCAAGATAGGATACCTATACTTGATCGTAATCTTGTTTACGGCTTGGTTGTTTACACACATCTGCCAAGTTCCATCCTTTTTTGGCACTAGAAGTGCTAGTACAGCACAAGGTTTAAGACTTTCCTTAACATATGCTCCCTCCAGTAATTCATTGACTTGATGTTGAAGCTTAAAAGCTTGTTCAGGACTCATTCAATAGATAGGCTTATTCGGTAGTGCGATGCCCAGTATTAAGTCAATGCAGTGTTTTATGCCTCAAATTAGGGCTAACCCCTCAGGTAACTGTTCCAGGAACAGGTCGGCACATTCGTCCAGTAACTCTTTTATTTTCTAGGTTAGTTCACCTCGCTTCTTCATCGCCCATAAGCGCCTAACTAACATGAGGGTTAGCTCATTAACATTGATGGCCCTTGAAGCTTGGTTTTACTTATCATCAGAGTCTTCTTTGATCTGCAAGTAAGCTTTATCTACAATTTATTAACTTCTTTTGATGGCATCGGGTTCATTATAATCCTCCGGCTATCCTTTTCAAACACATGCATGTTCTTGTATCCGTCATGGATAACTCTTCTATCAAACAACCATGGTTGGCTAAGTAACACGTACGAGGTGCACATGAGCAGCACATCGTAAAGAGTCTAGTTGAAGTAGTTTCCAATTGTGATCAGCACCAGTACTTACCGGGTGACATGTAGTGCTTCCTTATCACTTAGACAGTGTAACTTATATGGCTTCGGGTGTGCAATGGTCGGTAACTTCAACTGTGTGACCATTTTAGCTAATGCCACATTGGTGCAATTAATACTATCCACAATTAATGCTCGCACCTAGTCATTCACCTTATAGGTGGTATGAAACAAATTCTCCCTCTGCTCTTCTTATCGCGAGGATTCTAAGTTCATGGCGCATCAGACAACTAGGACCAACTGATTTAAGTCCTCGAAAAACACATCCTCTTCAATAAGTTTTTTCTTAGCCATTTCTCTCTTGGTTGTGCTCTTCTCCTCTTTAAGTTTCTTGTCAATACTCTTTACTTCCAGCTTTGGGACATCTCCCTTAATCACCATTATCCTTCAATTTGGGTACTAAGTAGCCATATGTTCAAACCCTTAGCACTTGAAGTACTTGATCTGGCTTGTTTTCTTACCAGATCCTTACCCTTTCTCATAAGTTCGGGTCGGCACATCACTGTTAAGTTAGCTTTTCTACTTGGCTTAGACATCTACCTTTTGGATTAGCTCGGTGCTTGACTAAGCTCGGTGACTTCCTTACCCTAGTTGGCTAGTCAGCATTCTGATTAGCACTCGTCTTCTTCTCTACCTCTCTATCGGTTGACCTATCTGGATGGCTTCATCCATTGTTGTGAATCGTTGGAGTTCTATAACATCCCGAATATCACTTTTCAATCCCATGATGAACCTAGAGATTGTTCACACTAGGGTTCCTCCACTTCACATCGGGTCATGAGCATTTAGAATTCCTCTACATACTCGTCAACTATTCAGCCTTCTTGCCTTAGCTCTTGAAGCCGAGTGAAAGTATCTTATAGGTAAGTTTTCGACACAAATCTATTTCTCAATATTCTTTTCATTTCAGGGTAAGTGTTAATCTCTCGATAGCTTTCTCGCCTCCTTATAGCTTGGAAATTCTTCCACTACATGGTGGCATATCTAGAGAACTCAACAACAAAGTTCTTACTTTCTCATAATCCTCGTACTGATAATAGTCAAAAACCCATTCCATTTTCTCTTTGCATTCCATATATTCATTAGTATTCCTAAATCCATTAAGGCTTGGAATCCAAAGCTTTACATGGTTAGATGCTCTGGGGACTCGAGCTCACTCCCCTTCAAAAAACTCTTCCCCATCCTCTTCATCTAGTTCCCTTAAACCTATCATTCGTCCTACTTGTCTACCTACTCCTCCACCTCAAACTAGTAAAGCTGGGTTTTGACCTTTAACAGGTTAAGCAACTTATGGGGTGTTTCGTATGGCCTAAGTTGGTTGACAAGTCAATGCATGAATAGCTTGGGTCAGATCTACCAAGAGGTTAGCTACCTTATCAAATCTCTTGTTAGTGCTCCTAGGGGTTGCTTGAGACTATCATCTATGGTGGATAACTCTACTATTGTCATCTCTAGCACCAATGTTTACACTTGGGTTAATCATTTTCTTTATAGATTCAGAGCTCAAAGTCCTCAAATAGGTGATATAGCAAACACTTCCACAAACTAGGACAAGAATAGCTAATAAATACAGTAATCAAATGAACAAAGTAACGTGCTTTGTTTCACATACGCAAAACAGAGTATAAGTAAAACTTTAAACATGAACCACAACTCAAACAAAAGGATAGGTGGCAACAAGACATTGGTTCCATACTGGGGAGCCTATGGGTGAAGTAACTGTATTGGGCTTGTTGTTGTAGATGTGGTTTTTAGTATCAGGGATTGCATTAGTGAATAATAAGTGGTGTCGTATAGTAGTAATAGAGAAAATAGGCTAAAAGAGCTAGAGCCGATGTGGAAGGGTCTTGGTACTTAACTAGCCAGCCTCATCACTCGGTAGGTTTGTGTCGGTACAAAGGTGTCATGGTGATTGGGGTAATGATGTATGATTAAAGTCCTTAGCCTTGGCATTCGGTTGGTCAACCTTAGCACTTGACAAGTAGGGTTTAGCATTCAGAGTTGCATAAAATAGGGTATGGTCGAGATGAGCTCTTAAGGAATTCTTCTACCATTCTTTTTTATACTATGCCTCATCCTTAGTAGATTGACTAGAGAGAATCCTTCTAGTGAGTAACTGAAGGCTTCGAAGGTGATTACGAGCGAAAGGCTTAGAAGTTGGTAGTCCATCAAATAAGATGCTTAGCACTTGATAGGTTAGTTATACCAAGAATGTTCGTGAGCTTAGCACTTAGGCATAGATCAAGGTACATCCAATTTGGGCACTTAAGGATTTCACTATCAGGCCTTCATGATACTGGAGTTCATCTTCATTAAGCTAAGCAAATAGAACCTCCTTACAAGACTTTGCAGGCCTCTAAGATGGGCTCGGGTAAGGGGTCTGGAGGTCAGCATTTTGTTAGCTCCCCTAGGTTATTGAAGATTTGCCTTCAAATCTTGGTTGGCTAAGCCTCCCACATAAGCTTTTGGAATAAGTAATTCTCTAGTCGAGCTGTCAGTATAAACACTTGTTTACCCTTTATAAAAAAAATCCTTAGTTCAAATAGAATCCTCCAAAGTATGGATCTTAATCATACTGATCTAGGATAGTACTAAATCTAAGTATCTAAGCTTATAAAGTTGTAATGAGCACATGCCGTTGTGATAGAGCATCAATAACATTGTTGGAACTTTCCTTCTTATACTTAATGACATACCAAAAAGTTTCTAAGAATTTTACCCATTTGGCATGACATTAGGAGAGCTTTTACTAAGCTTGCAAATGTTTTAGGGACTTATGATCCATATAGATGACAAATTCTCAAGGTATAAAGTAATGCTGCTAGTTCTAAGGAGCTCCAACAAGGGCATAGAACTCCTTGTCATGTGCGAAATAGTTTAAAGTAAAACCATTGAGCTTCTCATTAAAGTAGGCAACAAGTCGACATTCTTGCATAAGAACGACACCAATTCCGACCTTAGAGGCATCATATTCTATTTCAAGGACTTTATCAAAGTCGAGCAATACATGTACAAAGGCAGAAGTTAGCTTGGACTTGATATCCTCAAAACTTCTCTAAGCCTTCCTTGACCATCTAAACTCTGAGTTCTTTCTAGTTAGCTTGATTGGTAGGGTGGTTATGGAACTAAAATTTTAAATGAATCTCTAATAGAACGAAGCCAGACCATGAAAACTTCTCACTTTTGAAGCTTTAGTGGGAGTTGGCTAATCAAGTATGGCTTAGACTTTCTCCTCATCAATTCGAATACCTATACCAGACATAATATATTTAGGGAACACAACTTCACTTTGACAAAATACACACTTCTTCATGTTGTTGAACAAGTGTTTAGCTCAGAGAATATCAGACTTAGCTCTCAAGTGCTCGACATGAGAGGAGAGGTCGGCACTATATACTAGGATGTCATCAAAATAAACCACAACACATTTACATGTTAGTAGTCTCAAGACATGATTCATAAGTTACATAAAAGTACTTGGCACATTCGTAAGTCTAAACAACATTAACAACCATTCAAAGAGACCGTCCTTTGTCTTAAATGCTATCTTCCACTCATCTCTTAGCCTCATTCTGATCTAGTGATAACCGCTCTTTAGATCCACCTTCAAAAAGATCCATGCACCATGAAATTCATCTAACATGTCATCCAATCGAGGTAGTGGGTATTTGTACTTGATAGTTATTTTGTTGATAGCTCGGCTATCAATGCACATTTGTCAAGAGCCATCCTTTTTTGGCACTAAAATAGCTGGTACGATATGAGGCTCATGCTTTCTCTAACATACGAACAACCAATCAACTCATCAACTTGCTTCTTGAGCTTGGCTACCTACTTGATGTTAAGCCTATAGACAAGTTAGTTTAGTAGAGCTGCTCCGTACTGTAGGTGAATATAGTGTACAATACCTCTGATAGGTGGTAACCCTTTAGGTAGTTTGACAAGAAACAGGTTGGCATATTCATTGAGGAAGGCTTGCACCTCATCTAGTAAGGTTCCATCCTCCTTTAACTCTAATAGTCTTCTTGCTAGAAAAAAGATGCACTCTTCCTTTTGCAATTCCTTAGAGAATTATACTCAAGAGATCACTAAGGACTTGTTTAACAAGGACTTCAAAATCTTAGCTTGAGATTCATATGCTTCCTTTGGACTAATGGGTGTCAGCACTACCTTCTTGCCGTCCTTTTAGAACATGTAAGTTTTCCTATAACTATTGTAGAGCACTCTAATGTCAAATAGACAAGGTCAGCCTAAAAGTATGTATGAGGTACACATTAGTAGGGCATCACACAGTGCATTGCCTCTGTTTCTGTCCCCAATAGAGATCAACACTGTGACTTGCTCGATAACTAGCAGTCCACCCTTCTCATTAAGCCATTGTACATTGTAAAGTCTAGAGTGAGAACAAGTCGGCAACTTAAAGCCTTCACCACTCCTTGTGTGATTACATTAGTATAACTTCCTGCATCAATTATGAGGGCGTAAAGGTTCTCATTCACGTGGCAGCTCATATGGAAGAGATTCTCTCTCTATTCATCCTCACCAGTAGTAATAGCATTGAAGGATCTTTGAATAACCATACAATATTCCCCAAGTTTAGGTGAGGTTAGGGTGCTAGAATCCTCTTGAAACTCGTCCAATAGATGCCCAACATCTACGTCCTCCTTCCCTCACTCTCTACCTCAATCTATGGGGTTTCACCTTTAATGGTCATCACACATCTATTTGGACACTAACTAGCAACATGTTTGAAGTTGAGACACTTAAAGCACTTAATTTCTCTAGTCTTCCATCTTAAGCTTTGACTTTAGTCCTTCCTGACCACAGGTTCTTTAGCCTTAGCCTTCCCTTGACCCTCATTAGGTCTACTCGGAGGTTGACATTGATGGTCCACCTCAAAACTATACGAGGCTTAGTCATATCTAGGTTAGCTTTGCATGCCTAATCTGTTCGGTATACCAAGTCAGCTACTCAGAGCTCGACTGAGTTGACTTCACCTCTACCTTTCAACTCTTTAGGCAATTTGGATAATCTCATCCATAGTCCTAAGTCTCTAAACCTCTACAATGTTCTCAATCTTAGGTCACAATTTAGAAATGAATCTCATATTAGTTTATGCTTCTGATTTGTCAACATCACAATAGATCACCAACAATTGAAACTCGAGAACATACTCATCTACAGTTCAGCTACCTTACTTGAGTTCTTGAAGACACTAGAAAGTGTTTTGTTCGTAGTACTTGAGAACAAATCTACTTTTCAAAACTTGCTTCATTTCATTCTAAGTTCGTATTTTACGTCGGGTTCGCTGACGTATGCTTTGCAACTTCCTCCACCACATTGCTACATACCTAAAAAACTTTAAGGCAGTTACTTAGATATACACTACATCTTCATAGTCATAGAGATCAAAGATCTTCTCAACCTTCTCTTCCCAATCCATATATTCATTGGCACTACTATATCCAAAGAAGCTTAGAACCTGTACTTTGATGTGTTTGGTCCCTCGAAGAGCTCTAAGCTCATGTTTGTCATATTTAAGGAACTGCTTATTCTCATCTTCGCCATCTTCCATGTCCTCAACTTCTCCTAACTCAAGTCTTTGTCGTACATGTCCTTCAACTTGGATAGGTTGCACTTATAGTGTATTTATAGCACCAGGAGCTCAGATTTCCATACCTTGCCCTCTTGGCCTATCTCATATACCTCATTTACATTCAACGTTTCTTTCTTAACGTTGAGCTTCCACCAATCTTTGCATGGTCACAATCAAGTTAATCACAATGGGAGTAAGGTTTTATATTTGTTTGTCCATAGTCTAAGGTTTCTGTTATTCAATATGATTGCAACGAAGAGCATCACTCTCAATGTCACCTATGTCCCCTTGTACTCTCAGATTCAACATTCTCACAACAAGACTTCAATAAGTTCTCAACCCAGCAAAAGATTTCACATAATATTACTAAGCACTATATTGAATAGCAACTTCAACACTTGCTTTGTTTCATAATTAAGAAAACACAGTACAATAGGGTATATAAACTACCTCAAAAACCAATCACTACAAATGCTTAGCTATCAATTATACCCTTAAGCTTTGATACCTAGAAATATAGTGTGCCTTGGAGCTTAGTTATCACAAGGACTTATCGTAGGATTGAAAATGGGTCCTTCAAACTATCAAAGAGAGCAAAGATGGGTTGGCTTGGCCTTTCTAATAGCTTAGTGAGGCTACTTGTTGGATATAACTCATCGATGAACACCACATGACCTAATCTTGGCTTTATATGATGCACAAGAAAAAAACTAAGGTCCACTCACCACTAATCTTAAGTTATTAGCAAAATTAGATAAGAGTGAGAGTTTGTAACTTAAGGGCGTTGCTCACAAAATGAGAGAGAATATTCATTAGCTGATAAAGGATAAGATGATTCCGGTTACAAATGACATGGGACTATTTATAATAAGTCTCTAGGGCAATAAGGAAATGCATGAAATTATATAAGGGGTAATACAAAGTAAAGAAATTTAGTACATTGCCAAAAGGGGAAAAAAGGACAATCATGACAATGAGAATATAGTTCAATGTTAGAAAAAAAAGTAGAGATAGGTATCATGCTATCACCCCCTCCATACATGGGGTAGTGAAGTACTTGGGCCAAGCTATTTAGGTAAAGAGGTAAGTTAGTAGGATGAAGCTATGAGATCGGTATTTAGGTCCTTGGCATGTAGCAAGTTGTTAGTTAGGTTTTTGGTACTTGATTGGTCGGCAATGGCAATAAGATGCTCAGAACTTGATAGGTCAGCCATACTAAGATTGTTCGTGACACCTAAGCATAAGACAAAGTAGATTAAGGTGAGTTCAAGCTGGGTACTTAAGGAGTTCACTATCGGACCTTCATTGTGAGGTCTCTCAGCTTCTTGGCAGACGACAGACTTGATGTTGAGTGTCTCCTTTTTTCCCTTCAGATAGGTTGGCATCGGTTTAGAGATAGTTGTACGTTGATTCCTATCATTCATGATATTGGTGTTTATCTTAGTCAATTTGAGTAGATGGAGTCTTCCTTACAAGACTTTGTAAGCCTTTGAGATGGGCTTAGTTGAGGGGTCCAAAGATTGGCATTCCATTAACAGGGTATAAAATGAATAATAAAGGAAAGAAGCTTCATTAGAGGACACCCACTATTTTTGTTAGAACATGTGTCCTTTAGGCATTGGTTGGGTGCCTAACAAAAGTATAAATGGTATTGCTGCTGTATCTTAAGTTAGCTTGAGTTACATCTAGTAGTTAGGTTGGCAACTACTCAAGGTGGTTCAGATTTAAGGAGAGTACGTAAGAGGTTGGCTAGTCCCCGTTGTCCAAGTGTAGGTTAAAGCTGGGTAAAGGCTTGGTGGCTCGGATGAGGGAGAAGTAGATTGGCAAGTTATGGTAATGGAAGCCTCTATCATAGCTTAGCTCATCCTTAGTCATTTGATCATTAAGTACCTAGGCAGTCAGGCCTTGGAGTCCTTGAAGTTGACCTTAGATGATTAGCCTTGAGCTTTGCAATGTCTACATAAAGGACAGCTAGGTTAGTGGGGAGGTTAGCTAGGATTGGAGGTAGGTTGTGTTGGCATTTAAGAAGGTTAGATCCCCATCAGATTTAGTTAGTGTGATCTATTTTTTGATAAGGAAAGGATATTTTTGAAAATGAAATGTGTAGATAAGAGGAGTGGATGATATGCTTGAAAGAAAGTGGAGAAGTGTTCCCTTTTTATAAGTACACTATATTATCTTATTTTAGAAGACCTTGATTTCTTCCATTGACCAACTTTCTCTCCCTTTTTAAATTTTTTTTCCTTCTTTTTGGAATCTCATCATGAGTTTTGAAGACTTTTAGAAATTCTTGTCTCTCTTTTAAAGGAAAGAAGGATAGTAATGCAAAGATAAAAAAAGACATCATATGTGGAGTAATCCTTACTTAATTTCGAACTAAGAAGTTGGAAATGCTTGTCAGGCCAACTATAGGCTTCTTATCATCATTCATCTAACTTATCTTGAGGTTTAAGATCTTATTAATGAGCATCTTAATGAAAGAAAGTTGATTTAGTACGCATTCACATGTAAATGTAATCATTTGAGTCTTTAATTCTTTGGGACTTATAAGTTGGCTTTTAGGATTTTAGAAACTTAGTTTAATTTCTTATAGTAAGCAATTGAAGTTAAAAGTAAATGTCCTAATCAATATGGATTGTATCTCTCAAATCTTTCTTAATGATTTATTTGTCTCTTTGATAAATAGTTTTAAATTGAGAAATTAATTTCTCTCAAAATGATAACTTGTTAATAACAAGGGAAAATTGATTTAGGTGTACTTAATGACAATATCATCTTATAAGTTGAAAATATGTGTAAGGTAAGTTTATTGACTTCATAACTTCCATGGAAAATTAATTCATATTCTTCTTTGAGGAGTTAGTTACTAGCTTCCTTAAAAAGTTAGTAAGTTTATTAAGAAGTTGATTAATAATTCCCTTGCAAGTTAGTTGTCATGCTATACTAAGAAGTTGCTTGTTAACCCCTTTTGAAAAGTTAGTTAATAGTCCTTTTGAGGAAGTTATTGTTAGTCTCCTTCCTTGAGAAGTTAATTAAGTATCCTCCCTGAGAACTTAACTTCAAAAACTTTCAAATTAGGTTTACAAAGCAACTTAATTAAGAAACGATCCAAACAACTTTTCAGTTAAGTTACTTATGCAACTTACCTTAGAAGCTAACATGGAAATTTCAAGGTGAAAGATTTATTATAATGACTTTCTTTACAATCTAGTTTGAATTTACAAATTGTAGTTGAGAAGCTTGCCGAGAAACTTCTATATTGAGCTACATGGGTAACTTAATTGAGAAGTTAGTTAAGATACTTCTTGATTAAGTTATTAAGGTGACTTACTTGAGAAATCCAATTGGAATTTTATAAATTAAGTTCTTAATATAACTTAATTTAGAGTTTAGCTTAAGAAACATACAATTTAAGTTTTTAAATGGTTTTCTTATGAAGTTAGCTAGATAATTTCTATGTTAAGTAACTTATTTACATATGAAAAGGAAAGTATAATGCATAGGTAGCCTTGGAAACTTTTGAAGATATTTGTTAAAGTGAATTCAAAGCACAATTATGAGTTATGTAGGAAAACACCTTTGTATACATGTTGAAGCTAAATATAGTTCAATATAATATTTTTACATATTTATAGCATATATTTAATTTTGAAACATGGAATCGAGTAATGGTATACAAAATTAGCATACAGATTTTGCAAATTTTTTAAAGTACCTAATTATATGGACACAAAAAACATAAATATAAAGTATGAAGCTTTATAAGTTGTTTTAGATTAAATCTACTCCAACTTTAATGGTATAAAATTAATAATTTACTAAAATGATTTTTGTATTCTAAGCTTTTTTTAAACTAGTATACCAATTTTTTTATGAGCTTACAATCTCCTCTCTTTATATTAAGTTTTGTCCTCAAAACTTGCATCTAGTCATCTCTTAATCTTAGTACTTTGTTTATATCTTTTAATCTTGTTAATAAAGAAAGACATTGTTAAGTATGCGACTAGATTTGAAACATGTCTCAAATTAAAGCAAAACATTAAAGGCCCAAAGGATTATTGTAACCATTGCTTATACCTTAATGGAAATGAGATCAAATTACTATAGACATGGTATGTTATTTACCTTGAATTCCAATAGGAGATGATGTAATTTGGATTATAGTAGATCATCTTACTAAGTTTGCATACTTCCTTTCAATCAATATAACTTATTCATTGGAAAAATTAGCAACAATCTATGTAAAGGAAGTAGTTTAATGTCCTGAAGTTTCAACTAGAATCGTTTTTGATAGAGATTCCATATTTTTCTAAAAAATTTAAATAAGCTTACAAAGTGCAATAGGAAATAAGTTTCAATTTAGTACATACAATCCTTAAATAGACGGGCAGTCTAGAATGGCCACTCAAACTCTTGAGGAAATTAAAGGAAATTCGAATTTACACATTCCTAAAATAGAATTTGCTTATAATAATACTTACCACGAAACTATTCTAATGCTCTATATGAAGCATTATATGGCAAAAAGTGTTGATCCCCATTATTTTGGGATGATGTATTAGGACCAATTTTTGTACAAGAAATTATTAATATGGTAGTGGTTAATAAATAAAAAATGAAAAAACTACAAGATATACGAAAAAGTTGTATGGATCTTAAAAGATGAACCTTAGAATTCGAAGTTAGTAATCATGTGCATGTGAAAGTAAATCCAACAAAAAGTATATATTGAGTGAGAACATAAGAAAAATTAGGTCTCCTTTATATTGGACCATTTAATATACTCGAAAAGGTTGGAAAATTAACCTATCGACTAATGGTACCTCAAACTCTATTAGGTTACATGATATATTCTATGTTTTAGTTTTGTGCAAACATGTATTAAATTTCAATAAGAATATTTAGACATAACCAATAAGGCTAAAAGCAAACCTAACATGTGAAGATCATATGGTCAAAATTTTGGATCATAAAACATAGAAGTTTTGAAATAAGGAAATTCACTATGTGAAGTTTTATAGAGGAAAAACTACAATAAGGAAAAAGCCACTTGGGTTGTAGATATCATACCTTTTTGATAAACCAGGTGCAACTATAAGTTTTAAGGAAAATAATTATTTTAATAGGGAGGGGTAGAAGAATGTAATCCATGAGAAGTTTAAGATACACTTAAATCCCTAAGAGAGATTTAAGGAATATAATATAAATATGTTTAAGTTGTTAAGAGAAATTTGAAAGATATAATCAAGATTAGTTAGGTCTCTTATATAGGAACTTTACATAAAGATTCTAGAATCTTAAAAGTCAACTTATAAGATTTAGAGAATTAAAGACTCAATAATTATATTTACATATAAAGTGACCTAAATTAACTTTAAATCATTAAGACACTTATACATAAGACTTCAAACCCTAAATAGGTTAAAGGAATGATGAGAAGATGCTTGTAAGTATCATGACATGCATGTTCACTTTACATGCCCTATTTCTTTATTAAATCTTAACCAATTTGATAACTAAATGAAATGTTGTTTTCACTTGAGGATATCTCAATCCACATTAGTTATCATCCCTTTTCCTATTAAATAGGAGAGAGAAATCTTGAGAGGTCTTCTAAAGGGATGATTAGATTCTAAAAGAGGGAAGAAAAGTCTAAAGAAAAAAGAGAGGTTAGTTAAAAGAAGTAAACTAACGTTTATTTGATAGACAATAGACTTTTCTAATAAATGCATACTACTTTCCATTTCTTCCCAAAAGTTAACACCTTATGCCTCCTTTGTTCCCATAAACATCATTTTCAAAAATGAATTTTTCCATTTCCTCAATCTTCATGCCTATGGCACCTCCTAAACTACAAAATTATAACTTTAAATTAAGGTGATTCCAATCATTAACACTAAAAAGGTAACAAGCTCTTCTATCAGCTTTACTTTTCTTAAATATGAATATATTTAACTAAGATACTTACTCATTCTTCCTTTTAATAATATGATTAGGCCAATCTCATAAGTCAACATAAGAATCTGGAGGTAAATCATAATTATTTCTTTCATTAACTCTAGCAATTTTTACTCTAAAAATCTCTAAACTATGTCTTTTGTTTTTTATTAAACTCTTTTAGGAATTGGTTCATCAATTCATTCCTAAAGCTAAGACCTTATTTAATTATTCAAGTAAGACCTTTCCTTAGTATTTCTCTTATCTCTTTATATCTAATCATATTACTAAAGAATACTATGAATAATTGGTTTGCAATTCTTTATAAGATTAAATGAATAATCTATACTACACTTAGAATCATGGATACGTAAAAAATATGACTTCTATAAATAGATTTAAAAGATTCATAAGAGAACAAGTGGACAAATCAATTGTATTAAACATAAAGATAATCCTTTATAATATTTCCAAATGATTCTTCATGCCTTCATGACTATTTGATGTATTTTTTATACTCGATGGATATCCCATGATTATTGATCTATTCTTGAGAATTGATAGACATCTTATGATTATGGACCTATTATTAAGCATCGATGAATATTTTATAACTATTGGATATATTTCTACAACTTGTTGTAATTTTGACATTTTTATAACACTTGACCTATTATGAGGACTGGAAAAACCGAACTAAAAGACAACAACAAATACATGACATAAGAACCTTTATGATTGGAGAACCATGAAAAGGACTATGATGACTTTTTACGGATGCTTTCCTTAATAAATTAGATTATACTGTAACTTATGTCAAACCCTTTTCCTTTTATAATCTTAGCATAGTTTAACACTTTTCTTCTTACCAAATTTTTGTGAATTATTTTAAATGACATTGATCATTTCTTTAAACTCCAAGAGGATTATTAAGATTGCTAATAAACAAGGTTGTCAAAATTTGCGATTTTACTTGAAATTAGTAAAGGATTGATAAAATTGGAATGTAAAATCCAAACATGAAATATAAGTTTTTACGACTTATGTAATTTGACTTTAAAAGATTGTAGATATACTTATAGTAATTATTTAAAACTTGAAATATATTATGGAAATAAAAAAATGAAAAAAATAAGTTCTTTTTTCATAAATTTTTTTAATAATATATAATTTAATATGTACAAAAAAAGAACAAATAAATTCGAAACTAAATTTTTTCCATTATTTATTTTGAAAAAAAAACAATAAATTAAAGAGAATAAAATATTTTAATCCATTTTAAATTATTGATGGTATAAATGGAAGTATATAATTTTACTTATAATTTTTGTTATTTGAGCTAAAACTTAAATGGTGGATATAAATATTAAATAAGAGACTAAAAGAGAGCAAAAGAGGAAAAAACAAACTAAAATAGGATAAGAAAGATGATGTATTACCCTAATAGTTGATGGCTTGTAAAAACTTAATTGTTTTTTTTTTTTAGCCTATTCAACTTAGATATATAGAATCGGTAAATTTAGTCATAATATAAGTTTATATCGAGTTTATATATAAATATAGTTAAAAATGTAAGTTTCTATATAAAAATAATTTTATACTCGAGTTAACTTAAAATAGCCTCTTAAAATCATAAACTTATTGAATCACATGAATAAAATTATGATTATGACAACTATGCTAACAGATAGAGCTAAGTGACACTTTACAATGATTATTGCTTGTTCGTACATGTATCTAATGATACTTTAAGTAAGATATTCAATCAAATATGTATGTTTTGGGTGTAGATTATGCTTATAATTGACTTATTGTGAATTGCTTAAAAAGATACTATAATATATTCAAAATGAATTAGATGATTATTATTATTAGTACTTATGATGTTGAGTGCTTACTAATTTAAATGATCGCTTTTTAAAAAGTATCATAATAATATTGCAACTTTAATTGAAATGAGTCATGCATTATATAAGTGCATATTCTCAAATTTAGCCATTACTGTTAGATAGTAGATAAAATGGATGTCATGAGTCACAATCCTACTCTATCATCTACAAACTACTTGATTTGAGGATTGTCATGCTTTTGATCAAGTTGACTCTATTCTACTATTTTAGACTTGCATAAACTTGGAGGTGTAGTGGTGACAGAAAACATTTCATTTGATTCTCTTGGGACGTGAGTGATAGGGAGATCCTTTTCTTGCAACATCACATTATGTTACTAAGAGTGTTGCTCTTGTGACATTTATTGATGAGTAGTCAATGATGATATACTAAGTGAATTTTATGTATTATCAAATACTTAAACATCAACGGAACTATTAGATTCTCAACCTAAGGTCATAAGAGAACCCTAGACTTCATGTTGGTTATTAAAAGGCCATATGTAATCACATGATTAATTGATGTATTCTATATGATTAATGACTTGCTTACCTTGCATAAAAGATGTATAGTGGATATCTTACCAAATTGGATGTAACTGGGCAATCAATTTTGAAAATCATGATTTCAAACAAAATTTAAGAAAGATAGAAATTTTGGTTTTAAAGGAATATATAAGACTTAAAAAATTTCATCTCATAAATTAATACTGGCTTAACAAATCCTATTCATAAATTTGTCCTTTAGAACTTAATTTGAGAAATGTTCTTCACTTTAATCCTAGCCCATTCTATGCTTTTGAATGACCAAAAAGAAAAACAATTGTTAGGATACAAGTAACATTTAGCTTAATTAGATATTAACTCATACCACCTTTTACACAAAGTAAATAAGTTATCAAATATATGAAATATCAATCAACTGCATGAATGCAACATAATACATGGTCTTTTAGTAATTGGCATGAAGTTAAGGGTATGATTCCCCCTATGACCTTAGGCAAAGGATGTAATAATTCCATCAATAGTTTAAGCATCCAACAGTATATGAACTTCACTTTTTATATCATCTTTGTTACTCATTAGTAAACGCTATGTAAATAACAACCTTGGCTACCAAAAATAACATCACTAGAGTGATCTCTCTATTACTTAAGCCTTAAGAGAACAAAATGAAATGTTCTCCTCAATTACTACAAGTACATATACTTACAAGTTGAAAACAGTAGAATGAACTCAACTCTATCAAAAGCAAGATAATACTCATATCAAGTAGTTTACAGATGATAACGATAGGATCATAAATCATGACATTTGTTTCATCCATTATGTAATGGTGATGAAAAAATTCAAGAATATGCAATGCATGTCTCAATTTAATTAAAGTTGCCATATTCCTATAATACTTTTTAAAGGTAGTCAACTATATCCACAAACACATAGTAACATCAGTACTAGTCACAAATCAACTTTTAGTTATGTCTCAATATATTAGAGAGTCTTTTCAAGAAATCCACAACAAATCAATCACATGCATAGCTCTTACCTCATTCATACAAATTAATTTGAATATCTCATTTAAAGTGTCACTAATTACAAAAACAAACAAGTGATAATCATCATAGATACTCACTTTATCATATACCTTAACAGTCATAGTAAACCTCTGGAAATTTAAGGGAATGATGAAAACCACAAAAAATATTTCATGTCAAAAGAAGAAAAGTACTAAATTCTACTAGGTTTACATAAAGGGATTTAGATTTCAATATAAGCCCTTTCTTGATGTTTTTCGTTAATAAGTTAGATTGTATTATTAGTTATGTCTTTACATAAAGAGTCCTTTGGTATTTGGTATAACTCATGTCTAAGTCATCATAATCCTTTCCATGCTCCTCTAATCATAAAGGTTCATATGTCTTGTAAAGGTTCATATATCTTGTAATAGTCCTTGCCCATTTGTCTATGTTTTCTAATCTTCATGATAAGTCTAAATATCAAAGAAATGTTCATATACTTTGAAAACTTATTAAAGTACCTAATTGTTTTGTACCTGAAAAATATAAGTACAAAGTATAGAGCATCTATATCTAGTTTTAACCTGAACTACTTCAACTTCAATGGTATTATATTAATAATTTTACTAAAATGGGTTTAGTACTCCAAACTTTTCCTAAACTAGTATACTAATTTTTTGAAGTCTTAAAGCCTCCCTTATATTAAGTTTCATCCTTTAAAGTTGACTCTAGTGATCTTTTAATATTTGTATTTTTGTCATATCCTTTAACCTTGTGTAATGGAACCTTATTTTCTTTTTGTGCTCCACTATGGAACCTTGATTCACTGTTTCAAATCAAAATACAAACAAAGTCACAAGATTTTTGGAGTTGTCACGTTTTGAGTAGTTATTATTTAGACGGGAAACCTATAGTTATATGTTACAAACATACATACACTTAGACTATTTATTTTCTATCCCCATGGATCTAGCTAGGTGCTTTCTCATCTCACCATTTGGTAAGTTGCCCCCATCTCTAACAACCTAAATGTCTTTATTAGTATTCGTTTAAACCTTCATTATTACTTGAAATACCCATATTTACCATGACTTATTATCCTTCACACCAACAAAGCAATTTGTTTTTCTTTCTATCGGAAATAGAGGTTAAGCAACATAAGTGCAACACCCCGCCTTCTTAGGTGTCAACTTCCTCTTTTTCCTTCTAATGATCTCTTAGTGCTAAGGAGATGGTTCACTACAAGCTATCCCTAAGTTAGGAATACGATGGAGTCAACTTGTTTTGACTATAACCATCTCAATATATATAACTCGAATCATCATACATTTCTTTGCTGATAATAGATATCACATGCGAATACTTTACAATATGGGCCCACTAAGGAGTATCACCTTTCAATTGTTCTAGAAACATTACATAATCCAATTCATAACTGCATTATTACACTTAACTGAAATTCATCAAAACCTATGAGGTAACATGGAGATCTTCTTAAGTGTTCACATCCTGGTATCAATATATAATGTTCTAGCTAAATGCTTTCTTTGTCCTGTCCCAGTTCCCTAAGTTCTATCATTCTTTGTCTTTTGTGACTTGTAACTTAAGGATGCATAAGCAAACATCCCCTCAACTCTCTATAAGCTAAGTAAGAGTAGATAATCACAAACAAGATAAAAGTCTAGTAATAGTAATCTATCTTATACTTAGATATTTCAAACATGTAAAATAATAATTATCCATCCAAGTCATCTTATCATAAACATCTCTAACATATAATAACATATTAGCGATAAAATATTTTCAGCCATGTTGCATAAATGCTTGGCCTAGAAGTCGATGCAAAGAATATATGCTATGCTTGTGCACATGAATAGATGCATAAGTACTAATATCCTAGCCTAGCTTAGGGCAACTTACAGTTCCCAAGGGATCCCTTGAATAATTTTAACTTAGGGCTATGATACGTAGCCAAAAGTTCTAACCAAGCTAAAAACATATGTAGTGGCTAGAAATACCTAGTATGTAACTAGCCTAGCTGAAACCACATAAAGTGGCTAGAATGATTGAGGAGTACAATCATATGCTCAAAGGAAACCTAGCTTAGTCTAGCATTGTCTCATTTCAAAAAAACTTAACCTGTAAGCCATTTTCGTGTCATGCCATGAATGCAACAAGAAATAAGTTAGCATGATACCAAGCAACACATCCAAATTTTGTAGCATATGTTATTCAATTAACCCAGTCTTTCTTTGGTGTACTTCATCTTTATTAACTAAAACATTATATTGTGTTCGCTTTAGTGAACACCTTGAACGTTAAACCATTTTCCAAGGTTAGAGTATGTCTTAGTAACTTCTTACATAATCAGCAAATCATATGACTTCGTTTCTTAACCAAGCTTAACCAAGTTCAATTAACCAAGTGCATGTAAGCTCAATTAACCAAGAACATAATCATCCATATTCAACAAGCGACACATCTAAGATTCAGCATCAAACTTAGACAACTAAGCACATTACAGTGGAACTACACAAACTTGAAACCTATCGAGTAGGCAAAAGTTTACGCCTAAACATACAATATCTACTTACTTAAGAGTAGTATCCCTCGCTTTGATTAACATCTTCAAGTTACTCGTTATTTGGGTAACCTAGAATTGAGAGTTATATTTCAATGTCTATCCAAGTAACATAAACGTTTTATTAAAGCTTAAGTGTTTATGTGAAAGTACTTCAATAGTACCTAGGACCTTTTAGAGAACCTTCTACATAGTCCTTTTGTTAAGGTCCTTACCTTCTACACATCCTTCTTCATGATCATTTTTATTTATATCCTTGTTATTTAACTTTCTACATAACCTTCTCCTAAGAAAGGATCCTTATTAACTTTATTACTTATACCTTCTACTTAAGGTTAGTCCTAAGATTCACGGCCAGGGAAGCTTCTACCTAAGCTTCTACTCATATTTACTTTTAGTTTCCACTTTATATTTCACCAAAGAACCTTCTACTCAAGCTTCTACTAACCATCACATTAAGAACTTCACGGGAAAATAATGCTTAAACTTATTAAGACTCTATGTAACCATTAAAACTCATTAACTCTTGGACATGACCAGTAATAAAACCATTTCAAAGATTATATTCCAAATTAGGACAATTTTGTAAAAATCCACACATGCTCATTTATCAAAACATGTCGTTTCGGTTTTGTAGAAATAACACTTAGCTTGTAAAAATATTGATAAATCACCCGTTTGACCACTTTTGGCCTCAAAATCACATGTAACTTCATGAAATATCATTTTTAACACTAAAAATAAGAAAATAAGTCTAATTCAAGCAAAGATACTTGAAGATTAACCATTTTTCCAAAATTTCTAAATTTGGTAGTTTTTTGTAAGTAAAAATTAACAAAAATCTACCAAGTAAATTGGGAAAACTTTTGACATAGCTTAAAAATAAATATTATAAGGAGCCTACAGAAAAAGTTGTAGCTTAAAACAACATCATTTGCCCTTTTAAAAATTAGATCGAAAATATGCTCGGAGCAACCCGTTTCTTAAGAGCAATATATGAGCCATGCATATATTGAAAAAACGATATTTTTCCATGAAAGTACAATAAAACTAACCAAGGAATATACATTTTTATAATTTTCCAAGTTAATTTACTATTTTTAACAAATTATTGAAGATTGGGTAAAAATCGGAACTTAACGCCATCACAAGCTTCGGCCACTATGCACCACCAAGGCCCTGTTGATCCACTTAGGTGTAGCTTTAGGAGCCTAGTTGTGGTGGTCGCTTATTCTTGGTGGTGGTTTGCCTTGAGTTCTACGTATGCTCAAATTCCTTGCTATTTTTCGATCAACTTTCTTTAATTTCTAAATATCCTAAATGAGCTCCTTAAATTTTCTTAGAATGAAATCTGGGCAACTATTGTAAATGAAGGTGGTTTAGGCTATTTATAGATGCTTAAGTTGAGTGCATGGTGGACAAATGTCATGCTTATCCTTAAAACCATGTTTGAAAACCACTTACTCCCCTTATTTTGCTTTTGAAAGCCACGAGAATCCATGGTTTAGGTTTTTAAATCCATGTGCAACTCTTAGTTTTCATAAAACCACCTTAATTATTTTATTTATTTATTTCCTTGATTATTTTATGTTTTCTCTATATAAATGCAAGCTTCTACAAGGAGTTATAAGCTTCTATAAGGCTTTATTTCATATCATAATCCTTTCTTATTTATATGTTTTTAATATATAAATTATATTTGCGAAGCATATGTCACTTTAAATAATATTGCTAAGCCTAGTCATCAGCTTCACTTTTTAAATGACTTTCGGTTCCGGTTAGTCTGAGACTTTATTTAATTATTTCACATATATGCATTATTTCAATTATTCAAGTTCACAAAATAATTTCTTCTAATTTTTATGGTCTTGCCATGAATTTTCTATTAATTTTGGAGAGGTCACCTAACACCCTAAATTCACAGGATTTGGAACCTTAAGGCATCACATTCTAACCCCCTAAAAAGAAAATTTTGTCTTTGAAACTTAAATATTCCAATATCTATAGATTCTAATGGTATTATCATGTATTCACTATGCAACTTTGATTTCCACATCACATCATAATCATCAACTATCATTGAGGCTACAACTATAGCAACCTTACAAACAATTGTAGCTTTAGATCTTTTCATATCATCTTATCATATCATTCTTATATTCTATACACTCATATTCAAAAATCAAGCCTCTTATCTAAGAGACCCAACATTCTACCTAATTGCTTTAAGTTGGTAATTTAGGAAGTTGGCGAACCTAACACAATTAAGCTAGAAATTTACAAATACACTTGAAACATTAGTTGAGGACACTCTGGACTTAGATATTAAAAAATATAATATAATAAAAATGATATAGTTAAAATAGTATAATTTAACTATAATATGTATTATTTGTCGTAATTACGTAAAATAGACCCTAATAATTTGTAAACTTTTAGAAATAAATTATATAAGTAATAAAATTATTATGTGATATAAAATGATATGTAATATATATAAATGTGTCATGTGTAATTATTAAGTGTGAATATATACCCGTAATTCTTTAAAATACTAGAATAATAGCATTTTAAGCTAAATAAATTCATAAAAATTACTAGAAAATAACAACAACACTTAGGATAGTTGAGTACCCTTAGATTGGGCATATGGAAGTATTAGGATAGGTGTGGAAGATTAAGCATGAGTTAAACATGTAAGAGGCTTAGTATTTAAGCTTAAAATTTTAAATAGAGAGAAGGATTAAATCATTTCTTTACTCAACCCATTCTGGAAAATTGAAAAATACTCTCCAACATCTCGTTGATGCAACTGAGGATCTAGAAAAAAATAAGATGGGTTAAAAGGATCAAAGAAGAAAATCAGGGAAAAATTACAAAATCAACATGCAATTTAAGGAATTTGGTGGTTCGTTGATATAAAGAGGAGTTAGGTATTAGCTGGCCACACTACTACTAGGAGTGTGTCGAGAAGTAGGTGGTTAGCAATGGTAGCTGGAGCGGCCAATTCCAGTAAGGGTAAAAAATCCATCTAATTTTCCATAAATTTGTAAAAATATCAAAATTACCTAAAAAATGATGGAAAAAGTTATTTCTACATATTTTCATGCTAGAATCTAGGAAAAATATTATTTTTTATAAATTTGAAATTTATGATGCATGATCTTAAGAAATAAAAAAAAATTGAGCAATTTTCGATATCAAATCAAATTATCCAATTGACGTAGTTTTAAGTCCTAAATTTTTCTACAAACTTTTCTCCACTTATATTAAAATGCTACAAAAGGAGTTTTCACAACACTATTTTCTATAATTTTTTATGAATTTTTTAGTCCTAAATTGTGATTAGAATGGTGTTTTTGGTAAAAAGTAATGTATTATTCGTAAGGGTCTCACTTGGATTCTGAGTTTGGGTGATTAATGGAGTATTTATTATATACTAGAGCTGTTGGATTAGGTTTTGTAGGAAGGAGATTAGAAAATCAACAATGTGCCCTTAAACGTATAGTTTAGTAGAGTGTAAATTTAAGGAATTAGTGAATGATGATGTGTTATATAAGGAACTTGGGGTGTAATGAAGCCAAAAAGTATTGGTTGAAGTGTTACTTTAGTTAGTCTTAATTAGAGTTAAAAGAAAATGGATTAATGAATTGACTATAGAGGTATTGAATGAAGGTAAAGGATAACTTAAAGAAAATGGAAGGCAAGTATTCTATTAGGTATTGACTTAGAAGCTAAGTCAGAAGCATATTTCAAAGAGAAGAATAGTTAAGAGAGGCTTAGAGGCTAAGTCAGGGAGCAACCCACTAGGGGAAACTACTAGAATTCTCAAGCCAAATATGAACCCTTGATGAGAATAGTTGAAATGGTCATCTCTTTATCCTTAATCAAAGTAAGTGACAGGAAAGGAGATCGTGGTAAGGTTGAGAATGGTGGTTTGAAGTAAAGTCTTAGGTGGAGCGTGTTCTCCATTACACTAGCCTTAGTTTGGTTCCGATCCACAAAATGTGCAACATCAAACTTCTTAACCAAGATTAGAGCAAACACAATTTCTCTTATCTTATGATGGATCAGATAACATCATATAATGGCACTTGCTTTTCCATGTATAACAACTAACTAAACTTGCTTAAAAACTCTAATTGCTCTGTGTCAAATATGTGCTATTGTCTCCATCTTACTTACTAAGTAAGTTGTGGCTCATTTCCTTATAACTATTTTACAAGTTTCCTAGTAGATTCACCAATACTACTCCAAGTTCTCGATGACTAGAGAACGGGGTTAGGGAGTGAGATTTAAGACTAATTGGATGAATTCTTATTTATTTATTTTTTTTACTAACTTATAAGGAAATCAATGGGGTCTCTACTAGTTATCCTCCGGTTTTTCAATATTGATATTGCTACTATACTTTGTAAACCTATAAACTTTTATAAATCCTTTACTAATTGCTTCATTTTCTCAAATTAATTTAATTCTTAGAACTTCTTGTTAAAATTGAGATTTCGTACTCCATACAATTTATAAAAACTTATTTTCTCAATCTTTTAAGCCATAAAACTATTTTAGAAACTATTTAAAAAAGTTATTCCAAAGATTGATCTTTATTAGACTCAGAATGGGATGGCTAAAAGTAATGGAGTGGTAAACGCCTTATATATGTTATACCTACATTATTAACTAAAGTGGCTAGCTTCTAGCTTAAATTAGTTTACACGGTGGGGTTATTAAGACTCCCTAGTATGGGGCGTGATAGTTCTGGGTAGTATCAGAATATGGTTCTCAACAATTCGCTTAAAGCATAACTTATCTAAACTGACTTTTAGACGTTATAACTAAAATGAATTAGAACACCTTAGGAACATTGACAGTGGGGATTAAAAGATTTAGACTATAAGTTTATATCTAATATAAATATATATAAGCAAAATATAAAAAGTGTGAATAAAAGCCCTAAACAATGAAAAACGAATAACTATTATAAAATTTATTTATAGAATTATAGACACCCTATTATTTCCACTTTTTTTTTATTTTAGGTCCTTTATGAGTTTTTGGGCTAGGTTTACTAAAAATACAAAAAAAATAGAAAATTGAAAAACTAAAAATAAAAATATGAAAAATACAAAAAAAAAACTTGAAAAATTAAAAATACAAAGTGTAAAAAATGTTTGAGTCGAGTTAGTCAGTCGTTTATAGTGAAGTCAAGTGATAATAAAATATATATGCAATTTACTAAGTTTTGAGTCTTTAAAAATTAGGGCTTCAATAGAAAAAAATATTTCTGCTATAAAAGTCTAGTAAAAATATTGAATTCATGCAAGTGGGCCTTTGTTCAATTTAAAATTTGAACTTTGAATAATTTTACTAAATGAATAAGAAATAAAAACTCAGGATTTATTAAATTATAATCTATATTGAAAATATTTAGCATGTATATTTAGGGTTATTTTAGCATGTTTGTGTCATTTTAAAATAATTTGAAATGGATTGGGTTTAGGTCTTAAAAGCTTAAAATAAAGCTAGGCGTTATAAGTAAAGCTTAAGTTTAATTTATGCGTATAATATCATGAGAAAAAGGCCATGTTGGTCAGGTGTATGGACTTTGGATGGGGATATAGAGACTGTAGGTTCAAATCCTTCTAAGATCAAATGCTTCATGTTTTTTCCTTTTCTTGGATGAGAATTATTTGGAAAGGAAAGGAAAATAGTGGCTTTCTAGAAACATCATCGTAACAATATACATCACTAAATCTTTAGTGAACTTTTGTTTATTGAGTTGTAAGATTACTAAATCATTATCAAAACGATTGAATCTTGTAAAGATTTGTAAAAATACTAATTATTGATGAAATTAAATTAAGTTAAAAATTTTCATCTAAACGACTAAATCTTATAAAGATTATAAAAAAACTAATTAAATGAAGATTTGATGAAATTGAATTAAGTTAAAAATTTTCTTCTAATAGACCATGAATGATTCGATCGGTTATAATATATAAAAAGAAACTCAGATGGCACTTGAAAAGAGAAGGAGGAAGACATACACAACTCAATCTTAGGCTGGGCTGCAAAATAGACATCACCATCCCTATCTACTATATTTGTTCGACCTACACTCTACCATCAACGCATACACAGAACATCAATCTACTTCCCCTTTCTTAACTCGACAATTGAACCCCATCTTCATCCCTCATAAACTCTACTCCCTCGCATACTGCCTAATACCAAACAACAATAACCAGTCATCATCTCGTGCTACTCCCATCAAAGCCTATTCTCTCTCACCTACTCTCAACACCTATTGTATGGTAAATGCTTACCCTCCATGTACAACAGCGAATACCATCCTTGCTTGAAACCCAACCTAACAACAACCCCATCTGTGCATACATACCTGGCAATGCACTACTCTCAATCCACGCACGTTGTGACCTAAATCCCACATTCACAAACAATTAACCAATGCTAAGCCCATTCTGCTATCACACGAACAATGCCTAACTGACCAACCCAGAAACTTCGGTGACCTACTTTCAAGCAAACACCAACCGTCAATCCACTCATTCACGTGCTACTAATGTACAAATGATGCCACTCGATAATCAATGGATCCACATTGTTGACCTTCTTTCCACCACTGTTTCATATGACTGCCATGCCCAATACACCTAACGTTTGTCCACTCACATGTAGAAACCCAACAATGCACAACACCACTCTCTACTACTTGACCCCCAATCGCCATCAATCGCCCACCTATAACCGCCAAAAAACCCCTAGATGAGCACTACGTGGCCATGTGACCCAGGACATATGATAGACATCAAACACCACCACTCTAATTTCTTGAATCACTAAAATAAGCACCGAAACACCTTCACCAAACCTACTTTCATTAATGTAATCCACATGAAATCGAAATTAACCATTCGATTTGTCTCCTGGAAACTACGGTATGAAGTTGGTTTTGCTTTGCTTGAGTTAGATCCAACCCATGAGTAATTTAGAGCTCCACGATCTGCTTTGGCAAACCTAGATCCGTACACCCTTGCCCTTTTTTGAGTTTTATACGAATACGGGCTTTTTTCGAAAAATATTACCAAAAAGGGCTCTTTTTAGAAAAAATTACAAATATGGTATACAAAAGGTGCATCAAGTGAATGCACTTTCAATAAATTATGATTTTTACACCGAAGGTGCATCCACTGCATGCGCCTTCAGTGTAATTCAGTATAACTAAAGGTGCATGTAGTGGATGTGCCTTCAATATACCACTTATATAAGGCTTAATCCGTGCAACCAAAGTCCATGCTTACTTATATCAATTTCTGAAATTTCCAAAACACAAAGAATAATCGAAGAAAGCCATAATTGGAGTATCAGACCATTTCCTAACACGAGTGTACATTTATAATAGGTAACAATCTATAACTTGTGGGAATTTTATTTATTTAATTTTTTTTTATTTTAGTAATAATCGACATTATGCAATAGTTTTTTTAGAAAAAAAAATTATTACTTAATGATGTAGATTTCATAATTATAGATGTACTACAAGTTGTGTAAATTATTAATATTTGATGAAAAAATATATGTTATGTTGTCTAAATTTAGGAATTTTTTGTATTACGGTATGAATAATGTTGGAGTGTAGGTGGAAATTGTTGTGTATGTGTGTATATATATATTTATATATATTTGGCATTTTTATTATGTTGGGTCGAATGAAAAAGTCAAAGTTAGGTATTTATGTTAGTGGCACAGCTTAACAAGATGACTAAGTACATTATGTAAAGTTGTCGCTCGGTGTATAGATAAAGTTTTTTATGTCATCTAAATATTCAGTTCATCGTGACATTACTAGGGGACAAATAGCAGATTACGTAAAAGTTATTGTCTATGCGAATGGAAATATAGTAATGGGTAGTTGGGGGCCGGAGTATGATAGGGAGCTTATTAAGAAGTTGAAAATTAGGAAGGATTAAAACTTCTCTCATTTCAATCAAAGAATTTGTGGTTGCGCCAGAGTTGACCCGAGTGGTGTTGAACTCATGCATAGGCATCCCTTTTTCTATGATGTTGGAGTTGTCTACAAGTTTATGGCCATTAGAGATGATAAGGATGTTGAGAATTTCATTGAGATGACAGAGTCTTTGGGGAACGAAGTATTCAAGAAGTATACATAAGGCACATTAGGGAATCGAGTGCCTGAGGTGAGCATGAAATACATGAGCTAAACAATCCAACCCTTCTGGAACCTAATGTGCATTCAACAATGATTAGTGTGAAGCAAACAAATGTGGATCAATCTAATGAATTGTACATGGATTTCTCTGAATACGAGCACGTGAATATCATAGAAGAGTAGCTTAACGAAGCATTGGATCTCATTGTTGAACATGAAAAGTCTTATGATCTGTATATATAGAGATTGCATATGAATATAAATGTTGATGATGGGGAGAATGTAGTAGATGTGGATGGTGATGAGGATGATGGGGATGGTAATGAAGATGACGATGATGTTGGGCTCGAAGATGACCACACTAAGGATTTAGGAGAGGCCCAGGTGACACCACATGTTGTCAGGAGTAGTATGTCGGTCTGGGCACTTCGCGGCGACAACCCGAGTAGGTCCTATTGTTGAACTGGTGAAGTATTGTCTAGTAGGCAGTTTCAAGACTTTCCACAAATAAATGAACCTATTGATAAGCTTATAAGAGATTCTACCCCATTTTACAATAGCCAGTATGATGGTAACAGTTATGTAACATTTGAGAGAGATGTTAATAAAATGTGTAGCAACATTGTTAACTTTGATGACTTGAATGTCGGTATGCATTTCAACACGAAAGAGGATCTCATAGATGTAGTTAAGTCATTCCACCTAAGGAACCACTATGATTTCCATGTGGACATTTCGAAATCGACTGTATAAGCGATCTACTATAAGAAGAAAGAATAAAGTTGTAAGTAGAGGCTACAGGCTTGTTTAAAAAAAGTAGAGGGTCTTTTCAAAATAACAATTCTAGAGGGTCCACACACTTGTGTGAACCTAATGATGAACCAAGATCACCCTCAGCTCAACAGCAACATAATGGTTACATTATTCATCAAAAGTATATGGAACAACCCTGATGTTAAGATAATTGATCTTGCAGCTAATATACAAACTAATGGGTACATAGTAAGCAATAGAAGGGATTTCGAGGCAAAGTGAAAGGTTATCGAGATGGTATATGGTAATTGGGAGAAGTCGTATAATGAGTTGCTGAGATTATTAAATGTAATGAAGTTAACTAACCAGGGGACATAAGTGGATTAGGGTTGGAGTAGTTCAAGCCATGTGTAGAAGTCTTCAGATACTATGGACCTATTGTATGTATCAATGGCATATTCTTATACGAAAGTAGCTTGTAGCATGTAGCATGGACAAGTACAATTCAATAGTTCCATTGGCATTTGCTCTTGTTGACACAAAATTGAGAGAAACATGATGGTGGTTCTTATGCAAGCTCAAAGTACATGTAGTCGGCCAGAAGGGGAAAACGTTATGTCTTATATCCGATAAGGCATCTGGTATTAATTTTGTGTATAAGGACCTGTCAGTAGGCTGGTAACCACCGTTCACAGTTTAGAGATACTGTTTGCAGCATGTTGCTAGTAACTTCAACACGATCCACAAAAACCAATTGTGCAAGAAACTTGTTTGGTTTGCAGGTGTATAAGCACAACAAAGGAAATTTGAATGTTTCATAGAGAAGTTGGCCTAGGCTAAGGAGGACACTCCCGCGTGGTTTGACAATGTTTATTTGGACAGGCGAACTCTTGCATATGATGGATGTTACCATTTTAGATACATGACATCAAACATTGTTGAGAGTTATAACTCCGTTTTGAAATCAGCGCATGGATTACCTATCACTACATTAGTGAAAAAAATATTTTACAACTGTGTTGCCTATTGAGAGGAGAGGCATAAGGATGCTAAGGAGGCAATCGATTTTAGTAAGACGTATACTAATTATACCTTAAAGATGTATGAAACTTAGAAGGGGCAGCAAGTGCACATAAAGTCATCTCATTTAGCTTCCAGAACGGTATTTTCGAGGTTTTAACTGGTAGTCAAATGACGAGGACTGGATTAAAGGGAGGAGGAAGGACACATACAGTAGACTTTAGGGGCTACACTTGCACTTGTCAAAAGTGGCAAATATATAGGATCTCTTGTTCCCATGCATGTGCTATTGCTGTGAGTATGAGGGTAGATAGCAAATCGGCAACAGGACCATGGTATAAATGAACAAACCAAATGGATTATTATCAAGCTCATTTCTACTCGATTGGTGACAAATTGAACTAGCCAAAAGTTAGCTTCTCTTGTCTACACTCGAACATTAACTTACTACAAAAGAAAGGGAAACCCAGGCATAAGTGATATCATATAGAGATCGATGTTTGAGAGCGGTCGGACAAAACTAGATGCAACTCATGTAAACGGGAAGGACATAATATGAGGAGGTGTCCAGAGATTAATAAGGTCAGTACATATTCCTTTCTATCTAGGCATTACATTCTAATACATTCATAGCTATAATTATTATATTATTTTTTTTTATGTTTTTTATTTTTGGTGTACCAAATATGTTTGTATATGATCGCAGGATAGATCGAGCCAGGACCCATTGATCCATATATACTTGTAAGGTAGGCTAGTCACTATTTACATGTCGTCTAGGAGGGTAGGGTAAGTAATGTCACTATCGTTTAAAATCAATTCTCTTATTAATGATGTGTTACTTGCTAACTTAACTAAATGTTTATTTAGGAGGCGGCCTATACATTACAAGTACAGTGTAGTGAGATGTCATTATGTAAGGATGAGCGGGATATCCTTATACATCTTAGGATAAAGCCATACATACGAGAGGTTGGGTTCTGGGGAGTTGCACAACTCCCATTTATTATGTTGGATTGGCATTTGATTATAACACTTGTCGAGAGATGGAGGCTTAAGACACACACGTTCCACTTACCTACAGAAGAGGTGACCATCATACTGCAGGATGTTGAGGTTTAGCTCAGACTTCCAGTTGAGGGGTTCGCGGTGGCAGGGTAAACAAAGCTGGATGATGAGGAGAGCTAGGCTGATGTAGGAGAGAGGCTACTGGGCGTAAGACTTGCTTGAATGAGGGGTGCTCACTTATCTTTGACGTAGTTGCAGGAGCACTTCTGGATACTGTCTCGTGGGGTGGATGATGAGACAGTCTAACAGTACGTACATGCGTACATACTTAGCTTGATGGGAGGATTCATATTTGTGAATAAATCCTCCAACCTTATTCACCTGATGTTTCTACCATTGCTGAAGGACTTCTCAATAGTTAGGCAGTTTAGTTGGGGTAGTACATGCTTGGCATGATTGTACCGACAGCTGTGCTTTGCCTTGTCATCCAATGCGCATGAACTAAAAGGGGTCGCGATTTTACTACAAGTCTAGGCTTGGGATAAATTCCCACATGTCGCCTCTCTTAGTTGATATGGGTTTATTATCGATAGGGATAGGTCATTGGCAGCCAAATGGAAGGTAGTACGAGATATAACTTAGCATCCGATGCATGTCATAGATGTATATTGCACAACTTTTGACATGTAGACAATGCAACAAGTATGATATGATAAGTTATCCTTTTTGCTGTCCTTTTCTTGGCTATAAGTGATAACCATTGTTGTTTGACTAGTTGTCTATTTTTTTTTTCTTTTTCTTTTGCCCTTTAGGTTATTTGGGAGCCTTATACAGAGGAGTTGCTACAGTTGTTGCCTTACTTTTGTATTGTCGGGCAACACATTTGGACTGACTGATTACCAATCATATGTTTTCACATCATTGAGTGGTGCTTTCCAGACTGTGTCATTCGGGTGTTTGGTAGATATTAATATGTTCCACAGGAGGTTGATACCTCAAAGCAACTCCACCAGCTAGAATTTCAAGGTAAGACAAACGTTGAATGGATCAATAGATAATCTTCTTACATCCAGGCTTAGGGATAGAGATACAAATTCCTATTATACATCCAAGGTCCTCGAAGGGTCGATGAGAGCTGTTGGCTATGGTATAGACAGATCACCCGACGTTATATTATACACCATGGTGCTATTATTGGTCGATTGGTACATATATCTAAAATCGTCTATTATTTTATTTTTCACTCATTTATAATTGCTATCATATATACCAACATCTGTTTTCTTTACTTATTTTAGGTGGACTAGCTTAAGAGTATCAGATTGGTACTTGACTATCTTATAGCACTAGGTATTGAAGATAGGACACTTGACTTCATTAAGTAGCATAGTGGCCTTATCCTTTACCTACAATAGGAGGGCGTACATGAGTAACCCCATATGGACTACGATAGGGAGCAGGGACCACCTGCTGAAGAGGAGATGCCAGCTCCTTGTGCACCACCTAAGGGTAGAGCTAGAGTTCAAGGAAGTAGGGCTCGAGCGATACATTATTGGATGGACCTCAATAACAATATCTCACCACATGTTTGTCATTCTATAGACCTAGGATATATCAATGGGGGCTACAGTACATACCTAGGTTAGGTGTTGCCTCTACTTTAGGAGCCAAATCCAGCTCTAAGGCTGGATTTAGCTCATACATGACTCTCGAGCTCCAACAACATCTTGACCTTGTGACTCCATTAGCTCCTCAAAAGTGACGTTCTATCCCCATACAGTCATCCATGGGTGAGGGCATCACTTAGTTGCATTTGGGCCATTTAGCTGACTTAGTTCCTCCTAAGGAACTTAAGTTCGATGATCCATCACCTAAGCTTACTCAAACATACACTAGACGGGGGCATTTACTTCTTTCCCATACCGTAAGGACCTTTACACGGTATAGGCATTAGTAGATATGTTTAGTCTATTGTTTTTGTTTTCTCCTTTATTTTTCCATTGTATTGATGTTGTCATTGACTCATTACAACTTTTTTGTATATACGGATTATTCGAAATACATTTCACTTTTCATCATATATTATAGTTTAATGTATTGTTTATTTATCCTAATTTTACAATTTACAATTACTTTTTCTTTTATTCAACTCGTATAGTCATTGGATGATCATCACATGTGCTTATTTCTTCCCCACTTGCCATATTTCTTGAAGTGTTCCACCAATTGTGATTTTATGTAATTGATTACTATATCAAACGTTTCATTCGGTTTGTAAGTTAAGGGTTGGAAGAACATTACTTTATCATTTCAAATGAGAGGGAATTAGTAAGGTTAGTAGAAAGTGACACTAAAGGCACATCAAGTCTAAATATCATAAGATATTGAGGATACATTCACTTAATGTATCTTCAGTATATCATATTTATATATATATTTTTTAAAATGAGCCCTTTTTCGTAAATTTTTTTTTTTTGAAAGAAGCTCATATTCGTATAAAATTCCCCTTTTTTTCCTTGGATCCGACCTACGTATGATGATATAGGGGGAGGTTTGTTTTCGTTGTTTTAATGTTTTATTATTTTTTTAAAATAAAATTAATAAAAATATACATTCACTTTGTGTTTTTTTGTTGCGTAGGTTTTTTTTTAAGCTATTGGTTGGCTGTTTACATGTTTGTCATGTATTGCGTTTTTAGCACATGTAGGAAAAATTGCATAATTTTTAATTAAAAAATAATGATAAAAAATAAAAAATTGCATCTTTTATTAAAATGGACATATTTTTCACTAAGATTGCATATTTTAGAACATTTATATGAAAATTACATTTTTGTTAAAATTGTACCTTTGCTATAATTCAAACATCTTTTTTATAGTTTATACTTTTTTTTTTCTTGGTTTAGACATATTTTTTATAATTAGGAATTTTTCCATAGTTTAGACTTTTTTTCATAATTTAGGCATATTTTCCATATAAAATTTTTATCATGTAGAAAATTTTATATTTCATGAAAAATTGCAATTAGTTACTTTAGAATTTCTCTAAAAAGTTTTATCTCATAGAAAAGTTTTTCTCTAAATAAAAGTCTTAATTTGAGTTTTTTAAAAGTTAGGATTTTCTTCTTTCAAAATTAGACAATAAAAATTAGGGTTTTCTTTATAGGATTTTTCTTAATAAAAACAAACTAACAAACGTAAATCTAGCCCTGATTTTGAAAATAAAAAGAATCAACTTATTAAAGTTTTTCTAAAGTAATAAGAACTACGGTTGATTTGATTCTGATTAGTGGGTACTTAGATACCTTCAAGAAAACCGTAAAATTTTGTATTTTCTTTTAATTTTTTGGGAAAAATTCTTAATAAAAAATTAATTTTTACACATTCTTACATTTTTGAATGTTTTTATATTTTTAGAAAAATTTCAAAAATAAAGGCCCATTAGTTTTTTTTTTTTTTTTTTTTTTACATGATGACTTTTATCTTAATAGGTTAGCCTTTGAACTTAGTTATCTGATTACAAATTTTTTGAAAATCTTTTTTAGAAAATTCACGGATTAGTAGCCTAGTTAAGGTTTTTCCACTAAAAAACTCTAATTTTACTTTTTACCAACTTTTCTCGTTAGCAACTTTAATTATATTTTTTTTCAAAACATTTTTTAAAGAAAAGTGTTTTTCCTTAATTTTAAGTTTAGTAATTTATATTAAGTGAGCTGGACTTTGTATAAAATAAATTAAAAAAAAAAAATAGGACTTGACAAGAATCCTAAAGCAATATGCATTATATATTAACTAAATCTCAAATAGTTAGAGAAGGAATAGCTTATAAAAGCTAGAGTGTAATTTCTAAGGGTATTGTTAAAAGTGATTGATATGGTAATGTTTGGTTTAGTAGGGAAATGCTAATTTAACTTTTGTCATGCTTACTTTTGGATTCTAAACCATGGACTTGTTTATGTTTGGTGATGATGATAGATGATAAAGAGCCTATAGATTTTAAGGTTTAATTATAGGAGCTATCTTGAGATGAATCGATTGAGTGTTATTTTATGTTTCTTGGTGGAGTTTTATGAAATATGTATATGTATTGAGTGAGATGTTGGGTGATCGGGAGTATTGAAAAATAGGTAGGAATTTGTATTACTATTGCTACTATGGGGGGAAAGATATTTGATAATTAAGGAGGTCACGATTTTAATAGTTTCAATGATATAATTTCTAATGTTATTGTTAGAAGTGGTCAAGATGGTAGTGTTTTGGATGATACAGGAGTACTTAGTGAATCTTAATTGGTAAAGGTAAGTTTAGTTCTTATGATTATATCACATATTTAAATGGTAATCATTAATTTTAAACAATTGATTTTCATGCTCTTGTTATAATGAATATAAAGATTGATAAGTTGTTAAGAGTCATAAAGTAAAGTGTTAATAAATTATTTGTTATGCTACTACATTACTTGTGGAATTGAATGATGTATACTTTAAGAAGCTCAAGAAAGATTGGCAGTAATTGTGAGAAGTATGCTGAGAGAGATTGTGATGAGAGCTAGGGTGCAACTAAAACCTGGAATGTAGTTGTACTTAAATTGTGAGGAATAGATTGGTTATGCTCATGATAGTAAGTAGAGTATGATTTGACTTAAGAATACTATAGAATCTAATTTAAAGGATTGAGTAAAGGGTTATGGTAAACGTAAAGACTAACATGTGTGGAATAATAAGGCTAAGTGAAGGATGTTCTATACTCTTAGTGAGATCATAGATATTGATTCACTTAAAATATATATATAAATACATAAATAAATCGCTAGTACTCTAATAAGTATACCGAGTTAGAATCAAGTAAAATAGAGAAAGTAAAGTTGTCGATCCCTCAAGAACTAAAGAAATTACTAATCCTATGCTAGTACTTATCAATATTTAGGCAATCAAAACTAAATTAATTAATCTAATTATTACTCTAAAACTATTGAAAAGAAAATTACTATTAAAAATCTAAAATTAAGCAATCAATTGAGAATTTTAGGAAAACAAAATCCACCCTAGATTATACCAATCAAATTATTATTTTGTTATATAGATTAATACCTATATGGTCATTCAAGTAAAATTATTATACCTTAAAACCTAAGAATTTAAGCTCTTAATTAATTAGTCAACTCTCGCATCTTCTAATTAATATATATCTCTCGATATTATGATTGTCTAATGTCCTAAATCAATTATCCCTAATGTCTTAGTGAATAATCAATCACCGAACATCGTATTAATTTCTAGATAATTTCTAATTAACTCAATTAACTCTGCTTCCACATTGATTAATCAATTCAACTAAAAATTTTTAACAAATCCTATATCACTCCCGTATCATGAGAGTTTCTAACAATTATAATCAATTGAACAATTATAATCAAAATCATAGAAATTGCAATCATGAATCATCCATATATCTCTTAATCCTATAATATGAACACAATTATCATCTTAGCTATCTGGGGTTTCATCAATTCCTACAAACAAATTTAACCAACCATATATTTGGAAACCAAAACACAAATACTAATTGAAATTGCAAAGAAATTCATAATTTGAAGCATGAGTAATTCACAGAATTGCATAAGAATAATTGAAATAGATGTCACCAATTCTATATTGGAAAAGATAATCTTTAATTGCAACTTCAACTTGATCTCTACAGCAAAAGCAAATTCTTCTCGGTGATTCAAGCAATTCTCCCAAAGAATTCTTTAAGAACTAACTAAAGACTATTTTATGACTCTCTAAGTCTAAAGAAAGTGTGTTCTCCAGTCTCTATAAAAAAAAAACCTAAAAATTTTCTAAACGGTGAAACATAAGCGATTTATAAGAAAAATTAGGGTTGACTCGTATGACTCTTTTTTTTTTTCATGAAGGCCAACAGTGTAAGTGCAAGGTCGGTGGCATAGCCATCAAAGGCTGCCAGTGTAAGTTGTAGGCTAGCTACCTTCATTTCCAATTCACACGTGTTGATTTGGACTTCGTTCCTTTACTTAAAATTCCTCTAAAATTGTCCATAATTCTACTCTTGAATCCTCTAATTCCTGAAATGTCTAAACAAAAATAATTAAGTACTATTTCTTTATGATTTCTATAAAATCAATAATAATTCTATCTTAATTTGCACTATAAAACATGAAAAATTTTCCTTTATCAACTCTCCCACACTTAAACTTTTGCTACTCCTTAAGCGAAATAAACAGTACTAAAGAAATCTATAATTGAAAATACAAAGTTTCCAATTGCTAATCTAAGATATCTGATATTTCACATTTTCAAACTCATTAATTTATAATGCCTACTATTCTAGCCAAACCAAAATATGTGATTATAGTATTATAATTGAAATTAATCAGCTATTCTAGAAAAAACAAATTTTAATCCAAGTGTTTAATCTCAAATTTCTAATTCAAAAGTAAATACTCAGTCCTAGAAGGAAAAACACCCATTTAAACTTCACAATTGTTAGCAAGTATATTATCTCTCTAATTATTTTGATAAACAAATTAACAAAGTAGTGAAAGCATATGGTATTCACTCTATCCCTAGATTTTCTTCCTTTTTATTACAAGCCTTAATTCATTTCTTGAATTGCATTCAAATTTCCATTTTCCATTTCTCCTTTTTTTTTTTCATTAGTTTAGCTATTGAACTTTTACCTTTCCGCCCTTCTCGTTATAATGAGTGCATTGAGTGGCACATCTCAGACTCATCACCCAAGTGACCAGGTTTTAAAGAGACCCTTAGGAACTTTTCCTCACTTTAACATTCAAATTAGGATACTCTTAACTCAATTTCTTGAGTTACTAAAGTAAAGGTTCTCATTTCATCATTTTTATTTTAATGCTCACTAAAATTTTTCAAACTTCTTTTATAAGAATCACTAAGTTTAAAGCTTCACTTACCTCTTTCACTAAGTGTTAAATTGCCATTAGAATAACTAAAAAGACCATATACTAATTAACTTTGCATAGAAGTGAACCTATTTACTTTTCCCCTAAGGACTTGACTGACTTTTAAACTTCAAATTCTAAGGCTAAAAACTAGGTAAATTAGGTTCCTAAAGAATTGACTAATTAATTTTAACTAAGTACAAAAAATCTCAACATTGGTGAGTAAGGTACCTTAGTCAGTTAATTATTCAAATCACAATTAGATGCTATCAACAAAAATTTTTCTTTATATAATCTCTAGATTCCAAACAAGAAATTCAAAATTTTGAAAAAAATTTGGTCTAAACATTGCCAGTTACTTAAGAACAAATAAAGTTCAATATGATAGGAAAGTATAATTATTTGTAAACAAAAAACCAGCATTAAAATTGATATTTTCATTTCCTATAATTCCTTCCCCTTACTGTAGGATAGACAGTGTCCATACTGTCTTCTATTCAATATTTGAGAGGAAATAAAAATTCACAGCAATAAGAAATGAAAAACCGGTACTTCTCTAGATTCAAATTTTTAGCAACAATGAAAATTCCAAGCATAAGATCATTGTTATCATAGAATTCAGATCTAACCTATCTCATCAAACGCAAAGAAACATGAAATAGCAAAGATAATATAAAAGTGCACTGACGAGTGTATAGTAGAGCTCATGATCCCGAGTTACCCAAATAGATGGGAACTAAACAAAAATAACCAAACAGCAAAAGAAAAGAAATAAAAATGAAAATAAAAAAAATAAAAACATAAAAAAAGCATACAAATATCTAACTACCTTTGTCAATGATGCTACTCTCTACATTAGAAGTCTCATAATGGAACTGCTCTGCAACTACTAGTTGAAAACATGAGATAGCTGACTTCAACATATTGAACATAGTAGTTTAAAACTTCTTATTCTTCTTCCTTTCTTTCCTAATTTCATTCTGGACTTCTCTAATTTCAGCACTCAATTGTTCATAACTACTATTTAGAGGATGGGATGAAGTAGATACTCTAGTAGCAGCAGCAGGAGGAGGATTTTTAGGAATATCATCCTCATCAATAGGATGGTGCCTATTATTTATCTTGATCAGTCCCCAATCCTTAAATGCTGTAGTAGAAATAGGTTTACATGAGATACCATCGTCCCCCTCCAACTCTTGAAAAAGCCCCGTACCTTTCAATAATGTTGTAATATACCCACCACAAAAGATAACCAATGTCCTGGTATCATCTATCTATCTAAAAATAAAATTTGCCATCTCTATTCCCTAATCTATTTGATATTTAGAAATCATACTGTATAGATAAAACATGTCAAAACTGATTACCTTGCTATGGCTAGTCTTCTTATAACAAAGAGTATGAGTAAGGATATGGTAGAGTAGCTTGTGCTCCACTATTGAGAAAGTTGTGGTGAGCAACTTTAAAGGTACAAAATCATCCCACCTAAGATGAATCAATTGGAACCAAAATCTCTCAGCAAACATATCATTAGGCTAAGAGTTGGGTAAATTGACTTCCTAGTCCTCATATAAACCCAGAAAATAGCCAATTTGATTTAATTCAATCACATGAATTTCTCCATAAACCTTAAATGTGAAAGTAGGCATATGCTCACTTCTCTTCAGCTGCAAAGTGGATAAAAAATCAGTGGCTATATTTCTATAAGTGGGTTTTTTTACCTCAAATAACCAAAACCATGATTTATCAGGAACCATCTACTGGATTCTATCATCCATTCATACACTTGCAAAATAGTCCAATCTAGATATTGCTGATTCATGAATGCCATCCGTTGTAGCTTCCTCCTTCTCTCCCTGGCATACTCCTGATGTAAAGGTAGATCGTTGCCCGAACCTTTGGAAGATGAAGTAGCTGCCATCTTCTATTTCTTTCTCAGTTACATCTTCTTAGGCGGCATGATGAATGCAAATCACAAATCAAAACTAAAAAAATTAGAATGGGTATAGAAATGTAAAATAGTGATTGAATGTGAGATGGATTGATGGATTAAGTATATGAGAGAGTTAGAGTGATAGAGAGGAAAAGAGATCTAGAGAGAAAACTAAAGAGAGAATTCAGGAGAAAAAATGAGTGAGGAGAGAGAGAAAACCAACGGTCATGCTTTTAAAAGTATTATACATCAATACTTACCCCTATACGCCGGCGGCATACATTGTCGATGTATATGCCTAGGCCAGCGGTCTTGAGTACTAACCTTGAATTCAAATTTTGTGCTTTCCTCTCTCTTTTTTTTTTTTTTTTTTTAGGTCGGTAGCCTTGATGTCAAAGGCCAACTTAAAATTTTTTTTATAATAAATAAAAAATAATAAAATAATAATGAATAAATATAAAAAATTTAGTTTGGTTAAACATGAGTTGCTTCCCATGAAGTGCTTAGTTTATAGTCGCTAGCCCGACTTTTGCGATCTTACTGTAGGTTCTTGCTCACTACTATAGTGGTGTCAATGTCCATGTTTTCTCCTTTAAAATAGTGTTTGGGGAGATGCTCATTTACCTTAAAGGTGCGATTGTCTTTTGCCTTTAACTCAATTGTACCATAAGGGAAAACATTAGATATTTCAAATAGTCCAAACCATTGAGATTTTAACTTACCTAGGAACAATTTCAATCGAGAGTTGTATAGTAACACTTTCTGACCAGGTATGAACTCTCGCTGTTGAATGATCCTATCATGCCATCGCTTGGCTCTCTCCTTGTAGATCCTAGCATTTTCATAAGCTTCTTCTCTAATCTTGTCTAGCTAGTTCAATCAAAGCAATCACTTTTCACCTGCAGCTTGTAAATTAAAATTAAGGTATTTTATGGCCCAATAGGTCTTCTGCTTGAGCTTTATAACTAAGTGACATGATTTACCATAAATGATTTTGTATGAGGACATCCCTAAAGGGGTTTTAAAAGCTGTCCTATAAGCTTACAATGCATCATCGAGTTTTAGAGACCAGTCTTTCCTAGATGCATTGATTGTCTTTTCTAGGATACGGTTTATTTCCTTATTGAACACCTTAACTTGTCCACAAGTTTGCAGATGATACAGGGTGGCAAGTTTATGAGTGACTCCATATTTTGTTAACAATTTTTGAAATTGCCGATTGCAAAAATGTGACCCTCCATTACTTATAATAGCTTTAGGTACCCTAAACTTAGAAAAAATGTTCTTTTTCAAAAATTTAACTACTACTTTGGCATCGTTAGTTTGTAAAACTACTGCTTCTACTCTTTTCGATACATAATCTACTGCCAGGAGTATATATTTGTTTGAAAAAGATAAAGGGAAAGGACTCATGAAGTCTATCCCCATATATAAAAAGGCTCAATTACTAGGATACTCTTTTATAGTAATTCATGTATCCTAGAAATATTCCTAGTCTTTTGGCATTAAGCATAAGACATAACATAATTACTGCAATCATTAAACAAACTAGGCTAGTAAAATCCATAAGATAAAATTTTAGAGGCAGTTCTTTTCACACTAAAGTGGCCCCTTGCTTCTTTAGAATGACAGTGTTGAATTATGCTAAGTTGTTTTGTTTCAAGCACACAACGTCTAATTACTTAGTCAGCACAACTTTTAAAAAGATACGATTCATCCTAGAAATAAACTTTCACATCATGTAAAAACTTTTTTTTTTCTTTTGAAATGAGAAACCTACTAACTAGGTAATTGACTATATCAACATACCAAGGTAATCTTTGGATCTCTACTGCATACAATTGTTCATAAGGGAACTTTTCATTAATGAGTAGCTCTAAACACTTCAATTGTAATTGAGATAAATGATCAGCAATTACATTTTCAATTCCCTTTTTATCTTTAATTTACAGGTCAAATTCTTGCAATATTAAGATCCAACAAATTAAGCTAGGTTTAACATCAGCTTTAGTAAACAAATATTTCAAAGCAGCATGGTTTGTATTTACTATGATCACAAAACCTATGAGATAAGGCCTAAACTTGTTACAAGCAAATATAACTGCTAAAAGTTTTTTCTCTGTTATGGCATAGTTTCTTTATGTCTCATTCAAAGTTCTACTCGCATAGTATATAACATGAAATAATTTACCTCTCCTTTGCCTAAGTACTGCTCCTATAGCATAGTCGTTAGCATCATAAAGGAAGCTCCCAATCTGGTGCAATGATCACCGGTGCCGAAGTAAGCTTCTCCTTTAATAGATTAAATGCCTATAAACAACAGTCATAAAAAATAAAGGTAGAATCTTTTTTAAGTAAATTACAAAAAGGTTTAGAGATTTTAGAGAAGTCCCTAATAAATCTTCTGTATAAGCTAGCATGTCTTACGAAGCTCCTGACTCCTTTGGCTGAAGTGGGTAGTGATAACTTCTCTATTATCTCCACTTTGGCTTTGTCAACTTCAATCCCTTTCTTTGACAACTTGTGACCTAAGACTATTCCCTCTTTTACCATGAAATGGCATTTTTGCCAATTTAGAAGTAAATCAGTCTCCTTGTATCTTTTGAGCACACAACCTAAATTAGTTGGACATGAATCAAATGACTTCGCAAAGACAAAGAAGTCATCCATAAATATTTCAATAAAGTCTTCTAACATGTTAGAAAATATAGACATCATGTGTCTTTGAAAAGTCGTAGGTGCATTATAGAGACCAAAGGGCATTCTCTTAAAGGCAAAAGTGCCATAAGGACATGTAAAAGTGGTTTTCTCTTGATCTTCGGGGGCGATATGAATTTGATTGTAATCAGAATATCCATCTAAAAAATAATAATAATCATACCTTAAAAGTTTTTCTAACATCTGATCTATAAAAGGAAGTAGGAAGTGGTCTTTACGAGTGGTATCATTCGGTTTTCTATAATCTATGCAAACTTTCCACCTGATTACAATGTGAGTAGGGATTAGCTCATTATCCTCATTTTTAACAACAGTCATATCACCTTTTTTTGGCACTACTTGAACGGGACTAACCCACTTACTATCTGAGATAGAGTAGATAATACTCGCATCCAGCAATGTGAGTACTTCTTTCTTCACTACTTCCTAGAGAGTTGGTTGAGTCATCTCTATGGTAATACTATAGGTTTATACTCAGCCTCAAGTAATATCTTGTGAGTGCAAATTAAGAGACTAATCCCCTTTATGTCTGCAATGGTCTACCTAATGGCTTCTTGATCCTCTCTTAGAACTCCTGGAAGTTGTTTCTCCTAGTCACCTATCAAAGAGGAGGAGATAATTATTGGCAAAGTATCATTTGTTCTAAGATATAAACATATTTTAAATGACTAGGTAATGGTTTAAGTTCAAGCATTGACGATTGTGTCAATGATGGGACTAGCTTTTGCTCACTAGTACCTAGTTCTCCATAGTATCGAGCTTTGATTTCTGACACTTGTTCCCTACCTTCTTCTTCAGGCTCATTGTCATTGCTCCAATCATCCAAATCCCTAAGAACTGATTCCATGGTATCCAATTCTGCTTTCTCTTCTACAGACTCATAAGTAATGTCATAAAAAATGTCAATAGTGAAACAGGATTTGCAATCATCGAAATGCTTTATGGCTTTATAAACATTAAACGTTACCTAATCATCCATAACTCTTAAAGTTAGCTTACCCCATTCCATGTCTATCAACGCCTTACCTGTTGCAAAAAATGGTCTGCCCAAGATCATCGGTATCTCTCTGTCTTCCTCCATCTCCAGGACTATAAAGTTGATTGGGAAGATAAATTTGTTTACCTTCATTAGGACATTCTTAACAATACCCCTTAGGTATTTGATACTCCTATCAGCAAGTTGCAAAGTGATAAGTGTCTCATTACAATCTCCAAGTCCCAATTTCTTGAAAATAGACAAAGGCATTAAATTTATACTTGCACCTGAATCAATAAGAACCTTATCAAAGTGAAAATTTCCTATAGTAGAAGGAACAGTAAAACTCCCCTGATCTCTTTGTTTTCTAGGTAAGGTGGATACATTTTTCTCTAGGATCATGGAGCACTCCCCTGTAAGCATTACCAGCTCGTTCCCATCAATCTTTCCCTTCTTGGTGAGCAACTCATTCATGAATTTGGCATATGAAGGCATCTGTTGAAGTGTTTTTGCAAAAGGAATGTTGATTTGCAACTTTTTAAAGACATCTAGGAATTTGGCGAATTGAGCGTTTAGCTGCTGTTGCTTCAATCTTCTTAAAAAGGGGACTGGAGGAACATATGTTTTCACTTTCGATGACTTCTGCATTAGTTCCTCTTTTAGCTCCTTGCCTTTTTCTAACTTTAGAATCTCCACATTTTCTTTAACTCATTTGTCAACTGTTTTGAGTGCTTTTTCACTCCTTAGCATAATAGCATTGACACCTTTGGGATTCTCTTTAGTATTGCTAGGTAAAGACCTCGAGGGTCTGTTACTCAACTGTTGAGAAATCTAACTAATTTGATTCTCTAGGTATTGAATAATCGCTTGTTGATTCTATAGCAAGGTGTCAGTCTTTTGCATATAGCTCAACATGAGCTCTTCCATTCTAAACTGATTTTGCTAGGGTGGAGCGTTTTGAGAAAGCCCTTGCTTCTAGAATCCAAGTGGTAGTTGGAATGCATTATTCTCATTTCTCTATGAAAAATTTTGATGATTACGCCACCCAAGATTATATTTATTGGAATATAGTCCTTGATTGTCGTGTTGAAAATTGTTAACAAAATTCACCTGTTCTCTATTGGTTGGAGCTAAGTGGTTCTTAGTTAAGCACTCAAGAGTCGAATATGGTCCTGAATATAACTCACAAAAAACAATAGGGCTAGCATTAAAAGACTATGTTGAGGTGAGTTTACTTACCTAAGTAGTGAGAGCTGCAATCTAAGCTGTTAATTGAGATATGGTGCTATTGTCACTAGCTATTGCCACTCCTAACTTGCTTCTCTTGTTTTGCCAATTATCTGCACTAGAGGCCATCTCTTCTATTAGTGCACTTGCTTCATTATATGTCTTACCCATCAAAACACCTCCAGCTGCAGCATCAACTAGGGACCTCAATGTCTCGTCCAGACTGAGATAGAAGAACTCAATTAGGAGATTGTTTGGGAAGCCATGATGTGGGCATTTTTTGATCACCTCCTTAAATCTCTCCCATGCTTCATAAAGTGACTCACCACTAAACATGGTAAAGTTGGTGATGTCGTTCCTTAATTTTGCGGTCTTAGGTAGTAGGAAAAATCTCCTTAAGAACTTCAATAAAAGATCTGCCTAGTTGGTGATAAACTCTTGTGGCAGTGAATGAAACCAAGCTCTAGCTTTATCCCTTAGTAAAAAGGGAAAGAGCTATAATTTGATAACCTTATCTGTCACATTGTTCATCTTCATTGTATTGCAGTATGTATTGCAACATTGAAGGAATCCTGCAATATGCTCATCAAGACTTTCGTTGGGATATCCTCCAAACTAATTTGTTTGAACCATCTGAATAAGGGATGGCTTCAACTCAAAGTTATTAGCCTGAATAATGGGCCTCCTTATAGCCAAACCCATCACCATAGGTACTGTATAATCTCTTAGTGCTCGTGGAACTCCTTGTATCTGATTATTACCTTCATTACCTGCCATCTCTTCTATGCTTCTTCTATTCACTCGCCTCAACTGATGTAAAGTATGCTTTATTTCTGAATCTAGTGGTAAAATTTCAACACTTCTACTCCTGTGTATAAAACACCTGCAAAGAGAATAAAAATAACATACGTCGTCAACTAAGCCTAAATTACCAACAGAACTAAAAGGTTTAATATTTCCAGTCCCTAGCAACAACACTAAAAACTTGATTCGCTTAAAATATATATATAAATAAATCATGAATACTCCGGTAAGTATACTGGGTCGAAATCAAGTAATATAGAGAAAGTAAGGTTGTCAATCCCTCGAGAACTAAAAAAATTACTAATCTTATTCTAGTTCTTATCAATATTCAAACAATCAAAATAAATTAATTAATCTAATTATTACTCTAAAACTATTGAAAATAAAATAACTATGAAAAATCTAAAATTAAGCAATTAGTTGAGAATTATGGGAAAACAGAATTCACTTTAGATTATGCCAATCAAATTGTTATTTTGTTATATAGATTAATAACTATATGGTCAATTAAGTGAAATTATTATACCTTAAAACCTAAGGATTTAAACTCCTAATTAATTAGTCAGCTTTTGCATCTTCCAATTTATAGTAATCTCTAAATTACAATCATATATCTCCTGATACTATGATTGTCTAATGTCTTAAATCAATTATCCCTAATGTCTTAGTGAATAATTAATCACCGAACATTGCATTAATTTCTAGATAATTTCTAATTAATTCAATTAACTCTGCTTCCACATTGATTAATGAATTCAACTAAGAATTTCTAATAAACCATATATCAACTCTTATATTATTAGGGTTTCTAATAATTATAATCAATTGAACAATTATAATCGAAATCATAGAAATTATAATCATGAATCATCCATATATCTCTTAATCATATAACATTAACACAATCATTATCCTAGATATCTAGGGTTTCATCGATTCCCACAAATAAATTTAACCAGCTATGGATTTGGAAACAAAAACAAAAATACTAATTGAAATTGCAATGAAATTCATAATTGAAAGCATAAGTAATTCATAGAATTGCATAAGAATAATTGAAATAAATGTCACCAATTCTGTATTGGAAAAGATATTCTTTAATTGCAATTTCAATTGGTCTCCACAACAAAAGCAAATTCTTCTCAATGATCTAAGCAATTCTCCCGAAGAATTCTTTAAGAACTAACTAAAGACTATTCTATGACTCTCTAAGTCTAAGGAAAGTATGTTCTCTAGTCTCTAAAAAAAACCTAAAATCTTCTAAATGATGAAACATAAGCTATTTATAAGAAAAATTAGGGTTGACTCGTATGACTCTCCTTTTTTCATGAAGGTTAGCGATGTAAGTGCAAGGCCGGCGGTGTAGCCATCAAAGGCTGCTGGTGTAAGTTGTAAGCCGGCTGCCTTCATTTCCAACTCACACATGTTGATTTAGACTTCATAACTTTACTTAAAATTCCTCTAAATCGTCTGTAATTCTATCCTTGAATCCTGAAATGTCCAAATGAAAATAATTAAGTACCATTTCTTAATAATTTCTATAAAATCAATAATAATTCTATCTTAATTTGCATTTTAAAACATGAAAAATATGCTTTTATCAGATACATATTGCAAAATGTATCCTATAGTTGATAGGTGAATGAAAGATACTAGAAAAGAGAGCTAAAGTTTATATTACCAATAAAACTTTGGAGAAAGAAAACTTATAGATTAAAAAATAAAAAATAAAAACTTGCCTATAAGTTGAAGGGACTTTAAGAGATACATAATAAGAATTTGAATGAGAACCTAAAGAAGATTTTGACCTTAATTTAGATGTTATAACAACTAAGGATGAGGCAAAGGCAAACAAATGTGTAAAAAAATTAAGGAGTGTAAAATACAAGAGGAAGCAAAATCCTAGATAAAACCTTAGACGGAGATTTTCACGAAGACTTAGATAGAAGATCATGTAGAAACTAATAAAGCAAATTAAGAGAAGGAACTTAATGTTGAAAATAATAGTGACAATAATAGAATATATGAAGTTATCCTAAGACCTAAGAATGTGTGGTGATTGAATTTAGGTCCTCAATTGAAAAGGAGAAGGTGAAGGTGAGTGGACATGGAATTGATTTTTTTTTTATGAAAAGTTGTGCTAACCTTGAAGATTGATAATTTGTAAAGTAAAAAATTAGTGAGATAAAGTAACTTTTGGTGGTTTAACTCCTCAAATAGTGATATAGGCTAGAAACTCAAATACCATTGATATGTTTAAGCCAAGATTTATGAAATGAACTCTTGTTGTTTTGATACATTTGGTATTCTCTAATGTGTTTCAGTTCTCTTAGTATTATAAATATAATCTTGTAAATAGTTGATTGAAAGAGTATTTGCAAGCAATAAATTTATGGACGTGAACATGTGATTTTTCAATGTGTATGGAAGTTTATAGTTCTTTGTTGTGTAAAATTCATTCTTAATGTCAATTTTTCCTTGATGTAAAGCTAGGTTCTAATGTAAATTCGTTTTTGAGGTAGAGATGAAGTTCCTATATATACACTTAGGTAAAGGAATTGAAATTTGAAAGCTGTGGAGTAGGAAGTGTATAATCTTGAATGAAATCAAATGGATACTAAGTTTGAAATGCACATGAACATCAACTTAAGCATATTAACTTCCAAGGAAAATATAAATATATATATATATATATATATAATAAGTATTTAAACATGACACATGGTAAGTGACCTTTTACCCTTAAATTTTATTCAAAAGACATTATGAAACTGCGGGATTGAAGGTAATGTTATATTACAAAATTGAGTACAATTAACAAGATATAAATAGGTATTAATCTACTATTGTTTCTTATAAACAAGGGCTTATATATTACAGGAGATATTTCTCTATCATTATGTATATACAAGATGTGATTAGTATAATAATTTGTGAATACTGAAACATTAATAGAAGATATATTATTAAGGGCTACATGACTTTGATTCAATACGGAGTAATCACTTAGAGAATAGTTTAGAGACTTAAATTCTATATTGAGCTATAATGTTGAATACATAAATAAGTAATGTACAGGAGATATCTCATTAGTTTTACTTGTAGAAGAAGATATACTAATCAAAGATGTCATGTGGATATCAAGAGAATTGATTGAGATATACATTGTGGAACATTTGTTAGCAAAACAGGAGAATCTTACTCAAGGAATTAATTGAGATTAAGTTAAGTACCACTTGTGAATTATAGAGTATAGGATAAACTATCATATTCGAAAGTGAGATATTTAATTGATGAATTATTTAGAAACCTTAGAAAATTATGGGAGAATGTAAACTCATTTTTAAGTACTTTTATACTTAAGAAATGGCTACGCGTTAACCCCTACTACCTTAGGAATAATAAATATACCACAAGTTGGATAGTGGAAAAATTGAAGTAAATACTTAAGCAATAAGGATGTTACCACAACATTTGTCAATCGAAGAAATGCCTTGAGAAAAACACAATAAAGAGGGACACAAAGAGCTTTGATTTTAGGAGGTCATTGCCCCTCTTGAATTCATCGAGGCAACTTAGTACTTAAGACGAAACATTATAAGTCGACTTAAACTAAAGATTAAATAGCCTAAATTAAGCTAAAATAAAGACATTTAGGATTTGTGAGCAATAGAAGGAGACATGCCTAACTTTAACTAAAAGATGGAAGCTAGATCATGATAAGACATATGACGAAAGAATTTTGAAAGATCAATAGTACGATAAACTTATGAGATAAACTTTAGGAAGATATTACCAAGGTAGCATGAAAAATGACATATGAAGCAATAGAAGTGAATGGACAAAGATCGAAACAGATACTGAAGATAAAATCTCTGTTAGTTAGGGTTAAGACGTGAATTTATTTAGGAAAGTAAATGATATGTCCTCTAAGTTAAGAAAGAGAAAGGCTCCTTATCATAGGGCTTGCATTTATCACACCTTGTGAATAGATAGGAATAATAATATATGTACTACAAATATATGAGATGTTTATGGAAGTAATATAGTTGGAAGTAAGGAGTAAAAGGTAGTATTAAGTCATGACTAAAGGCTTGGGTTAATCTATTTACAAGAAAGGGATAAGTTATAATGAAAAGTAATTTAGATGAAAGTAAACTCCATTAATGAGAAAGATTGAAGAAATAACCGAAAAGTTAATAAATCGAGTAAATAATAAGAAGAGGAAATTGTGAGAGTTATAATTTAGAAGTAATACTAAGAGGATGTTAATGAACATATAGGATTAGTCTTAAGCAAAAGATAAATTGAATTTGGTTTAAAGATATAGAAGTAGGAAGATGGTAAAAAAATGTTACAATGAATACATGTGTAAAATTGTTTAAAGTAAATTGATGTAATGTATGAGGATAGAAGAGTAATACTTTTGGTGTAATAGGGATAAATTGTAGAATGATCAGTAAAGTTGCACACCACATGCTAGTCATGAAAACAAAGAGGAGATAAATAGATGTATTGGATTAGAAGGTGATGGCTATAAATGTATTATTAAGTACATATTAATAAGTAAGAAGAGGATGGCAAATCTGTGATTCTTATCTCTCTCCTAAATTCTTTGTTTGTTACAAGTCATGTATCTGTAAACCACTTGTCCTTGAGTTACTTCAGATATGTCATGTTAGTCATAAAGTTAGAAACTAGTCAATGTCCTTGTCATTTTGGAATCGTGTTAGTTTTGTCAATTAAATTGCATTTGTCTATTAAGTTAGTTTTTATCCCATTCAAGTACAAACTTGAAAAAGGATTGAGATTTGCCAACCTCAACTATACAATTGTATGTGCTAATATATGAAATGTCAAGCTCTCGATTGTAAAGACAATGTAAACTCAAGGAGGAATCCAACTATAGTGATAACGATAAGGAAGCAATCCCTCAATATACTAGATAATCGAGTATAGAAGTTAATAAAGCGTAATAAAGAGAAAAGACAATAGATAAGGTATACACTAGTAATTAGAACTAAGTTAGACGAATGTTCTAAGTGGAGTGTTAACTATATTAGGGATCAAAAGATAAGTCATCATTATCATTCTTAAGTATCACAGACTTAGAAGATTCAAAACTTAAGTTTCGAAAAGTACACAAACAAAAGTTAAGAGAATACATTACATTAGAAACTAATCTAAAGGATATAGAAAATTAAGAATTTACTAAGAATTCCAATGAAACTCTATAGATGCATCAATGCAAAGATGAATTAGATAGCAACAATGAATCTATTGTATCTTTGTAATATAAGGCAAGTTTGGAGAGACATTAAGTATACATTGACCAAAAATGATAGAAAGTCAATACTAAAAGATGCCTTAAAAAGTGCACCGTAGGAAATTTGATCTAAAGAGAATATTAACTTATCTTACCAAGAGATAGAAAGTTGAATGTAGCGTGTTGACTTATTTTTCCTTTGAGCTTAGTAAGGAAACCATGAAGTATCTTATATACCAATACTAAGTAAATTGATGAGGGGTCAAAAGGAAGTATTGGGGGTTAAATTAATAGATCCTCAATAGGGTTATACAATAGAGAAACGGTATCCATTCTTATTTCAGTAATTAGGTTGGTACTTTTATTTTGATGAAAAGTGATTGATGATATTGGAAAATGCAATTAATCATTGAAGTTTTAAGGAAAAGACTTTTTTGAAAGGGGGTAAAAACGTAAGACCCAAAATTCTATCTAGTTGTTTCAAGTAAGTAATTTAGGGTGTTGGGGAACCTAATACGATTAAGCTAGAAATTTGCGAATAGACTCGGAACATTAGTTAAGGACACCTCATAGACTTGGATATTAAAAATATAATAAAATAAAAATGATATAGCTAAAATAGTATAATTTAACTATAATACATATTATTCATCATAATCGCATAAAATGGACCGCAATACATAGTCGTCAAAATTGCGATTCTAATCTTGCGATTCTATGAGTTTATGATTTTAAGAATCTTTTTTAAGTTAACTCGTGTATAAACTTATTTTGATGTAAAAAACTATATTTTTAACTGAGTTTACATAAAATCAGTTATATCATCAATAATTTGAAGCAAAAGGGAATTCTCAAAGGGGGCATAAGTAAACCACCAAGTTAATAAGTAATTGAATGCTAGATAAGTGGGATCAGTGCTTCACTACACCTTGAAGTATTATTTAAGAATACTTGGAGGCCTTAGTATATGTCTTGCTTATAATTTTAAGTTAGTTTCTTAAGTGTATACAATGTATATGCTTGTGCTATTTTGAGTGTTGGACTTATGTATTGATTACTTCATGATATTGCTTGTTGATGACTATTTAAAATCGCTTAATTATCTCAAAAGCAATCTAAAGCAAACTTGACTTAACTTCTAATCAGAAATGTATTGTAACCCACTAAGATAAACAACTAGGATTCTCGGCCCAAACACAAACCCTTCGATAAGGATATTTGAAATGGTCCTCTCCTTACCCTTTGATGTGTCTTTGAGGTTTGACATATGGAGAGGCACAACAACGGAGCAAACCAAAAGAAACAAAAGGAAAACTAGCAAAAGTCCGAGTAACTACCGATTGGATATGATGCACCACTCAATCTTGCTCTGCCTACAATTCACTAGAAATGACTTACCAGTCTAAACTGAAGGGTCACTCACCATTACTCTTTGCTAAAAGGAATGGATAAGAGTTGAGGGAAAATGAGAACATTAGGGTTGCTCAAAGAATACTTGAATAATCTGATATTGATGAGTTATGTCTATGTAAAAATAAGTGGGGTTTATATACCGGTCCACTACATGTATGAAAAGACAAAAGGGACATTCTTATAATAAAGTTACATAATATATACTAAAAAGGGTAAAAGAGATAAAGAATATTTAATACGAAAGAGAAAAGAATATTCTGGAATGTTGTGCCAAGAGACATGTATTACGTAGTAATTGGATGTCAAAAATATAGTACAAGTGAGTGGGCTTGATCTGGATTAGGTTAAGGGTTAATCAGTCCTTCTAAAGAGGAGTTAGCTTAAGTCGTGGTTGGATGTCTGTGGTCAGCTCAAGAGCTTGGCTCAGCTTGACTAGTCTTAAGCTGTTTCTTAAGATAAAGCATAGCTACTAAGCAAGAGCGAGTCTAGCGTACATGAGGATCTGATAGTTAAGTTAGTAAGGGATCGATTTGGAATAGGAATCCTTATCTTAGATTTGGCTTTAAGCTAGTATTCTTCGCCCAAGTCCTTAGAGTCCCCTAGTTTAGCTACGTATGATCGATTAAGGGGACTAATTCCTATCATCTGCCTAGGAGTTGAAAAGATTTGTTCTAAAATCTGGAGTGGTCTCCACTCATTCTCCTAGGGTACTCATAGGGTCTTCTTTTACCTGGTATTGACGAATCAAATCGAATACATTGACAGTAGAGGAGACACCATAGTTATCAGGTAACTCAATCTAGTAGGCATTGCAATTGACCTTCTTCGGGACCTTGAATAGACCATTAGCTTGAGGAGATAGTTTGCTTTGCCTCAAGTACGGGAGTCATTCTCAGTTGAGGTGAATTCATATTAAGTCTCCTAACTAGAAAGTGACAATTCGACGACCTCGGCTACCAATCTTTTGTTGTCTCTAATTGAACTTAGCAATCTTTGTAGTTACAAACCGGTATAGCACTTACAATTCTTGGGCTCGATTAACTCCAAATTAACTTTCTTCAGCAGTTGCTGGGGTACTAATCGTATTTAGGGGAATAGTAAGATTAATGCCATAGAAGATCTCAAATGGGGTCTTCTTAATGGTGCTGTAGACAATCCCGTTGTATGCAAACTCTACAAACAGTAGGTACAGATCCCAATCCCTTAAGTTCTTTCTCATAACAGCTCTGAGTAAGTTGCCTAGTTTCCTATTCACCACTTCAGTTTGGCCATTAGTTTGAAGGTGGCTACTAAAGCTGAATACAAGTGTAGTTCTAAGTTTTCTCCAAAGGGTTTTTCAAAAATAGCTCAAAAATTTTGTGTCTCAATCTAAGACAATAGTCTTTGGTACCCTATGTAGTCGAACAACTTCTTACAAAAATAAATCAGCAATTTATAAAGAATCATTAGTCCGATGGCATAGGATGAAGTGTTTCATTTTGCTAAAATGGTCCACTGCAACAAATACAGAATCTTTTCCTCTAGATGTTTAGGGTATCCCTAGGACAAAGTCTATGTTGAGGTTGGCCTAAGGCAAGGATGGCATCGGCAAGGGCATGTAATTTCCATGAGGCTCCCTTTTCCCTTTAGCTTACTTACACACTTCACAACAACCTATTACTTTGTGGACATCCTTAGACAAACCAAGCAAGTAAAATTTTTCTTTTAGTAAACTTGTTGTTTTGGTCTATTCAAAATGACCAAATAAATCACCACTATAAGCTTCCTTAACCAACAATTCACGTGTAGAACAACTTGGTATATATAGCCTTCAATCCTTAAATAGGTAACTATTCTTAAGATAATACCCCTTAACAGCAATTTCATCCTTACACTACTCTATGATAGGGTCAAAATGAGGATCACGAGTATACTGCTCAGTAGTGAGTGAGAATCACAATAATTTTGTCTGTAAAGTGATCAACAAAGTTTACTGTCATGATAGAGTATTGGTAACCACATTTGCACTTCCCTTCTTATGCTAGATGATGTATGAGAACCTTTACATAAATTCTAACCATTTGGCTTGTCTTTTTGAGAGTTTATTCTGACTCCTAAGATACTTTAGAGATTCATGGCCTATATAAATAACAAACTCTCATGGCAACAAATAGTGTTGCCAAATAGTGAGGGCCCGATAAAGAGAGTATAACTCTTTCTCATACATAGAATAGTTCAAAGCAACACCATTAAGCTTCTTATTGTGGTGGGTGATGTGTCCTTGCTCCTGCAATAGGATAGCATCAATTCCAACTCCCAATGCATCACATTCCAATTTGAAGCGCTTGTCAAAATCTAATAGTGACAAGACAGGTGCAAAGGTGAGCTTCTCCTTGATTTCTCTAAAGCTCTACTCAAATTGGTTATTCCATTTGAATCCTTTACTCTTCTTTGTCAGCTTGATCAACGGGGTGGCTATGGTATTGAAGTTTTTGATAAATCGCCTATAGAAAGAAGCTAGGCCATAAAAACTTCGAACCTTAGTGATACTATTCGGCGTTGGCCATTCTAGAACAGCTTAAACTTTGTCCTCATTTGCTCGGATTCCTTCTCCTAACACCACAAACCCTAGGAAAATCACCTCATTTTGGTAAAGTATACACTTCTTCACATTCCCATATAACTTCTTAGTCTGCAAAATGTCAAATACTTCGCGGAGATGTCGAACATGGTTGTTTAAGTTAGCACTATATACTAGTAAGTCATCAAAGTACATGACTACACATCTTCTAATCAAAGAGTGCATTACATGGTTCATTAACCTCATGAATGTGCTCGGCACATTAGTAAGTCCGAATGGCATAACCAAAGATTCGTAGAGTCCATGCCTAGTCTTAAAGACAATTTTCTACCCATCACCTTATCTTATATGAATTTGGTGGTAGCCACTTTGTAGATTAATCTTTGAGAACATCTTGGCACCATGAAGCTCATCTAACATGTCATCGAGCCTCGGTATTAGATATATGTACTCGATAGTAATCTAGCTACTTGCTAAGTTGTCAATATACATACTCCATGAACCATCCTTCTTCGGAATGAGTAAAGCTGGTATTGTGCAAAGGCCTATGCTCTCCTTCACATATCTTTGCTCTATGAGTTCATCCACCTGCCCTTTCATCTCGCTAGCCTACTCAGGGTTCATTTTATATGTAGGTCGGGCAATGCTTGGTTATAGATCAATATAATGTTTTATGCCTCAGATTGGGGGTAGTCCCTTAGGCAATTCTTCAAGGAATAGATTGGCGACCACATTTAGCAGGCTTCGAATCTCATCAAGAATACCCTTCGAATCTTTCACTTCCAACAATCTTGTAACCAATAGGAACATAAGTTGATCGACCTTTTCAGTAGTTCGAAGGTCTCTTCTACTCATCACTAAGGCTTTCTTCTTACTAGTTCAAGTGAGCTGATTATGGGTCTCATTTACTTGGGTTAGTGTCATGGGTTGCAACATAATCTTTCTCACATCCTTAACAAAAGCATAGGTGTTCTTATATCTGTCATAAGTGACACGTCAGTCGAACAACCAAGCTCATCTAAGTAGTAGATGTGAAGCTCCCATGGGGATAACATCACATACTACTTTGTCCCTATATATATTCCCAACACTGAATAATACAGTTACTTACTCTATCACGTGTAATGCACCCTTATCATGAAGCCAATGTAACTTATAAGGTCGGGGATTCTTAAAGGTCAGTAGTCTTAACCTGTGCATAAAAGACTCTATGACAACGTTTATGCAACTTCCTCCATCTATAATGATTATGCACAATTGGCCCTTGATAATACACTTTATATGGAATAAAATTTCCCTCTGGTCTTCTTCAGTATTCAATAGGGAACTTAGTACTTGTCTTAAGACAAGGGTTATCACTTCTCCTTGGTTAGTATAGACACAAGTCTCCTCTTCCTCTTTGGCTTTAGCTTTCCTAACATCCTTTTCCTCCTTGGTCTCACTCTTGTTGATGTTATCCACTATATCTTCTCAAAGCACCATGACACGTTAGTTCTGACACTTAGTAGCCATGTGCCTGAAGCCTAAACATTTAAAGCACTTCACCTCATTGGTCTTCTATCTGGAGGTCTACCCTTTCTCATACATCTTTGGGGTTGACCTAGCCTCAGTTCAACCTAGTTGACCTGCTCGACCCAACTAGCTTGCTCGACTTTCATCAATTTAGTCATTCTTATCTTCAGCTTACTATGGCTTCCTTAGCTTAACTTGAATAGGTTGGAACAAAACTAGGGTTGGGGATAATGTTTGCATAGGTTAGCTCGAAGCATTGTTCCTCTATTTTTCAACCCTCTACACTATCTTAATTGCCTCTTCTAAGGTATGAAACCTTTTTACTTTCACAATGTTATGAATCTTGAATCTGAGTCTAGAAATGAACCTCTGCACTATGCAAGCCTTAAGTTCGTCCATGTTGGTTCGGATCATAAGCATCTGGAACTCTCTCACATAATCATCAATAGATCGACCTCCTTGGTGAAGTTCTTGCAACTTTGCAAATTTATCCTATAGGTAGGTCTCAAGCATAAATCTACCCCTTAACTATCTTTTTATCTCATCCCAAGTCCTTACTCTTAGTCTTCCATCCCTTGTTATGGCTATATTAAGATTCTTCCACTACATAGTGACATATCTAAAGAACTCAAGTCCAGTAAATCGGACCTTTACAACTTCTATACACCCATAACAGTCAAACACCTTCTTTATCTTCTCTTCCTACTCTAAATATTTATCTGCATCTTCACTTCCGCTAAAGGGTAGGATTTAGACCTTAACATTGTTTAGTCCTCAAGGAGCGCTGCATCCTTACTCCTATGCTTGGTAATAACCAACTTCTTCTTCTTCCTCTCTATACTCCTCGGCATCAATCTCCTCATCATCTTCCTCAAGTTCCTTTAACTTTGGTCTTCATCTAGCAACTTAGTTTGCAAGTCCTCTAGCTCGCTGCGATTCAATTAGGCAATTGGCTTGGCCACCTTGGCCATAACCTCTCCCTTGAACATTATCAGGTGAATTTTGTAGCTGTACATAATGTAGGTAAGTGCACTTGTCAGTTTATAATATAGTAGATATAAGTTCGAATGTCGATTCTATAAGGACTAGTATGATTACTAATACTCATTAGATCTTTATTATCTAATTGGTAAATTAAATTTCAAGAAACTTAAAGTAGTAAATCTAAATTACTACTAAAACTAATTTAAAGATTAACTAAGACATAATTCAAGAGTTAACAAGAAAAAAATTCAATTAGAAATCGATTCAATATTTAATATTATACTTAAATCTTACTTCCCTTAGATCTAATATGTGATTTTTCTAAAGATAATCTAATTTATTTTTTAATATTTCTTGACTGGGAGAGTTCTCTACTAAAGTTAACCACATTCTCAAGCCAATTAACCTTAATCCTAAAATCACCTATTAGAATCCCTTCTTAATAGCATGACCTAAGAATGTATTATTGAACAATGAATTCTCTACACTTTAATTTGAAATTCTAGAAGAATCTTGTAAATTATTTCTAATCTTATAATAATCCTCATTAACTATGCTTAGATCTAATCTTATAAGAAATCTCTTGATTCTCTTCTAAGATATCAAACTCTAGATTACTACTGACAAAAATAATAAACTAAATCATGAAGCAAACATAGTTGAATCAACAAAATAATAAATAACTAAATTAATTAAATACTAATCATCTCACATGAATAGATCTAGGTTACACAAAACCTAGATACCAAGGTTCTACTCTCTATAAATTAAAAAATAGGAATCTAAAAACAAAGTATAGAAAAGAGTAGAAAGAAACATCATGAAATCCAAAAATAACAAAAATTAAATTTTGAAATCTTCTCTTTTTCTCTCTTTCTTGACTATTCTTAACTTCAAAAACTCCCTAAAATTCGTGCTGAAAAGTTCTCCTTCTTAAACAAACCCTAACAAGGCTTTATATATGAAGAAATAAAAAAAAAAAAAATAGGTCGGTTGGAAAAGATATGACCAGGGACATAACTATGTCTTTTGATCGTATACTTAACTGTACTTTATGTTTGTTTTCTTCTTCTTTTTTTAATTTGGAAACAATACGACTGACAACATGGTTGTGTGTTTTGGTCGTGTCTTAGGTTGTAAAAGCGGAAAATCAACTCCAATTTTGCTTAGAAACGACACAGTCATGTCGTTCGATTGTATTAATTTTCAAATCTTCATAACTTCCTCATTTTAGCTCCAATTTGAGTGAAATTTGTTTCTATTTTCTCACAAAGATTGTTTCAAAACCTAGCAAACAAAATTTTACTCAATTAAGTATTATTATCTAAAAATAAACTCAAATATTAAGGAAAATCATCAAAAATCACTAATTAAAATATAACCAATTTGGAACTCATCAGTACGCCTTGGGGTTATTGTCAATTAACTTACATTATTGTAACTAAACTCTCAACAAGGTTAGTGAGTCTATTAAGTTTGTCTTCAACCAACCTTAGGGTGCTACTACCATTATGACTATGGCTAGGTTAAGCACCACTGCTCTGGTCACCGATAACGCCCTAAACACTTGAATCTAACATGGTATAATACATTCTCGAATAGATTAACAACATAATGCATAAGGAAACAGTACTATCATATTTCCCAAAACTTCGACTAACATACTAACAACTTTAATACCCAATAACCACTTAAATAGGACTAAAAATGACTCACTTTATTTTCAGAGTGAAAAACAGAGTAAGAGTAGAGTGCTAATGAAATCACAATTATCAACACACAAATCTTTAATGTACAGTTCACATACTAAACTTACTCCACACAAACACTGTAATAGCTACGGAAGGAACATAACAGCCATTAATAGTAAAACGAACTAAAACTTCATTGCAACTTCTCACATTCCCTCTTGGAACCATGCTCTGATATTAGTGAAGTTGATGCGTCTCTGGGATTTGACACATGGAGAGACACCACAACAGAGCAAATCAAAAGAAACAAAAGGGAAACTAGCAGAAGTCCGGGTAGGTACCAAATGAATATGACATACTATTTGATTCTACTTAACCTATAATTTATCGAATGTGACTCACCAATCCGAATTGAATGGTCACTCGCAACTATTTCTTGCTAAAGGGAATAGATAAGAGTTGAGGGGAAATGGAAACACAAAGGTTGCTCAAAGGATACTTGAATAATTTGATATTTATGAGTTATGTCTGCGTACAAATAAGTAAGGGTTTATATAACCATCCACTAGGATTACTTTATATGAATGAAAAGACAAAAGGGGCATCCTTACAATAAAGTTACATAATATATACTAAAAGGGGTAAAAGAGACAAAGAATATTTAGTATGGGAGAGTAAGGAATTTTTATGGAATGTCGTGCTATGAGACACATGTCATGCAGTATCTAGATGTCAAAAATATCGTACAAGTGAGCGAAAACAAGAGAAGAATTTACAATCATGAGCCAACCTAATCTAGATCAGGTCAGTGGTCAATTAGTCCTTCTAAAGAGGAGTCAGCTTAAATCGTAGTTGGATGTTTGTGGTTAGCTTGGGAGCTTGGTTAAACTAGTCTTAAGCTGTTTTTGGGGATAAAGCATAGCTGCTGGGCAGGAGCAAGTCTGATGCACGTGAGGATTCAACGGTTAGGTTGGTAGGGGATTAGTTTGGAGTAGGAATCTTTGTTTCGGATTTGGCTTTGAGTTAATATTCTCTGTACTAGTCCTTGGAGTCCCTTAACTAGGCTACATGTGATCGGTCCAATGAGTTGATTCCTATTACCCTTAGTCAAACTAAGTGATAAGAGAGGAAGTCATGGCAAGGTTGGGACCATGGTTCGAAGTGAATTCTTGGGTAGAGCATATTCTCCATTGTGCAAGCCTTGGTTTGGTTCCAATCTAAGAAGTGTGCAATGTCAAACTCCTCAACCTAAATTAGAGAGGGCACAATTTCTCTAATCTTACAATGGACAGGATAACGTCATGCAACGACACTTGCTTGTTCATATATAGCATCTAACTAAACTTACTTGAAAACCCTGGTTGCCTTGCATTAGATGTATACTACTGTCTCTATCCTACTTACTGAGCAAGTCATAGCTCATTCCTATATAACTGTTTTGCAGGTTCCTTAATAGATTTACCAGCATTACCCTAAGTTCTTAAAGACTAGAGAATAGGGTTGAGGAGTGAAATTTAAGATTAATTGGTTGAATTCTTATTTATTTATCAACTTTACTAACTTATAGGGAAAATAATGGGGTCTCTACTAGTAACCCTCTAGATTTCAACTATTGATATTGCTACTATGCTATGTAAACTTGTGAACTTTTATAAATCCTTTACTAATTGTTATATTTTCTCATATCAATTTAATTCTTAGAACGTCTTGTTAAAATTAAGATTTGGTACTCCATATGATTTATATAACTTGATTTTCTCGGTCATTTATGCCACAAAATTATTTCAAAAGCTATTTAGAACTTCTTTCTTATTTCAATGTAATTACTACTAGAGTCTTACAATTATCACACTATAAATTTATCCAAGCCTATTGTAGCATAAACATGTGTCTCTTAAAGTAGCTCTTATGCTTTTCCTTAATCCTACGATTCATAAAGCACTTTAAATTCATAAATTTTTATTTTCCTAAGCTTAACCTAATTATTTTCTCAAAATGACCATAAACCATCAAATTTCCAAGCATTTCTCACATACTCTTCAAGGTCAACCTCAAGTAACGATATTTCTCAATCATCTTATAATCATTTCACGTAAGTATACAGGATCATATCTCCTAGATATACCTTGATGGTAATCCTTAACTTATATCTCCGATCCATAAATATCCAGTATACTTCAAAGATTTACTTAATCCATATTACAATCTACATGATCCATAGGAATTTTAATCCTGAAATACATACAATATTTGCTTGTTCTCTACATATTTTTATCTTTTCTTATTGATTCTTATTAGTACATAACACATATCCTATCTTATAATCATTCTTGATCCATCTTCCTAGGTAATAAGGCATGACATAACTATCATTATCTAGCTTCTACACAATAGCCTCTACTATCTAAGGCTAAAACAACCTAATTCTTAGCTACCCCACACATCTTACATGTGTCAAACTTCATGGTCCTAGACTTATGCTCTAATACCACCTTTGTAGTGCCCTACCTCCTTAGGTGTCAGCTTCTTCTTTTTCCATCTAATGATCTCTTAGTTTTGGGGAGACTGTTTGCCACATGCCATCCCTAAGTTTGGGATATAGTGTAGTCTATATGTTTTGACTATAATCATCTCAATATATATTAATAGAATCATCATACTTTTCTTTGCTAATAATAGATATCACTTGTGAATACTTTACAACATAAGCCCACCAAGGTGTATCACCTTCCAATTGTTCTAGAAACATTACATAATTCAATTCATAATTGCATTACTACACTTAAGTGAAATTCATTAAAACATATGGGGTAGCATGGAGATCTTCTTAGAGTGTTCACATCCTGATATCAACATATCATCTTCTAGCTAAATGCTCTTTTTGCCCCATCTTAGTTTCCTATGTCCTATCATTCTTTATCTTCTATGACTTGTGACTTAGGGATGCACAAACAAACATCTTCTCAGCTCTCGATAAGCTAAGTGAGAGTGGATAAACACAAATAAGATAAAAATCTAGTAATAGTAATCTATCTTATACTTAGATATTTCAAACATGTAAAACAATAATTACTTAGCCAAGTCAACTTATCATAAACATCTCTAACAAATAATAACATAGTAGTGATCAGATATTTTTTGCCATGTTGCATAAATGCTCAACCTAGAAGTCAATGCAAAGAATGCATGCTATGCTCGTACACATGAATAGATGCATCGATACCGATATCCTAACTTAGCCTAGCTTAGCCTAGCCTAAGGAAACTTGAAGTTATTAAGGGATCCCTTAAATAATTTTAGCCTAAGGCTATGGTATGTAGCTAAAAGTTCTAACCTAGCTAAAACTACACGTTATGGCTAGAAATACCTAACACGTAGCTGGCTTAGCTAAAACCACATAAAGTGGCCAAAATGATTGAGGAGTACAAATCTATATGCTCAAAAGAAACCCAGCTTAGCTTAGCATTGTCTTATTTTCAAAAAACTTGACTTGTAGGCCATTTTCATACCATGCCATGCCATGAATGTAAGCATAGTTACTAAGCAACACATCCTAGTTTCATAGCATATGTTATTCAATTAACCGTGTCTTTCTTTGGTGTAATTCATCTTTATAAACTAAAACATTGTATCAGGTTCACTTTAGTGAACACCTTGAAGATCAAACACATTTTCCAAGGTCAAAGTATGTCTTAGTAACTTCTTAGATAATCAACATTAGTAACTTCTTACATAATCAACAAATCATATGACTTAGTTTCTTAACCAAGCTCGACCAAGTTCAATCAACCAAGTGCATGACCAAGTTCAATCAACCAACTGCATGACCAAGCTCAATTAACCAAGAACATAATCATTACATATTCAACAAGCAACACATCCAAGATTCATTTTCAAACTTTCACAAACAAGTACATTATAGTAGAACTATACAAACTTGAAACCTAACGAGTAAACAAAAGTCTACTCTAAACATACAATATCCACTTACTTGAGAGTAGTATCCCTCACTTTGATTAGAATCTTTAAGTTCCTCATTATTTGGGTAACCTAGAATTGAGAATTATATTTCAATATCTATCCAAGTTACATAAATGTTTTATTAAAGCTTAAGTGTTTAAGTAAAAATATTTCAATAATACCTAAGACCTTTTAGAGAACCTTCTATATGGTCCTTTTGTTAAGGTACTTACCTTCTGTATACATCCTTCTTCATGATCATTTTTGTTTAGATCCTTATTATTTAACCTTCTACTAGGAAAAGATCCTTATTAATTTCATTACTTATACCTTCTACTCAACCTTCTATTTAAGGTTGGTCCTAGGATTCATGGTTAATGAAACTTTTACCTAAGCTTTTACTCATATTTACTTTTAGTTTTTACTTTATGTTTCACCAAAGAACCCTCTACAAGGCCTTAGTAGCAGTGCCTACTCATTCCTAGGTGGTCGTTTGCCTCAAGTTCTGCATATACTCAAATTCCATACTATTTTTCGATTAATTTACTTTAATTTCTAAATAACCTAAATGAGCTCCTTAAATTTTCCTAAATTAAAATCTAGCCAAAGTTTATATATGAAGATGGTCTATGCTATTTATAGATGCTTGAGCTAGATGCATGATGGACAAGTGTCATGCTTGTCCCTAAAATCATGTACAAAAACCACCTACTCTCCTTATTTTGCTTTTGAAAACCATGTGCATTCATGGTTTTGGTTTTTAAATCCATGTACAGCTCTTGATTTTGATAAAACTACCCTAATTATTTTAGTTATTTATGTCCTTGATTATTTTATGTTTTCTCCATATAAATGTGAGTTTCTACAAGGGAGTTCCAAGCTTCTACAAGGTTGTATTTCATATCATAATCCTTTCTCATTTATATGTTTTTAATATATAAATTATATTTGCTAAGCATATATCACTTTAAATAATATTGCCAAGCCTAGTTATGAGCTTCACTATTTAAATAACTTTTCGTTCTAGTTAACTTAAGGCTTTATTTAATTATTTCACATATACGCATTATTTCTACAATTCAACTTCATAAAATTGTTTCTTCTAATTTTTATAACCTAGCCATAAATTTTCTCTTAATTTTGGTGAGGTCGCTCAACACCTTAAATTCATGGGATTTGGAACCCTTAGGGCATCACAATAAGAATTTCTTGTAGGAAGAGGGTTTTTCTGCAAGCTTAATACCTCAAATTTTTGGTAATGAATACATAAAACAAACAAATGAGGTAAAAGTGAAAGCTTCCTAGCTTTGTTAGAGGACTAATCCTTATTGTTTCGATCTTGGAGAGAGTGAAAGCTTCCACGCTTTACTAGAGGACTAATCCTTATTGTTTCGATCTTAGAGAGTACTTAAAATTATTGTATGCAAGTGATCTTATTCTTAGCTTCCATCACTAAAAAGTTAGAATGCTAAACCAAAAGTTCCTATTAGGGTTCTCCATTGAAAAACAGAAAATCCACTTAGTGGCTTGGGATAAGGCATAAGACCAAAACGCTTAGATAGGTTAAGCATAGTAGATTGTCGGTAGAAAATCAAGCCTTCACAATGAAACTAGCTTAGCAATTAAGGCAGACATAGAGTCATTAAGAATAATACTTATATTATAAGGTAGTCTAAATTATTTAAGGCTATCTAGAAAAAGGAGAAGTGGATTGATTGCAAAACTATAAATAAACTTTAGAATGGGGAAGATGCAAATTTCTAAACTAAGAATTGGACTAAGAGATGATCCCTAGGAAATTTTTCATCAATCTCCTTAAAGTGAATGCAATACTTCACTTTATTTACTAGGCGTACAATAAGGCTACCTTATAGTCGGTAAACCAATTATTTTTATTTGCTATTTGGTTGCTAAGTGATTTTAAGGTGTCTTTTTATTGTGCAATGTAATAGAAGGAAAATATCAAAAGACTTTGAAATGGGGACCAAAATGGCTTCTTCTTTAGCATAAAATTAGCTTACATTGCTCTTTTTCTTAAGGAATTAGACGAACCTCCATATTGAATTGTGTAGTTTTGATTAGAATAGTCATGTTCGTGCTATGTAAGTCTAAACTACATGTAACTTCAAAATAGTGATATGAGAATGACATTTGAGGGGATAGCTAATAGAGAATAAGGTAAGGTAGAGGAATAAGCAATCTTAATATCCGAAATGCACAAACAACAAATACGAGAGCTTTAAGGACCTAAGGTATCAACCTTGTTACTTAAGCAAGTGAGATCAATTCTTTACATGAATTTCTTATTTGACCTTAGAGAGAAAAGTTCTTAAAGAGCAATGTTGCTTCTTAGTTCTTTTGAAAAGTTTGCAAATGAAGAGGAATGGATGGGTATTTATAGGCTATTGGGTATGGTCGCTTCTATTGCATTATCTCAATGATTAAGGGATGAGGTAGAGCTTACTCATTTAATGGTTTTCCTAAATGAGCTTGCGAATGGGATCAAGGCTAGTAGTAGTCCTCATGAGTGCATGCACCTTCTTGAGAAAGGTTAAAGGTAGACAGACTAGTTTAATGATCCTTAATCTGAACTGTCACGCCCTAAAGCAATAGAGTTGCAATAGTCCTATTATGTAAGCCATTGTAGGATAGAGTTGATTTTTCAACTGTTATCTTCGAGCTAATTTACACAAAGCATCAACAAATAACCTACTTTGAAAAAATTAGTTTACAAATTAAATGTGTTATTTGCATATCGAAGTATAAAAACAAAGATTAGGATTCTAATATTCTAAGTAATGTATACATAATTTACTAATCTATCCTTACTTAAGTTATACACAATTGAATGTTAGAATATTTAAAAATAAGAGCTAAACCTCAAGCATGTATCCGATTATCCATTTTATTTCCTCACTCTCCAGTATCTAATAGTAGAGTAGGTAGCTTTGGAATAGTTACGTTACCGTGTCCTAACTAGTACTTGTAATAAGATTTATAGGGATGTGAGCAACCAACCACTTAGTAAGTTGTGATAGAGACTTAAAACTATATATCAAGCACAAACAAGGTTATCAACCGATTATTTTAATGCAATGTGACAAGCAAATGCCATTGCATAACATTATCTAATCCGTCGTAAGATTAAAGAAATTATACCTACTCTAATTTGAGTTAAGGAGTTTAATGCACATTTCAACAACTCATAATCAAACCCCGGCTTGTGTAATGGAGATACCGTTGCTCCCGTGATTATCTTTGAACCACTGCCTTCACCCTTACCATGACCTTTTTTCCTATTACATAGTTCGACTAAGCATGAAGAAGGAACCATTATGCTATTCAATACTATCCCACGCTATCCCTTTCAAAAGGGTCAATATTTAGCCAGAGAATCCTAGACATCTCCCTTAATAGGTTGAAATGCTTGATTGGTTAATTTTGTAAGTCATATATTATTAGGTCCAATTAAGGTGATCGGTCCATATCACGCAATATAAAACAATTATAAATCAATACAGCAACCCAATAGTACACAACATATTCAAGAACACGCAAATACAAGCATGCACATAATCAACTACCTACAAGCACAAATAAGTATAATCTTAGGCCTTTAAGTATTCTAAAATACAATTACATATTGATCCAAAACTTACCTGAGATCCTTAATTTGCTCACTCAACTTATTGTAGGGTTAACTCATCTTTGCTTATCCTTATAATATAAATACCCTTTTAATATATATATCTTTATTATATATAAGCTTTTAAATCATACTTTTTATCCAATTATCTAAGTTATATATATATTATTTATTACCGATTTATTTTAGGCTAGTTTTTTATTCAATTTCTAAGTTTGTTTCCGATTTAGGTTCTGATTATAGGTTTTATATGTAAAACCTAGGAGCTCCTTTCAAACCAACATGTGAAATTAATTATATTATACTTAGGTATTATAAATCTCCTATCTAGCCCCTAACTAATATTTTGGTTGATACTATGCACCCTGTTACTAATTTAATTACCAAATTTTCTCTCAATGTGAGAATAACCTATATTTTTTATATAATTACATAAATTCATAATCTAAATCAAGTTTATATAATATATATAATATCATAATATTATAAATTTTAACATAGTATTTCCTACTTATTTAATTTCTTATATACACATATTATGCATTATTACATAATATATCCTTAAATACTTATCTAACATTTCTAACACTACAAATATCATACTTTATCATCTAATAACATATCAAGATGTCTAATTATATAATAAATCAAAATTTATATCTAATTAACCCTAAATGCCAAAATTAACTTAAATATATCCTTTTTATCTATTATTTATTTACACATATTTACTACATAATACATATAATACTTACATCTAACTTCTCAAACATCACAAGTATCATCGTACATCAATAAATAACATCTTAAGATACCTAGTTACATACTAAATCGGTATTTATATCAAATTAACATTAAATCACTAAATTAAGCCCATAAATTATCTTTTATGCATGATTTTAGGACCTAAAAATTAAGCAAAATTTTAGAAAATAAATTTCTAGAAAACTCTTCATAACATTACCATATATATCATAAATAGTCTATACAAAAATTTAAGGTTAAAACCATATTATTAAGATCATTTAAATCAAAATTGAAAACTAACTCGAGTTTAATCATTTCTTAAAAGTAGTATATCTCGAGACCTAATTTTATCAAATTAATTTTTTTTTTCCTAAATCTACATAGAAAAATACCTTAGAATACCAATTTTCATAATTTTCTACATTAATTTGATATCTTTAATAAATTAGACAAAAATGGGGTAAGAAATTAAACTCACCTTTCCAATCCCTTCTAGCCACTAATGGTAGCTTGACCATTGTCAACAACCCCTAACGATGGATTTTATATCAGGTGATGGCAACTGTCTCTCTCTAGGTAGTCATTGGGTGTAGGTTCCCTCCTATGCTCTATTTGCACACTATTTTGTCTAATTTTTTTAAAAATACTCTCTCCTCTTTTCTTAATCTCTCTCAATTTTTTTCTAAATGCCTAAGTGATTTAAATGAATTGTAGGAGCGGTTTCTGAATTTATAGTAGTGTCTAAGGTTTTTTTTTTTTTCAATTTTTGGTTGCCAAGTGTCCTTATCTCTTCTTCTTCTTTTCACTTTCTAGTTAAATTATTATCATTGGCTGATTTTTTTTTCTTTTATTTTCAACATACCATGCCTCATTTCTAGATATTTCTGTATTTTCCCTTAATTTTCCTGATTTTTCTTTATTTTTTATGAATTTTCCTTAATTAGTTAGTATTATTTTAACATATTCTAGGTAATTTAAGTAATTTCACGTATTTTTTACCTATACGTAAATACATATATGGTATAAATAAATACTTGTAAATATTATTTAAGTTATTTTATAATTTTTAGTATGCATATAATTTATCTCTAATGATTTGTTAATTATCAAAATTCGTTTTTCATGTTTCTGATTAATAACAGGTAACATATATATAACTCAATATTATAATATTTAATTATTAATTTTCCTAAATCTAAATTTGTGTGATCAGTTTTACTAATATTTCTAATTTTATCATAAATTTTGAGCTTGATCGAATAATTTTTACAATCATGCTAAATTTTAGAAATCATTTCTAAACTGACCAATCATGAGTTGATCACTAATTTTTGTAAGACCTCACACGAGTCCACCAAGTCAATTCTCCTTAGGTTATTGCAATTATGGACCAAACTCCTAGGGCCCTATTAATTAATCTAAGAAGTCAAGTCCAAATAAAATAATGAGCTTTGCCCTATAATCAGTATAGCAATTTTTAGCTCTTTACAATGGAAATGCATTTGAAGTGCTCAACTAACTTGAGACTCCAAAATTTTCTTAGATACTATACTCATAATAGATTGCAAACAAGTGATGACCTTACCTACTATAGAGTCTATAAGGAATGATTTTACCTTGAAGCTTGGAACATGTAATGAAGGGACTGTACTGATGTTTATTATCGATGGTGGTAAGTAAGGTTTTCAAATTTACAATTCTACCTCTAATTAGTAGAAGGTTTATAGAATCGAAACATAAAGTCAAAACATAAAAATATAAATTTCTACTATCTATGCAAAATAGTTTTCAAAAAGCTATATATATACTTATAGTAATTATAAAAAATTTGAAATATATTATGGAAATAAATAAATGAAGAAATTAATTTTTTTTCTATAAAAAAATTCTTAATCTATACTTTAACATGCACAGAAATTGATAAATAGTTGAAACTAATTTTTATTTTAATTATTTTGTTTATTAAAAGTGATGAATTAAAGAGAATTAAATGTTTTAACTTATTTTAAGTTATTTATAGTATAAAATTAAATATATAGTTTTTCTTACAAAATTTTCTATTTGAGTTGGAATTTGAATGAAAGTTATGAATATTGAATAAGGCATTAAGAGAGAGAGAAAGAAGAAAAAAAAAATGGAATTGGATGGGGAAGATGATTTAATGTCCTAATAGTCAATAAGATAGTAAAAGCCTAGTTATATATATTTTTTTTAATTTTTGGCAATTTAACTCATATATATAGAATTAGTAAGCTCAATTAAAAACCTAAGTTTTTACCAAATTTGATATGTAAAACTAGTTAAAAAACATAAGTTGTTACAAAAAAAAAAAAAAAACTATTTTATACATGAATTAACTCGAAGAAGTTTTTTAAAATCATCATCTCATAAAATTGCATAAATAGAATTGTGATTTTAATAACCATGTATGTAAGGCTAATGCAACTCTCTCCTTCAATTCTTCTATGAACAAACCTTTCATGCATCGGCTAAAAAGAACTAGTCGCTCGTGAGACATGATGGTTCAAGTCGCAAATACCTTGTGCGCACGTCTGACTTCTTTCTCTCGGCCCTCTAACAAAACCAGAATAAAGAACTTGTCTTTAATCCAAAAGTATCCAAACCATATATCGGGCGAATTAGCCTGGATACACCACAAACCTTAACCATATAAGCCCAGTAGAAACAGAAATGTGGGGATCTTCATGTTAGCTTTTAGTTTACACGTGTCTTTAATCAATGTAAACTTGGGCTATATGAAGATTGAATGATTTACCTGTTCCTTGAAAATGATAATCAAATCATTTTAAATAGTATCATAAGTGCTTTAAGTACGTCCGTACATGCAATATAATAATTAGAAAGAGTGGGTTTAAGTTTATCAATTTACTCGAGTACTATCATCACATGAGGGGAAAATAGATAAGTTTGCACATAGAACACATGTAGATCTACTGATGTGAGTTATAGAAAGATGCTACTATGCAATCCCATTTTTCTATATGTACTGGAAACCGGATTTAGAAATTGATACAATCGAGTGCACCCTCCTCCTTTTCCATGTGATGTTAAAGTACATGTTTATTGTGATCCTAATTTCAAAATCAGTTGAAACCTTACTGAGGGTCGAAGGGAGGCCCTTAATCATCACAATACAATGACCACTGCACTACACTTCTTCCTCCTCCTCCTCCTTTATTTCCCACCCCCACTACCGCCACACTCCTTTCATATCCTAAGAGTTAATAGCGTGTTGATATCATTTCTCCTTTAAATTAGAGACATGGTATGGAAGCTTAAGAAAGCAAATATATATATATATATTGGTACTAATGTACTACATATTTTGATTAATTATATGTAAATATTAATGATAGTAAATTGTTTTTAAACAATTATTGTTCAAATTTTATGCATATTAGAATTTTGGAGGTAATTTTATAGGTTACTAACTCATCTAAGTAGTATCATTAAAGCGGTTCTCCAACAAGACAACCCGACAATGATATCAAAAGTGGGATAGTGGGGGCTAAATCAAATGCCCGTAGCATTAAATCGTACTTAGGAATATGCAAATGCATGAATCGGTAACCTTCGGACACATCATCCCATGGTTTTTCTGTGATTCTTGTTTTGCAATGATACATACTAAGAAAAGAGAAAATTAGTATAAAACGATCGAACACAAAGTTGTCACTTGCATGGTCAAAAGTAGTAAAGTGAGCCCTTGGCGACATGTTTGTGCAGGATGTGAATATGATTCCACCACCATCTATCTCCGTAATGATATTAAAGCAAGCAAACAAATGGACTAGTAATAAAAATATACACCCTTTAATGGTAAACGCTTTTACATTATTTAAAACAATCTTTATTGTAATTATTTAGGGGTCAAGGGAATAAAAGAGTCTCCTTTCTTGGTATACAATCTTAGGTATCAATTTCCAATGGTGCGCTATGCTATGCCAAAAGCAATGAAGCAAAAGACAGGCTGAAAAAGCAGAACTTATGGTTATGGCAAGTAGAGATATATAAAGCATCACACACATGGAGCATATTCTAATGGTGAAACATGCCAATCGATTCCACTTGTTAAGACTAAGTTGATTTCACTAAAAGGAGTTCATTCTAGATCACGGGCTTACTAGGAAACTAGAGTATGTTGCATGGTGCAATTAACTTACCAGTGCCACGTTGATCCCACCATAATACTAGTGGAATAGAGAAGGTCAATATTCATCGGGGAATATAAGGTTATTTTACTAATGAGCTTTTAGTCAACTTAATGCTATAGACTAGTTTAATGAGTTAATAACAAGGCTCAACAAATCAAATCTAATCATGGTTGTTTCGAGGAGATTTGGATGAATAGGTTTTGAATAAAGATTTATTTTGATTCACCTACTCTCGACCTTACTTGGTTTTCTTTCATGCAAAGTAGGCCTAGAGGAGGTCTTTGAGCCCTTGTTAGGCTTCTTATGGTGTTACAAGCATTAGGCTTATGTTTAAAAGGAGATGGGCTTATAATATAAAGGAGTTGGGCTAGACTTATTCTTGAGCCTTACGAAGACTTGAGCCCAACTTGACTAAATCCATCGAACCAGTCTAAAGCCTAATGTTATAAAGGAAATAAAGGCCTAAATCTCATTTGTCCATTATTATCTTATTAATAATAAATTTTAGCTATCTATCTCAAAATCATCCAAATAGTTGAAATTACACTCTCAATTCCAAAAAAAAAAAAGAGGTTCTCCTTCTTATTTGTAACATTCAAAATTTTGCAAATTGTATACGAATGTTGTTATTTTACTAAAATTATTTTATAGAAGATCAAACATAAAAATTTCTTAAGAATAGGTTAAGAACACATTGAGAGTATTAAATTTGATTTGTTGTCATACATGTGTTTCGAGAATTCAAACTTCCCCATTGTTGCTCCAAGTGCCATCTAATTAGGACTTGTTATGGATCTAAGAATAGTAAATAGGGTTTTATTAATAAGGCAAAAAGAGAAATGCTAAATTTCCCGTGATATATGTACATCAAGGCTGATTAGATACACAGTCTACGCACTTGTCTCTTTAGACCTCTCTTTCATATAAAATGGAGACTAATGGAACAAATGGCACTTGCTTAATGCCTATGCTTAAAGAAAACCCTAACAATGGAGTGTAAAAACTTTGCTTTAGGGCATTGAATGTTGAACTACATTGAGGAGCAGACAAGAAAAACGACGCGTTTTTGCCATTTAGCCTGCCCAATCTGAGCCGTCCAACAGAAAGGTTAAAGGGGAAGAAAAGAAGACGATAGTTTACGGGAGAGCTTTATGGCGATTATGGAAAAGGGAGGAGAGAGGCCTTTCTTTTGGAAGGCATCCAATCAAAATTAAAGCTTTCGATGGTTCAAGTGTGCACCAATCGTTGCTCATCATCTGGTCTGTTATTTCCTTTTACCATGTTAAAAGAAAATCGAATCCTGTAAACAAGAAGTGTAAAAGATTTGAAAACGAAACTTTTCATGTTTTTTAATGTAAAATTATATAGTTTGTGAAGAAAAGAAAAAACTGAGTATATGTAAATATAATTTTTTTTTTTTTTATTTAGCAATGTTTCAAGTTAGCATTTAAAAAATTGTTTATATCACAAATAACGAACATCATTGTCGAAGTGTTGGATTTTCTGCGTACCATGGACTAATTGGAAACATGTCACATGCAGTCATCTTCAGAAAAGTATGAGCTGTGAAGTCATCACCTCTCTATATAAAATGAAAGCTTATCTACCTCAGGAAATTATAAACTAACTACGGAATTGAATATTATTTGTGTGATAAAATAACCATTTTCTTATGAAAGTTAAGGGTGCCGCACCGTCAAACCTCTCCGCACAGTTAGGGATATTATAATGAATGATAGGAGAGAACGAAGATGGGATTTCATTTAGGGTAAAGGTGACCATGATACAAACAAATCGAATTTTCTTGCGATATGTTTGATTTATGGAATGGAATTGATAAACATAGAATTGCTATTATTAAGAAAAGTAATAAAAAAGATAGTAGTTATTTTTTATAGTTGATCTACTAGGTAGATAAGGAAATATGTTGGAAAAGAAAAAAAAAAAAGCTATTCTTTTGATTTTGCAAAAAAAAAAAAAATTGTAATTTGTCATTCACAAAACTATTGAAATAATTATTCCATCAATAAACATAAGAAACATTTATGGGAAAAGAATAGCTAATTCTATTTCATCCTAATAAAGTTAACCAACCTAATCCACGACCTAAACTAATGGAAGTCATTGTACGCATTTATTTGGCTGTTGCATCAGTCAAATGAATTTGTGCTTGAACGATAGAAAATTTGGATCTACATTTAGTTCTCATATCTGACTAATTAAAACAAAAAAGTTAGTGGGAGCGGAGGGACGGCATACTAATAATTGGCATCATTTTATCCGAGCAAAAGTTAGATGCCGAAAGGAGTATCTATGTATTACTAATTAACACTATATTATTGAACATAATGCGTAAAATTGAAAGTCTTTCACGGAGATCTAAGCATAACAAGATTTCTGGATCTAGCTTCATGCTGACTCCGGTTTGTTCGCTCATGGGTGTTTTTGTGCAAACAGCTACGGTTGCCTTTACGTCAAAAGCAATGCTAATTTAAAGTGCAGGAGGATTGTCAAAAGGCTTCTCAAAAGATCTTGTAGTGGTGATCAAGTGTATAAAGCCGTCTCAATGTGTATCCTTTCTGTCACGTTCTTCAACCGAAAATTTCACTAACATCAACAATCCTAGGCCAGTAAGCTATTCCAGCTCCATTTGATATTTTGTTTAAGTTTAATTTTATTACATCCAATTAGCTTTAGGACAGCTATCAAATAATTTATTAAGTGAAAACTGTGCTTAATCCTCCTAATATTTAATTTTTGACGAGCTTATTTGCCTAGTCAAGCTTTAGTAGTGTCAGAGCTTAGCTTCGGCTTTGGAATCAAAAGAGAAATGTCCTCGGAAGATATTTGAGTCGAGTTCAACATGGCTAAACTTGAGCTCGTCTAGACCTGATTAAATATTGGTTTCAAATCGTGAACTGACTTGATTCGAAAGTGGATGGATCGAATTGCCTTAGAAAACCGTTGGACTTTAAGGTTTAAGATAGTTTAAGAAAGCGGAATCGCTCAAATCGGCGAGTCGTGAACCGCCGAACCGACCCACCATCCTATTATTGAACTGGTGAGTCAACAAGTCAGTTCACCTCCTTAAAAAAAGAGAGAGAGAGAAAAGAGACATCACTAAGTTAGGAAAAAATAATTTGATAATATTTAGTAAATCATTATATATTAAAACTACTTTATTTATGATAATGAAGGATAATTTTTTAAAAAATAATATCATCAAACTAATAATAAATGATTAATTATAAGTTAATTATGTGTTAAAGATAGATAGAAAATTCAATTTCTTTTAATGTAAGTCTCTTTTGTAAAATTTATCAAATGTTAAGGACTTAAATATAAGAAAAAAATAAAAAAGTCGAAATCTCATTAAGTTAGAAATTAATTAAAAAATTAGAAATTATTAATGAATTAGTATACTTAAAAAAAATAAAAGGATATCATATTATTAGAAATTATTAATATATTAAAAAAATTAATAAAAAATTAAATATTTAAAGAACAAACCGATTCAAGAACCTCAAACCGTTCTTTGAATCGCTGAGCTTAGTAAATCAGCCTAGAATAGCCAACTTATAGGCCTGTCACGGTTCACTATATCACCGATCCATGAACCAGTAATTTAGGACCAATTTCACTTGATGCCTTGGACTAAGCCCATCAAGTACAAAGCGGACTTAGCATTACAAACACCAAAATGAAATTGAAGCTCTAACTCAATACCGAGATATCCAAGAAGATTCAAGGATAACCTTTAAGTACTCTAATTTAGAATAGCCTCATTATTAAAGGGCTCAATATTGAAATATCCGAGAAGATTCAAAGATAACCTTTAGACACTCTAATTTAGAGTAGCCTCATTATTAAAGGGTTACTTGTTACCTTTGATTCCTTAGAATGAAATCATCGTTCTGCTTCTGTTATCATAAAATAACTATTCTTGTATTTAGTCTATATGAAATTATATCATAAGTAATATCTATTCCATACTCAATCCAATAGATAAATTATTTTTATTCATCATTGTATTTTTATTACTATAAAATAGCTATTCTTGTATTTAGTCTATACCAAGTTATACCTTAAGTAATGTCTATTCCAAACTCAATGCAATTGATAAAGTATTTCTATTGCTTTCCTTATTATTCTCCATAAAATGTAATTTTGATTGCAAAATACCATTTTTAAAAAATCAAATTGCAAAATATCAAAATAGTAGAGTAGAGTATAATACTATAAAAAAAAAAATACCTATTCCTTTTCAGCCTCATTCAATTTTAGGGAATCGGACATTAGAAACCTCAACTATTTTAGTGAAGCAAAAATAAATTTCAAAGAAAGAGATCAAATGCAGAATGGCAAAATTTTATCAAAAACCATGCTGCATGATTTTGTCTTAATGAATCACGCCAATTTACTCGATCCATTTGTATGTGAACTAATCATGTACATGCCTTCCGCATAAAAGAGCTACAGTTATAAGCCAAAAAGAGCATAAGAGTTCTGCTAGATAAAGGATTAAGAATAATGCAGGTCAATTAAAAGAATAAAATGTTCAACATCATCATGGAAGTTTGGTGTGTCTCTAATTGTCTTATCGATTATTGTAACCGCTATGTTTTTTTTACCTACGGTATACATCACTTTGCCCTGTGAACACGGTTGTAAAAAAAGTGTCCGCGACAGAATCGCAACTTAGCGCACGGCAAATTGTGATTCGAAACAATCAACAAAAGTTGTACGATCCCAAAACTCGAAGGACATATAATCACGATGTTATTTCAGCATGAAGCCAACATAGCGTTCGGTGACCTGAAGTGAACAAGAAAAATAGAATTAGACGGTACAAATATAATAAATATAGAATAGGGTGATTATACTATATTACGTTTGGTTTCAGCATTAATAAATATAAATTTTTGTGATATTCTTTATTTTTATTAATATTGGACTCGATATTGTATCATAACATTTCTATCCTCAATATTATTTCATATATATTTAATTATACTTTTACATTATTTAAAATTATTTAAAAAGCACCATTTTAAACAAAATATTGAATTCACATAATTAAACAAATAATACAATATTAAATAATAATACACAAATTTGCTAATAATTAAAAATTAATTATTTATATTATAAAATAGAATAATTTTGTTCCTTGTTTGGTAAAAGGCAATTATGTTTTGTGAGAGGGTATTTTTAAGATTTCAAAAAAGATTTATGTTTTTGTCCAATCAAGTAAATTTTCATACCTATCTTGGAGAGAACAAATTTTGAGCATTTTTTTCTAGTCTTTAATACCTTTTTTCTTGGGTAACCAAGCTAAAATTGTAAACCAAACAATAAATAAAAAAAATTTTCCTATCCAATCCATAAATATTGTGCAATCAAATGATACCTAAAACTTAGTTCATTTCATCCCATTTAACTAAATGTTTATTAGATGATATTTAAATTATAATTCTCCTTACATACTAGATGATTTGTAAATTTCAACCAATCGAGACTATTGATATAACGGTTAAAGTATTTCAATACTCTAAAGTTAAATGTGTTTAGGTTAGAGCAATCTCAAAATGGATGACTTCTTGAGAAGTTATTATATTATGGGACAAATCTATAAAATCTTTCATATCAAAGCGGACAATACATTAATAAGAAAAGTTTTGGTCTAATTGGTGTAATGTGGTATCAAATTAAATCACCAACCAGAAGGGTAAAATCTCTATTTAGTGGTGGTTTCAAACTTATGTAAAAAGATTTACTAAGACATTAGTTTTGTAAAAAATGAGTGAATTATAATACTTTTTAGATACTAGGTAATAAAATTATAATCATCGATATATTTTTTAATATAACGGTTTAGAGTATGTTGGAGCTCTTAAACTAAACATGTTTAGATTGAGGAGTTTCGATCGGATCGTTATATTAGTTAAAATCTTAATGCACATGTAAAAAATGGTGTTTTTTCATCAATTATTATCATATTACAACTTTTAAGGTGAGAGAAATCGAATTTACTCAATTTCATTATTAAATTAGCGTTCAAATCATTAAGTTATATTAAAAAAGGGTGTTAAATGATAGCTATAACTATGTAAGTTTTACCTTTTATATCAATTGACCGGTTGTAATTTTATAATTTATTATATTAGAGAAAGAAGTTCTTGGAAAAAAGATAAAAATAAAATAAAAGAAAAAATTCACTCAATGAGGAAACATTGGCAGGTTGTTATTGAATGCGTAAAGCAAAAAAAAAAAAATGAAATAACCAATAAGAATGAGAATAGCAAAATGGTCAAAAGAATCTCAAGGAGAATGGGAAATGTGAATCCTCCATCCGTTTTCTTTCGTCCCATTGCTTGATTTTCTCCAGGAAGAAATCTACTGGATAAGAAAGCTTGTCGAGTAACAATTACTTATGAGTTTTGACCATGTCGTCACCACGAAGTCTGGATTGGGGATATACGATGGTAGGATTTTATAGGGCATTCGGCCAACTTGACTCGATAATCATATCATGGACTAATTCTTTATAGGGTTTTAGAACTTATATTAAAATGCCATAAAGTTTCGCATCAGGCTTTCAAACTTAATGGAATGTGATGGAAAACCTCAACAAAAATAAATAAATAATTATAATAATAAGATAAATTAGTATTTATACTTAACACTATATGTAGGGATGTAAGTGGACGAAATTATAATAGATACCCAATAGAATAATTTGTTAGGTTTTATAGATTAGAAAGAATGCAATGGAAATAAAAAGTACAATAAAACCTATTATATGATTTATGTGTAATAAGTAAAATAATATTATATGTTAAAAAATTTATAAAATTATCATTTCTTCTAATGAAAATACCGTCTTCTCATAAAGTTTAATTACGATCTAAATATCGATTTGTTGTTTCAAATGTGTTGACCACAAAAACTCCAAATATAATTCATCTAGTGGTATTCATACACACATTAATAAGAACAAATTCTAATAATTTATATTGCTAGATAACTTGTATTAGAATTAGAATTAGAAAATCTAAGAAGTGAAATGTTATATTCCCTTTTATTATTTTTTCGTTGGTATATTTACGAATAAAAATCATAAAACTTTTTTATCTACCCTTATTCTTTTTATTACATTAACTAAAATTAATGAAAGAGACTTTTCATTTTATGAATTTTTCAATTGCCATGACTTTTTAATTGCATAACAATTTAACATGAGATTAATAAATAACCTTTCAATTACCATGAACTTTTCAATAACAATTGAATATAGAATTAATAAATTCTATTTATTTTGACATAAAAGGCAATAATAAAATATATAGCCTTTAAAAGATATTTCATTGCAAATATATTCTATACAAAAGTAAATAAATAAATAATTGCTTCCAATTTATTATTTTAGATTAATTTATTCTAATTTTGAAATAGATAAGGACAAATTTTAGTATCCAATAAAAGTACTTGTCAAATATTCACGTTAATTATGTTATAATGTACGACCACCTAGATTTCTATGCATAAAGGTAGTGTTTATTTAAACACAAATCAAGGTAACAATTTAGTAAAGTTATTAGTCATCCAATATAATAAAAAAGTTATGAATGAGAAACTACTATGAATCGATTATTGCGTAATTAAATCTTTTTATCAAATAATATCCTAACTAAACTATTGCTTGTCATGTTATGAATGTTTAATCATTTTACTTGATTTTCGAAATAAAATAGATACAATAAAACTTACATGTCACTTTGACTCTCTAATTCGAGAAAGTGATGAATTATATATTAACTCGTTATTCTTTTTTCTATATTTCATATTATACTCAATAACTATATTATTTACAATCCAAATAAAGACCGTGTTTAATATCATTAAAGCACGACGTTCTATATATAGTATATATGAAAATCTCAAGTTTATGAATTATTTACGCTCGCTTATATAAAGGAGAGACTATTGACATTAAACATGTAATAGACTCTATTAACGGATCGTGTCCAGTATATCTACTTAAAGTTAGATAGCTACTTATATAACTTAGATATATTTCCTTCAATCCAATGAGAATAATCTTACTTATACAACGTGTTAACCTAAATATCTATATTTTCTCTAGATATTTATTCAACCAAGGATAACTTTTAGATAATACGATATCATGGAATCTCATTAATAATATATATTTATTATAATTTCATACATACTCTAATTATCTACATAATTTTATTGTAAAATATATATAATTCAAAGCACTTCCTGATTGATAGTAAATGAAAGCTAGAGGTCACAATACCGTAATTAGTAATCACTGGTTATGTTTGCTTACTAAAGAAGAAAACATCTATTTAAAACCAGGAAAATAATTGTATCTTCTTAAATACAAAATAACCTTTTTCTTTTCTTTTTTTTTTTTTTTTCAACAGATATGTTTTGGCAAAGACTTCGATAGTCTTATGACGTGATAATCACTCTCCTTTGAGATGGGATGGAAGAATTTCTCATCTCTAAATCTGTACAAAGTAAAAATGAGAGTGCTATCTTGGAACATTAGAGGCTTAGGGAATTTCGTATTGACTTTTCCTTACTTAAAAGATCCCAAGATCTAATAGCTATTGGATGGATGAGTGGATTTATTATCAAATTACAAATCATAATTTGAAGTAACCTTGTGTTGCCCGACTACTCCACTAACTTCACTAACCTCTCAGGTAGGTCCTGATTTACTTATTGAGAGGACCTTATCGCCTTCATACAATTTGAATTGCTCAATCAACTACTATCATCTAATACAACTAGTAAAATTATCTCTAACCATCATCTATTTAAAAAATATTAGTTATTATAATTATCTCGTACTATCATTTTAATATTGGGACAAGATATACATAAACTTTAGTGTATATTTAAAATATGTTTTGTAAAAAAAAAAAAAAAGAATAATGGTCTAGTTGCATGAAGTAATACATCTAGCAGCCATAAATTCTTAGACATACAGAAGAAATGAGATCCGGGTTTTACATTTTTTCATGCAGAGACTTTAAATATCACACGTATTGGAAGGCCAATAAAAGTTGCACTAAAAAATGGATACATATATCGAAACATAATCCAGAAATCACCTAATTACTCATTCTGTACTGGGCTCTTTTTTTGCATTCAGCAATGTGCGTGACTAAAACACATGTTTATTCCAAGTGGGCATGATGAAAGAAATTTGCTCTCCATACCACTAGAAAGTACAAACCTTTCCCCAAGCATTTGCAACTATAAATACGACCCCAACTCTTCCACCAATGCATGTGCTCTACTCTTCCTTTATTCCTTTTATCTCTCTTCCCACTCCCCTTTTCATTTCCAAACCAAACTCCAAATTTCAATTAACCTTCAAATCCTAGTTTTTGACATTCCCTTCCACTAAAAGTTGGTAGAGTCCTACAAACAGAGTTGCTCTGTTATCCCCTGCTTCATTTTGAACAAAATGTCCTGTAGTTTCTACTAGGGGCTGCAATCATACCTTGAACCCGGGCTCATCGAGCAAAACATCACGAGTCTCAAACCGGCTCAACCGAAGCCTAATTTTCCTCTTCCATCCACTAAAATCCTTGACTTTGATCAAGAAGATCCAGAAAATACCCCCCTTAACGACGAAGAGGAAGAAGATTGCGAAATGAAAAACTATTCTAATCCCAATTTAAGCGACTGGAGTTTCCTCCAAATTGTTACCAGTTCAACAAAAACCAACAAAGGAATCAATGGAAAAAATGACACGAACAATGTGTATGTCCACCCATTCCTTAAACGATCATCTTCGATGCTAAGCGAGAAGAGCTTAGAGATGTGCACCGAGAGTATAGGAAGTGAAAGTGGTAGTGATGTCACTGAAACAATGGATAATGGAAAATTGAATTACCAAACAAGAGAAAACACCAGTAAATATTGCCAAAAACGGGTGGCAGACAAAATTAAGCGTAATTATAGCTTCCCTCCTCCTCTATCGTCGATTAATGGTTCGCACGATGTAAGAGTGAAGTCGCTCCGAGAAGGCGGACGGTTGGTTCTAATGGCAATCGAGTCACCTTCTAGCCGGTCTGGTTTTCACAGGCAGCGTGTTAATGGCCGGCTTAGGCTTCAGCTTTTTAAGGACGGTAAAGGTGGAGGTGAAGGTGAATGTGACTATGACCATGACGCCCTTAAAGAAGAAGTGGAAGAGAAAAGTACTGATGGTTTGAGGAATGAGGAAATGGAAGGGAAGAGTAAAGGAATGGAGGGTAAAATTGGAAAAGAGAAAGGCAAGTTTCCGTGGCCGACCACTAGCAGTAGTAGATGCAAGGAAACTAACGGGAACGAGAACGAAGGATTGAGCATTTGGGAGCGATGTTGGCTGGCTACTTAGAAGTTTTTAGCTTTAATTAGTTTGTCGTGACTAATTAAGTAAATAGAATATTTAGTTTGTGATTTTCGTTGAAAGTAGAATTTTTCCCCTCGTTATATTATGAAATGTCGTCATCTAATAGATAGCATAAGATGATGTACAACGGTCGTTATTATCATTATGAATATGATTCTGTCATTTGTGTCTTATTAGTTTTTTATTTTTTTTATTTTTTGTTGGCAAATTATATTTTATTTATATATTTATAAAAGTAAAGTACAATTTAGTCTCAAGGAAGCAAGCCCCCTTGTTGTAGAAAAGGCACAGATAAATCCCCAAGACAGTTCGATATTTTGATAGTTCTACTAGCAGCAAAAAGCATGGTATCTCTAAACAGTAGTTTCAGTGCTCCATGCGGTAGGACAAAACAAACTGCATCTTCCACATTCATATTTCTTGCTTCATTTGCTAGGAAGTCAGCCACCATATTTGCCTTTCTTGGAGGAAAAAAGAGCTTCACGTTTTCAAACTTTTTAAGCCAATCCCTACAAACAAATAACACGTGTGAAGCGTAAGGCACATGAGAATCATGATTGATTAATAAATTAATTGCAATTTTTGAATCCATTTGAATGGTTAACTTTCGGATATTCATATTCAGACATAACTTCATGCTCTAATAGAGGCTCCAAAGTTTCGTATCCAAGATGTTCATGTGATCTAGCTTGCGCATGTACCCTGTGATCCAACATCCCGCACAATCACGTAAGACAACCCTTGCAGTGGTCAAGTTAGTGCTAAAATTGACAGAGGCATTTGTGTTTAAAGCTACATAGTCATTGGGTTGGGGGGGGTGGGGTGGGGTGGGGTGAGGTGAGGGCGGGGTGGGGTTACCATTTAATATATTGTTGAGTGGTCAGGGTTACATGTTTTTCCTTAAAGATATTTAGCATCCAAAATTCAAATGCTAGCATAAGGCGCCCTTTGAGTATGTCCTTTGTGTTTATGTATTCAATTTGGCTTTCAAAGAGCCTCTATTTCTATCCCTTCAGATAACCCATAGTAGGAAAAAAAAAAAAGAAGAAGAAGAACACATTTAGGAGGGGTTGGTTTTTGCTCCATGATGTTGGGTGCTTTTAAGTTTGCAAGAATCCAATTGGCAAAGGAGTTGTTTGTAGGTATTGAGTAGCTCATTTGCTGTGGAGGTGGGGCAATCTCGCAACGCATGCGAGTCATTTTCTTCCAGGTGTGCACATCTTGGGTGTTGACTTTGTATCTTTAGTCTTTGCTTTATGTTATTGCCCACAGCAAGTGCATTATGACAGCAATACCATAGGAAAATTTGCAACTTGAATGGGATTGGTATTCTCTAAATCCAATTAAAGGTGGTGACTGATTTTGTGCTTATTAGTAACTGAGAGAACTTGGAAGTTTGGAAAAATAGATCCCAAATTCCGGGGGAAAGGGGAGGGGCGGGGGAGTCTTTGGCTTCTTTCCTGAAAACACGAGGACCATGGAAAACAACAATTGTTTTTGTTATTTCAAAGCCTATAAGGGCATTGTTCGACGTTGTTTCATTCTTCCAAGCTTTTGACACTATTATGTTGTCAGTGTCTTTTCCAATTGGGCAGTGATTTATTTTTGTGTCTTATTATTTCTGAATGAAGTCATAATGTTTTGGACGGTAACAAGGTTTGGTGTCCTGAAAATTTGTAGTAGGATTCCATTAATAGGTGTTCCTAAAAGTATTTATCAAGAGTTTGACAATAAAATTTGGAATCTTGAAAATTTGTAGCAGTATTGATTTAGTAGGTATTCTCAAAGTACTATTAAACATTAAAATGAAATAAATTCCTTATACTTCTATATATTAGTTATGTATTTTATGGAAAAAAAAAAATTTACGGAGAAATGAAGAGGTACCATTATTTGACTTCCTAATACAAGTGCACCTTAAGCACCTATCAACATTTAACTTGAACTTGTTGTAATTGAGACATAAACGGAAGTGAAAGTCATATGATCTTAAAGCCAACCATTATTTGTGGTACTTCTATTAGTTTTGTTACATATAATGTAATGAAAGCTATGTGGAAATAAGACCCATTTATTCGTCCAATTATTCTATATACCATAAATTTAATGGAAGGACCATTAGAAAAAGATGGGTGGCGAGAAAGATTTCTTTTTTAAACTCTTTCTGCCTAAGAATAAAATTGATTAAAAGGAGTACGTGATTCTTTTGCTCTTCAAACATTTGAGATCAACCATGCGTGATTGCTATTCGGTGTCTTAACATTTGCATTTTTGCAATTCATTGTCCGAACTTTTCAATTTTTGCAATTCATATTTAGGGAAAAAACACTTTAAAATTTTCCATGTTTGATAATTTTTCTATTTGAATTAATTTTCTTTCAATTCAAAGCATTAACTATTTAAAACATTTATAAATGAGGACCATTTTAATATTGTTAATTTTTCCATTTGCAAATGAAATGAGGCAAGCAACATCTAATTGATCCAAGTGGTTAATTTAAATAAATAATATAATTAGATATAGAAAAAGTAAGCAAATTTACTTGCTTATAATCAAGTGGGTAATGACCTATACACCAAAGTAAGTCACTCGACCCAACTATGATGATGAGTGGTCACTTATTAGCTTAGGGAGTAGTGCAATCCCTATCTTTGCAACTCAAACCCTTAGGAACCCCTTTAGTTAGCAGGGCCATGTACCATCAAATTAAAAAGGAAAAAAATATAGAAAACTAAAGAAAATTCAATTAGGTTAGTAAACACAATTGCAACTATATTATTCTATTAAAATATTGATTGAAATTTAAGTTTTTCTACCCATTTTACCCCTAAAATATGAAATCACTAAATGTTATATCCAATTAAACTTTTGCCTACTAAATTTATTATTTCTATTATCTTGAGAAAGATGATGTGGTAAATACTCATTAGACGAAAAATAGAAATCTAGAAAAGTTAGAGATGAGGTTCAAAATTTAATAAGCAAAAGATCAATGCGGTATGAAAATAGAAAATTGAAACATACCTAAATTCAGATAATGATTTTAGCATTGATCCAAGATATAAAGATGGTTGAATCCAATCTAGAATAAGGAAGCACCTTGTTAGGACTATTTAGATTTTGATTATCAATTGTAGAGCACACAACACAAGAGATCAAATAGGTAAAAGAAATGGGAAGATTTGATATGTAGTTTAAAATGAAAAACCCTAAGCATCCGATTCAAACTCACAAGTAAGATTGAATATATCTAGTATAGTGTAACATTACGATAAAGTTCAATTTTCACTATAGTGAAGGATAGAGAACAATACAGCACAATACTAATAGCCCGTTCACTATACTAATAGCCCGTTCACTTTACTAAATGGAATGAGAGAGAAATGTAACTGGAATTCTTAAAGAATGTAATAATGGTATAATACATATTACTTTATTTAGTTAGATTAATAAATAATTTAATACTAGATACATTATAGAACTTTAATGATTAAATTACTCTTAATCCATTCTCTTTTTCAAGTAATTCTAAAGTAATAGATGGTGGTGATAGAAATTGACTACGAGGGTAGAGGCAATGGTAATGATCAACAGCGATTGCGAGCAGTGGTAATAGTGGTAGCAGTAGCTAGGAGTAATTGGGATAACGACTTGGGGGGGTGGGGCGTGGGGTAAGGTAGTGGAGGTAGTTGCAGTGGTGGTAATGATAACAATGATGGTAATGATAGCGATGGTCAAAGGTGGTGAGTGGTGGTGGTGATAATAGCAATGGCGATAGTGACAGCGGCGGCAACAACGATGGTGGTAATGGATGATGGTAGTGGCAGCAACAAGGTGATAATGGTGGCAGCGGCAGTATGATGATAATGGTATTGGTGGCAATAATGGTGGTGGTTGATAGTGATAGTAGGGATGACAATAAGTGGTGATGGTTAATGGTTAGTAGTAGTAGTAGTGGCAGTGGTAGTTGTGACTGCAGCAATGGTGGTGATAATAATGGTCGGTGTCGGTAATAGCAGTGGCCGATAGTAATCGATAGTGAGAGTGGCAGTAGTATTGATAGTGGTAGTGGCAATGGCAATGATGGTAGTAGTTATTGTTAAATTAATATAAGGTTATTTTTAGAAAAATATATGAAATTTTGTAAGAAATTGCAATTCTTTGGTTGAACTAAGGAATCCCTATTATTTAATTTCACATAATAAGAATTTCTAAAGAATTGTAATTTAGAAATAAAAAACCAAGTGAACACTATAATAAGAAATAAATAAGAGAATTAAATTCCAATTCCCTTTAAGTGAACAAGACATATATAGCATAACACAACACAGAGAACAGCATAGCATGAGTCTCATACACTATGCTCTGTATGCTAAGGACAAAACAATATTAATTTTGTTTACATGATGTTGGGCAAGTAGCAATACTATAATATTTTAACAATTATAGTATTTATGCTATTTTAGATTTATTTAACTATATTTTTTAATTTTATTACTAAGGCTAGGCAAAAAAATTGCTAATTACAGATCAAATCATGAATCAAATTGAACTAAACCAAGAAATTGGTCCTTTTTTAAACTGATTGGCTTGCGGTTCGGTTTATTTATATATAAACGGTTCATGATTCTATTTGGGAAAATGAACCAAACAAAACGTTTTGAACCAAATCAAACCATTTGATTAAACAAAAAAAAAAAAAAAACTCATGTAATTGTTTTATACATTTAAAAATTTTTTTTTTCTAACTTTCCTTATAGATTTTATCAAATTTTTTATATCTTGTTCTTTTTTATCTTATTTGTAGATTAATTAGTAAGATTAAGTTAAGTGAATCCTATCTGAAATTTCATGTTAAATTTTTTTTTTCTTAAATGTTTTCAAATTAAGAGTCTAGTTTTGATGCTATTTACGTGTCTTTCCTCTTTTTTTCAATCTTTGGTGTGTATCTTTTATCTTTGTTATATTGCTTTTAGATGGGCAACTCTACTTATCCATCCTTATTATTGTTTGTTGGAGAGTGTCTTATCCTTATTCAATCAAATTAGATTTATTAAGATGTTATACAACTTTTTATTAAATATCATTACACAAGTTAAATACATGAAAAATTAATTGAAAACATATAAAATTTTAATGGAAAAGAAAATATGTTATTAGAAATAAAAAATATTTAGTGAAAATTTCATATACAATTCAAAATGTGTATCAAATAAGACCAAACTAGTTTTAATTAAATTTAAAAAATTTACAAACCAAACTATATGATTAGGTTTGATTTAAAAAAAAAAAAGAACTGAACCATTATATTAGATTTATTTCGAGAGAAAAAGGGCGAACTGTACCGAACTTAACCATACCTACCCTTAACCATTGCACCACTATCATCATCATTATAATATGGCTACCATTGCATACTCATTGCTACTAACATAATATTATTATGGTGATAATCACCTGTGTTAGTTCGTTGGAATTAGCAATTATGATGATAGGATGGTCACTAAGGGAGAAAGTGACAATGTTGGATTAGTACAATGGAGATGTTAGTAGTGCAACAACTGTAGTGGTTGCAAAAGTGGTGGTGCTATTTTGGTTGTGGTGGTAATATAATGTAATGGGAGTGGTAAAGGGTATGTAAGGTTTTTATTTAGTAATGATAGTGGTGAAAATAGTACAAGTGGACTAATAGTAATGATGCATTGATGGTGGTGGTGACATAGTTCTACTATTGTATTGATGATGGTGTCTTAATGATGGAGGTGACAACAATGATAAAAATGGTGGTGGTAATAACAATGATGGTCATAGAAGTAGTAATATTATAGTTGAGATGGTAATTGTACGGTGGTAATATATGTTTACGGATTTGATTAAGAAATTTTATCTTGTTACCTCCTAAAAGTTTTGTATTGCTAAATAGATGGGATAAAAATATTAAGATTTGTCTAGTACTTTATGATGAGTTTTGTGCTTTAAAAAGTTATGACTTTGAATACTACCTATGAGTAAACTTTCATATCATCATAAGGCAGCAATTTCATATTTCTCCCCCTCAATTATTTTAATATAGAATCCATGTATCAGGGTACTATATGATTAGAATTACAAGAGCTAAACTCCTAGTGTTCAATACAAAAGATAACTTATGTTGTGCTTAATAAGTGGGAATGACCTTATTATGATGTCACAATTTTTTTTTTATTTTTTTCCATGTTTAGAAGTACTTTTAAAAGATAAAATCATAATTATTTAAAATTAATGACCAATTTTAGGGAGAATTGTAGTTCTATTCTTATTTCATTAATTAAAGTTACTTATTCAACTTTTAAACTAATTATGCCGTCCAATAATCAAGTGCGTCTTTGACAATATTATCTATACATTTCTACATTCTATTTCGTTCCATCATGTAAGCACTTCTAAATGCAAGAATAATTTGCTATTTCGGTCTTCATTCCGGTCCATTCTATTTTAGAATGTTCCTGCACACAAAAATGACATTAAACATCAAGAAACAATAATAAAGGAAATTATTGAAGAAATACAACTTTGTGCATAATTTTACCCGTCGACTCCACCAGCCCGGTTGGCCATACGAAGGGTCTTGGCCTCGAGCTTTGGCTAACTGGCTTGAACTCTTCCTTTTCTCGTTGCTTCATATTGGTCCATCTTATCTAAATTCAGGACAAACTTCAACACATCTGTTTTTTAAAAAAATGGTGTAATTAATATTTTATTATAGATAATACCTATGAAAAGAAAGGAGCCGAACCTCTAGTACATATGGATAATAAGTTATTGATCCGGACACGAAGAATTATAATGAGATAAGCTATAAAATGAATGGTCAGTTGACGGAATTCATGTTGCATGTCTTGTATTAATGGTAAAATCAGAGGCATGAGACTCCAACAGCAAAAAAATCTGAAGGAAGCATGACGGACAATAGGTGATGACCTGAGAGTCAATAATAATAGAGATGGAGATGAACATCATGGACAATTACTCAATGTCAGAAATGCGACCAACCGGCAGACTTGCTTATTTTTGGAAAAGAATCATAAGATGTGAAAGCAAAGGAGTGGAGGGAAGAGAAGGGAGAATGAGAGAAAATGGGGAAGCCTAAATGGCAACTGGGAGGAAGCCACCACCTTCTCATTTGCTTCCATAAAAAATAAGTAAAAAGAAAAAGGGAAAAAAAAAATTAGTAGTATTAAATTTATCTCTATATAGCCAACTGGTTAAACCTATCATCCTTACGGATCTATCTATACTCTCGCTTGTGAGCTAAAATTTTGATTGATTTATATTTAGTAGGCCATACATTTGGGTTTGAACTTAAGACCTTTACTCTAAAATCATATTAAATTTTATATCCACAATCATTTAATCTAAAATGTAAGTTTGTTTGTTTTAATGTGAGTTTACAGTTATTGCATCATGTTATTTCTCTCTTGAGCATTGAGATGCAAGCTAAAACTTACTAAAATGACTTACTTAACTAAATAGGATCGTCAAGATTTTTATAAACTACTGATATGAATACTAATTATTTAATGGGATAAAACAATTTTGATTCTCGTCTCCTCCTAATATATGCCACCCCATAGAAAAAGGAAAAACAAAAATAAAATAGAATAAATAGGGATGGAAGATGGAATATGTTTTGCTCTCAGCTAATGTCATGATAAATTTTAAAATTAAGGACTAACTTATATAAAAGGTCAAACCCACTACTTCTGGTTTGGTTTTACTAATTTATAAGTTAATATAAAGTAGCTATGATATAATGGATATTGTAGTGAAATTCAACAATATCTATGAGAAACTCAACTGAGTCCGCTCATACTTCTTTTGCTTTTGAAAAGTTGTGCTCTCTCTTCAGAGTGACTTGTTAAGCACAGGCGTATCAAGTTTTAGATTTACTACTTTGTTATATCCATAAAACTATCAAGTTTTTCTTATGAAATCCATGCATAAATATTAAATACTTTGACGCCATGTGCGTTCTTTCTTATTAATTTTGTGTTGACAATCCGATTGAGCAGAAGAAAACTTACTCCAGCTTTACGTTTAGTTTAATTTTTTTTTTGTCTCAGAATTAAATCAAGCTAATTTTTTTCAATGCATCTTATTAAAATGTCACAAATCATATACTGATATATCGTAATATATGTTTTATTTATATATCAAATTGCTATTTATCGTAGTACAGTTAGTGTGCCATATCATGGATAGTTTGTCACAAACATTAAAGAGTGCATATTTATAATTTATATATTATATATTGATTCATTAGTATCCTAAGTCTATGTGCATATATATTTATACAATTCTGATTTACGAGGTGTTTGGGATAGCTTTCTGCTAATTTATTCTTGAAATGAAAATTTGGGAAATGGCTAATAAAAAAAAGAAAAAGAAAAATCCTCTTCTTAAAATAACTCCGAAGTCTTTCTTTAACTAGGAAAAAATATTTCCTGGTTGACCTTGATAGTTTTCCACCAAAACAAACAAAATCACTAAACCTCATTTTTGTTTGGGAAAAATAGTTTTCCATGAAGAAGGAGCTATGCATCTTTTTCCATAGTCTAAGTTCCGTAAATTTGGACTAGAAGGAGACGAAGAAAACATCTTACTACCCGCAGGTTCCTGTGAGTGAGGATCGGAAAAAGTGTGATGCAGAAACTGTAAAGTCCGTGGTAGCAGAGGACCGTATACCAGAGTCCTAATTCTGGTCATTTTTAGCTGCTCGATGTTGCGCTCAGCTTTGACATAAATTCCACCTCCACAAACACAAGCACCACCACCCCGAACCCACTACCACAACACCACCCCCACCACCTCCCCCCCCTCCCCCCCCCAACACA
>JAMXBB010000002.1:103278325-103365915 GCA_024138015.1 Lumnitzera littorea | reverse complement strand
CAACACACACACACAAAAAAAAAAAAAAGAAATTTCGTGAAGTTATCGTTGTAGTACTATTAGGTTAATTTAACGTGGTATGTTATTTGACAAGTGGTGGATATGTAATGCAAACAGAGTGCATAAAAATAAAAAGTAGAACAAAAACAGAAAAAACAAAAAAGAAACATAATTAGTTGAAAAAGAAAAAGGTGTAACCCTAGTAGGCCCCCAGCCTTAGGATAGTTAAAAAGGCCACAAACTTGCGGTAGGTTATTAAAAGTGGGTTGTGCCGATAAACCCCCGAGAGTGGTGAGTGGTCCTCTTCCACCCAAAATTTAAGGGAAGAGAGAGAGAGAGAGAATATGCATGAAAACCTTTAAGTTACAAAACTTAATTTTTTTTTCTCTTTTCATTTTTCAATTTTTTTTTTAACATTTTACTTAATGATGTTATAATAGCAACTTAACAAAATTTCTTATTTAAACCAATTTATTAGCAAGGTTGTTGTAACTTAATAATATTATTGTTGATTTTCTATTTAGATAAGTTAAGGTCCAAATCCCTTCTTCTCCATAGATGGTTAAAAAAAAAACAAAGAACCAATTTGTTAAACATTAGTCTTTTTTATTAACCAATTGAACTTTGGATGGAAAGAATGAAACCAATTGAGAGTTTGATGCTTTATTAGAACTTATTTCTAAATGTTGGTCCATTTAATATAATTTTCTCAAAAAAAAAAAAGATAAATATTAATTCACATGTATTGGAAATTTGTTAAGAAGAGAAAGTACATATTTCATCATTAATTGTTGCTTTTTTATTTGAGCGTTTAAATTTGTAATATATAAAACGTTTAAAAAATTTACTGTTTCAATTTCTCTATTTACCCCCATTAAAAAAGCCTTCAGGAGACAAGCAAAAACATGTGGTAGACTTAAAATCGTTAATTTAATAGACCACTTTGCTTCTTTCATACTTCATCTATATTAGAGGATCTTGTTCCATGCTTAACAGCAAAAAGAAAAATTTTTCAAGAAAAGGAATTTCATTAAATAAAACTAGAAACAAAGTTAACTTGAGGTATGCGACCTCAAGTCTGAAAAACGAAGTGAAGCCAATGGAGAGGGATGCAACCCATGGTGACCACATTTAGCATTGTGCATTATTAAACTAACATAAACAAAATTAAAAGAAAAAAAAAGAAATAGAAAATGCTAAATTCTCTAGGGGCAGTCCTCAATCTGTAGTAGACCTAAAACAACCACTACTGTCAGATTAAAAAACAACCGATTTCTAGCCATTAACCATAGCCATTTGAACTCCCTCTAAGCAAGCAAGCGCCTCTACTGTCTCAACATCATAAGCGAAATAAGGGATTGCAGAAGGTAGCAGTAATTCTTCCATGGAAATCGAAGGCCACCATGCCTGCACCGACTTCATTGCTTTCTACATATACATAATCTATATCATTCTACATTATGCAATAGTAAACCTTGGTTAAAAATGGGATATAATAGGTATGTGTCCTCGCTAGCAAAATTCAAAATCATGCATACATTGTTGTAATTTTACAAACCATAATATCAGTATTTAACTGATTTTTATGCAATAGCAATATATGATAGGTACGTGTCCCCACTAGTACAACTCTAAATCATATATATATTGTTGTAATTTTACGAACTATAATATGAGTTAAATAGTATATTGTTGATTATCTAATTAATTAAGTAATTAAGCCCGTGAAATAAAATTGATCTTTTAATTAATTGATGGCCAAGGCTTTGAAACTCATTTGAATAGGATTTTGGTATTGGTTATGAAGAAAACCATGCCTTTTTTTTTTATTTATTTTGCTAAGACCAAAATGAAATGAAATAATAAAGATTATAAATAAGGTTGAGGTCCCATTCTAAGTAGTAGGGTTTCTTTTGTTTTTACCCATATCCATCAATGAGAAAACCAAGAGTAGACATTACTTTAGGCTAAAAGCCTCAAACTTTAAAAAATTGCCTATTTAATTGATTAAGTTTGTTTGCTTTCTTAATTTATTTATCTTATTGACTTAACATGGTAATTTTGCGTGTGATTTTAATTTCCCCATAAAGTTTATATATACTAAACTCTTGCTTACATACATTACTCAAAAACCTTAAACTACAAAATGCAACATACTTGAAAACTTCATAATTTAGAGTTTTGGAGTAAAGATAGTGTTATATTTGTTGAATTTAGGAAGATATGTGTGAGTTGTGGTTTTGCTAGGGACAAATATGCATGTAATGTGCCAATTTCAACGGAAGACTAGCGATTACTTTATAAAGAATCAATACAAGTCATGCATTTATAGAGAGACAAAGCACTGGGTCAATAAATTGCAAGAACGATGAAACACGTCACATTTTTTTATTTATCCAATCTAGTATGGTTTATGTTTATGGATAGATCTCTCACTACAACGATATTTTCGTTAAAATTCATGATCTGACTTGAGCGGTCATGCCCCAAACCAATAGCTCGAGACAGAATGTGGAAGAAACAAATGGACGAGATGGAGGCCAACTTCTGTGAGGATGATGACGTAAAGAGGCCACAGTTGAGCAATGCGAAAACATGCCATGTGTCTCCTTTAAGCGCTGATGCACTTAGTGAGTGCATGGCATAGGGACCGGTATACGCCGTGTATAGTAAAGGCTGATGACACAGAAAATGCAATTGAGGATACACGTCATGTATCCCCCTTAAGAGTAAATGCGTGCTATGAGTGGCATGCCATGTTTCCCACATTTTGTCTCTTATCCTATCTTTTGTCTCGATAATGTTTATTTATATTGTATTTTACTGTCTCCATAATGTTTATTTATATTGTATTTTACTTTAATTACAACTATACCATTGATCTAAAATTTAGCTAGTTATCATTTAAAGCTTGTTTTCATTATTTTAACAAATAGAGAATCTTAGCCACTTGTGATCATAGAATTTCTCTTGAAGGCTACTACCTTGTTAATCTCTTGGAGTAAGATTTACTGAATATAGCAAACACTATTTAGTATGTTTTCTTAATAATTAGATTGGCTCGCAACATTGATCAATCAATCTAATTATTGTTGTTTTGTGATTTCTTGCTCTTCATAAGCCATTGGGATGGGAAATCAAAACCTCTAGTTTGATAATCAATAGATAATTACTATTTTCTTTAAATTTCTACTTACCTTACATTTATAGAAATACAAAAAGATCCAGCTGTGTTAATTGCTACACAACACTATTTATGATCGGATTCAACCTTAGGGTCCTAGTCACATCATCTTTTTTGTATTAGAGCTATGGCTCACATGCTTGAGGTAAGTTTCAATTTCTCTATCCTTTGATATTCTTGGAAGTTGCGATTAGGGTTTGTGATTATGTATTGCCTATGGTGGTGATTAGTAGGCTGTGTTGCTTGCTAACGGCATGATAAAAGAAATTAACATGGAGGATGATAACAATATGGGAAAGGTGACATAACTTATTAACAAGAGATTAAGGAAGATTGTGTTGATAAACCTAATAGGGGATAGCAATAGTAGGGAGTTGGATCAGTTAGAGAAAATGATTCAAGGTGTTAATAGAGAATCGATAAGAGAGATGATGGAAACAATGCATCCACTACTGGATCAACAAAATTAGTGTGTGGATACACATATCACCGAATTGCTTACTCAACAAAATAAACATTTAGACATATTAGTTGCACAACAAAACAATATGATGGCTCAACATTGAACAGACATGAGGGAATTGATCATGGCATGTAAGGTTGGAGCATAAGTATAGGGTATCGTATATAGAAATGTGCATGTACAGAGTGTTGCAAAGGTACAGGGTCCTATGAATGTAGATAGTAATGCTTAGAGAAGATTAGGTAGATATGGAGAGCTTAGGAGGGAAGTGGTTCCTAGAGGTATGATTTAGAGTCTTATATTTGATAACAAGTAGGATGGTGATGGAGTTGCAGGTGAACCCAATGTAAGACAACCAATGCAAAATCAAGGCTTAAGTAATAAGTTTAAACTTAGGATTACTTGAGTTTCATTAAATTCATCATATAACCATCTAATTAAATATATAGGGTTTTAATTAATAAATATAAATTACATCAGAAGTATCAAGTTTAAACTAAGATCACTTGAATTTCACTTTACACATCAAAATTTTCATTCCTTATCACTCTACATACTTGTGGTTTTTACACTTTTCATATATGTGTTTCACTTTACATGTAATTGTTAGTTACCAAATATATGTTAGTCCAAAATCTATATTATTAAAGAAAAAGAGAGTAACTTTTGGTGTCTTTTTCTGTATTCCCAAATCGTCATTTTATGATATCAATATTTCTTATCATTTACTAAACAATATGTTATTTCACTAGGGTTATAAATGTTAACTACCATGATTCACTCTTTACATTGAAAATGATTACTTGTATATATAACATCGTTTACATTCATCATAACATTATTATGTCCTATTTCTCTTCTAAGTTTGCTTTACCTTTTTCTCTTTCCACTAATAAACTCCATCAAAACCATATTATTTTAAACCCCGAAATCAATTATTTTTTTCCCTTCATTGCTCCCTTTAATAGTGGATTTGTAAATGATCCACACTTTATTCCATTAAATCCATCTCCCACTAATTGTATATCACTTGAAACCCTAAAATTATTTTTTTCCATTTTTTTTTTCCATTACTGCTCTCTTTGATAGTGGATGTATAATTAATTTGATAGAATAATATTATTATATGCTAGTCTTGTATAAGATATCAAGAGAGAGGGGCTATGAATTGATATATTTAAATTTTTCAAAACTTTTTTAATATAAAAATCCCTCTTAATAACTTATATTGGTGAATAGTGGTACGCAAATAATATAAATAAATAGTGCAAATAAAAAGAGATAAGGAGGAAAATATCGAGATAAGGAGGTATAAAGCTTCAGCCTTTTGTTTACTACTCTCTTTCAGCTCTACTATTACAGAACGGTCTATTTCATCGATGTTGTTTCACTTGATTTACTATAACAAAATCACAAAAAGTTTACAAGTTACTGCCATACATAAGCTAGGCTATACTCTACTTTACTTATCTAGCTTTTCTTCAATTTAGACTAATATAGATCTATAGAGTATAATCTATCTTTACTCTACTTTAAACAATAAACAAATTTTTACAAGGAAAACAAGTGAAAATAACAATATGAATTTCAAAAGGATTTTGGATAAAAACATAAGTAACAATCGATGAAAAATCTACTTTAGTTCAACTTTCTAGAGAAGTATCTGAACTATGTTCTGTACTCTTTCAAATAGTAGAAAATAGCTCTTGATTCAAGTATAACGTATATGTAATCTTTTGCTTCAAGATTTGTGTCTAATATTTTGAATCACTTTTTCTTTTATACTTAAGTTCACCAACGGCTAAAGACGATGAGAATTACCTTCAACTCATGTTTATCTTTTTTTAACGTCTAGATCATTCAAGGATATTTTTGAAGAAGATCTCAGTAATTTTGAATTTTAAATCTAATTTTCTATACTGGATCAACAACGTCCAAATAGACTTGGGATTTAAAAATTTACAATACACTTAACCAACAGTTTCCAGATCAGCTTCAATCATGGAAAATGAAATCCCATAAGATTTGAAACTAATGTTATTTTTATCAATTCGTATATATCTTGATCTATCAAAAAATGTGTTCACTTAAATAATTCCCATGGGTTCTTAATTTCATCTTTAGTGAAACTGGATCAAGTATATTTTTTCTTAATACACTCAATCTAGTGAAGCTAAACCTTGTATTCTTCAAATCTGATATCAATTAATTTTCTACGTTATTTTTCTAGACTAACTATTCGAATAACCTTTTGAAGAATATTAGCCTTCTTTTCTTCAAAGTCTCTAAACAAGATTCTAAAATACTGTATCAATTTTTCTTACAATAAAGCTTCTAACGCATCTTTTGATATTTTCAAAAATTTTCTCCTTTGTTAAATAATTTTGATCTTTCGAATAACTTTCTAAATTATTCTCAATTTATAATTTTAGACTTTTTGAGAATCCTTCTAAATACCTGCAATTTTAATAATTCGTTAGTATTCATCTTTTTTTGCTATCATCAAAATATATGAGGGATATTTAACATTCTTCTCCTTTTTAATAATAGCAAAAACACTCTTATAGGACCAAAAACATAAAGCAAACTAAATTGATATCCAACAAACAATAATCAAAGAAAAATTCTCAGAATCTCACAATCAACATGTTGTGTAGACCTTAAATGTTTTTGGCTTTTCTCTCTCCCTTTTTTGTTATCATCAGAGATTAGTGATTAACTCCCCCTTAATTTTTATAGACAAACAGAATGTGCAGACTAAAAAGACTTCATTAAATAACAGAAAGTACATATCTAATTCCATAGAAGGACTTTTCACTAGAAAACAAAAGAATTGATACCATAATAGAGTTTGAAACAAAAGATCATAACATAAAGCTGAGACTAAAATAAAAGAAAAAGAAAAATTATTTCTGAGATCTTTTTGTTTTCCTTTTAACACATAGTTTAAATCTTCTAGAATATGTTGGAATTGCTTTACTAAGAGAAGGGTTTGCTTCAAATGATGTCACTATAGAGGAAGTTGGTTCTTTGTTCTTGTTAGAAGTTAGTGTGGTTTGAGCTGGAACAGGTGTAGTATCTTCTCTAGTGGAACCAATAAAAAGAATTTTTGTGTTTCCTTCTAAAGGTGTTTGTTCTTCAAGGTTTAAGACAGGAGTGGCAATGTAGGGAGTTGGAGCTTCTAAGGATGAAAATTAAGGATTTAAAGAATTTAGGGAGATGACAAGAGTTTTGTCAGAACTTAGAATAGGGATCGAATCAGTTTAGATAGATGGTTGATTAGAAACCACAGGGGATTAAGGTTTAGCTAATGTAAAGTAATGAGTCAGGAATAGTTGGTTTAGATGGAGGAACAGATGATTGAGTCTGTTTAGGGAGTTCAGATGGAAGATCTAAAAAATGAGCTTTGTCATCTGGATTGGATTTTGAGACTATTTCTTTTACCCAAGCTTTGAATAAGTCCTTCATTCTTATAAGTTGATCCCTAACTTACTTCCCCACAACTTCCTTAATTCCCTCAAAAATATGTTCAACAAAAACCAAACTTTCTCCTTGTTTGGAGGGAACAAGTTGTAACTCTATACTTTCTAAATCACTATCTAAAGGTGACCCATTTGCTTCCTTAAATTATATTCTACTTGATCTTTTTACCAATTTTCTTTTCCTTTTTAGTTCCTTCTCAACAGGTTCCTTTCCTTGCATTCTTTTCTTTTCATTGTCCTTCTCTGAAATTATGATTACCCTTCTTCCAAGGTTTAAAGGGTGAACAAAAATACCTTCATTGTGTGAATACCAAAGTTTGTTACTCCTATAAATCCCCATCTATTTAAAAATTCTTTATCCTAGTTTAATAAGATAGAAAGGACAAGTTGCTTCCTTTGGTATTTTCAATTTCTTGAAATTGAAGAGAGTCATCAATAAATTCCCATATGGCTAAACATCCAAGTGTTGCCATATGTGTCTTATCATAGGTTTCACAACATTTACTTTTCTTTTCTCTTGCATTGCCTAAATAACCAATGCATCTTCTGTTGTTACAAAGGTTGCATTACCCCTTCTAAGTAACACAAATATGTTGATTAACTTGTGTAAAATTCTAATTAGCAGCTCAAATTCAATGTTGAAAACATCTCTACCTATACCCAACTCTACTCCATCATTCAACTTTATGAACACATTCCCCTTAGTCGTTTGTACTAAGTTCTCATCTTCTTGTATTTCCTTAATGCGAAGCATTTCAAGATATCCTTCTTCTATATTTCAATTTTTTAGCCTAATACAACTAACTTCCATGCTTTTTTATTTTTGTTATCAAGTTTTTTGTAAAACTCATCTACAAGTTCTCCATATATAATTTCTCTCATATCAACTAAACTATTTAGACCTAACCCATCCAAATACTCCTTCCAATAAAAACCATTTTTTTCAAAGAATTCTAAATCTAAATAAAAAGAATCTTTGACGGATAGATTTTCACCTTTTATTGTATATCTTTTCTTAGGTTTGTCTTTTGACTTAGAGGAGGGAATTATAGTCATTACTTTCAGTGACCTTTGCACTTTAGGAGATTTTGAAGTCTTCTTTACTGGGGTTATAACCTTTGGCTTTCATAGTCTTCTTCAGTTTTGGTACAAGAGGTTGTTTAGGAGGATCTTTTCTAAACTTTCCCTTAAATTGCTTGTTTGAAGGACCAATGCCTTTAAATTCATCAACTTCTTCGAAGGAACTGGATTTTTGTACATCCTAAGCATCCTTCTAATTATCTTCTTGAAATGGTTCAAAATGTTCCTAAGAACCATTCTTTTGGTTTGCTTCCTAAGTAGTTTCTTTCGTTGGTTCATCATGAAGTTCTAGGGTTTAGGTTCTTTTAAGTGAATCTTGATGTGTTTTAAAGGGTAGATTAGGTTGAGGATTTATCGGAATGGTGGTGTTGGTTTCTTGTCCATCAAGAACAATAAGATTATTTGGATTGTTTTGGACTTTGGATTTCAATCCCTTTGCAACAACTCAAGTTGATTTTCTAGGAGCCATGATTTTAGGTGAAGGAAAACATAAGGAAATGTGAAGAGTCTGATGAAATGAAAAGAAAAAGGAGAATAAGGGCTTTTATATGTTAGAAAGAAATGAACTGTAAGAATTGATAGTCCTTATCCATATGCATGTGGGCTAATTTAATAGACCCACTATCGAGGAATTTGAAGACCCACTATAGATATGCTAAGACCTATTCTTTTTTTGTGTGCAACATACAGGAAAAAAGAATTAAAAAAAATCTGCATGTGTTCAAAATTTGTAAAATAAGGGAAACTAATAAAACACTCTCTGTGCTAACAAAAAGGGTTACACTCACTAATTTCATTATGAATAAATTCAAATGTTAATTTATCCAAGGGCTTTGTAAATATATTAGAAAATTGATATTCATTTGAAACAAAATCAACACTTACATCATTATTTATTACATGATTACGAATAAAATGGTACCTTATTTCTATATGTTTTGAGCTTGAGTGATGAATTGGATTTTTTGTTAGATTAACAGTGCTAATATTATCACGTTTTATGGGTATATTCTTATAACTTATCCTATAGTCATTCAACTGTTGTTTTAACCAAAGTATCTAAGCACAACAATTTTTAATAGATACATATTTAGCTTTTGTAATCAAAAGAGCAATAGAATTTTATTTCTTAGAAAACCAAGAAACTAACTTATCTCCTAAGAACTGATAAGTCCTTGAAATACTCTTCCTATCCACTTTGCAACCTGTATAATCAGTATTTGAATTTCTTATGAAATCAAAATTTTGACTCTTAAGATACTAAATTCGTAATTTTGCAATGCTTTTTATATATTTAAAGATCTTTTTAATTGCAGTTAAGTGTGTTTCTATTGGTAAACTTTGAAATCTAGTACACACATAAGTACTAAATAGAATATCAAAACGTGAAGCTGTTAGATATAGCAAGGATCCAATTAAGCTTCGATATAATTTTTCATTTACCTTTTTGTCATTACCTGTGATGTTAAGCTTTGTTGAGGTACTCACAAGAGTTGAAGAACTCTTGGTATTCTCAAAACCAACTTTCTTTAGAATCCATTTAGTATACTTTTCTTGGTGAATAAATGTTCTATTCTCTGATTATTTGATTTGTAATTCAAAGAAGAAGTTCAATTCCCTAATGAATGACATCTCAAATTTTACCTGCATCAATCTTGAAAACCCTTGACAATATTTTTCATAGTTGCACCAAAAACAATGTCATTAACATGAATTTGTACAACTAACATATCTTTTCCATGATGTTTCATGAAGAGTAGCATCTACTTTTCCTCTTTGAAAGTCATTTTTAATTAAGAATTGACTCAGTCTTTCGTACTAAGCACGAGGACCCTATTTAAGTCCATACACATGACCTAATTTGAACCTAGAGGTTGATCAACATACACTTCTTCTTTTATAAAGCCATTCAGAAAAGCACTTTTTTACATCCATCTGATACGACTTAAAATTTTTTAAACAAGTAAATGCAAGTAATAATCTTATAGCTTCTAACCTAACAACAGTAGCATAGGTTTCATCATAATCTATCCATTCTTCCTAAGAGTAACCTTTAACTACCAAACGTACTATGTTTCTTAATATTTTTCCATGTTCATCTAGCTTATTCTTAAAAACCCATTTAATTCCTATGATTGACTTATTTTTAGGTCTTGGAACTAAGCTCCAAACTTGATTTCTCTAAAATTGAATGAGTTCTTCTTGTACAGCTAAGATCTAGTTATTATCATTTAAAGCTTCATCAATTAAATTAGGTTTAACTTCAAATATTAAGGCAAAATGATTTTCAAAGTTTTGTAAGCTCAATCTTGTTTTTATTCTAGATCTAACATTACTAATTATAATTTCAAGAGGATGATCGATTTTAAATTTAAGAGATGATAGTAGAGTATGAAAACGTTTAGAACCTTCTAAGTTACCTTCTGGACATACTTCAACAAACCTGGTATTAGTTTTAGAAAAACCTTTTGACCCAGGTTTTGTTTTAGATACATCATGTATTCTTGAAGCCTTTATTGTTTTGTCTAAAGGAGGTTCTAACTTACTTTCTTCTGAATCAAGATGTAATGTATTCTTTTTATTAGAGACAATTGGAGATTTATCTTTCGATTCTTCATTGCCTGTCTCTTCAATAAATTTGACATTTATTGACTCTTCCACTACTTTTGTTTCTTTATTGTATACTAGGTATGCCTTTGAGTTCAAAGAGTAGCTTAGAAAAATGGCTTTATCAACTCTCTCTTCGAATTTCCAAAAGTGTGAAAATATGAAACAGTAAGTTTTCTACCTTTGTAAATCTCATAAGCAGTTTTATTTGTTAATGATCTTACATATACACGATTTATGATGTAACAAGTTGTTAATGCAGCTTTTACCCAAAAATGATATGCTATATTACTTTCATTAAGTTGAGTTCTCTTCATTTCTTGGATAGTTTTGTTTTTACGTTCAACTACTCCATTTTCTTGTGGAGTAGTTGGTGCAGAAAAGTTATGAGTGATGCCTTTTTCTTTATAAAATGAGATAAAATCTGAGTTTTCAAATTCTTTTCCATGATTAGTTTATAAACTGATGATGGAGAGGCATTCTTTTTCATTTTTAACTATTTTGGAGAAGATTTCAAAACTTTTAAAAGCATTACTTTTATGACATAAGAACAAGATCTAAGTAAATCTAAAGAAGTCATTTACTATGACAAGTCTATACTTATTTCTTCCAAGACTTAAAGTGCGAGTTGGACTAAATAGATCTAAGTGTAATAACTCTAAGGGTCTTTGCGTGGAAATTACTTTCTTACTCTTATGTGAAGATGAACTCATCTTATTCTTAAGATAAGCAGCACAATGAATAATCTCATGAGCATGCAGTTTTGGTAAGCCTTGAATTAAGTTCTTTTTATATAAGTTCTCCAATTGTTGAAAGTTCACTTATCTTAATCTTTTATGATAAAGAATAGTGTTATCATTTATTGAAATGAAGCAGCTTTCAAATGACACTTCCGATGGTTTAATTAAATCAACATTCTTATTTCCGAATCCTTCAAATAACTTAAGTCCATCCTTATTAAAACCAACACATTTATCATGTTAAAAAATTATTCTATATCCTTTATCATATAACTAACTTATGCTTAGTGAGTTATGTTTCAATCCCTTAACCAACAATATGTTTTCAATTAAATGAGGTGTCAAACTAAATGAACCTACCGCAATTATTTTACCTCTACTATTGTTAGCAAATTTCACATAATTATCTTCCTTCCATTCCAAATTTGTAAACAACGAAGCATCGCCTGTCATGTGTCTTGAGCATTTGCTGTCAAGATACCATGTTCCTTTTATCTTAGCTTCGTATTCCTACACACATCATAGCATAATCAAGTCTATTTACAAACCTAGCAGAACTTGGGTCTATGAAAATTCAAGCTCGTCTTTTGAATTGGATCTTGATTATTATTGAGCTTATATATTTTGTAAAAATAATGTTTCTTTATATGACCTAGTTTATTACAAAGAAAACAAGCATAAGGTTTCTACTTAGTATACCTATTACTTACCACTTTCCTTTGATTCAGATTCTTTCTTAAATACCCTCTGTTCAACCTTCTGTTGTACTATTTAAAGGGATACTTGTTGTTGTTTTGGGAGTACTTTTTGTTGTACTTTTTGATAGAATCAAATGCTTTGTTGTTTTCACTTCCATTAATCGTTTCTTGATTTTTATCTTTTGATTTAACAAACACTATTTCTTCCTTCGTTTTAGATGTTTCTCCAAATTCAAAACCATGTTCAAATTTTGAATTATCCATCCTTTGACTAAAGATCAACATTTGTAATGTCTTATCACTTTCATTAAACTTATGGAACGTGTGTTTTATATACTCAGATAAATCCTCCTAACATTTTTTCAAATTTTTAATTTCTTCTTTTTAGAATAAAATTTTCACTGATTAAGGCTTCACGAGCAATATGTAATCCTTCGAAATCATGAAATCCTTTTTTAGAAAATCATTTTCATCTACTAGCAATTGATTAGTTTGACTAAGAGCATGCTTTTCACTTTTTAATGTCTTTACTTCTAATTCAAGGTTAGATATCTTGTTACTTGACTTGGAAAGAGCTTTGAGGAGTTTGTTGATTTCAATACATATATCATCAAGTACTTCTAAGTCAGAATCATAATCAGTTTCAGAATCTACCTCAGAGAGTGCCATAAGATATAGATTTGCTTCCTTGCATTCTTCTGAACTTTTTGACTTAGTTTCTAAATCTTCTAAATCACTCCATATAACCATCAGAGATTTACATTTCTCATTAAATTTCTCCATTTTCTTAATTAACACTGGACATTTGTACTTGATATGCCCAAACTTTTTGCATTCATAACAAATAATTTCCTTTTTGAACTTTTTCTCTTTTATTTATTACCTTTTTTATATCATTAAATCGATTCTTATTAGTAGTAAATCTTTTAGTGAATGTTTTCTTACCTTCTTTCTTAAGTCATCTATTGAGCTCTTTAACTAGAAGTGTCACATCCCCGTCTTCTTCTTCAAATGAATCTTCTCCTTTAGAGTCAGCATCTGTTTCTTTAGCTTTGAAGGCTACGTCTCTTTTCTTTGTATCTTCTAAAGTACTTTCTAATTTGAGAAAATCAGTTTCATAAGCCATAAGCTTACTACACAGCCAACTCAAGGTTAATGTCTTTAGATCATAAGCTTTATCTATGGCAGTTTTCTTTATATTCCAAATTTTGGGAAGGATCCTTAGCATCTTGTGTACTATATCTACATCACTAATTATTTTGCTAAGAAAAGATAATTCATTAGTTACAGCAGTAAATCTATTAAAAGAGTCCTTGATTTCTTCACTAAGGAGAATTCAAAAAGTTTCATATTATTGGACTAAGGAGTTGATTCTTGTATCCTTGATGGTTTCTATGCCTTCATAGGTTTGCACCAAAGTATGCCAAATATCTTTAGCTGTTATATATGAAGCAATTAGATAAAACTCTGAATATGCAATAGTACTCAAAAGTAAATTCTTAGCCTTTGAATTAAGTTTGACTTTGGTGATATCATCATTTAATGTAATGATGGTTGAAACTTTGAGATCTCTTATTGTGATGATTTGTCAAGCCTGATAGTCCGACGCCTTCACATAAGTCTCCATTCCAAATTTCCAATATGGAAAGTTATTTCCATAAAAAAATGGTGCCTTGCCAGGCTGATACCAAATGTTTGTTTGATACCAATTATTGATGAAATTTAAACTCTTGATGATATTAAAGCAAAGCTCCGATACCAATTGTTGGTTCGTAAAAGATATTAAGAGCGTTTATGGTGGGTGGGGGCGGTGCGGGTATAAGTGGAGGGGGGATTGATATCAAAAGACTTTGAAGAACATTAGCCTTCTTTTCTTCAAAGTCTCTAAACAAGATTTTAAAATACTGTATCGATTCTTCTTACAATAAAGCTTCTAAAGCATCTTTTGATATTTTTAAAAATTTTCTCCTTTGTTAAATAATTTAGCCCTTTTGAATAACTTTCTAAATTATTCTCAATTTGTAATTTTAGACTTTCTGAGAACCTTTCTGAATACATTCGATCTTGATGATTCATTAGTATTCATCTCTTTTTGTTATCATCAAAATATATGGGAGATATCTAACATTATATACATTTAATCAAATAATATATTGATAAATAATAACAAATTACCAAAAACAAAAAGTGAACAATATTTGAAAAAATTCAATCCCTTAGGAACTCTTTCCTACTGCTACATAGACTTAAGGTAGCTAACAAAACCTACCAAAATATAGTAAGACATGTAACCTATTTGCTAACATTGAAGCATAGGGCAACCTATCGACCTACATCACTAGGTGACATACTTACTTTGAAAAAAAATTATAAAATGAAAGAGTCATAAATGAATAACCAATTTGCCGTATCTTGGTTGCATGATACAACTACACTCATTAGGCTTTACTAATTTTCTTTGTTTTCAAATTTCAAGGGTGGTAACTAGTTAGCCACAATCTAAGGTGGGTCGCACAACCACTACTTTTTGGTGTTTCATGTTGATTACCCCTTTGGAATTGTATACGATTTTGGATTTTTCTTTCAACAATCTTCTTTCTTTTGTATTTTTTATTATTTTTATTACATTTTCTTCAAATATATTCAATAATGTTTCATTAAATTTTTTGTATAGTATTTTATTAAATTTATTATTTTGACCAATTAGAAGTTGATGCATGTTTGATGACTAACATTGACAAAATAAACTAAAACATGAGTATGTAAAGTAGTAAGAACAATATACAAATATGCAAAGTGACAAAAGGTGAAAACTTAGGTATATAAAATGGAGTTTACTTGTTCAATTAATTGTTGAATAGATTTATCATATTTTCTAAGTAGGAGGTCCTTATTTTAAATAGCTATATCCTCTTCTCAGCTCAATTTAATTAAGTATCCACTTAATGGACATTAATCAAAGTATTGACATATAAGTGGGAATAAGTGTTAATTTATAAATGTAAAATTAAACAACGTGCAATAAGCTTAAACATTTAGATAAAAAATTATTATAGAACCATAACATGTTCTCTTGAGTTTAAACAGCTATACATTCATTTCATTTCTATTTAATTAAATTGCACAGTTAATTAATTTCAATTAAAGAGGCTAGAGTTTTGAGATTATTTAGTTATGAACATAAAATGTATTATAGCATGAGAATAGAAGAACCAAGTGTAAACCCCTATGTAATAATTTCATTCATGTTGAATTAATGATACACTTGATGGGTTTTATGTCTATGAGGGAAGGGAGTATTAACCATTGAATATTAAATTGCACTACATTTTATGAATGGATGACTAACCTTGTTGAACCTAAAGCCCACTTTACCCTACATGGTCAAGTCGATTCTAAATGGACAATAAAGGTCAAACAGCAAGCTCTAAAATTGCTAAGGAGCTTATAAAAGGTATGAAGTTGGCAAGGAAATTGGTGTGGAAAGGTTAGAAGTCTTCTTTGGATTCTCAACTAGTAGTTTAATTGAGCAAATAAAGTAGGAATACCTAGTCAAAGGCAAAGCAATAGAGTACCTAGTGGTTATACTAGATCTTCAAAGTGAGTTTCCTTTTTAGAGCATCATTAAAATACCATAAGCCAAGAATTTCGAGGTAAATAAACTCTCTAAATTGGCTTTGACTAGTCTTCAATTGGGACAAGAAAGTATTCATCAAGTATTTATGAAATAAGAGCATTAACAAACCATATTAGGAGTATATGGAGATAAAGGCCACACCAACCGAGCCGTGCTGAATGGGCCCACTTCCAGCCTTTCTAAAGCGTAACATTGTCCCCCAAGGTTACAAGGAAGAAAAGAGGTTGATGCACTAAGAAGTTAATGATACATTGCTAGATGATTTGCCATATAAGCTAGGTTGTAACATTTCTTACCTCTGATGTTTGAGATTAAAAGAAGCATAATGTGTTCTAACCGAGCTATATGTTGGGATACGTAACAATCACATCAAGAGCCATGTACTTCACATCAAAGCCTTCCAACTCAATTATTATTGGCTAATGGTGAAGAGGGATACTAACGAAATGGTCTCAAGGTGCCCCTAATGCCAAAAGCATGCACTCATAGATCAAGCACTAAGTAGCAACCTTCTATTATTAACTAGCACATGATGTACAAACTCCATCTTTGCTCCTTATAATTTTTAGAACTTTTAAAATAAAAAAAAGGTCATAATTAAAAAAAATACCAAAAAAGTTAGAAAATACAAGAAAAAAAATATATAAAAAAGGGAAATATACAAAAAAATGAGGAAGGTAGATTTTTTTTTTAAGAAAAATAAGCATTATGGGGTCTCATCTCAAGGGTCTTTTGATTTTCAAGTGCTAAAAGAATAATTTTGGTAATCAAACATGCATATATGATTTGATAGGTCCGACCTATATTTAAGAGTATTGGATTTTTCCATTATTCTAAATGAAGCCCATGGTAATCATTTTAGTCAATTTAAGCTAATTGTGGCTTCAAACAAGGCTTTAATTGGATTTAAATTGATCAAGTTATGAAAAAATCAAATATGGAATTAACCGAACGAGTAACAAAACAAGACTAAAAAAACTATCGAATTTGTACCAATTTAAAAAAAAATATTTAATATGCATAATTAACTTATTTATTAGGTACTCCTAGTGGTTTGCAAGTCTAATTAAAACCACTTCTAACTTGATATTCGCAAAGTAGTCTTTTTAGCCATAAGCAGATGATTTCAACCCCTTAAACAATTTCCTCCCTTTTCAATTTGTTAAGTACTATCCATGTGCCAAGCCATTCTTCTATATGGTGTAAAAGTAATTCAACAATTGTGAGGTTGGCCTCTTCTTCAATTTGGAGAAAATGTGCTCAAGTGCAATTGAGAGACAAAAAGCATTCGAAACTAACTAGCTCAGTTCACCTAATGGTACATAAAGAAATCCTTCTAAAAGTCGGTGAATGGAAGGCACAAACCAAACTTAAAATGTTTGAAGGAAATGAAGAATTGTTTTTCATTAGTCAACATAAGCCTATCATTAGCTTGAGGCCTCTCTATCAGCTAACCATCTAGAAGGATGCAACACCCAACTATGGTTACACATTTGAGTCACTCAACTAACTTTTCACTCTGTTTGATGACAATTTAACGTATAGATCTCTTCATAGAAGAGAAGATGGCTTTTGTTCCTTACCATTATCAGGGAAGACATCTCCATATGCTAGTAAGAACCAGCCATTGCTAGTCATTGCTAAGTCAAGTGACCACCCTAAGGGACCTGTCAATCATCACCACTTAGGGAAGTGACCCTTTGAGCATAATGATCTTAAATACAATCATCAGTAGGGTATGAGATGCAAAGGATGAAGATTCATTTATACCTTCCATGGATATGTTGGAGAAGCTTATAATGAATAGAAGGGAAATATTTTCAATTTGAAGGAGAACAAGTGTCATGGCAAGTCTAGGAGAACAAGTGCAATGGTAAGTCTATAAGGATGTACAGAAATGCCAAAAGTGTTTTTTTTTTAACTAAAAAATAACCTATTTATAATCATGTACGTTGAAGATGGGGTGATGATTATTAGAGAAAGGTCTGATTGGACTTGTGATGCTTGAATCTTGCCACATGTGCTGTTAAGGAGATGAACAACCTAAATAAACTAGCAATGATTGTCACGATGCAAACTCTTTTAGTAACTTGTTGACACTTGTTGATAACATAAAATGTACCAAAATTTATGTGCAAAGGAGAAGTTCAATTAAAGCTTCTCTAAGAATTAAAACTTTTTGGATTTAATGCCTTAAAGCAAGTGCAAAACTCTTTACATAGCCAAATATAACAATAAATGCCGTCATAGCTCAAATTAACTCCCATGAAGTCAAAACAAGTTAGAAACCATCTCTTGGCAAGTATTTTATTTCAACTTGATCGATTTAGGGAGTAAAAACCTATAGTAGGTCAAAAAGGCCACTGACCAATATTCTAAAGTAGACCAGCTAGCTAAAGACCCCATGAGGTCTCTCCCTCATTTATGTCATAAGTTTGGAATTGGCCTAGATTGCTAGCCCACTTAGCTAGAGCACTTTAAGTTTATCATCTAATTAACCAAAACCAAGTGTTGTGTCATCAGCACATCAATTAGCTTACCCCTTAACCTCAAGCATACAGTAACTCGACTTAGGATCTTACAAAACCTGCCAGAAGCCTACTCTCCTTGTTGACTTGTCTCCAATGAGAGTGGTAGGTAAATATTGATAAGTTATATCAAACATAGACCCTCGAGCCTAAGCTAACCATCTAAGCCACAAGCCAAGCTCCATAAGCTCTAACCAACCCTGCATGAGCAGAAATCGAGCTTTGTAGAGCTTAGTCAACCTCCTTAAGTACCCATGGAGAATCTCCCTTCTAGGTCGGTTTAAGGTCCTAAAGTTTAACCAACCCCTTATTAAGCTTGTATGAGCTCTCCAATAGTTAAAGAAAGATCTCAAAATTCTCACAAGTGAATCTAAAACAAATTTTAGAACATGATCCACCTTCCTTACGTAGCACATTTCACATGCCTATAAATATCAAGTAAATCTATAGATAAAGGAATCAAGAACTTTCTTACGCACACAACATACATTTTCTCTTTCTAAACACCTTTATTACTTAAGTATTGAATTACCACATCGAAGTTACCTCCATTACCTATTCTCAACTTATGTTTGTTATCTGTGCAAGTTATTTTCAACTATAAGCATCCCAATCAAGATTCTACCATCAATAGAAATGATGAAAATCCAATTTTTAGGTGCCAATTGGGTCACCATATTAAATTGTCTCAATGGACTTCTTTTAACTCCAAAATTTTTGTTTAGCTTGTCTAATGCCTTATTCATATTTGTAAGTTCAATTTCATAAAAAATAAAATTTTCAAATTTTCACATGTAACTTTAAATGAATTTCCAATTAATGATTAAATAATTATAAACTATTATAATTTATGAATTTAATCTATTATAATGGTACTTTTGGATTTCATATGAAGTGTTATAAATTTCATTAAAAAAACTTTGTTTGCTTGATCCATTTTTACAATTTTTAGAAGTTAAGAGGTTAAAATCAAAATATTAGAAACACATGAACCTAATGAGCAATATTATCAAAACCTTTGGATTAGCTATAAAAATTATTTTTTTAAAGTATTGACACTCATTTGATGTAATTTTGATAACTTACTAACCTGTTAAGAGTAAGTTTCAAAATATCAGCTAATTTTATAAATTAATGAAACTTTCTAAAATTGTTGTTTATGATATCTTGTAAATTTACATACCAAGTTTGCAATTTTTCATGCTATCATTGTTAATTTTCAAATTAAATGGAACTCTAGCATTAATTATGTAATTTTAAAGAGTATGGGCTAATATAGCAAAATAGTATTTTAAGAATTAAACCCTAGATTTAATGAGTCTAATGCTGCCAATTTCACAAAACTTGAGTGCACTTGCAATTCTTCATAAACAAGACAAAGTTTAGGGGCATCTTGTACTTTTATCTTATATCTTGAATCTTATTTTTAAGTATAAAAGTGAAAACGACTTTGTAATACAAATCTGACAACATATTATATGTAATTCTTAGGATAAGATGTTAATAGTTAGCTAAATTATAGATACCTATTATTTGGATATCGCTAAAAAAATAAGATTTGGTTTATGAATATACATTATTAGTCAACTAGTTACAATTAGACAAGTAGCCTAGGTATTAAGCCTAAAGCTTTCAATTTTCTATTTTTTTTAACCTAATCTATATTGAACCCTATACTCATTCAATATAGATCCTTGACTAAGGACTAAAAAAACTATATTTACGAGTTTAAAAAAATTTTTGAAGTCACCACTTGACTAGAGATGAGAAAAGGGTTAAGTCATAACTAATAGGTAGATTAGTTATAACTTAACCATTAGTCTATTGAAAAAACCAATTTTAAAATACAGTTTTTAAAAATTAGATTTTTTGGATCTGGAAGCTAACTTATTAAACCCCAATAGGTACCACTTAAACTTTTTAAAATTAAGTTTATCTTTCAAAAATACCTTCTAATGACAATATTTGTGCACATATACTTTTCAAAATTAAGTTTATCTTTCAAAAATACCTTCTAATGAAAATATTTGTGCACATATAAATAAATGAATAAAACTACATCTACTTTCCAAACATAAGAAATTAAATTAAAATTTATAAAAGTGGGAAAAATAAACTTTTACATCTTTTAAGTCGCCACGTAGTTTCTTATAAGTGCCTACTTACCATTATTTAGGATTAGACTTCTATAGTTAGTTTCATAAAACTTTAATTTGTTCATTGATTTTAATTTAGGAAAATGGCTGGGTTTAAGTTTTTAACCATTTGATTTTATTTTAAGAAAAATGCCTAAAAAAGGGGTCCTAAATTGGTGTTCTTATTTTTAGAAAATTCTAAGAAAAGTCTTAATTTTTAAAAGGATTAATTAAATCTCCTTCTTTAAAAATAAATTTTCCAAGTGTTAAAATTTTTTATTATTTATTTTTATTTATTTATTATTTTTATCATTATTTTTTTATTTACATATATTTTTTTTAGTTTTGCCCAAAAGATATAAAAAATAAATAAATAATTAACAAAGCTTTTCATCTCTTTTTTTTTCTTTTTATTTTTTCCTTTTTTTTTCTTTTTTCATTATTTCGAATTCTTTTTTTCTTTTTTTTTAATAGTTGAATAAAATGTTGAAATAATAAAAATAAATAAATAAAGGAATTGGACCAAAGAACTCATGCAGGCTAGACCATGAGCGGCTAGGTTAAGTTAGCTCTTGGACTAAGTCGAGACACATGCTACATTTGTGACTAGACAAAGAGGTGAAGAAGGAGCAACCATAGGGAGTTTTGGAGCTCATTTTAGGTGTTTCTACTACAAATATTTTTATGGGAAATTGCTTTTCCAAGTGATATGCTTAAGAGCTCAGTTATCACTAGAACTTACCATAGCAAATTATAACCAATAGGTCTTTTGAAATATCAAAGAAACATAAAATGAATGGGTCAACAAACTGACTAGAGTAGCCGACATGAAGCTGTTTGAAGGATATGACCTACCTACGAACACAACACAACTTGATACTTCGCTTGATATAACATACAAGTTAATATTAAGGTTTACTCATCACTAACCTTGAGCTACTCGACATGATCAAATAAGAGTATATGAAAATAGACTTGGAGAGGGGTATCTCGCAAAAACGGTATATTTAATGTCTACCTGTAAAGTAAGATGATTTCAGCTTACAAAGAGAAGGGACTATTTATAGTAAGTCCATAAGGCAACATTACAAATAAAGAAATTACAAAAAAAGCATATATAAAAAGGGAATTCCTAGTACATATGAAAAAGGGTAAAAATGAGAAAAAAAAAGGAAAAGTAGTACAATGTCAAATAAAATGGATAGGTGGCAGTGCAACATTAGTTCTATATAAAGATTCTCTAGATACAGTAGGTGAGAAGATTCAAGATGTTACGGTGACAAAGAGGCTGAGACGGGAAGGGATGCTGTGAGAGTTGGAAGGAGGCCGAAAGAGAATTACTTGGCCAAGAGGCTAGCTCTCATTACTCTACAGGAAACTCTTGGTAGTTAAAAGTTAGATCACCCAACACAGAGCCTTCAACCAGAGGATAGTCAATATCGGTACACAAGAACGAATAGAACATAGTATAACCATCCGAAGCTCTCAGGGAATTCAACCATCCTCCTTCTGTATATTGTTTCTCATCATCGGCGGGTTGGCGAGAGAGAATTCTTTGGGTGAAAGACTATAAACCTTTGAGGTGTGCATGAGTGATTGGACCAGTAGTTGGTAACTTATGACGATGTATTTTAGATTGGACATACGGGGTTAAGATAAGTGCCATCACGTTTGGTAGCTGTTTAAAGGTATGTAATAGTGGCTGTGGATGAAAGGGTGGCTAGATTAAAGGGTTTTCAACTTCTACAAGCCTAACTATGGTATTGATTTGGTGTCAAAATGGGCAAAGCTAGTGGTTTCAAAGGGTAGCCGCAGCTTTAGTAGAGCCTAGGGTTTGGTGGTGGAAAGCAATAGAAGGTACAACGGACTACAAGAGTAGTGGCCTTAGGAAGCTTAAGGCTTAGGAAAGCTTCCTATACAATTGGTTTCACTTAACGAGATTCAAGCTTGGCCAACTTCATAGAGAGAGAGAGAACCACGACTTAGAGAGAGAAAGAGGATGTAGATGTTTATTGAGTGAGAATTGAGGATGAGTGCTAATGGGAGTGTTGATGGAAATGAACCCCTAGGCATCTATTTACTCTTTTTGAGAATTAAACATGGAAAACCCCAATCTCCATGGATTCAAAAATTAAAAACTAGGCTAAAATCTTAGGATTTGATTCGAAATGGAAGAAATTTCTTGGTCAAAGTGATGTTTTAGTGTTCAATATTGCCCAAAGAATGCAGTAGAAGCTTTGATTCTTACCTAATTAGTCCAGATTCGATAGATATTAAAGGGGTTAAGATAGTGTGACTTAAATTTTCGTTGATTTTGAAGTGTGATTTTAACCCACTTAAAGTTGGTATTTAGACTCGAAACTTGTACAAATTCATAGTATCTCAAGTATTCTTCATCATTTCACCATTAGCTAAGTAAAATCATGAAGAAAAGTAGGTCAAAAAAGGTCTCAAAGTGAGGACTCTTGGTTGGTTTTTATAGGGAAAGAGTTGGGAAATCAAGGAAATCATTAGGAAAAAGAAGGAAACTGGGCACGTTATGTGCCTTGTAGGTGACACACGCGCCCGTTTAGCATGTGGATTTCACACACATAAGCCAAAAAATAAGGTAAGGGTTTATGCGCCTGCATGTTGTAGGCATACAAAACTTATCAAGGCTTTGACCTTAATCCTTGAATTACGTAGACCAAGTCTTATACCTAATCCAATCTTATACCTTTTTTTAAAATAAAATAAAAATAAATAAACAAATAAAATGAATAGATTAAAAAAAAAACATAATACGCTAAACCTAAATTTGACTTAAAATTGACTCATAATCACTGGACTCAAAAAAGTTACATGCATATAAATTAATTTGGTTTTCAAACCAAGTCTAATTTAATGGTATAAGACCTTTAAATAAATCAATTCCTACAATTACAGGGAGGAGGCAAAAATAGGGTGTCTATAGTTGCTCCTCTTTACGATGAAGTTTAGGTAAAACTTTACCATAAAAACAAAGAAGACACCATTTTTGCTCAATGATGAATTTGTCCTAAGAAGCGCTACAACCAGCTAGCTATCCTTAGCTCAATTCATTAGGGATTTAGGTGAACAATGAAAGAGAAAGATAAGTTAAAAGAGAAAAGGGGTGCTTTAAAAACTAGCTAAAACACAAGAGTAGGTTTTTTGAATGGTATGGTACCTTACGAGTTGACTATAACCTTGAAGGGAAAGTAAGAAGGGACAGTGCTCTATGAGCTAACCAGAACCTTAAAGATACTGTCTTAGATAGATGGTAAAATATGGTTGTTTTAGTGAAAATAAAGTAAATTTTAAATGGTCATCTTGGATGGATGGTTTTTTAATTTAACACCAATGTAGCACTATCTTAGATTAATGGGTTTTAGGCATACTATCTTAGATTGCTGGATCTTAAAAGATTGATACCATCTTGGATTGATGGATATTGAAAAATTTATCACCACATTGGATTGATAGATAAAACAAAAACTTGAATAGCATCTTGGATTAATGCGTATGGCACTATCTTAGATTGATGGGCTTTAGCAAAAACTTGAACACTATCTTGGATTGATGGGATTGAAAACTTAAACATCATATTAGATTAATGTGCTTAGTGCTACCTTAGATTGATGGGTTTGAAAGTGTTAATACTAATGGGCTTTGGCAAAAACTTAAACACCATCTTAGATCGATGGGTTTAGCATTACCTTGGATTGATGGGCTTGAAAACTTAAACACCATCTTAGATCAATGGGTTTAGTATCACCTTGGATTGATGGGTTTGAAAGCTTTAGCACTATCTTAGATTGATGGGCTTTTTAATCTTATCGCCATCTTTGATTGTTGGGTTTTTAAATGAATCAAGTTTCTTAAAAGTTTTGTTAACTATTCAATTTCTTGGAATTTAACAAAATTGACCTCAAGGGTCAGTTTAAGAAAGAGATTGAGTCACCATGGTTACTTGATCTAGTTGCTGAGGGCTGGGACTCCCCAAATTGACAAAAAGAAATCTTAGATTAAACATTAGGGACTAGGTCTCTTTATTTGAATTTGGATTAATACCATAAAACTAATAAAAATAGTCACTAAGACCAAGTGGGAAGAAGAAATTTACAAATAGGGGTAGGACTCATGCTGGGACAAGATTCTTGAAAAAAGAAAAAAAAAAACACTTGAAAGAAACAAAACTAGGCACTAAGGCTGTACACAGCAAAGAAAAACTTATTTAAAATAAACTTAAAGAAAGCTTGTCCTTTTCTCTTTTTTTCTTTCTTTTTTTCCCTTTTCCCTCTTTTTTTCTAGAAGATTTTCTAATAGATTTAGGTTCTTTATAAGTCCTAATACCACCATATGAGCATGGGATTTTGACAACTTGCTCTTTTCTTGATTTTTCTTAAATCACCTAACACTCTTATCCTCAAGGGATCCTCTTATCTTTGGCCATTCTACTTTCTTTTTCAAGGCCTTAGCTTTTAATCTTAAGGTGAGTGATCATTTGATGTTACCTAGGGTGATCACAAGGGCAGTAACTCTTCTTAAAAACCTTAAATTTCTTTCAATCATAGAAATGATATCTCATAATCGATTATTTTAGTCTAAAAGGACTTCCTTATCTTCTTGCAGTTCAATTTCTCACTCTTGATTACAATTTCAAAAATTATGGCTTGTCTTACAAGTGACAAACTTCAATCAATCTGTTAGGTCTTTTTTTGGGTTTTAATATAAAATAGCCTTTTGGTCCTAGATTTCAAAATGGATAATAATGTATAGGCCTTTTTTAAAAAGAGTTTATTCATTCATCATAGATTTACAAGTCAAGAACCTTATGAGTATAACTAAATTATGCTTGCTCTAATTTCAAATGTAACTTTTATCAAAAATAAGTTATTTCCTTTAATCAAAAGGGCCTTTAGAAGGGATGGAATTATAGGCAGGCTTTAGTTTATAAGAGGAGTGATTTTTTAGAATCTTATTTTTTTACCTTTGCTCTTTCAAATATAGGGGTTTTTATTTTTAGGGATAGGCCTTACTTCAAAATAGACTTTTTAAGGTACATGAGCCTAATCATTTTCAAGTTTTAGGGCTTTGGATTTGATTACCTTATTTTTGTAGATTTCTTTTTGGGTAGATTTTTCATTTTTTTTTTCCAAATTTTCTTTTTTTTCCTTTTCTCCTTTTTTTTTTTCAATGTGCCCTAAGACGAAGGTGATCATCCCTTCTTGTAGCTTGCGAATAGTACTTAAGATGGAAGCCCTTTTTCATCTTAAAGGAAATAAGTAATCAAAAGTAATAATTATAGTTGAACTGAGGCTAATGGAGCAAGCACAAATTAGCTTTAACCATTTTTCCTTTTTTTTTTAATAACCCTAACCTCTAAATTACCCTATTGTGGGATGGTTCTTTATAGGGTTGAATTTTGAAAATACTCTATTTAAAGGCTTAATAGGGTTGATAAGGGATTTTGTGTTTAAGATATTGAAAAATGAATGTCTAACGTCATTTTGATTTGCAGATCAAATTAAAAATAGACCTCCTTTAAGGAATAAGTTCGATAGCCTCACTATAATGTCATCTAACTCTTAAAGCATGTTTTTGGGTTGGTGTTTAAGATGTGGTTTGCCTCTTATCATTCTAAACTTTTTCTATTAGTGAGATTCTCTTTTGGTAAATTTCAATGGATTCAAAAGTTTCCAATTTGCTTTATGATGCCTTAGTAAGAGGTAACCAAGAATATAATATTATTCCAAGTTACAAAGTCATGCAAAACTTAGGTCTATTACAAACATTATTAAAAAAAAAAATGATTCTTCTTAGCCCTTGCTTTAACTTGCTCCATTTGAGCACCCAACTATTTAAGATGACATGTAAGCTTGTTAGAAGGTATTTGTAGACTCATAAGATTTGGAGCTATAGGTGATTCGGTTGAAGTCTCCTCATAACTTGAAGAAGGACTAACTTCTTAAAGCTCTAGCTAAATAACCTTAGCATTAATCAAGTCTTGAATCTTGTCCCTCAACCTCCAGCATTTTTCAATAGAGTACCCCTTCTAACCCATATGATAGTCTCATTGCGCTTCTGGGTTAAAACTATATGGTCTATAATTTGGATTAGGGGCTTCACAGGCCAAGATCTTCACCTCCTTTAAATGATGAAAAAGTTGAGTCATTGAGATCCTTAGTCAAGTGAATTGTCTCCTCTAAGCTCCTTGGGCTCATTTTTTCTCACTCATCCTTGGCTCTTTTCCTTTTATGCCACTTTCATTTTTTGGGCTTACCAACATTCAATCAGTATTGGATATTGAGTGTTGAAATCTTCTCAGCATAAGGTCCATTGCCATTTCTAAGTTTGCAATGCTCTTCTATAATGTTGGTACTTTTTCTTTTAGATTTGAAAGTCTCTTTTCCAGGCTTAAATCTTGAGACACTTGGAGAGTGGTGATTATGGGAAATAAGATTTGCAATTGTCGGGCCATTTGACATACTATTTTTTCTAGGGAGGTGATCTTATCATCAGCCACTTGAACTTGATTGGAAGAATCCTTACCTATTAGCAACTGTTCTCTCTCTCCCTTTTTTTTTTTTTCTTTTTGAAAGAGAAAAAGGACCAACTTAACTTCTTACAAGGAAAATTATAAACCTTGTAAATTTAGCCATTTTAGTATATAGTCGAACTCGAATACTATAAATAATTTCTCTAAGTCAATAGAGTTAATAAATTTAAAACTGATTAACATTTTAATTACAAAACCTAAAACAAATAGGAATAACCTTAATATATTAGTCAAAACCCTAATCACGTATAAAAACTCTAAACCCAATATACGTGTATATATTAGAAATTTAACCTAAATATGATAAAAACCTTAAAACTAAAACTTTAAGCTTATAAACGTATAAATTTATTTTTATAATAATAAAACCCTAATTGGATATAATTATCAATTAATATGTTTAATCACATAAAATCGTTAACGAATAATTGAAGATAACTTCTAAATGTTAATAAATGTGAATCTACTATATTAATGTATAAAATTGATAATATTATTTCATAATTATTAATAATTATATAAATAAATTAGTATTATATTAATTTAATTATTTAAATATAGTATTATTAATTAATTGCTATTTACGTATCATATAGTTCATATTATTTTTATATCTAATAATTTTCTTTTTCATGCAATTAATCATCTTTTCTTTTCTCTTTCTTTTTTTCTTTTTCTCCCCTTTTCCCTCCATTATCGTAAGCCCACTTCAACTATCTAGAAACCTCTTTAAATTACTTGAATTATCTCAATTACACACATAAAACTCATCCATCTTCTCTCCCCTTCCAAACTGACAATTTCTCTCTCTCTGTCTTCCCATCTTCTTTATTTTCCTTTTTCTCTTATTTTCTCCAACAACCATTCCACTTACACTTACACTATACCCCACTTTCTTACTAATATTTAAAGAGCGGAAGAAAAGGATTTCTATACCAAAGCATTTATAAACCAAGTAAATACATTTCTTTGTATTTTGGTTATATTTATTGTATTATATAAATGAAGTTTTAGGTATTTTCTTGAGCATTTATTTATACTATTATATTAGATGCAAAGTACATGTAACTTAGTATTTTGTAATGGAAATGTTATGTACATGTGTTAGATTATATATATGTGAATTTATTTCTTTTAGAAATCATGTTTATATGTGTATACATGCTATTATACATATAGATACATACCTATATATATATATATATATGAATATAGTATAAAATTAGTAGATATATGTACATATATATAAGTATATGTATGGTTTATCTACATATATATTTGTATATATGAATGCATAATATACATATCCATATATGGGAGTAAATAAGAAGATAAGATAAAGAATATATATATATATATATATATATATATAGATACATACATATACGCCCTATACACATATATTATATATGTACATAAACCTACATATAAGATATAATAGGTGTTTATACATATATATGCAAAACTGAAAATATATATATGTATATATGTTAAATATTGAAATTCCTTCAAAATACACTAAGAAAATATAAATATATGTATATATATGTGTATAAATAAAAGCACGTAGAAAGTTGGGTATAAATACATGTACATGTACATGTACATGAATATATATAATAATAGTATATTAGAAGTATAAATACATATATATATGTATATATATACAGTATAGGTATATGTATGATAATAGTATGGTATGAGTATGTATACAAGTATATGTACAAGTACATATACTAATATGCTAAGTATACATATATTCTTAAGGATACATAAGAGTGTATATATATATAGATATATATATATATATAAGTACATACATATTTAAAATATACTTATCTAATAACCTAATAAAATATATATATATATATATAGATATATATATGTACATTTGCACAATGGGCCGAAACCTATAAAGAAATAAAAAGCCTATATATTTAATAATTAATTAATTATAATAACACATAAATATATAATAATAAGAATAATAATAATAATAATAATAATAATAGTAGTAGTAGTAGTAGTAATAATAATAATAATAATAAAAATTTGGGAAATGTACAAATAAAAAAAATCAACAAATTGCCACATGGACAAATGGGAATGCGTCATGTCAGCAATTTACCTAAATTATGTAATTAAAACAAAAATTACAAAATAATTAGAAAATAATAATAATAATAATTAATTAATTAGTAAAAATTACAATGATAATAAAATTAACATAAATAGTAAATTAAGTTTAAATATGAAGAAATATTGAAATTTATGTAAATTAGACTTAAAAATAAAATAATATCAAAATATGAAATTGAGAAATTAACTAATTCATAAAATACTAAAGAAAAGCTTAAAATTAACAAATAAAATTATTCTGATTAAAATAACAAAATTCGTAATAATTTAGGCTCATATTGAAAAATACAAGTTTTAACGTCTAAAACGGACCTCACTACGTAAACGTACATCCGAAAATAATAAAAATTGACTATAAGTTCATAAATATCAGTATTAAAATGAGAAAGTTATATATAACTAAAAATTTAAGCTAAACCGAGAAAGATTAGTAAAATAACTAAATTAATTGACCCTATAAACTAATAATAAGGATAAACCTTTGAGATAAATAAATAAGTACATAAGATACAATTAAATACGAACACACAATTATATTTCCTATTTACACTAATAAGTAAGTTAAATCATGTTCATGCCGCACTTGGATTATAATGGGAAGTTAGGCTGACTTCAATAGACATTTAGTTAACTAAGGAACTTAGCTTTTTCAAATAATAATAAGTCTTATTATCTTTTTAGGTACTCAATTGTCGAGTTCTGAAAATCCTAGAGGCTTAGAGAATGAGCATTAACTCAAGTGAGGGATTTCTAATAATCTGCTATTTGCTTGCTGTTTGATGTTTGTATGTTGTTTGTTGGTTGATACTGATTGTTTGTTAAATGACTATTTTGCTTGTGTGCTATCATCTGTGTAATTAATTTCTTAAACCAGTAAATATAAATATCTAATCAAAATAACTGGTTATATTTGTCGCATGTCTGTGACTTAACTAGATATTGATGAAGAATACTAGCTTTGTAGATTTTTAATAAAAGTATTTTGGAAAACGTTTTCCCAACTTCAAACAAATTTTTGTATGATTTTTGTAAAGGCTTGTAGTACCAATAAACAATATTTTTATCATTGTCGCAAAGGTAGCATAGTATCTCAAATTGATTCTAAGAGGACTCACATATTTATGTCCATTGAGCCTTGGATATATTTTGATTGTAAGAGGACTCGTATATTTGTACCCAAGGGACCTTGGATATATTCTGATAGTAAAAGGACTCGCTTTACTGTACCTAAGGAGCCTTGGATATGGTGGATGGCCTTAGTTGGGATCAACATATTTGGATTGGTATTTCTTTCCCGGCTAGGGTAATAGTTGAATGTTGTCTAGATGGACAATGCCCCTAGCCAATCCCATGTGATTAAGGTAAGGTGCCCCACGTGAGTAAGTATAGGGGATAATGGATGTGTAGATAACGTAAATCTATACCTTTTATAGTTCTAGACTTTTGTGGATGTATTGCTTATATTCATCACGCATGCATTCATTTTGTGTGTAGATAATTTGCATGTGTGTTAATAATGTTTGATAACTTGCTTAAAAGGTAATGGTAAGAAATAAACTCACTGAGCTATGATATGCTCATTCCCCCATAGTTCCTTTTGTAGGTTCATTCAAGCTAGGTTGGGATAAATCTCAAGTGGATAGTGTAAATTGAATATATGTATAATAATGTTAGAGTTAGTTGAGGACTATATAGCTGGTACGAAAACATTCCTTGTAGAAGCATTTATATGTTAAGGTTTTATATAATTTAGTATTTCTTATAATTTATAAAGTTGTCTTACCTTATCTTTTTATTTAGTAGGAGATACCAATTATCTGCGATTTTGAGAGATTGTGAAATATCAGATATCTATAATTATTTATATTTTATAATAAGTTAATAAATTAAAAATAAAAAACCTTAGAAATTAATTATCTAGAGTCTTGTAACCTCTTACTTGCAGGGTGGTTTTTATGTCATAGGTGCGCAAATGATATGAAAATTTTAAACAATCATACTAAGCCACCCTTAGAGTCATGACAAGAATTTTTACAAAAGTGGGGAACCCAAAAAAAAAAAAAAACTACAAATTATCTTATGAGGGACAATAAGAAAGAGAAGAAGACTCATACCAAAAATACACAAGTGAGACATATTTACATGAGAAAATCCTACGTTTGTAGACTTAATTGATAGACTCTTTATAACCCCTTTATAAACCCATAAAAACTTATAGTATGAAACATTTCAAAATTTTATGGTCAACTAAAGAAAAAATATTTGCACTTGTAGGTATTTAAAAGGTTACCTACAATACTTATAAGAAGTGCAATTAAAAGAGAAGAATTATTTTACAACGGAAAATTTTATGAGGTACTTGATATTTACAAATAATTTCTAATTGGAAAATCTAGATATTGAGAACAATGGATAAATGAGAACTAATGACATGAGAAGAAAAATCTAGTGGAAAGGGAAAAACTAGTGAGGAGATCTATGAAAACTTAAGAAAACAAATATTTTTCGATTGCAAGACTCTATAAAGATGAATTTTTTTTTTCTTGAGATTTATGAATTTGAGAAGGTAAGGAGATATAGACAAATTACTAAGGATTTACAAGTTTAAAGGCTAAAGGAATCTATAAAAACCTATTACAATCTATACAGTAATGAATTCTAAAATTTTACAAAGAGGGAAAAAGCTTATGAACTAAGTCCAATTTTTTTCATCTTAAAGTGATAAAGACTATTTACAAGGTTGAATTTTATAAAGGCTAGTTAAAATAATCTACAAGCAAATTTTACAATATATAGGGAAACCTTTTGATTTAAAAAACAATGCAATTTTTATAAAGATAGTAAAGGCAGTGGATAAGATTATAAGCATGAGTAAACAAGCACAAATATTTACATATAAATGAAAATAAGAAAAGATAAGGGCATGTAGATGCAGATGCAAAGGACCAATGACTAAATGATAGTGTAGTAATAAAAAGGTATATGGTTTAGGGTTGGGACCTTACTAAAATTTCATTATTACAATAAATTTGAAATTATAAGGAATTTCTATATCTACAAAAAGGTTTATAAACAAAAATACAAAATACAAGGAAATTTACAATGAAAAAATTTATACAAAGAACTAAATTACAATTAGTAGTACAAGGAAAGTGTATTATAACAATTTTACGGTACAGTGGAATTCCAATAGAGTTTCGAACTTTTATTAGTAGTGTGCCCCAATACTATTTAGTCATTTGTTCAAAAGTTTGTGTATGCAATCAGGGTAGGTTCTAAAGGTCCTTAAGCTTTGTGATCTTATACATTTTTTAGAGAAATGGTTCATTAGTTACATCGAAGCATAAGTAGGGTGGCTTAATCAACCCCAAGCGATGGCTACACTACTACACTTAAAGCCTATACAATGGCCCTAATCCTAAGGTCCTAAGACAACCTAGATCTAATTATGTCTACCCTATATCCATGATATCTCCATATCACAATGCATTGCACACAAGAATTAGTATAACAATGAAAAAAATTTGTTTACAATAAAAGAATAAATTACCATAGGTATTTTGAATAATAAATTTATTTTCTGATGGTTTAAGTAGCTAGTACTCTTATATCTTTAGTAGAGTTTGAATTTTTCGAATTTCATTATTTTCATTAACTCAACCAATATTGAACCATATACTTATTCAATATAGATCATTGACTAAGAATTAAGGAAAATCTATTTTTTTTTATAATTTTTCTTTTAAAAATGAAGTCACCATCCGATTGGGGTTGGGAAAAAGGTTAGGTTAAAATCAATTAGGTAGATTGATATCAAGCTAGCTACCGATCTATAGAAAAAAAAAATCATTTTTAAAAAAAGGATTTTGAAAACTAGAGATATTGGATTCGGAGGCTTTCCTATTACATCTTAAATAGATACCACTTTTAACCTTTCAAATTTAGTTTCATTTTTCAAAATACCCATCTTAAATAAGTTTTAACTTTGCAAAAGGGGTTTATTCGTTTTTATTTTTGAAATTTTTTCTAAGCAATAAGACATTTTTTTAATTATTTTTTACTAAGTCATAATTTTTTTTCTAAAATGAAATGCTTTTGAAAAAATAATAATACTAAAAGGAGAGGACATATGTATAAAAACTTTTCTTTCTTTCCTTCTTTCTTTTTTCTTCTTTTTTTAGTTTTTTTTTAATCTATTATATAAAAACAAAAAAGAAAATACAAGAGAAGGGCAGACCAAGGATCAGTGTATGAGTTAAGCGGGGGTTGAATGGTCAGGTTCAGGTCGGATTAGGTCATGTGACCCATAAATGCATAGGCTTAGAGGAGAGAGATGGAGGGAGGGGATGTGTGGTGGAGGAAGAAGGAAGAAGCAACAACTACTAAGGAGTGATTTAAGTGGTTTTAGACTCTAAAATGAACAGAAAAAAGGTAGATTCATGAATGTCTCATTAAGTAATATGGGTGTAGAATTGGTGCCTCAACTAACGATGGCCATATAGGCGGTGGTTGGAAATGGTTGTTGACAACGATGGTGATGGCTATATATGGGTGTTTACTGGAGACAAGAAGGTGATTGAGTTAAGGTATTTTGGGTGCCACAAGTTTAGCCATGGCATCAGTTTTAGCTGAAGAGAGGTGTAAGATGCTATTTCATAAGTTGGTCAATGGTTTGGGTTTGCTTGAGGTAGCTGAACTAGCTAGAGCTCATGGCATTGAGTAAGAGTGGGTAGGATCGAGAGTACTTAACTTAGGGATACTCTTAGTAGCTTCAGTATGTCTTGAAAGTTACTATGGAGATTACAATTGTAGAGAGAGAGAGAGAGAGAAAGGTTATGGGTTAGCGTTTCTAGAGTCAGAAAACTAAGATTTGAGTGATTTTAGGTGTTTTTAATTGATGCTTTTTGATCAAATTGTCCCTTGATCCCTTGTTTATGCTAATCAATCCTCAAATTGACATGGCAACTCCATTAATTTGTTAAATTCGAAATCTTGGTGAATGGGTCTTGATTAGATGTAATTTTGAATTTAATGAATTTTTTATCTGATTTTTGTGTTGTTAATAGTCCAAATGAGTCCAGTAAAACCTTTTCTTGCCAAAATAAACATATAGAAGTTTCAATTTTCAAAGAAAGAGCTTAAATCATCCCAGTTCAATAGTTGTGCATTCAAGATTTTCATAAATTTTGAATCCATATTTAACACATAAGATGAGTGAAATTGAATGAGATATGGGTGTATATGGTAAGTACCCTACGTATAATTCGTACCTTTATCATTAATGTGATAGAATCATAAGGAAAGATCAATGAAAAATGGACAAGGAAAGAGGGGTCTAAGTTGCGGTTGTACAAGAATCTATGGGAAAAAGAAGGAAAACAATGGAAAATGAGAGTGTCAGCCAATGCTAGGCTGACATGTGGTAAGATATTGATAAATAAAAGAAAAAGACACTAAGCACCTAATGCTAGGATCAAACCTAAGACTACTTGATTTCATGTGTTGTACCTTACCAAATGGGTTGTTGATCCATGTCATGTTTTATTGTGTAAATAAAGTTTAGTTAAAATAAACATACTAAGCCTAAATAAAAAGAAGCAAATTGTTATTGGACAAAACAAACTCCTAATAGACTACTTAAAAAGAAAAAAAAAAAAAAACCCTATTCCTAAATTTATTTCTTTTTGTAGTTCCCTCTAATTTTTTGGGGTTTTTTTTTTTGTATTTTCTATTTTTTTTTTTTTTTTTTTTGCTTTTCTAAATTTTCTAATTTTTTGTATATTTGAATTAGGATGCTGATCTTTTATTCTAAAAGAAACACTTAAAAAAGTACAAAGGGCTAAAATAGGGTATCTATACTAAGGATATATGTTAAGCCTAAGTTAACCGTTCCCTTAACTAGTACTATCTATAGTATAGTGATCACAATAGTGTATGATAGTTCACAAATTATTTTAAGTATCCTTTTGGGTTTTCCTATTGGGAATTAGATGACATGATGTAGTATTATGCTTATTGAATGATGAACTATTGGTTGTAAAGTTATGTTGTGCGAAAGTATGCAAGAAACCTAGATACAAGACCCCTTAGTATGCTAGAAACCAAGTCACAAGACCCCTTAGTATGCTATGAATATATGTGCAAGTTTGCAAAGCCAAACCCAGTTTATGAACTATATATTGCAAGCATGTTATGGCATGAGTAAGTTATACTACATACATATATACATGAGAAATATGTATCAATCCTAGGGTATGAGCAGTAGATGACCTAAGAATCACAGTTGACTAAGAAGATATGATTACAAACATTAATTCACTTTATTATATCAATTCCTTATTACTTATCTCTCAAGTTTGTAGCTTAAAAAGCCCCCCATTTAGGTTTGTGGCAACTAAAGACCCTTCAGTGTTAAGTTTGCAACATGACCCTCTTAATTGTGCTAGTTATAATTTGCAACTTAGTTACTTTAATTAGCATAGGAATGAGCTTGTAGTTGGTTAAAGGGATATAACAACCAGTAAGAAAACACTTGAGTTTAAGCTAGGATAGGAGCTTAACTAAATAAGTGTTTATGGTCCTTATGATGAGTGAACAATAGGTAATTAATTGAGATCAACAGAATTACGGTTGTATTGGCACAGCCAACCAATAATAGTATCGGTAAAAATGTAAGTTATGGATGCCTACATTTCTTAGGTTAGAGAGAGAAAACTCAAATAATTAAGGTCAAGCCCCATGACTAATGTGAAATTTTATTTTTATCTATTTCGCTTATGATGGATGGTGATCCACCAACCCAAATGAGTGAAGCAATCCAATCCATCAATCCTTAGAAATAATAATTGAAAGTCACCTAAGAAAGCATTCTTAGATCTAATTTAGTTACTATCGAGCTTGAATTTTTCCTAGTTTTTATTATTTTTCTTAACTCAATTAGCATTAAACTTTAACCCATTTAATATTTACTCTCGACTTAAAGTTAAGAAAAACTCGGTCCTTTTTTATTTTGAAAAGTTGGAGTCACCACCTAACTAAAGTCAGAAGAAAAAAAAATGGATTAGGTCAAATTGATTGGGTGAATTGATTTTAACTTAGCCATTAGCGTACTAGAAAAATTAAATTTTAAAACGGTTTTGAAAACCAGGGATTTTGGATTCGAGGGTTACCTTATTAAACCTTGATCGGGTACCACTTTTTAACTTCTGAGTTTAAATTTTATCTTTTAAAATACCATTTCTAAAACGAAAGAAGGATCCTAAATTTATAAATAAATAAAATTCTATTTACACAAAAATAAGAAAAAATAAAATTCACTCATAAAAGGAAAAAATAAAAAATTTCCCTATTTTAAGTCACCCTATAGGTGCTTATGTATCCTTTAGTAGGGATCAAACTTCTCGTAGTTTGTTCAGTAAAACTTTAGTTTATGGATTTCTTTTAACTTTTGAAAATTGGTTGTCTTTACATTTCTTATCTATTTAGTTTTGTTTGAGAAAAGTTTCTAAAATGGTCTTAATTTTTTACTATTTTATTTTCTAGAAAATTCTAAAGAAGCCCTAATTTTGAAAAAGGTTTATTAAATATTTTTACTTTGGAAATTGATTTTTCTAAGTTATAAAAATCATTTACTTACTAATTCATTTATTACTTTCCTAAACACACATGTTATGAAAAGATAGAAAAGGAATCTTTTTCTTTTTACTCTCTTTTTTTTTTTCTTTCTTTTTATTATTTATTTTCAAATTTTTTTAAATTACAAGTTCTTATTACAATAGAATATAATAAACAAATAAATTTTAAAAAAATACAAAACACATGATAGAAAAAAAGGGCTAGACTAAAGTAGTACACATAGGTCAGTTAGGTGGACTCGAGTTGAACTTCAAAGCTTAAGTTAGGTCAGGTCGGTAATCCAGGTCGAAGGGAAGAAGAAGATGTAGCAGCCAACGAGGGGGTTGTTTTAAGGTGGTTTTTGAAGTAGGAAAACACGTTTTCATGTGTTTCCTATTGAGGATTAGGGGATTAGGACAAGCATCATTATGAACGGTAGTCATTTAAGGCGATGGAGGATGGCACAATGGTGGCTAGAGAGAGAAGAAGTTTATGTGGTGCTTAGGGTAGTCGTTAGAGTGTAGAGGGTCATCAGCCCGACGTTAGAGTAGCTCTCACACATGGCCGTAATAGTGAATTTCACTTAAGTGGCTGTGGCAGGTGGTTTCAGTGGTGGTGTTGAGGGTTTAAATGGGTGGCAATTGGTTTCTTGTGTTATGGAGTACGGCCAAACACGAGGGTGGTGGGGTTCTAAAGCTTACTCAGTGTGAAGTACTCCCATGGTGGTGATTTGTTTCTTTAATTGCTATGGGAGTCAAAATTAGAGAGAGAGAATAAGAGCTCACGAATTAAGGTTCTAGAGAGAGAAAGAGTGTATGGGGCTTGATTAAGAGTGTTTGAGTGATTGTTCAATGCCCAAAACAAATTCCCAAAACCCTTTGTATAGTTCTTGAAGCTTAAACCAACATGGTAAACATCAAAAACATATTGAATTTGAAAATCATAGTAAATGGGTCTAGAGTGATGTTTCTTGAATTTAACGAAAAAGAATCATGATTATTAATCAAAATGCATTGTTAAAGGTTTGTTCTTGCCTAAACAAAAGATTTGGAAGCTTCAAATATCAATTAAAGGCAAGAATCAAGAGGAACATAAAATTTACGCATTAAGGTTTTTTTGATTTTCCTATGCTTATTTGATACTTTAAATGATTGTATTTAGGCAATATTCTAGTGCCAATCCAAAGTATCCCATGTGTATTTTGCAATCTTACCATTAATTTGGTGAGATTGTGAAGGAAAAAAGGCCAAAAATGGATTCAAAGTGAGGACCCTAAGCTGTATTTATGCAAGAAACATAGGGAAAGGATGGGAAAGAGGAGGAAAAGGATTGCTAACGTGGCGCCACATTAGCCACGTAGACCAATGTAGGGTCACCATACCATGTGTCTTGGTAGGAAATAGAAAAAACAAAAAACACACATGTGCTTAGTGAGATTTGAACTCTTAGCCTTTAACTCATTCCAATATCCAAGACCAAGTTCACTACTAGATGAGATGTTGGTCTACACCTTGTAATCTATTGTAACTAAATTGTATATAACTTGAATAGTCTAAGCTATTCAATAAAATAAAAAACCACTAAATTAAATTAATTTGCCTAATGACCAAATATAACTTTAAAATCTTATTTTTCTTAAAAACTACTACTAAAAAAGTCTACTGTTCCTAAAAACTCTATTTTCCTAAAAAAAAATGTGCTTTTTCATCCTTTTTATTTTTTCACTTTTTTCTTCTTCTTTTTTTGTATTTATAAAATTTTCTATTTCTTTGTGTATTCTAATTTTTTTTTTTTTTGTATTTTCTAAATTAAGATCCTTTTTAAAAAAAAAAAAGCTCTAAAATTACAAGAGGCAAAAATGAGTTATTTATAACTACCTCTTTTTATGATGAAGTTTAAATAAAACTTTATCATAAAAACAAAAAAGAGACAACATTCTTGCTCTGAGGATGAATTTGCCCTAAGCAACATTACAATTAGCTTGTTAGCCTAGGTCCAATCTACTAAGGATTTAGTGAACGGTGATAGATATTTTGAAAAGAAGGGTGACACTCCAAGAGCTTGTCAAAACATAAGTATTTTATAAAGGTATAGCACCTTATGAGCTAGCAATGACCTAGAGAAAGGGAAGTGCTTTTAAAGTTAGCAAGACACTAAAAGTGACATTGAGTGAAAGGTAGTGCATTAAAAGCTAGCAAAAACCCTAAAATGATTATGAAATGGAGAGTAGTGGTCCTATGGGCTGGTCAGAACCCTAAATAAACATTGGATCGTGCTTCTTTAAGCTGACTAACCTAGGTGAACAAGCAAAACACTCCTTCAGCTAGCTAAAACCCTAAATGAAAACCTAGTTGTACTCCTCTAAGTTAACTATGGATACCACATTTTTGCCTCCCCTAAAATTTTAAATTTTTTAGAATAAGGGTAAATGGTCCTAATTTAGAAAATACAAAAAAATAGAACAAAAAATTTAAAGGAAAGAAAATAAGAAATTAAAAGAAGAAGAAGAAGAAAAGATAGTTTAAACTAAAATAGGAAATTTTAATTCAGCCTTAGTTTTTTTAGGGTCTAAAATAATAAAAAAGAGAGAAGAGGAATTTTGGGCCTAGACTTAGATTTAAATTTAGCCTAAGACAACCTAGTTAATATATGCAATTTAATTGCATATATAGACAAGGCACAAGCCAATGACCTGATAGAAAAAAACACATGCATGCACAAAGGAGACTTGGGTTCAAATCCTACTAAAGGCATAGAGTGCCTTTTATTTTGTTAAACCATAGCTGCTATAATACCCCAGAAGAGGGCTTAATAGTTTTAGCTAAAATCTTTATATCACATATAAACTCTTGATATGAAAACTATCTTGCAAGTAAGAAGTTGCAAGGCTCTAACTAGTTCTAAGGGTGCTTATTTAATTTACATACATCTGCTTAACTATATATATATATATATACAAGTGATTCAACAATCCATAATCACTAGAACCGTAGAGAGTAAGAATCACTTACCAAATAATAAAAAAGAGTATCTATATCTGGATAATCATGATGCTACTAAATACCTTAAAAGTTTAATTTGTCTATACCACTTGCATTCCTAAACTTATATTCTACTTACTTAGCCCGATGGAGTACTCTATACTTAAATCCTAGCTTAGCCCTAGCTTTGTAAGACCTATAAAAGAAACTATGGCGGGGTAAGCTACATCCATCTTAGTGAGTAACCCTCTTATGTTACCATAAGATAATGACAAGCAAGTTATTTATCAAGCATATGAATGCATGTACAAGAATATGCAATGCAAACAGTACATACAGTCGGTCAGTAATTGTATACATCACTGTTTTAACACCCACTATTGCTTGGGCTAGGAAGTATTTAGGTACGTCAGGACCTAAGTATCCACGTCCAATACGAAATCTCTTAACAATATAACCACCCTCAGTAGTAGACATGGCTCGACCTTAAGCAGAAAGTGACACTCTTTAGAGTCAAGTAGTTTTCAAAGGTTGAGGCAAGAACATGTCGCACGAAATACGTCATATGATAAACAATCACAATACATAATATCAATATGGATCCATCCAAGCATGATCTCCTGCTCTACTGCATGGTGCTGATGCCCTTTAACTCATGTTGTAAGATGTAATGCATATCCAGTTTAATTAGAGATCCAATATTTATTAATTCTGAATTTATAGGGTGGTCAAGCAAGTATATTCCAAACACTCCAACACCCTATGTTCTAATGCAGCAAACAAAGGTGTTTGAAATATCTTAAGATATTTTGTAAGCATAGTTCAACCAGAATAGGCACACACAAGTTCCCATATACCCTAACATGCATCAAGTTTAATTATCATATATAATTAGATAGTGCACTAAATATAAGCACAAAACAAAGTAAACTAAGGAGACATATACTTACTCAACCTTAAAGTCAAGTATTCCCAATAGTCCTCAATATTCTCGAACTTGGTGTCCCAAATCACATGAGTAAGGTAACTAAAAAAAAAATAATACTCATCTTAAACGTAATCTATTTACTAGCCTCACTATAATTTCCCTATTTCCGCTTATTTCATATCTTGGTCATAACTTTCTTGTTTTAAGTTGGAATTTCGCGTTCTTATAGTTGATTTTCATCGTTTTTGAATGTTCTTTTATTCAGTGAGATTATTTTTTAGATTTTAGGTTAGCAAGGTTTTGGTTTAGGCCTTACAAGTTCGTAGGCCCAAAGGGTGAGTTTAGTTCCTTTAGGGTTTAAGCATAGTTTTAGGCCTTACACTTTAGGCTTAGCTTTTAATCTCAGACCTTGTACTTAATATTTTGGGCTTCCTTTTAAGTATTTTAAGTGGATTTTTCTACCTAATACTTTAAATTTTCACTTTGGGCCATGGTGTTGCTCTTGTGGGCCTAAATAGGCCATTTTTACTAGTTTAAGTCCCTTTCTTACTAAGGAGCCTATAGGGGATAGCTTTAATATGCTATTAGACTTAATAAACCTTTATGTTTTATTTTATGAGCCTTTTAATTTAGAGTTCAAATTTGGTCACTAAGTTATTATGCGCTATTCTTGGTTCTTTTAAGGGTTTTTGGGCTTATCTTACATTTTAGGGCCTTCAACCCAACTCTACTTATGATTTTGGGCTTAAGCCCACTAAAAGCCTTAAGATAAGTCCATTTCCTATAAGGATTCGATTTTGGTTCTTTTCATTTATTGGGCTCCTAATCATATTTATAAGGCTTTAATAACTAACTAAGCTAGTTTAGGCCTAATTTGCATTATAAGACCCTAAACTTGATTCTAACTTATTCAAATGGATCAAATATCCTAATGGGTCCACTAAATAACCCATTTTACTAAGTGTTTAAAATCTGATTCATTTCATTAGTAGGGTTTCTAACACTATTCCTAAGGCCTTAATCACCAATTTAACTAATTTAAGCCATTAACTCATTATTACCCTACTTGACTTGGTTAATTATATTATAAATCATACTTAACACTAAATAATCATATTATTAAGGTAATAAATCAAAATTTACAAATTTGAAACTTTTATGAAAGTAGTGGCCAAGTAAGGTTCTTTTAGGCTTTTCTTCAACTTCTTCCATCCAACACTTATTCTGGTATGTTTCCTTATTTTAATTACATTTCTACTCGTTTTAAGCTAATAAAACCACCTAACATGGTGAAAACAAGATGGATATATAACAAGGAGGGGCAGGCATGGATAGTACTTAAAGTTTCATGGAGTTTAATCAACATCTTTTTAAGTTATCTACATAAAACTATCTCCTGTACCTCTAGAATACAAATAACAAACTAACTAAGCACATGAATGAATGTGTAATTATAAGGCTCTAAAATGATGTGTACATGATTGTAAGATATTTATATAGTATTTTTAATCTTAAACTCTTAAGATATCATAGGTACAATTTATGCGAACAAGAAAGTCAAGTTAGGTGAGTTTTACCTTAGGCTGACCTACATGAGTTCCAACTTTTACACTAAGAAATGGAGTCAAAACTTACTCATTTGAGGGCAAATGTTGTCAACAAGAAACTAGGGTATGTGTGTGTGATCTTTAGGTGGTGATGACTTGTCATTTGGTGGAGTGTAATGGTGGTAAGGCTAAAAGGCGTTAAGGTGCATAGGGGGGATCCAACAACTCCTTTTGTTTTCTTCCCTTTCTCTTTTGGTTTTTGTTTGGGTTTCTTGAGAATGTTTCCTAAGGTTTTCTATGTGTGAAGAATGGCATCAAATGAAGGTTTTGGAGGGGTGAAATGGTAGATATTGAATGTGGATTAAGGGAGACAAGAGGTAGCTACTTTGGGATAAAGGTACATGGTCCTTTCTTGGTACTATTGTATCTTGTTTGCTTTTTGCCAAATGAGGAGGGATTTTGTCTCCTTAAGGACAAATGTCCTTTAATTATCAATTACTCCTTTATCTTTTGTTCTTAATTGAGTTTGACTTGCTACTAATTAAGATGCAATTAGAGTTGGTAGATGAATTAAAGAGTAATTAAACTAATTAATTACGATTATACTTAATTAAGCAATTTAGGCCTAATTAAGGTGTGATTAAGGTCTTACCATATTTTATCACTTTAATTAAGTTCATTTAGAGTCCTTTATTATTTAGGATTGATTGGGGTTTTCGAACCACATACAAGGTTAACGATTTAGGGTTTCTAAGCTATTAGAGAAATTATTTACGATTAGCGAATAATTTAAGGATATACTAGGGTTTATTAGTTTAATTAGGGTCTTAGACTTCCAATTAAGGTTTTACTCAGTTTATTGATATTGTCCAATCGTTTTGAGGTTTTCAACGTATTAAGGTTTTTAGGTGTTACCGATAATATAATAATATAGTAAACTTATATGATTTTGATTATATTTTTAAATTCCGAACCTATGAAAATTCCTCAACTAATATCACAAAACCCCTTGTAAGTTTCTAGCTTCAACAAGTTACTTTCCCGAACATCCTAAATTGGCTACCAAACCTAGTTACACCAATATGAGTCTCATACGTAGCCTCTTAGGTTTAGGATTAGTTATCTTAACAATACTAATGATATCTTTCGAAAGAATCTATTAACTTCTAACCCTTGTTCTAGGAAATTTGTGGGGTTTATAGCCACTACATGTTAGCATGTCACTAAGCCAAGTGTCCATTACTAACATGTAGCACAACCTAAATGGACCCAAGAATTGACTTGGCACCATGTAGCACCACGTCAGCACCCCCACGTAGCACACGACATGTCATCTAACACTACCACATCATCAACTATGTGTCATTTCAAGACGCGTGACATGATGCCATTCGACCCTACGGTTGACATGACCCCATGTCAGCAGCTCTCCCCCACTTTCCTCCCCTTTCCTTTTCTTTCCTTAGATTTTCTCTCTATTTCCTTACTAGACAACCTACTTTCAAGCTCATGTTGGGGCTTTTTCCTTTGCAATTTTACTGAATCAGCAAGGCAATTACGAAGTCAACACGGCCTACTTCAAATCATACCTAAGAATGCATTTAGATATAAGCATTTAAAGGGTTAAAAAGGGAATTGAAAATAACGAAAAATTTGCAAATCCAGATTTTTCCTCCCTTTCCTCTCACATGATTCAAGCACTTTTAATGTGAATTAATTATGTTTCTAGACTTTCCAATCACAACAAAGCTGAGCCTAACTAAATGGGATCCCTAAACAAAAAAAAAAAAAAAAAATCATCAATCTCTCTTATGATCTCCCTCTCTCTCGACCATCATTCTCCTCTCACACAACACAAATAGTCACATGATCAAATCCACACACTCTAACATCCCTTATTTGCATCAACCCCCTTCAATTAAACCACATACCAAACCACCATTGCCTAAGTGTAGCAACTCGATGACCACCAACGACCCCAACTAATGGGAATCAATCTACAAGGCCCTTGACCTATAGCCAGGCTTGAGGACTAGACGGGCTGGTATGACAAATTCTTATGTTCCAACCAACCCCTACCGAGGTTGAGTATCTCCATGCCGAGTCACCTCTAATGCCGTGTCATATGACTGCTCATTGTTATGTGGTATGCCGAGTTAACGATTACTATCTGTTGCAGAGTCGACCAATCACTCAGCCTCTTCTTTATCGAGAAGTCGACAAAGAAAGCCGAATTGACTAAGCCATCCCTAATCGAACAAACCCATGCATTCGTACTTTTTGTTTATATCTCCTAACAACCTCACCAATGCCGCATCGCCACGTATATAGCATCATATGTAAAATCTATAGTACCAATGATTATTTTCCTTGTATATTCATTTTTCCCTCTTTATAACATGTACATTGCCCTCCTTAGGAAATGTCATTTTTGCCTTTTCCCTTTTGGGCAAGTTGCCTTAGTTTGCGAGTATAAATACCTTTGTACTTATAGTTGTAAGAGATCAAATAATCTTTAATACACTTTTTGGAGTACCTTCTTCCCTACATAAACACTGTTGTTTACTCTCGACATCACTCTTATCCTTTCCTTTAAGCAAGGTTAGGTTAAAAGTAACCGCATTAGTCCAATTCGTGCATTACATCGAATTGTGCTGTGAGTCCTCCAAAGTTCCATTAGTGCATCATATCCTTTGAAGCTGTTCGTAGGTTTTGCTTGCTATTTTCATCCTTTGTTTTCACCCTTTCATACCTTTCCCCATTGACTCTTTTCAAGCTTTTTACAAGCTCGAACCCATTCAACCATCAACCTTATCTATTCTTGGTCACAATTTACATCATCTTGGTATCAAAGCGGAGGTTTTGTGTGAACTATAGTTAACTCTTCTTAGATTTCTGTTATACTCTATTTTTACCTATTTGAAATAGAGTCAGTTATTGAGTTCACTTAACTATGGTATTATTAGTTGTTCACTTTCTAAAGTGTTTGTTTAAATTTTGAATCTATGAGTAAAAATGACAGACCCAAATATGAATGTTGGTACCGGTGATGATACTAGAGTTGTTCACCATAGGCATTAGTCTCAAGGAACTCTTAGAAGTACTGACGAGAGATTTGATGAGATAGCTAACCTCCTAGTAGAATTGAACCAAGTTGTTCATGCACTGTCTTGCCGACCTACTAAGGCCACGCAAAACACTCTACAAGCTACTTAACCTATTAGAGGTTAAAACCAAGCTTGACCATTTTGAGGTAAAGAAGTTGGCAGATGAGTAAGGCGAAGAATAGACTTGAGAGAGCTAGATAAGGAGGAAGAAGAGTATTTTGAAGAGGAGTGTGTACGAGTCCTTAGAGGATCCGACCATGTAAAGCTTTAGATTCTAAGCTTCAATGGGTTTGAGAATGTTGACGAGTATTTGGATTAGGAAAAGAAGGTGGAGCATGTGTTTGATTATTACCAATATGAGGATTACGAGAAAGTGAGGACTGCTCTATTGAATTTTCTAGATATACTGCCATGTGGTGGAAGAACTTTCATGCCATGAGAAGAAGAGAGAGATACCGAGAGATTAATACTTAGCTCGAGATGAAGAGGGTGCTCAGAAACAGATTCGTACCAAAAACATATCTCCAAGATACTTTCACACGGCTTTAGAAGCTAAGACAAGTAGACCGAACTATCGATGAATATGTTCAAGAATTCTAAATGCTTATGACAAGATGCGAAGTGGAGGAACCACCTACCTGAACGGTTTTGAGGTTTGTCACTAAGTTGAGAGGAGACATCCGAGATATTGTGGAACTTTAGCAATTTAACACAATGGATAAAGCTATTAGGATTACCCAACGAGTAGAGAGGCAAAGAAGAAGCCGAGTGGCGACTAGAGTACCGACTAGTCGACCAGGACAGGCAAATAACCGGTTACTACTGAGTACTAAGTCAAGAAGCAGGATAAATGTTAGAGCCGAGCAGAAAAGCCAGCTCGAGGATGTAGTGCCAACCTGAACTTATGAGAAAGGGTAAGGGTCTAGTAAGAAGACTAGCTAGATCAAATGCTTCAAGTGCTAGGGGTTCAGACATATGGTTGCTTAATGCTTGAACCGAAGGACAATGGTCATTAAGGGAGATACCCGAAGTTAGACGTAGAGAGTATGGATGAGGAACCCGAAGAGGAGGAGGTTCCTGCCGAGAAAGAGTTGATCGAGGAAGACGTATATGCTGAGGACTTAGACCAGCTACTCATGGTTGTCCGATGCACTATGAGCATGGAACCCTTACAAGAGGAGAAGCAGAGAGAGAACTTATTTCATATCACCTATAAGGTGAATGACCAGAAGTATGCCCTCGTTGTGGACAATGGGAGCTGCACCAATGTGGCATCAGTTGACTTAGTCTCAAAACTGACGTTGCCAACCGTTGAACATTCGAAGTCGCACAAGTTGCAATGGTTAAGTGATAAGGGAGCATTATACGTCACTCGACAAGTACTACTGCCATTCACTATCGGTAATTACTCTAACCAGATTCTCTGCGACATACTACCCATGTACACTTCCCATGTGTTGCTAGGAAGGCCATGGCTGTTCGACAAGAGAGTCATCTACGATGGTTATAGGAATACCTACATGTTTGAGAAGAATGATCGAAAGATCACGCTAAATCAAATGTCACTGAGAGAGGTTCCTTAGTTACGAACGAAACTTGCTCGTAAATCAAAGAAGGCTCTGGTAATGAGTAGAGACAAACTCTGAGAGGCCATTAACACTAATGAGCCGACCCTCATGTTGGTCAGGCAACTACTAGAAATGAAGTAGCGGAATGATTTACCCCAAGAGGTGAAGGAACTATTGGATGAATATGTTAACCTGTTCCCAGAACAATTGCCAACAGGGTTACCCTCAGCTCGAGGCATAAAACATTGCATTGACTTGATACCCAATGTTGCACTACCGAATAAGCCAACTTATCGCATTAATCTCGAGCAGGCTTCTAAGCTTCAACATCAAGTCAATGAGTTGCTAGAAAGAGGATACGTGAGAGAGCGTCTCAGCCCTTGTGCTGTGCCTACACTTTTAGTACTGAAGAAGGATGGAACCCGGTATATGTGTGTTAACAGCCGAGCTGTAAACAAAATGACGATCAAATACGGGTATCCAATCCCGAGGCTAGAAGATATGTTGGATGAACTAAGTGGACCCAAAATTTTTAGCAAGATTGATCTTAAATCTGGCTACCATCAAATCTGCATGAGGCTAAGAGACGAGTGGAAGACTATATTCAAGACTTGACATAGACTATATGAGTGGATGGTCATGCCCTTCGGCTTATCGAATGCCTCAAACACCTTCATGAGACTTATCAACCATGTATTGAGACATCTCATCGAAAAGTGTGTCATAGTGTACTTCGATGACATCTTGATCTATAGTGCCAACGTGCCGAGTTACTATGAATGCATTAGAACAATCCTGGATATCCTTTGTGCCGAGAGATTATTCAGCAATTTAAAGAAATGTTGCTTCCGCCAAGAGAAAGTGGTATTCTTAGGCTATGTAGTTAGTGGATGAGGCTTGCAGGTTGATGATGAGAAGATCCAAGCAATTGTTGAATGGCTGACCCCTACTACTTATACCGACGTAAAAAGTTTCCATGGACTAGCTTCATTTTACCAAAGGTTCATCAGGAACTTCAATACCCTCACCGTACCACTAACTGAATTAATGGAGAAAAATATAGACTTTCAATGGGGAGAAAGGGAGGAGAGAAGTTTTATTGAGATTAAGAAGAGATCGACCTCCGCCCCGGTGTTAGTGCTACTTAACTTTGACAGAATTTTTGAGCTAAAGTGTAACGCGTCAAGCATTGGAATAAGCACTGTCTTGATGCAAAAAGGCCAATCAATTGCCTTTCATAGTGAGATACTCAAAAGACCCCAGCTAAATTACTCCGTGTATGACAAAAAGCTCATGGCACTAATCTGTACACTGCAAGTATGGTAGCACTATCTACTTCCTAGAGAATTTGTCATATATATTGACTACGAGTCACTACAGTACCTCCGGAGTCAAACCAAGCGACAGGTAAGATGGGTTGAATTCCTTGAAGGATTTAATTTAGTGATCAAATACATGCAAGGAAAGAGAAATGTAGTTATAGATGCTCTATCGAGGAAGCATGCGCTCTTATCAAAACTACAAACCAGACTGTTTGGTTTTGCAAGTGTCAAAGAATAGTACCCCAAGGATCCACACTTTAGACCAATAATTTCGAGATGCATGGATGGAAGAACAGTTGACGAGTATTATGTGCAAGATGGCCATTTGTTCCGAAGAGGAAAACTGTACATGCCGACTTGTTCCCTATGGGAATTATTAATTAGGGAAGCCTACAACGAAGGACTTTCTGGACATTTTGGAGAGAAAAGGACCTGTAAACTAGTGAATGGCCAATTCTTTTAGCCAAGAATGTGAAGAGATGTGCACTGAGTGGTTAAAAGTTGTACTACGTACAAAAAGGCTAAGTACCGAGTTGAACAAGGGAAGGCAATGCCCCTACCTATTCTAATGAGATCGTGGACTGAACTAAGCATAAACTTTGTTCTTGGACTACCGAAAACTACCCAAGGAAAAGATTCTATGATGGTCGTTGTGGATCGATTCATTAAGATGGCACACTTCGTGCCCTATACCAAAATTAATGATGCTTCAGCTATTACTTCTCTTTTCTTATAGGAGATTATGCAAATATACAGCGTACCGAAGAGTGTAGTTTTGATAGAGACTCAAAGTTCTTAAGTTATTTCTGGAGAACCCTGTGGCATCGACTGGGAACCAAATTACTCTTCAGTACCTCCTGTCACCCCCAAACTAATGGCCAAACAGAGGTGGTTAATCGTACTTTAGGTTCACTACTTCGAGCTGCAATCGGCAAGAACTTAGTCGATTGGGACATCTGCCTACCAGTAGTCGAGTTTGCTTACAACCAAACCGTACATGACACCGCTAAGCAGACCCCCTTTGAGGTGGTATATGGACTCAATCCCGAATTACCCCTCGACCATGCCCCTATACTTACACCCGCACAAGAGGACCTTAACACCTCAACCAGGGTATAATCTCTTCAGCACATCTATAATAAGGTCACTTGGCACATCGACCAAGCTGCCAGAAGTATGCGTGAAAAGACCAAGGGTCGATCGACAAAACAATTTCAATCGGGAGACTTAGTATGGCTACACCTCAGCAAAGAACGATTCCTGAACAAAAGGAGAAACAAATTATCTACAAAAGCGGAAGGACCTTTCAAAATCCTCTAGAAAATCAGGGACAATGCCTACAGGTTAAAACTGCCTAAGGACTATGGGGTCTCTGATGCCTTCAACATCACCAACCTCAGTCCATATCACCTTGACAGAGAATTAAGCGAACACCATCCGGATTTGATCTCAAATCTAAAATAGCCCAAAGAGAATGATGGGAATCAAGCTATCAGGCCCTTGACCTGCTATTGGGCTTAAGGACTAGAGGGGCTAGCATGATGAATCCTTATGCTCCAACCAACCCCTGTCGAGGCCAAGTACCTCCTTATCGAGTCACCTCTAATGCCGTACCAAATGATCGCCATTGTTGTGTAGTATACCAAGTTAACGATTACTATCTGTTGCCAAGTCAACCAATCACTCGGCCTTTTCTTTATCGAGAAGCCGAGAGAGAAAGCCGGATTGACTTGGCCATCCCTACTCAAACAAACCCATGCATCCGTACTTTTTGTTTGTATCTCCTAACAACCTCGCCAATGCCGCATCGCCACGTATATAGTATCATATGTAGAATCTGTAGCACCAATGATTATTTTTCTTGTATATTTATTTTTCCCTCTTTGTAACATGTACATTGCCTTCCTTAGGAAATGTCGTTTTTGTCTTTTCCCTTTTAGGTAAGTTACCCTAGTTTGTAGGTATAAATACTCTTATACTTATAGTTGTAAGAGATTAGATAATCTTCAATACACTTTTTAGAGTACCTTCTTCCTTACATAAACACTGTTGTTTACTCTCGACATCACTCTTATCCTTTCCCTTAAGTAAGGTTAGGTGGTGAGTAACCTCATTGGACCAATTCGTACATCACATTGAATTGTGCAGTGAGTCCTCGAAAGTTCCATTGGTGTGTCATATCCTCTAGAACTATTCGTGGGTTTTGCTAACTGTTTTCATCATTTGTTTTCACCCTTTTGTACCTTTCCCCCATTGACTCTTTTCAAGCTTTTTGCAAGCTCAAACCCATTCAGCGACTAGCCTTGTCTGTTCTTAGTCATGCTTCGCATCACCAACCTTCTACTCGCACTCCTAGCCACTATTGCATACAATATAGTGCCATTTACAATAGCCCAATCACTCAACAACCTACAACACTATAACCCCTTTACACTTATACCAAACTTCATCAATCCTCGACTTACTACAACAACCCCAAGTGTGCCATCTATATGCAGCCAAATACATTCACACCCATCAATAACCCACTGTCAAACCCCTAAATTTCTCAACTCAACACCGTCCATCCATTACCCTCTTATTCAAACACCCACACAAACACCGCAATAGCAATAACTCTACTGTCATGACTTGTTGCTAGCACGCCACCACCCACCACGCTTAACACACTTTAGAATGACTACCGCCATACCTCCTCGGCTAAACTAACCCTACCACAAGACTCTCCATCCTTCTAATCCCTTGACCAACTCCCATTTCGCACTACAGCAAGCACCACCATAAGTCGTGCCACGACCACTCAAATCAGCTACCTTGCGCCACTATAAAAAACACCACTCTAAGCAGAGGAGTCGTCCTGACACCCCTTAAATCCAATCAAATTCACATAGAAACGCCCTCATAGCAAAAAAAAAAAAAAAAAAAAAACTTGGCTTGAAACCACCCCTAAGGAGCCCTAACAACCGTCTATTTCCTCTTCTTTATTGCAACCTAGATCCGATCTGTCGAACCTCTAGGGCCGACTCGAGACCTACTCCTCAACCCATACATAAGTCCTTTGGTCTAGCCTTGTTTTGATTTCGGTTTTTTGTATTTTTTTTTTTTTTGTTATTTTATTCTTATAATTTGTTGTAAATAAAAAAAATTCGAAAAAGAAGAAGAAAGAATCCAAAAATGAGGAAAAGAAAAAAGAGAAAATAAAAAAAAAAAGAAATAAGTGAAGTTTAGTTTATTTTCATTAGAAAGGTTAATTTTCCAAATAAACAAAAATAAGTCAACCCATTTTCAAAAATTAAGACATTTTAGAACTTTCCAAAAATAAAACTTGATTTAAGGCCCTTCTAGAAACTTTTCTTAATAAACTTGAACCTACTTAATATATAAACTCGATGTTTTTTATTTTATTAAAAGGAATCCTACACATTAAATTTTTTTAAAAAAAAGAACTACGTACACCTTATCTTGAATAACAAGTACGTAGATACCTTCGGGATAACGTAAAAATGGAAAAAACTTATTTTTTCCATTTTAGTTTAAATTATTCCATTTAGTCTAACTTGTTAACTAGTGATTGAATTTCATTTTATAGGGTAGTTTTGAAAGGTGATTTCAAGAAATTAAACCTAAATTAAGAAAGTTTATGATACCCATAAGAGTTTAAAAAACCTAATCCTTAGACTCGTATTTCTAGTTTTTCAAAACCCTTTTATAAAGTCAATTTTTCTACGCAAACTAGTGTCCCATTTGGTTTTGACTTAAACCATTTTTTAACTCCAATTAAGTGGTGACTCCAAAAATTTACAAAATTGTTTTAAAAGGTTAGTTTTCTTTAAACCTTAGTTGAGGACCAATATTAAATGAGTATGGTTTAGTATTAATTGATTTAAGGAAAATTTTAAAAAAACCTAGAAAAATCATACTTGATACTAACTAATCTAGGTAAATGGGCAAAGTGCTCATTGAGCTAGCTGAACTTTAAATTACAACCTGGTCATGCTCCTATAAGCCAACTAACCTAAGTGAATATGCAAAGCACTTCTTGAGTTAGCTAAAACCCTAAATGAGAACCTAATCGTACTGTTATGAGCTAACTAACCTAGGCGAATAGGTAAAGTGCTCCTTAAATTGGCTAAAACCTAAATTGAAACCTAGTTATGCTCCTCTAAGCTGACTAACCTAGGTGAATGGGTAAAGCGCTCCTTAAGCTAGCTAAGACCCTAAAAAGAAAGAGACGGGACAATGCTCCTTGAGCTAACTAGAATCTTAAAGAGATGAGACAACTCAATGCCATTGAGCTAGCTTGATAGGGATCAAGGACCGATTACACATTCCTGAGCCCAAGGGCTCTCTTAAGTGCTTTGCTGAGCTGTCCGAAGTAAGTTAAGTGCCAAAGAGTAATGCTTGCCCCAATCCCATTTGTCAAGCTACTTTTCTCTCCATGCCATCTAAGGTGCTATCGAGGAAACCAAACAACATGCCAAACCGAACCCTCCACTATGCAATAGTCCAAGCACTAAATTTGAATACAACAATCTCCACAGTACCAAGGTCAAGCTAACAACTATCAAGAGTCAACCATCCAAGGCCAACCTGAATTTGAGTCTTTCTTAAGCTAACCCCAGTCTTACCCTAGCAATCAAGGTGTTGAACTTACCTGAATAAAGGCCTACCCCTACTCAGCTTACTATACTGTAAGAATCATAGAGTAAAACGCACGTACATTGTCTTTTTTGACAACCGTACTATCCTTTTTGATAAAGGACATTCGCTGTATATGATTTCGTATTTTCCTTGTAAATTATTTTCCTTCTTGTTAGCAAATAAGGATCCATTTTTGTAATTTTCTATAACATTGAACTTACCTTAGAAGGGTACTATAAATAATCACATAATGTGATAGCCGTAATAGAATATATAGAAGAATACACTGAACTTTTTACCCTCTCCTAAGCTAAGTGTCATCCTGCTTACTCTTGAGCTACTCTCATTTAGCCCATCCGAGCGTAGCCTAGTAGCGGGTGACCTCTGGCTATACTTATTTGTCATATCAAATATGGTCTGAGCTTGTATGAGGCATTGTTGCATCGTATTCATCATCGGTGCACGAAAACCCCTGCTTACCTTCAACTATCATTTGCTTTTCAGGCCATCTTGTAGCTTGGACCCACCCCTTTGGTTACGTATAATATTAGGTTCATGTGTTCATCCACGAGTCCATATCATCTTGGTATCAGAGCTTAGCTATGTTCAAAGCTACATTCTACTACTGTGTTCTTTTGATAGTTTGTCACTGCTTTCGTATGACAGAGGTTTTATTGTTCACATTGGAGTTTGGTAACTAAGTAGTGTTTTATACTCTGTTTTTCCTCTGTTTTCGATTTGCAAAATAGAGTATGGTTAACTATTTTTTTTATTGTCATTGTAAAGTAACCATCAATGTCAAACTCAAGTGTTCAAGGAACTTTAGGAATCCAAGAAAGTGGTACTCAATATGGCCAAGGGCAAGAAGGGAGCTTCATGCCTCAGTCAATGGATGATCGATTAGATAAGCTTACCAATTTGGTAGCTAGTTTGGTGATTGTTATACAAGAAGACAGACAACAAGCTAAAAATAGCCCCTTTACAGAATGTGAGTAATAGTAGTGAGGTAATGGTCAAGTTGGATGAGTTAATGCCTTAGCTCGCTCACCTTGAGCTGAAGGAATTGATAGGGATGCTAGATGAAGGCTAGCACTTGAAGAGATTGAGGAGGAAGCAGAAGGGGATGACAAGATAAAGGAGTACTATGAGCCTGAGGGAACAAATGTATGGGCCCTTAGAGTTGAAGGATTAAGGATGTGTATTCCAAGTTTCTTTGGAAGTGGTGATGCTGAGGACTAGCAAGATTAGGTAGTTGAAAAGTAGTTTGAATGCCACAAAGTGCCCGATAATGCAACTTGTAAGCCACCAGAAGAAGGGAAGGAGAATGAAAGATTAGGAGTTAGGATGATATGAAGAGAGTCATGTAGAGAAGGTTTGTGCCGAGCTACTATCTATAGGATGCCTTCAAGAGATCGCAAGAACAAAGATAAGGAAGATCAAGTGTGGACACTTACGTTAAGGAATTCCAAATGCTAATGATCCGACGCAAAGTCAATAAGCTCAAAGACCGAACTATGTCTCGATTCATTGGGGGATTAAAGTATGAGATTGGAGATGTCTTAGAAACCTAAGATGTTAGAACACTTGATGACACGATCTGAGCTGCCCAAAGGATAGAAAGGCACCGAACAGGAAGATTCTGACCCTTTGTTGGTCGATTAGGAAGTAGCCAAACTGTTCCAAGCCGACCAATCCGAGATTGACCTTAAAGCTGGGTACCATCAAATTCAAATGCGTAAAGGCGATGAATGGAAGACCGCATTTAAGACACGACATGGTTTATATGAATGGCTTCTAATGCCATTCGAACTATCCAATGCATCGAGCACATTCATGCAACTTATGAATCATGAGCTCTAAGAATTAGAAGGAAGGTTTGTCGTAGTTTATTTTGACGACATTCTAGTATACAGTTTTAACCTGGAGACTCATCGAGAGCATCTTCGACAAGTCCTTGCGAAACTTCGAGCTGAACAGCTCTATGCCAACTTGAAGAAGTGCAACTTTTGCCATTCCGAGGTAATCTTCTTAGGTTTTGTTGTAGGCTGTAGAGGTATCCAAGTTGATGAAGAAAAGATAAAAGCAATCATAAAATGGCATGAGCCATCCTATTTTGATGTGAGAAGTTTCCATAGCTTGGCATCGTTCTATCGCTGATTCATCAAGAACTTCAGTAAGATTCTGGCCCCACTCACCGAACTCTCAAAGAAGAATATTAAATTCAGATGGGGTGAGAACGAGAGGAGGAGTTTTGAGGATGTGAAGGAGAAGCTAACTACAACTCCTATCTTAGCTCTACCGAGCTTCGATAAGGTATTTAAAGTAGAGTATGATATGTCTGGACTAAGCATAGGTGCTACGCTGATGCAAGAAGGCCGACCTATTGCTTAATTCAGTGAGAAACTTCAACTACACTCAACTATTCCATCTATGACAAGGAGTTCTACTCCTTAATCCGAGCCCTAACTAATGCACTGGCAGCCAACGATCCCATTACTTGCACACACCTCTAAGGCCTCCAATCCCTCTCCTTAAGAATTCTCTATCGGCAACCTACTGATGATGAGAGACTGTACATCGAAGAAAGGTGGTTGAACTCCCTAAGATCCCCACATTGTCATACGTTGATCTGTACACTCAATAGTGATGATGCTAACCATTCCCTTGTGGAGGACCCTGTACTAAGTACTCCGACCAACTGCTACTGAGAATCTCTTATTGAATGATGAGAGACTCACTTAAATGGCCAAGTAGTTTTCTCTCGGCATACCACCATCTCTCTCATCCTAACCCCTTTAGTGCCACAACATTTTGACCCTTCCCGCCTACAGTAATTAAAGAATATTCGTACGGGACCAATGCTACACTGCTAGCTATCTACCTCATCTAACATTTAACTACCTTTCCATTTTTGGTTTGTTATCATTTTTACCCTTTTTGTATGTACTAGGAATCCCCTTCTTGTAAATACTTTATTGAAATTTCTTTATTTGTAATACTGCCCTAAGAACTTACTATAAATAGTCCTTTTCTCCTGTAAGCTAGAGGTAACTTACATTTTAATACTAAATACTCTGTTCTTGTGAGACAATCCTCTCCAAGTCCATACTCCTTACACTCTTATATAATCTTGTCAAGTAGCTCAAGATTAATAGCGAGTGGACCTTAATATCAACTTGTACGTCATATCAAGTAAGTTGTTAAGTTGTGTTGTGTATGTTGGTGAGTCACATCCTCCGAGCAACTTCACGTCAACTACTCTTGTTCGATTGTAAATCGTTTCCCTCTAATTTTCTTTGATATCTCAAAGGACCCATTTCAATTCAATTATACCCCGGTAAGTCCTAGTGATAATTAAGCTCCTAGGCACACCAAATATTCCTGATACTAGAGCTTGAGGTTGAGACCAAGAGCTGTGTAGTGTTTGTCTACTATTCAAGACATTTGTGTGTAGAAAGCATTTAAGTGAGGTATCCTTGTTGAAGCTTATATTGAGAATGTCAAAACCTAGTGTATAAAGAGAGATTTACAATGTCGAGAGTGATGCTCAAGGTCGTGGTCGAGTTAGCCAACAAACACCACATACTACAGATGAGTAGATATAAGATCTTGCTACTATTGTAGCCAACTTAGCTGTCTTAGTAAACAAGGTTAGAGAGGCTAGACCGCGTAAAAGAGTTACTGAGCAAGGCCAAGAAACGAGAGATAGGCTGAGGAGGTAGATGAATGAGTGAGCTCCGGAAGCCTTTCCTGTGAACCAAGCACCACCTAACATGTCGATAGAGTCACAAGAAGAAGGTTGGAGTTAGACAATATGGAAAAGTATGAAGAGGAAGAAGACCAATATGACGGGATGGATAAGTGTGAGTTCAGAGTGCCAAGAGGTGCCAAGCATCTTAAAGTACAGATTCTGAGCTTCAACGGGTCTAGTAGTGCTGATGACTACCTCAACTAGGAAGAGAAGATCGAAAAGATATCCGACTTCTACGATTATGAAGATGTTGTCCGCATTAGGGTGACCATGTTAGAATTTTCTAGGTATGCGGCAATATGGTAGAAGAAGCTATAAAATGTTCATCTAAGGGCCCAACACAAAGTCCGTACATGGATCGAGATGAAGAGAGTTTTGAGAAGTAGGTTCGTTCCTGAACATTATGAGCAAGATACTTTCCAACGAATCCAAGACTTAAGGCAAGGTAACAGATCCATAGATGACTATGTCCAAGAGTTTCAATTACTCATGATACGATGTAATGTTGACGAGCCTAAGACCCAAACTATAGCACGGTTCATCTCAGGGCTCTGAGCTAAGATTGGTCACGTCGTGGAGCTACAAAGCCTGACAACTCTGGATGAAACCATCCATGTAGCCTAGAGAGTTGAAAGGCAACGGTGAAACTAAGTTAGCTAAATGCTGAGTAATAGAACAATGATGCCATGGCCTGTCGAGTAGAGCAAGGAGTGACAGGGCATCAAACATATCCAAGGTTAAACACCGAGGTCACATGCAAAGCTGACTAAATGAAGGCCAAAGTAAGAGCAAGACCAAGGCCAAGGAACCTGAGATCCGAAGAGACCAGGGTCAGAGCTCAAGACGGAAAACCCGAGAAATCAAATGTTTTAAGTGTCTTGGCTATGAATACATGGCTAGTCAATATCCAAACCGTTGAGTCATAACCATCAAGGGAGATAAGCCCCAATTTGAAGTAGAAAGTGTGAGTAAAGGAGAGGAAGAAGTGGCAACCGATCAAATGCTGGAAGAATGTGAGGAAGATTCGAGAGCTAAGATACCCCCTAAGGGCAGTGCTAAGTATTGCTTTGTTATTCGGCGATCTCTCAGTACTTTTGTGGCTAATGAGAACGAGCAAAGAGAGAACCTCTTTCATACAAATTGCTAGGTGAATGGCAAGCTATGCACTATGATCATTGACAGAGGGAGCTATACCAACGTCATCACACAAGGGGTAGTTAAGGCCATGAAATTGCCAACTCTTCCATACCCTAAGCCGTACAAGATTCACTAGCTAAATGAGAGAGGAGGATTACACATTTTCGAGCAAGTCAGAGTGTCGATTACTATTGGTGATAGGTACAGGGACAAGGTGTTGTATGACGTCCTGCACATGTGTGCATCCTACATATTACTCGGTCGATTGTGGCTATTTAACTTAAGGGTGTTACATGATAGGTATAGAAACACCTACATGTTTCAAAAGGATAAGAAGAAAGTTATATTAACGCTGATGAGTCCTAGAGAAGTGCAAGAAGCCCAGGAAAAGGTTGCGAGATCTCTATAATGGAAGTTCTAAGTGTTTTCCTGAGCTCAGTTTGCACAAGAGGTCAAATCTAAGGACTATGTACTCTTCTTAGTTAGGAGACTCTTAGAGGTTAGAGAAGCTGAGAACTTACCTACCAAAGTGCTGCAACTACTTCAGGAATTTACTAACCTATTTCCATCCAAGATGCCAAAAGGATTACCTCCCTTAAGAGGAATTGAGCATTACATCGATCTTCAACCTGGAGCAGCCCTACCAAATCAACCTGCCTATAGACTCAATCCTAAATAAGTAACCGAGCTAAAAAAGCAAGTTGATGAGTTGGTGTATCGCGAATATGTCCATGAGAGCATGAGCCCATGTATCGTCCCAACTGTGATAATACCAAAGAAAGATGGATCATAAAGGATGTACATTGACAGCCGTGCCATCAACAAGATTACTATTAAGTACCGATACTCGATCCTGCGATTGGATGACATGCTCAATGAGTTGCATGGTGCACGCATCTTTTTGAAAATAGATCTAAAGAGTGGCTATTATTAAATACGAATAAGACCGGGAGATGAATGGAAAACAACCTTTAAGACTCGGGATGGTCTATTTGAGTGGATGGTTATGCCATTTGGTTTAACTAACGCGCCAAGTACATTCATGTGACTCATGAATCATATGTTCCGAGCATTAATAGGCAAATGCATTGTGGTTTATTTTAATGATATTCTGGTCTATAGTGCCGACCTTCTTGTTCATATCGAACATTTAAGATTGGTGTTTAACATACTCCATGCTAAGAAATTATTCAATAACCTGAAGAAATGCACGTTCTGTCAGAGCGAGGTTATATTCCTCGGATATGTTGTTTCAGGGCGTAAAGTTCACAATGATGAGGAAAAGGTCAAGGCTATTAATAAGTGGCCTACACTGACAAGTGCAGCCGAAGTTAAGAGCTTCCATAGCCTAGCCTCATTCTATCAAAGATTTATCTAGAACTTCAGCTCCATAACTGCACCGTTGACTGAATTGACTAAGAAGAACGTTGAGTTTAAATGGACAGAAAAGGCTTTAAGGAGTTTTGAAGATGTGAATTGTAAGCTGACATCTGCTCCAATACTTACCCTACCAGATTTCGAGAAGGTTTTTGAGGTTGAATGTGATGCGTCTAATGTCGGCATTAGTGTTGTACTTATGCAAGAGCACTGACCCATTGCCTACTTCAGCGAAAAACTTCGAGGTGTTACCCTGAATTACCCAGCCTATGACAAGGAGTTCTATGCCCTTGTCTATACACTCCAAAACTAGTAGCATTACCTATTGTCGAGAGAATTCATCATCTATTCTAATCATGAATCTCTCAAGCATCTTCGTGAGCAACAGAAGCTTTCTTAGCATCACGTCAAGTGGGTCGAGTTCCTAAAGACCTTTTGCTATGTCATCAGGTATAAGAAGGGAAGCACCAATACAGTGGTTGATGCACTTTCTCATTGTCATACCCTCATCATGATGTTGCAAGCTAAAGTGCTTGGATTTGGCACTTTACCTAATCGATATGAGCATGACCCACATTTTGGGCCTTTAGTAGCCAAGTGCAGTGATAGAAGAGCTGTGGACAAATTCTACTTGAGTAAGGGGTTCTTGATGAAGGGTAAGCAAATGTGCGTGCTGGGTAATTTTGTAAGGGAGCTACTGGTTTGAGAAGCTCATGCCGAAGGTCTAGTTAGCCATTTTGGGGAAAAGAGAATAATTGAGATATTGAAGGAGCATTTTTACTAGCTTAGGATGATGAGGGATGTGCACCAAATACTTGAGGGGTGCAAGGTGTGTAAGTATGCTAAAGGGAGGAGAGAGCCTTATGGAGAATACACGCCCTTACCAATTCTCGAGTAGCCATGGATCGATATAAGCATGGATTTCATGCTCAGCTTTCCCTATACGTTGAGAAGATACGATTCGATCATGGTGGTGGTCGATCGGTTCAGCAAGATAGGCTACTTCATTCCCTACTACAGAACTAATGATGCTTTATTCATTACTAACCTCTTTTTATAGGAAATTGTGCGACTACATAGATTACCGAGAAGTATTGTGTCTAAGCATGATTCGAAATTCATGAGCTGCTTTTGGAAAACCCTATGGAGGAAACTCGGCACTAAGCTCCTGTTTAGTACCTCTTGCCACCCTCAGACAGACGGCTAAACTGAAGTAGTTGATAGAACCATCAATAGTCTCCTACGCGCTACTATTGGAAAGAACTCTCATGATTGGGATTTATGCCTACCCATCATTGAATTTGCCTACAATCACTTAACTTACAGCTCTATTGGAACATCACCATTTGAGGTTGTTTATAGACTTAACCTGAACCTACCCTTGGACTTAGTTAACAGTTCGTCTACATAAGGAGCAAGTCAATCCGGTTCGTAATGTGCTAAGAAATTTCACAAGTTACACCAAAGAATTACCAAGCAATTGACCAAAACTGTACCTCAACAAAAGGAAATGGGAAGCCGCAGAAGGAAATGAATCATTTATGCTCCTGGAGACCTTGTCTAGATCCGTCTTAGCAAAGAATGCTTCCCTAGTAAGAGGATGAACAAACTATCACCCAGAGCGGATGGACATTATAGGATCCAAAGGCGCCTTAATGATAATGCCTACGAGCTTAAGTTACCTAAAGGTTTCGGCGTATCTATCACATTCAACGTCATCGACTTAACTCCATATGTACCTGATGATGACGAAGGCTAAGATTTGACGGCAAATCTTCAACAACCTTAGGAAACCAATGCACTACTGGCCAACGGTCCCATTACTCCCGTGTGCCTCTAAGGCCTCCAATCCCTCTCCAGAAGAATTCTCTCTCGGTAACCTATTGATAACAAGAGACTGTACATTGAAGAAAGGTAGTTGAACTCCCTAAGCTCCCTACATTATTATACATTGATCTATACACTCGGTAATGATGATACTGACCATTCCCTTGTGGAGGACCCTGTACCAAGTACTCTGATCAACTGCTATTGAGAATCTCTTGCCGAGTGACAAGAGACTCACTTAGACAATCGAGTAGTTTTCTCTCAGCATACCACCATCTCTCTCGTCCCGGCTCCTTTAGTACCACAACATTTTGACCCTTCCCGCCTACTGTACTCAAAGAATATTCGTACAAAACCAATGCTGCACTGTTAGCTGTCCACCTCATCTAACATTTAACTACCTTTCCATTTTTTGTCTGTTGTCCTTTTTACCCTTTTCGTATGTAATAGGAATCCCCTTTTTGTAAATACTTTTTTATAATTTCTTTATTTGTAATGCTGCCCTAGGGACTTACTATAAATAGTCCTTTTCTCTTGTAAGCTGGAGGTAAATTACATCTTAATACTAAATACTCTGATCTTGTGAGACAATCCTCTCTAAGTCCATACCCCTTACACTCTTATCTAATCTTACCAAGTAACTCAAGATTAGTGGCGGGTAGACCTTGACATTAACTTGTACATCATATCAAGTGAGGTATCAAGTCGTGTTGTGTTCATTGGTGAGTCACATCCTCTAAGTAGCTTCATATCAGCTACTCTCGTTCGATTGTAGACCATTCTCTCTAATTTTCTTCGATATCTCAAAAGACTTATTTCAGTTCAATTCTACCTTGGTAAGTCCTAATGATAACTAAGCTCCTAGGCACATCATTAACGGTATGGCAACATTATCTATTGCCCAAGGAATTTGTGATCTACACTAATCATGAATCCATTTAAAGAGCCAATCGAAGTTGTCCTAGAGATAAGCCAAGTGGGTTAAGTTCATGGAAGGAACAATGTAGTGGTTGACGCCTTATCAAGACGACATACCCTCCTAACCAAACTATAGACGAGGCTACTTAGTTTTTCAACCATCAAGAATTTGTATGTTGAAGACCTACACTTTAGTCCTATCTACATCCGTTGTGAGGAAGGACGAACACTGGATAACTATCATAAGGAGGATGGATACTTATTCAAGAAGAGAAGGTTGTATATCCCAACCTGTTCCACAGAAGAACTGCTAGTCCACGAGGTGCATAAAGGGGGATTAACAAGATACTTTGGCCAGTGTCGAACTTATGAGGTGTTATCCTCCAAATTCTTTTGGCCAAGGATGAAGAGAGATGTCCCATCCATGTTGGAAAAATGTGCGACTTGCTGAAAAGTGAAGAGTCAAGCCAAGCAAGCACACTACCAACCCTTGCCGATCCTGACCAAACCATGGTCTGAGCTGAGTATAGACTTCATGATAAGATTGTTGAGGACTTCCCAAGGGAAGGACTCCATCATGGTGATTGTGGATCGATTTAGCAAGATGGCACATTTCGTACCCTGTTCCAAAACTAACAATGCTTTGGCTATTTCTTTTCTTTTCTTGCAGGAAGTAATCAAGTTGTATGGAATTCCTAGGACCATTGTTTCAGACCAAGACCTTAAGTTCATGAGCCACTTTTGGAGGACGTTGTGGAGGCGAATGGGAACCAAGCTACTATACAGCATATCCTACCACCTACAGACCGATGGACAGATTGAAGTTGTTAATAGAACTGTGAGAACTTTGTTGTAAGTTACTATCGAATGAAACATGACTAACTAGGATCTATACCTACCAATCATTAAGTTCGCATACAACAAGACCGCCCATAATGTAACAAGCATGTCTCCATTCGAGGTCGCCTATGGGTTTAACCCCAAGTTACCATTGGACGAAGTGCCCCAATCAACGCTTGATGATGACCGGCCAGCCAACAAGAGAGTCAAGGCCATTAAGGCCATGTACCGAAAGTTTATAGAGCCACTAAGTCAAGTTAATATTAAGCTTGAGAAGAAAAGTTAAGGATGGAGGAAGAGGGAATTTCAACCAAGTGATTTGGTTTAGATATACCTCAATAAGGAGCGATTCCCAAACTTGAGGAAGAGCAAGTTGTCTCCTAAGGCCAACGGACCTATCAAGGTGCTTGAAAAGATCAACCCTAATGCCTATAGGAATGAGCTGCCTGAAGGATATGGAGTCTTAGACTCCTTCAACATTGCCAACCTTTAACCTAACACTCTTGAGGACGAGCACATGAAGTTGAGCCAAATTTGATCCCAAATCTCAAACAACTTAAAGAGGATGATAGGGATCAATGACCGGTTATACACTCTTAAGCCTGAGGGCTCTCTTGAGTGGTTCGCCGAGCTATTCGAGGTAAGTTAAGTGCCAAGGAGCAGTGCTTGCCCCAGTCTGATCTACCAAGCTACCTTACTCTCCATGCTATTTAAGGTGTTGTTGAGGTAACCAACCAATGTGCTAAACTGAACCCTTCGCTCACATTAGTCCAAGCACTAAATCTGAATATAGCAATCTCTACGGTGCTGAAACTAAGCTGATAACTGTTGATACAAGGCAAGTGCACCTATCAGTTTTAATATAGTGGATATGAGTCTAAGTCAATCCCTTAGAGACTTCGAGTACTAATATTAACCTTAGCTCTATTATCTAACCGGAAAATTGTGATGAGTTAAATGAATTAAAAATACTAAAATTAACAAACTAACCTAATTATGAGACTTAATTAAGCAATTTAGAAAATGATAAAATTAAGAACGACTTCAAGAAGGCAAATAACGCATTTAGGAATTATTTCCCCTAGTGTTTAACATGTGACCACTTAAAATGTATCCAATTCAATCTCTATTATTCTTGACCAGAGGGATTTACAATTAAAGTTAACACCTTTCTCAAGTATATTAACCCTAATCCTAAATTATTTACAGGAATCTTTTCACTTAGTAATATAATTCAGAATTGCATTAATGTATAATGAATTCCCACATAAAAGAACAACTTTTTGGAAGAAACATGTATCTTATCTCTAAGTACACATGTAATTCTCTCCAATTATGTCAAGATCTCATTACATATGTGATTTCTCAATCATCATGCATAATATTATAAATTGATACCCTAAAAATATCAATTAACAATTAAAAAACATAATTGAATCAAGAAAGATAGAAACTTTATTGAAAATTATCGATAAATCTAATAGTCACATGAAACCCTAGGTTCCACCATCCTAAATACAAGAATCCTAAGCTATCATAATGAAACTAAAAACAAATTGCAACAAAATCAAGAAATAAAACATAAAAAACCCCTTTTGTTAATGAAAAATCTCTTCAATCTTTAAGTTAAGCATTGCTTTCACCTTTTGCTCCTCCTTCTCTTCAAGTCTCTTCTCTTTTAAATGTCCAAAGTTATGTGCAAAACTCTAGTAAGTCCTTTTATAATGTATTGTAAAGTTTCTTTTTTTGTCACCAAATACAGCCTGGGACACAGTTGTGTCACCAGATACAGCTTAGGACACGTTGTGTCCCTAGGTTGTGTAACTTACTGACCTTAGCACAAAAAATCTTCTTGGATGGATATAGCCTGGGGACATAGTTGTGTCTCAAACTGTGTAACTTTCTGACCAAAATATACAACTTTCTCCTATTGTTTATGTAACTTCAAAACTTCATAACTCATTCATTTGAACTCCAAATTGAGTGAAACTTGATTCATTTTCTTTGTTTTCAATCCGAGAACGTGTTCAAACCTTGAAATCAAAATTTTACTCAATTAAGTATCAATTTCTTTTAAAAAAAACCAAAGATGTAAGGGAAATACTATAAAATCACCATTTGAAATGTATTTAAAATAAGAGTTATCAACTGTCAAGAGCTGATCATCCAAAGCCAACCCGAATGTGAGCCGCTCCTGATCTAACCCCAATCTTGCCCCAACAATCAAGGTGCCAAACTTCAATTGCCAAAGATACCTGAATAGAGGCCTACCCTTACTCAACTCACTATACTGTTAGAATCATAAAGTAAAACGCGTACACATTATCTTTTCTGACATCCGTACTGTCCTTTTTGACAAAGGACGTTCACTATGTACAATTTCGTATTTTCCCTGTAAATTATTTTCCTTCTTTTCAGCAAATAAGGATCCATTTTTGTAATTTTCTATAACGTAGAACTTACCCTAACATGGTACTATAAATAATCACATAATGTAATAGCTACAATAGAATATACAAAAGAATACACTGAACTTTTTACCCTCTCTTGAGCTAAGTATCCTCTTCTTTAGTTTAAGCTACTCTTATCTAGCCCATCTAAGCGTGGACTAGTAACTAGTGGCCTTTGCCATACTTGTGCATCATATCAAATGTGACTTGAGCTCATGTGAGGCGATGGTGTGTCATATCCATCGTCAGTACACGAGAACCCCTGCTCACCCTCGATTATCATTTACTTTTCAAGCCATCTTGCGACTTGGACCTACCCCTTTGGTTATATGTGATATTGGGTTCGTATGTTTATCCACGAGTCCCTATTATGGCTAAAACCCTAAAGCAGAACCTAGTCATACTCCTCTAAACTAACTAACCTAAGCGAATGTGTGAAGTACTCCTTGAGCTAACAAAGACCATAAACCCAGTCATGCCCCTCTAAGCTAACTAACCTAAGCGAATGGGTAAAGCATTCCTTGAGCTTGCTAAGACCATAAAAGAGAACCTGGTCATGCCCCTTTAAGCTGACTAACCTAAGCAAATGGGCGAAACACTCATTAAGCTAGCTAAGACCTAGAAAAGAAAGAGATAGAACAACACTCCTTGAGCTCGCTATAACATTAAAAAGAATCAAGATGGGCAAGTGCTCCCTAAGCTAGCTAGAACCCTAAAGAAAGATGTGAAGAAGGATAGAGCTCCTTGAGTTGGCTAGAACCTAGGAAGAAGTGAGATAGGAAGTGCCCTATGGGCTCGCTAAAACACTAAAGAGAGATTAAGAAAGGAAAGCACCATATGGTCTTTCTAAAACCTAAAGAGAAATTGAGAAAGGGAAGCATCATTTGAGCTTACTAAAACCCTAAGAGAAATTGATAAAGGAAAGTGTCTTATGGGCTCGTTAAAATACTAACGTGAGATTGATGAAGGATTGAAGAAGCAGAGGAAGGAATATGACCAATTTAAAACTCCTCTTAACTTGAAAAATTCACAAATGAGGAATTTTGTGAAAACCACTTATGAAGCAAAAAAAAAAAAAAAAAAAAAGGCAATAGGGATAGAGTCCCTTGATTTGAAAAAGAGTAAATGGACATAAAAAATTACCTCATGAAAAATGACTTAAACTAATATGGTTGACTTAAAAAGTGTGACCACATTGAAAAGGAAGTAGCTAACATGGGTTAAAAGCTTGACCACTCAAGCCAACATATACTTGAAAATGGATAAAAAAAACTTGTAACAAGCCTTTACTTTCTCCTTCTCTTTCTTTTTTTTCTTTCTTCTTTTGTCTTTTTCTTTTTGTCTCTTTTTTTTTTTCCTGAAAGTTTGCTAATGGGTATAAATTCTTATTTAAGGAGCAAATGTTATAACCATCCCCTTCCTTGGTAACCATGTAAGGCATTTCATTGTCTTTTAACCTTGATGCTAAGCTTCCTGGTGGAACCTTCTGATTTTAAACATTCCTTTCCTAGGGAAAAAGTAACTCATGATTACTTTAGTCAAAGAGAACTTCCTTATGCACTCTCGATCTAAACTTCACTCTTGACTACTGTTCCAAAAGTTATAGTCTGGTTTATAAGTAATATGCTTTGATCAGTCAATTAGGTCTTTTTCAGGTCAACATTGTGGGAGGTATTGAGGGTAAAAAGGCCTTGTGTTATTCAACATGGATAAGAAGGTTTTTTGTTTGTGATTTTGAAGTATGATTTGGAGTAGATATGGAAGTTTCATGTTTTTGGGCTGGAAATGTGATTTAGGGCCTTGCATTTTTTAAGCCTTCTTTTGTTGGGGCTTTTCTCTTACATATAAGTATGATTTTCAAGCTTTTCTTTTCTTTTTTTTTTCTTACTTGTCTTATTCTTTTTTATTTATTACTTTTCCCCATTATTTTTTACTCTTCTCTCTTTTCTTTGGCCCAAGGGTGATTATCTCTATTGTTGAGTTTTTATTTTTAAGAGATTCAAGGCCTTAAATCCATGAATTCTTAGTGTATGAGCTTAGGTAAGTTATGTGTAAGCTCAAGGTGTTTGAAAAGAAATTAGCTCATTTACATTTCAAAGAAAATAACTTATTAGAAATAAAAGTTGTCTTTAAATTAATGTTATTGAAGCAAGCATAAACCAATTTTATCCTTCGCTCCTAATCAATAACCCTAACCTTCGAATTACCCCATTAGGGGGTGGTTATTGATAAGGTTTAAATTTAAAGATTCTCCAAATTGGTCCAACAAAGTTAATAAACGATAATTGTATCTAAGATTTGAAAATAAATGCCTAACTTCATTTTAATCTGCATATCAAATTCAAAACGAACCTCCTTTAAAGAATAAGTCTAAAGTATCCTTACCCTAACGTCACTCAACTCTTAAAGTATTTAAGGGTCAATGTGTAAGATATAGTTTACCTGTTTTCATTCTAAACCTTTTAGAAGTGACTTACCAATTTCATAGGGAGGATTCTATATTGATTTTCCCTAAGGTAATTGTTGACTTTACCTCTAAGTTTCTTAAAATATGCCACAATGTGAAATGATACTATTCATTCAATTTGAGTTCGAGATGGAGGTTATGTTTGACTTTGTATGCTTGGTTCATGATTGGGCATGGTTTTCTCAATGGAATAGGGGTTTTAGCTTAGTTTAACTACCTTGACGAGCCAAGGTTTGTGTTTGGTTTAGCTGCTTTAATAGGCTATGGTTTATGTTTAGGTCAACTAACTTGATGGGCCGAGGGTTAATATTTAGATTAGCTGCCTAAATAGGCCGAGGGGCATGTGTTTAGGTTGGCTATCTTAACAAGTCGATGGTTTTGGCCAGTTACCTCAATGGGTCAAGGATTGTGTTTGGATTAGCCACCTTAACAAGCCAAGGATTTTAGTTTGGCTATCAACTAAGGGTTTAAGGTCGACTACTTCAACAAGCTAAAGGTTTCTGTTTTAGGTTGGTTGCCTTAACAAGCCAAGGGTCATTTAGGTGGTTGCCTCCAAGGGTTGTATTTAGGTTAACTGTCTTAACAGACCAAGGGCTTTTCTTTGTTAGTATCCCATAAGAATCTACACCAATTAACAAATTTTTTATATTTTATATTTTGTATTGTGAGAGAAAAAGATAAGGCTTTATTTTACATAAACCAAGAAATCTAATGACAAATAAAGATGCTAATTTTAGAGTTCTATTTACAAGTCTATGTAATTTATTTACATTTCCCTAAGTGAGAGGGAACAATAGTTAGATTAATACTATTTTAGAAAATTAGAGTACATAAAATAAATGAAGAAGGCTTAACATTTAATGAAACTTGACATTTATTCTAAACCCCTTAGCAATAAACTAGAAAAATTCTAAATTAAGTCTTGCAAATGAGCTTTAAGGTCTTCCAACATTTCATGGGTTTTCCTAATGACTTGTTTAAGAAGGGCTTTTTAAGCTCGATTGTGAGCTTCAAAGCATTCAAGCTTCTCTTTCAAATAGGCACTCTACCTCTAATAATTACTCATGAATCTTAAGGATGTCCTATAGCCTATTAGTTCTTTAATTGTTCACTTGCTCACCTGCCATTATCTGTAGGCCAAATCAATTCATGGGAAAGAATCATTTATCAATGAAACAAAAGAATGCTCATGGAAACCTACAAATGCTAGAACTATTTGGGTTAATACATTATCCCTTAAGTTATAACCCTACCATTTGATTCGATATTTATAAAAGAATAGGTACAAAAATTGATCATATTTCAAAGGCACTCAAACATCAGTAGGGTTACGACTTCTAAGAGTAGCGTATTAACTCATGGTTTTAAGTGTATACAATTTGAGTAGATTCTAAAGGTCCTTAAATTATGTAACCTCACACATTCTTGAAAAAACAATTCCTTGGTAATATCAAAGTTTAAGTGAGGTAGCCAATAAACCCGATAAATTCCTAATTAGAACTTTAAACTGAATTTAGATATTTTAGATAACTTTATGAGTCAACAAAGCCAGATAAACTAACAACTTTATTTAAATTATAAACCCTAAATTATTCTAAACAAAAAAAACCCTAATATAATAATCGAAACCTTAATCACTTATGAAAACCTTAAATTTTATATGCATATAAATACTAGAGATTGCACCTAAATATAATAAAAAAAAAAACCCTAAAACTCAAACTTTAAGCTTATAAATATACTAATTTATTATAATAACGATAAAATCTTAATTGGGTACAATAATCAATTTATATGTTAAATAGCGTAAAATCACTAAATAATGAATAGACATAACTTACAAATGCTAACAAGTGTAAGAATACTAAATTAATTTATAAATTTGATANAAAAATACATATAAATATATGTGTATAAAAGTACATATAGAATTGAGTATAAATATGTCTACATATATATAAATACATATAATAGTAGTATAATATAAGTATAAATATATATATGTATATGTATAAGTATATAGGTATACGTATGATAATAATATATGTACAAGTATATGTACAATTACATATACTAGTATGCTAAGAGTATATATGTATATATATAGATAGATAGATAGATAGATATATATATAAGATACATAAGTAAATGTATACAATATGTATACATAAATGTTTATAATATTTTATCTAAAATAATATAAAGGAAATAAATATATATATGTATACATATATATGGGTTGAAATCTATAAAGCTAAACAAGGCCTATATAAATAATAATTAATTAATTACAATATCATAGAAATATATGAATAATAATATAAAACTTAAGAAATATAAAAATCAAGAAAATCCATCAAATTGCCAGGTAAATTAATGGAATTATGCCACGACAGCATTTTATTCCAATTATGTAAATGAAACAAAAATTTCAAATTAATTAGAAAATAATAATAATTAATTAATTAAGAAAATTTACAATAATAACAAAATTACAATAAATAATAAATTAAGCTTAAAATGGAGAAATAGTGAAATTTACATAAATTGGATTTAAAAATAATTTTATAAATATATGAAATTTAGAAATGAATTAAATCATAAAATAATAAAAAAAAAGCTCAAAATTGATAAATAACAGAACCAGGGTCAAAATAATCAAATTCGTGACAATTTAAAACTAATTGAAAAATGTAGATTATAATGTTCAAAATGGAACCCATTACATGAACATATGTCCGAAAGCAATAGAAATCAACTATAAGATCATAAATATCATAATTAAAATGAAAAAAATTATATAAAATTAACAAAAAAACTCGAACCAAGAAAATTTGTAGAAAACCTAGATAGATCTAGATAGATAATTATATAGATTGGTTAGTTTACTTAGTTATTTATTATATTTTCTATTCTATAATAACTAAGTGATCTTGACGAGGGTTCGAACCTCCTTATGGACTATTACAATCCTTGAATTACGTCATGACTGAGTGAGTACTCCGTATGACTTTATGCTTGTTTGTGTTTATAGTTAGTGAATTTAATTAACACTATTAATTGAATGATGTGTAAGGTCGGGTTACGTATGTGAATGCTATTGTTTACTGAAACATGAAATTACTTTATATTATGATAAAGAATTGTTTGTTGCATAATAGATTTGGTAGAAATTATACTGTTTGTGATACTGATTAGTCATACAATAAATAGACTTAATTATATTTGACTTGTTTAAATAAACTAGTCCATACATTACATCTAACTAATTTGACCATCACATCATACAGAGGTAGCGAGAGGCCATGTAGGAGTTGATTTATTTGATATTAGTGTTTTAGTACAGTATATACGTATAAGATAACCTTGTCTTGGTCTACAAGATCACTAGGTATTAGAGATATTAACCGCCTAACTAAAGGTCGAGTCTAGAGGCTTCTATTTAAGGTAAGTATAAACTGCAGGGGCCAATTCACAATTATACTTAGAACTTGGTTTTTTATTAAAACCATTTTTATTTGAATACAAAATGTGGAGTTTTGTAGTGAAATAAGTTTAAGTATAATACTCAGATCTGACTGATGCCATATATACTCCAATCTTGACTTTGGAAGGCATTAAATCTGAGTTATATACAATACCTAGTTAACTATATGTATTTGTTTGGCATACTGCTTGCTTATACATTCATATGTTTAAATATAATGTTTGTATAACTTGCTTACCAGTGTAATTGAGAGATAACTTACCAAGCTTTATAGCTTACGTTCTAGTAAACTTTTGATACAGGATTTCCTTTTTGTGAATGCTGGCCATAGGATGCTAGAGGTCAGTACTAGGTTTGGGGATAAGTGTGTTGCAGATATGAGAGTTGAAAAGATATATGTAGACTCTCAAACAAAATCTTTTGTTCTCTTTTATTATGAATTTACTGTAGTTACTCTACTAATAGTTTATATTATTGTATCTTTTGTTTAGTATAGTTGTTTTATTGAAAACTTTATGTAAATATAAATGTATTATGATATTATTCTTGCTTGTTTGCTCTTGGGAAGTTAGTAGTTATAATAGCCTTATATGTCATATGAAGGATCAATAATTGGAAGGGAAACCAATCTACAGTTTTTTATACGATATATGTCACATGTTATGATTAAGCTGCCCTCAAGTCGTGACATAGCCTGATCAACCCCAAGTGATAGTTACCCCCTACAACACTCGAAACCTACACAATGGTTCTCCTCTCAAGGCCTTAAGATGGCTTGGGTTTGACTGTATCTACCATACATCCTTGATGCAACTATTGCCCCTAATATCCCAAGTATGATCTATGTAAAAAGTGAATATAGCAATTTAAAATAAAATTTATTTACACGAAACAAATCAAACAAATAAATAACCTAGGTATTTTGGGAGACGAATTTAATTTTGGAAAGTTTTTAAATAGCTAGCCCTCTTGACGTCCTTAGTAGAATCATTAAGCTGTTTTGCATGAATTTTTCCTAGTTTTTATTATTTTTTTTAACTCAATTAGTATTAAACCCTAACCTATCTAATACTATCCATTGACTTAAAGTTAAGAAAAACTTGGTTTTCTTTTATTTTGAAAAGTTAGAGTCACCACTTGATCAGAGTCAGAAGAAAAAAAATTGATTAGGTTAAATCGATTGGGTGGATTCATTTTAACCTATCCACTTGTCTACTAGAAAAACCAAATTTTAAAATTATTTCTGAAAACCAAAGGTTTTGGGTTCGGGGCCTATCTTACTAAACCTTAATCAAGTATTACTTTTTAACTTTTCGAATTTAAATTTTTTCTTTTAAAATACCATTTCTAGAACAAAGAAAAGGATCCTAAATTTAAAAATAAATAAAATCTCACAAAAACAAGAAAAAAATATAATTTATTCATAAAAGAAAAAATAAATAATTTCCCTAGTTTAAGTTACCTCGTAAATACCTATGTATTATCTAGTAGAGATTAGATTTCCTGTAGTTCTTTTAGCAAAACTTTAGTTTGTAGATTTCTTTTAACTTTTGAAAACTAGTTGTCTTTACATTTCTTATCCATTTACTTTTGTTTGAGAAAAGTTTCTAAAATGGTCTTAATTTTTTACTATTTTATTTTCTAGAAAATTCTAAAGAAGCCCTAATTTTCAAAGGGTTTATTAAATATTTTTACTTTGGAAATTGATTTTTCTAAGTTATAAAACTCATTTATTTACTAATTCACTTATAATTTTCCTAAACATACGTTATGAAAAGATAGAAAAGGAATCTTTTTCTTTTTTTTTTTCTTTTCCGATTTTTTTCTTGAAATTACAAGTTCTTATTACAATAGAATAAAATATAATTAATTAATTAATTAAAAAATACAAAACACACAACAAACAAAAAGGGCTGGACTAAAGCAGTACGTACAAGTTGATTAGGTCAACTCGGGTCGAACTTTAGAGCTTGGGTTAAGTCGGCAATCCGAGTCAAAGGGAAGAAGATTATGCAGTAGCCAATGGGGGAGGCATGGTGTAGTTGTTTCTAGGTAGTTTTAGGTGGTTTTTGAAGCAGGAAAACATATTTTCATGTGTCTCCCATTGAGGATTAAGGGGTTAAGACAAGCGTCGCCATGAATGGTGGCCGTTTAAGGGTGGTAGAGGATAGTACAGTAGATGCTAGAGAGAGAAGAAGTTCATGCAATGCTTAGGGTGGTCGTTAAAGTGCAAAGGGTCGTCGATCTGATGCTAGAGTGGCTCTCGCATGCAGTTGTGATAGTAGGTTTCACCTAAGTGGTTGTGGTAGGTGGTTTTGGTAGCAATGTCAAGGGTTTGAATGGGTGGCAATTAGTTTCTCGTATTATGGGGCATAATCGAGCACAAGAGTAGTGGGTTCAAAAGCTTACTTAATGGGGACTACTCCCATGGTGGTGATTTATTTTGTTAATTGCTATGGGAGTCAAAATTAGAGAGAGAGAATGAAAGCTCAATAGTTAAGATTCTAGCGAGAGAAAGTATGTGTGGGGCACAATTAAGAGTATTTGAGTGATTGTTTGATGCCTAAAACAAATTCCTAGTACCCTTTTTACAGTTCTTGAAGCTTAAACCAACATGGAAAACATCCAAACACATTGAATTCAAAGATCATAGTAAATACAAGAAGCAAAGGGAAAGGATGGGAAAGAGGAGGAAAAGGATTGGTAACATGGCGCCACGTGTCACATAGCATAACATATGGTTTACTAGACCTCTGCCATACATCTTGGTGGGAAATGGAATGCCATACACTTGGTGGGAAATGGAAAAAACAACAAGATACGTGTATCTGTTGAGATTTGAACTCTTAACCTCTTACTCATTCCAATATCCAAGACCAAGTTCATTACCTAATAAATTGTTAGCTCGTATCCTATAATCTATTGCAACTAAATTGTCTATAACCTAAACAGTCTAAGCTATTCTATAAAATAAAAAACCATTAAATTAAATTAATCTGCTCAATGACCCAATATAACTTTAAAATCTTATTTTTCTTAAAAACTACTAATAAAAAGTCTATTTTTCCTAAAAACTCTATTTTCCTGTAAAAAAATCTATTTTTTTATTACTTAATCTTTTTTACTTTTTACCTTTTTTATATTATGAAATTTTCTACTTTTTTATTTTTAATTTTTCTATTTTTTATGTTTTTCTAAATTTTCTTTTTTTTTTTTTTGTATTTTTCTAAATTAGGACCTCTTTTGCCTAAAAAAAGCTTTAAAATTACAGGAGGCAAAAATGAAATGTCTATAGTTATGTTATTGTTGAAAAAAGAAAAAGAAGAATAAACTAAGAAGAGCATTATTGAATTGTAAATTACCTTTTGTTTTTTACGATCATGGTAGAATTTGAGTCAAATAGAAAATCAACAAGGAAAAGAAGGGAAAAATACTTATACATATTTAAAAAAATATTCAAGATATTGAATTAAATCAATTAATTGGGTTCTAATATCACATGAAACCCTAGCTCTGATACTACATGTGATCCAAATTGCAATAAGCACATGTGTAATGTTAGAACACCTTAAAATAATTAATAAAAATCTTACTTGATTAGGTAGACATGACTTGTAATGGAACAAACTTTTTACAATTGCAAAGATTAGTCTTCCTTTTCACTCTTCCTTTGTTATGGTAGCTCTCAATGGGTAGATCCACCAGATAAAAGTGAAGAGGGAACTTAGCCACATATTTATATAAAAGAAAAAAAACTCTAATAAAGCCCTTACCCAAAATCAAGGTTCGTATTGGGTCAGGTCTATACAACCACCTTGCCACACTAGCCCAAAAGATGTGTATAACCCATATCACATTATCACATTTATTTTGGGCTTATCATACATAATTCTATATCAAGACTAAATAATCACTCTGTTTTATTAAACTAAAAATTCTCCAATTAATATTGGCATACTATAAGGAAATTTTCAACACCTAATGCTAACAAACATTTACAAACAAGTCCCTACAGTAGCTTAATATTTATCGCAGAATTTTTGGTTTAATAAAACAAGATGATTATTTAATCTTGATATAGAAATGTAAATGATAAGCTCAAAATAAATGTGATCATATGATATGGGCTAATGCATATCTCATGGGCTAGTGTGATAAGATGACTGTATAGACCCAACCCAATAAAAACCTTAATAAGATAATTCTATTAAGGTTTTCTTATAAATATGTGGCTAAGTCTCCTATTCACTTACATATGGTAAATCTACCCATTAAGAGTTGCCATAGCAAAAGAAAAGTGAAGAGAAAGACTAGCCTTCGTAATTGTGAAAAGTTCCTTCTACTACAAGTCATGTGATTGGGTTATGCACATCTCATGAGCCAATGTGATAAGACAGTTGTATAGGCATAACCTAATAAGAACCCTTATAGGAGAGTTCTATTAAGTTTTTGTTATAAATATGTGGCTAAGATAGTATTTAATTGTAAGAGCTAAGCAGGACAAAGAGAATTGTACAAGATAAATATGAAGAGGATTAGACAGTACAAACTTATTGTACCATGTTTGGTTTGCACAATACTAGACATAAAATTTTTATTAAAATATGAATTATTTATATCACAAAATAAATAATTTTTTATAATATTTAATAAAAATAATATCCATTAACTTAATATTGCAATGTAAAGGGATATTTTTAGGAATATAAAATATTTTTTGTTTTTGTCTAATTAATTTCATTTTTTGTACCATAATACAAATGAGACAAAATTTAAGCATTTTGTTTAGTTCATCAGTCTAATTTTTATCCAATCACCAAGCAAATTTATAAATCAAAATAGGATAAAAAAATTTTATCCAGTTCAATATCATAAAAATTGTGCAATCAAACGCTACCTAAGTCTCCTATTCGCTTACATTTGGTGAATCTACCCATTGAGAATTACCATAATAAGGGAAAAGTGAAGAGAAAGACTAGCCTTTGCAATTGTGAAAAGTTCCTTCCGCTACAAGGCATTTTTATCCAATCAAATAAGATTTCTATTAATTATTTTAAGGTGTTCTAATATTACACGTGTTTATTGCAATTTTAATTACAAGTGGTATGAGAGTTACAGTTTCTTGTGATAGTAGAACCTAATTGATTGATTTAATTCAATATCTTGATTTTTTTTCTTTTTAAAAGACGTAATAGTATTTTTCCCGTCTTTTCCTTCTCGATTTTTCGTTCGACTCAAATTCTACCACGATAGTAGAAGACAAAGGTAATTGGCAATTTAATAATGCTTTTCTTAGTTTATTCTTCGCTTTCTTTTTCCGACGACAACGTAACTAAATTACATCCAACTATGCTTTCTTGGATGACTTTCAAATATTATCTCTAAGGATCAAACAAGGAACCTGTGGAAATTGATAAATAAAAGAATTAGTTCATTGTTACGGCATTGGAAATTTCGAATAAATAATCCCAGTCAATGCTTTTGTCCTTTTCCTCATCGTTTCAGAGGTTTGAAGAATCTTGACCATCTCCTAAACAATCCTGATCAAAATTATATTTATTGTTAGTCCGATGACATAATCTCTTATTGCTTTTCCATTGTTTTCTGGTAAGTCAATGTTGTGAATTCACATGCCAGTTTGCTAAGATAGTACTATTTATGCTATGATTTCTCCTCCTAAAGGCAACCGATGAAGATGTAATCTTGGATTTTTCCTCATCCTCATGTTTTGGCAATTTCTGAATCCGGCTTTGTATTTGTAATCAAGTCGATTTTCCTCGGTTTATTGTAATGAAATTGAAATCTTCTTGTTAATTTATTTGAGACCCCAACGTAAAATGCAACATTTATTGTTCAAGGACCTTAAGAGATGCACCAATGATTTATATCTCATTAGGATGGTCCATTGCACGCATCCAGGTATGTGTGCAGGTTATAGAAATGGACAAGTTTAATGATTCTAGAATGAGTAAAAATTTTAATTAATTAAGATAAATGATTAGCCGCCAAAGTGGCTTATTTATAAATATTAATGGATTATCTTCCCATTCATAAGGATTTGAAATGTTTTTCCTTTTTATTTTTTCGGGTTACCTAACATAATTGCTTGCCCAAAGGCAGCTATAGCATTAGATAATCTAATATTTGAAATAAAACATTAGGTTGGGGTATATCAGTCTAAAATGTTTATTTGCCCAAAGGGGATAAATTTGTGAAAATTTAGGATATCTCACTATCACTTTATGTAAAGAGTCACTAATACATGCTACATTCTCTACCCAAAGAGGAGTTTATAGTGATACTCCTAGAATTTTGTCTTGTAAGATTTCCCAATGCATGTTGCAATCTTTGCCCAAAGGAGAGCTTATGGTGATCTTCCTGGATTCCTTGGTTATTTATTAGCACATGAAATTTTATTATCACTTATATTGCCCATTGATTAATTGTTGCATTTTGTTTTGGACGATTACCGTTACTGTTAACAAAGCACAGGCTACCATTGAAATTTTCCATAGGTCTAATTTTAAGATGTAGAGTGAAGATGTGAATTTTACTTTTGTCATGGTTGAGACAGACATGCCCTTGCGTAAGTTAAGCCTACTGCTCCTATTGATGAGAGTACTAATGATCAAAAAATCATCTTTGAAAAATGGACTAAAGCAAATCGAACGTGCTTGCATGTCATTAAGAGGATTGTTTCTAAACATCTTTTGAGTGGTCTAACTAAGATTGATGATGCTAAGGCCCTTTATGATGCTATAGGGAAAAGATACCAACAATCTAATAAGTTTAACACTGGAGACCTTATAAGTGAGCTATCGAGTATAAGGTATGATAATTTTAGGAGAGTTAAAGACTTCATTGTAAGAATGTTCCACATTTAAAATAAGTTGAAATCTCATAATATTAATCTTTCTGATAACTATATTGTTCACCATATCTTAAGTACCTTACATGTTGAGTTTTCCAAAATCGAATCTACCTATAATGCTTTTAGTGAGGTTTGGTCTGTCAATGACCATATCTCTAAACATGCGTCTAAAGAAGAACAACTCAAGAAAGAACGAGGTGAAAATCTTTTGTTAATTGCTTATTTAAAGAAGATTCAGGACCATAAGGGACAAAGTAATGGTAAAACCAAAGAGGTAAGAGGTTCCAAAGCTACCTTTAAGAAAGAAATTAAGTGCTATTATTGTAAGACAAGTGATCAAATGAAACATGATTGCCATAAGTTCAAGTCAAACTTAGAGAAATGCACTAATCAAGAAGGTACTTCACTTGCCTTTGTTTTGAATCTTGTTTTGTTAGTTGCTAACCCAACTCATGGTGGCTTAATACTGATGCAACTATTCATGTAGTTATTACATTGCAAGGGTTCATAAATAGATAGAAACCAAATGAAGGGGAGTTTAAGCTTGAAGTAGGAAATGATGCTAAAGTAAGAGTTGACCTTATAGGTTCTACTAGGTTGTTTTTAGAGTTAGGATTTGATCTTATTTTGGAAAATGTTTTCTATGTACCATCTTTCAGGGGGAATTTGATTTCGGTTTCTGTTTTGGATAAGATTGGTTACAATTTTGTTAAAGGTAATAAAAGGTTCAACTTATTTTTAAACTCTCAATTGATTGGTAACTTTAAGCTTGTTGATAATTTATATATTTTCTCTTTGGCTCCTAATGACAAGGAAAGATGCATGAATATTGAGAACAATATTTGTAGATGGTGTCATATTAAGGAAAAATCTTTCTTGTTATGGCATAAAAGATTAGGTCACATCTTTAATGAGAGAGTTAATAGATTGATAAAAGATGTAATTTTACCTACTCTTTATTTTGTAGACTTAGATACTTATGCCGATTGCATTAAAGGTAGAATGACTAAAAACAAAAGTAAAAGGGCAACATGAAGCACTAAACTTTTAAAGATTGTACATACAAATATTAGTGGACCTCTTACATCTACCTAGTATAGTGAGACTTATTTTATTATGTTTATTGATGATTTTTTCTATTTTGGTTACCTCAAGTTGATTGAAGAAAAATCTAATGCTCTTGAAAAGTTTAAAATCTTTAAAATCGAAGTAATGAAACAATTAGGGAAGACAATAAAAATTGTTAGGTTTGATAGAGTTGGTGAATATTATGGCAAACATGGTGTAACTAGGCAGCACATAAGGCCATTTACCAAAACTTGCTAGAGTGTGAAATTATTGCACAATACACCATGCCTAGTAGTCCTGAGCAAAAAAGTGTTGCCAAAAAGAGAAATCGTACCCTTAAAGATATGATGAGGAGCATGATGACTAAGACTAACCTTCTTGAGTTTCTTTGAGGTGAGGCCATTAAAAAGGGCTTTATACATCCTTAACAAAGTACCTAGTAAGTCTGTTCCCAAAACACCATTTAAATTGTGGACTAGTAGGAAACTAAGCTTAAACAACTTTCAAGTTTAGGGTTATCCTATTGAGGTTAAAATTTATAACCCTTTAAAGAGGAAAACTAAACCTAGGACTACTCATCTCTACTTCATAGGATATCCAGCCCATTCTAAGGCATATAGGTTCTTTTGCCCAATACATGGAACCTAAAATTGTAGAATCATAGTTTGCTAGGTTCCTTAAGTTAGATGTTGCTAATAAGGTTGTGAATGATTCTATTGATGACTTAATAGAGCTTAGAAGACATGTTTCTATTCCTTTGCCCATCCAGCATAATGATCCTATTCCTACAATTGTTGATAAAGTGGAGCATGAAGAGTAGAATATAAAACTTATAGATCCTATTCTTGATTATGTAGAGAATCCTCAAGGGTAGGGAGAGAACATTGAGGTGCCCTTAAGAAGATTCTCTAGGTAAAGGAAATCTACTATTTCTAATTATTATACTATATATCTAAGCGATAGAGGTATGCAACTAAGTTAAACGAGCCAACTTGATCCAACCCACTTTGGCTTGCGAGCTAAATGGGCTGAGCTCATTTAGCCTACTTTTTAAATGGGCCAAAAAACTTTAGCATTAACTGGTTTAAAAAACAGGTTAAATAGGTCAACCAGTAAGGTAAAGACGTAAATGTGTTAAATGACATAACCCAAATCAGCCTATAATTTAAATAGGATGGGCTTATTTGGTTCTCTTTTTAAGTAAGCCAAAAAAACCCCAGCCAAACCTATTTAGAAAGCAATTTAAATGAGCCTATCTATGAGGTAAAGCCCACTTATACACCTCTACTAAACGAGAGTGACTATGACATTAGTCATGTAGTGGATCCAATGACCTTCCATGATGCTATTAATTGCCCTTAATCTAAGTGGATGGAAACAATGAAAGATGAGATAGGTTCCATGGCACATAATGTTAGATTTCTTGAATGGTGATCTTGAAGAAGAGGTTTACATGATGTAACTTAAAGGTTATCAAGAAATCAGAAAATAGCACTTGGTGTGTTGACTTAAGAAATCTATTTATGGTCTTAAGCAAGCATCTAGGCAATGGTACCTAAAATTTGATAAAGTAATCACTTCCCTAGGCATTGAAGAGAACAAAGTTGATCAGTGTACATACTGTAAGATCAGTAGGAGTAGGTATATATTTCTAATGTTATATGTTGATGATATTCTATTAACATGTAATGATATTAGATTATTGCATGAGACTAAACAACTATTATCCAAGACTTTTGATATGAAGGACCTTAGGGATGCATCTTTTGTTCTTGTAATTGAGATTCATAGGGATAAATCTTGAAAACTCTTAGGGCTTTCTCAAAAAGCCTATGTCGAGCATGTGGTTGGTAGGTTTAATATGGAGAATTATAAAGGTGGGAATACACCTATTGTTAAAGGTAATAAATTTAATCCCAATCAATACCTTAAGAATAACTTAGAGAAAGAATCTATAAAGATAATACCTTATTCTAGTGTAGTTGATAGTCTTATGTATGCATAAGTATGTACTAAACTAGACATTACTTTTGTGGTTGGTGTTCTTAGTAGATACTTGTCAAATCTTGGAATAGATCATTGGGTTGTTGCTAAGAAAGTGATGAGGTATTTGTAGAAGACTAAAAGTTACATATTAGTGTACAAGAAAGTGGACCATCTTGAGATTGTTGGGTGTATAGATTCAAACTTTGTTGGTTATCAGGATAGTTTGAAGTCTACTTCAGGGTACATTTACATGTTAGCTAGAGGAGCTATGTCTTGAAAAAATTTCATGCAAATGCTTTTGGCTTCTTCCACCATGCAGGCTAAATTTATTACTTGTTATGGAGTTGCTATGTAGGCCATGTGGCATAAGAGCCTTATTTCAGGTCTTAGTATTATAGATTCCATCTCTAGACTGCTAAAGATCTATTATGATAATAAGTCTGCTATATTGTTTATTAAGAACAAGAAGACTGGTAGTAGGTCTAAGCACATAAAGATTAAGTATCTCACAGTTAAGGATATGGTGGAAAATTATAGTATTGTTGTTGAGCATATTGACATTGATAATATACTTGTTAATCCTTTAAGTAAAGGGCTAAGACCTATGTTATTTAGTATACATGTTAAGAACATGGGCATTGTGGAGTCTTTTGATCTATTGTTTTAATGGGAGTTTACAATGTACTTGAACTCTCATTTTATATTTTACTTATAATTGTTATTTTGAGATATCTACTTTTGAAGATGTTTGTTTTATAATATCGATGATCATCAATTTGTCTATGTTTGATGTCTATTATTACATTATGTTTACAGCTATACATGTATAGTTGTGACATTTATGTCATGTAATACGTCTCGATACCATTAAATAATACCATAAGTTGATCTTATGAGTAGGTGCGGAACATATGGGCCTTTTGATGTCATACAAATTTCTCATAAGGTTTAGGAGAAATCAGTAAAGGACTGATAATGAAAATAGCACATTGATAATATAAAAGTATTATTTTCTTGGTATACGGCCACAATGAGATCCATTATTAGTATGGGCACTAGTTTTTGTCACCATAGATTGGCCTTGTGTCATTAAGTAATACAAAGACTACTATGATTCAATATTAGATAGCTATACCAAACAAGATCGTACAGATGTTATTTCTAGGACTAAATGGTTTTTCAAAATTGTGGACACATTAAGAATAGTTTATTAACCTAAAGTCATTTCTAAAATATGTTTTCAAAAACTAAAACAACCTAATTAATACTACCCAAGTGAGAGAATGTTGGAATTTTCCCTATAGTAAGCTAATATTAATTGGAGAATTTTTCGTTAAATAAAACGGGCTGATTATATAGTCTCAATATAGAAACGTGCACAATAAGCCCAAAATAAATGTGATATGAGTTATGCAAGTCTCGTGGGCCAATGTAGTAGGACAACTGTATAAACCCGACCCAATAAGAACCTTAATAGAGAGTTCTATTAGTTTCTTATAAATATGTGGCTAAATCCCCTCTTCAGTTCCATCTATTGAATTCCATCTATTGAATCCATTGAGAGTTGTCATAGCAAGGGAAGAGCAAAGAGGAAGACTAGCCTTTGTAATTGTGAAAAGTTCATTCCACTACAAATCATGTCTGCACAATCAAGTAAGATTTTTATTAATTATTTTAAGGTGTTCCAACATTACACTTGTTTATTGCAATTTAGATTACATTGAGAACTTGACTACCAAAAGATAAAATGTCCAAATCTAAAATAGAAAAATAATGAAATATTAAAGACTAAATTTGGATTTTTCCACTTTTCTTTTAATTTCTATTTTAGTTGTTGGATATATTACCTAAAGAGAAAATAAATGCTTGCCACTTATGGCTTCTCTAATTTTCTTTTTAACTTTCTTCAAAATCTCTTTAAATATTTTACTATTTATTAATTTTTCTTTATTCAGTTATTTTTTAAAACAATATGCCTAGTTTTTTTTAAAACAACAAGCCTAGTTAAAGCAAAACACATTAAGATTTAATAATCTATTTCTTCCTTGATAGGAGGTGTTATCTTAAATTATGACAGACGCTGCCTTACTAGTTATTTAAAACAAATTGTGCTTGCTTCTCCTTTGGAAGCTGAGTTATGGAGTATAGCTTAAGGCTTGCATCTTTGCTGTCCTATAGCAACATTATGATCATAACTAACTACTTGCAGGCTTCCAATTTATTGCGGACATAGGATATAACCGGTTCACATACTGACAATGTTGTTTTGCTATGCAAGGATAGGATATCCAAATTTAATACTATGGAGGCCAAGTGGACAAATCAAGGCAACAACTCCCTTACCGATAGTTTAGCTAAAATAAGGTTTTGGGATAATAAAAATATTGTCTTTTATCAAGCCTCGCATGTGGGGTTTTTAGTTTTGATTTTGCTAAATCATGTAAGGGATTATATATCTCAGAACATGGCTGAATGCTTGGTTTTGCTGTTTTCTTGAAATCTCCTTATGAATGAAATATCCTTTTTACCTTAAAAAAAAATAAATAAATTATCTATTTCTTAAGCGAAATGTTAATAGGCTCTCTTACTTTCTCTCAGTACTCTTCCACAAACCTTTATCTATTCCTCATTTCTAAATCCCTTTCCTTCCTTCACTACCTTAAATCCATAAATCTAAATATACCGATCTTAGTATCCACAAATTCATTACTATTAATCTCATATCTATTATTTTTCTTACCATTCCTAGTATCACCGATCCATTACATTTCCACCACCACATGTTGACTTCTAAAGATCTAGTTAATTTGAAAATTGTAGCAAATAGACTAATATTAATTTGTTGGTAAATTTTGAAATAGGTGGTTTTTATGTTTTTATTAATTTTTTTCATTTAATTTTTGTCTCTTATATATGATTATGCTATCTCTTTTGTCAGATTTATTGCATTAGCTAATTGGATAGGTGTTGTTCTTTTTGGAGGATTAATGATATCTCTTATTTGGGTTACAATGACTCTTAAAGAGATGTTACCCTTTACCTAATTAGATTTTCATATTCCAACTCTTTGTTTGTTAATCCTTTTATATCAATCAATTTGATTGATATAATTTTTTTTTGTTGTTGAATAAAATTTATCTTTACCGATAAAAAGAAAAACAAAATCTTGATACCCCTAAAGTAGCTTGGTAAGTGTTGATACTTGAATCTTGTCTAAACTAAGGCCTAACAGGTCTAAGCCAAGGCCCATGGGTGAAGCCCATTACAAGGAGTAATGAGCTCACATGTTGTGCTATGACCCTCTCACAACGCCATGAGCTCACACCAGTAAAGATACAAGTCGATGGCAAGCTTATCCTACATGACTTACCTAACGAGCCAAATGATGATTGTTCGAGCAGGTCACTACCCACTCCATGCCCCTAGACCATCGAGCTATCATTCATTGGCTGTCTAACATAAGCTTGGGCCTCAACTTACCCCAATCGAGCATTAACCAACTCCCTTCTCAGCACCTTAGTCTAACTTTTGTCTTTAGCACCTATAACCCACTACAACTCATTAATAGCATTTGACATCCATAGTATGGCTAACATACCCAACATCTCTACCCCTTCTAGATCATTAAGCTATAGATCTAATGGCTTAGTCAACTATGACATGCTACTTACAGTAATGCTCAGCCTCTACCGTAAAGCAAACTGTTGTTGATAGTCTGTACAAGCGAATCCTTAGTCACCACGTATTTAGGTAACCCACATAAAAGGTACTAGGTGCCAACAAGTAAGAAAAAGACTCTTACTCTCTTTCTCTCTCACACATTCCTTTAGACCTCATCTTTTCCATCTCTCAAGAGAGTAGAAGTTCAACCCTTCCATTTCCTTGGTCCTCCTTACTAACTTGAGTATTAAAGGGCTCTCATAGCTTTACTTATAGGGGACTTTTTCTAGGTATTAAGAAGTAGGAGGTGAAGCCCAAGCCTATCAAAATTGAACTGAGTTTGAGTCAACATATCATAGTTGGTTTAATCATGATCAATAATAAAAAATTAGAAAGAGAAATTCTTTACCTTTCCATGTAATCATTTTCCTTAATTATGCAATCAATATAGAAGATTATGGAAAGTGTTCATTTCAATAGATTTTTTTTTTTTAAATAAAAAGTTTTAGGGCACACTAATGAAATTAAACTTCCAATAGCATCTCTTAAACAATCATATCAATATAAGATATATATACCTTTGAATTATTAGTTAGGGTTTAATAAATCATTTAAACTTCCAAAATATAACTCTATCTCCCCACCACTTTTAAAAATATACAAATAACCTTCAAATCAATCACTAGAATCCTGAAGTTGTCATTAAAATGATCATAAGTAATACAGTTTTGAGACTACCAATAATTTAAGGTTTACGTATACATTTTCAAAACTTATAAAGAGATAAAATCATCTATCCACACTTGATCAATAACTTAAGAGATGTATTCTCCATTTGCCAGAGCACAAAAAAAAAAAAAAAAAAAGTAGCTAAGATAAGGTGATAATCGCCTTCCTGATGGCGTCGAACACTAGGGATGGTGGGGACTCATACTAAAGACCACATATGTCGCGACTCGAAGGGGCTAGTCATAGCAATCGCCGTATACCGTACAAAAGATTGTAGATTGAGTTTCCTTACAATCGACGACCCTTTTATACGATACACAAGGCTACAACTACTACTAACTACTAAGAGTGCACAAGCTTAAGCGATAGCGTTTCATGACGAATAATAATATAGAAAACATATCACATAATTTATGTGTATAAAGGTTACAGATATAGCGTTTGAAACATGTCTAAAGTCAGACTAAGATGGAGATTACATATTCAACTCTACATTTAGTCAAAAGTACTATCTGTCCTCAAACAGCTCCCACATTGATCCCGTATAGAAAGCTAACCTCGGGCATACGACGGCCTGACTCTACGAATAAGTCAGCCTGCAAGAGAAGTCTACAAGGGTATAAGCTTACTAGCTTAGTGAGATATTTTCCCTCAACCATACAGCAGTCAAGTTATACCACAGTTAAGTTCAACCAAATGAATGCATGAACAAGCAGTGTGCCAAACAAATACATGCAGGTGACCAGGTATTGCATGTAACTTAGATTTAACGCCCTCCGAAGTCAGGGTTGGAGATTCCTCGGTATAGTCAGATCCGGGTATCATATTAGAACTTATTTCATAACGAAACTCCGCGTTTCGTATTTAAAATGTAATGGTACATCTATTACCAGCTTTATCAAAACGAGTTCTACATATGATTGTGAGTAGGTTCACGCAGCCCTCACTCACCCCTAAACGAAGGCCTCTGGACTCGACCCATAGCCAGGCGGTTGGCACCTCCAACGCCTAGTCATCCCACGGGCAAAGGTAAGGTCATATCGCACTTGTGCACCGTAAGAAATCAATAACATTCAATAGTCAACCCAAGTATAGCCTCTCGCTACCTCCGTGTAATGTGATTGTCCGGAAATAGTTATGCAGTGCATGATTTATGAATGATCCAAGTTAACTTTTCTAGTCGAATAAAAGTTAAGTCATATTTAATCAGTGATCATTCCAAGTCACAAATAATCAATCTATTGAATCTACTATGCATCAAACATTATATTATTGAACTTTAAAGTAGATTCACAATTCATAACAATTATCGTGCACAAGCATAACCCAACCCCATACACCTTCATTTATACATCATAATTTAGATTCACTACTTACAAACATAAACAAGTATGGAATCATAAGGAAAGACTCACTCGGCCATGGCTAGTTCAGGGATCGTAATAGTCGGTGGGCAGCTCAGGGTTGATATTGTGATCACCTGAGAATAAGGAAAATTTGTAAGATAGGGAATTTTAAAACTAACTAGAGTTATAATGTATAAGGTTTATTTCACTTAGTTATGTGAAACTGTTGATTCGAGTTTTTTATCGAATTACGTGTAACTTTTTCGTTTTAGCTCGGATTGTTATGAGCTTATAGTCTATTTTGATCGTTTTCGAGCATATTTTCCCGTAACGAGGTCTGTTTTGAACGTTGTGACTCGTAACTTAAATTGTGATACAAAAATTATCACAAAAATTATTATTTAAATTTAAAAATTATAAAATATTGATTTTCGCTTTTTCGTAACATATTTATAAGTTACTAATTATTTAAATCATATATTTGTTATTTTGGGTATATTTCCTATTTTTCTCCTTTTCTTATTTTCTTCTTATGTACCTTACAATTATACAAATATATATAGTTTATAGTTTATGTTATTGTAAAATCGTAAATTACGGTATTATATATACATATATACACTATATATATTATACGTACGATATATGTATATGTATTTATTTCAAACATACTCTTATACACATATTCATTTATCTATATATATAAATATATATAT
>JAMXBB010000002.1:103107327-103277925 GCA_024138015.1 Lumnitzera littorea | reverse complement strand
GTACCCGTTACAATTATAATTTTTACAAGTTATTATGGTAATTTCATTACAATGTCGTACTAACAGTCGATTTAGTCGAAAATTACATTCGACTATAATTTTATTGCTATTGTATAATATTTAACTATTTTATAGGTTTACGTTTATGATTTTAGGGTCTCGAGCAATTTTGAGCTCGGTTTCGATTAATGATGCATAAACGAATTTTAGGGTTTTAGTAAGCGATTTAGGGTTTTAATAAATTCCGAAGGTTTTGTTATCGGTGTTATATTTGATTTATTAAACTTCATTTTCTTTTATTATCATTCGCCTTATCGATTTATTGTACAGTTTAGAACACTCGAACTCGAGTTAAGGTTTAACTACTGTTTTTCCTAGGGTTTACAACATATGTTGAAATGAACCACCATCCCTTAATGTTGCCAATTAAGGGGAACCATTTACACTTAGGTAATTTGTGTACAACCAACACTAAACATGGATTTTTTATGCACATTTGGAAGTCATCCAACCAATCCAATGATTGTTTTTTGTGGTTATCCATTCGAACGTGTTCCAGTTCGATGTTCTCCACATGAATGCAATGTCACTCTTGAACATTTCTCATCCATCCACAATTTCTATTTCATTTTCAACTAAGGACCGCCTTCAAATATCTGACATATTGTGAAAATAATTGTTTAAAGTTATTAAATGTCATATTCGATTAAACTCTCATGTATCAAAGCATTTTCAGAAAATATAAAGTTGTTAAATAATACAATTATTTATTCTTTTACTTGTTAAATTTACCATCTTAGTCATCCTTAGTAGGAAATCCTAACAAATACTCATTAGTCATCCTTTTCTTATGTTTTGTTAACATAGAGGGAATTAAATGAAGAGAAATAATACAATAACTTTACAGAGTTACCCTTTCTCATAACCAACATTTCTATCTTAGGCATTTTTTGTAACTTTCAATATTCCAGCTCTTTTCCCTTAATTTCTTTCCAAATTTAGAGAGAAAAGAAAATGGTACTTGGGTGGAAACATTTCTACCTTGTACTCAATTTATCAATGTTGTCAAACTTGAACCAAAAGGTTAATTGGGAAGTGAGAAGGGGTTAAAGGTCAAAAGGTTCAACCGAAGTTAAACTGAAATTGAACCGAGATCAACAAAAAATTATAATATAATTCTTATTTAGTTATAAAGTAATAAAAATTATCTATTTCCTTAAGAATCAAAAGTTTAGAGCTTTTGAAAGTATATTTTTTGTTTTTCTTTGATTTACAACTCTTTTAATAATTGGTGTATTTTCTAAATATATATATATATATATATATATATATTAATATGGGAAATCTCGACGAGTTCTTATAAGAATCGAGTTGAACCAGTTAGGTGAATTAGTCAAACTAAGGTTACTATTAATGGGGGTCAAACGGATGACTCAAACTAGATTTATGAAGAGGTTAGGTCTAATCGAGTTGGACCAAAAATGTCAGCTCAGGTTTGACAATAATGCTATTTATCCCTTTTCTAACCCCAATAAGTAAAATTATAAATGAGTTAAGCTGCTTGCAAGTTGCTTAAGTTTGACTCGCTTTATGCTCAACTAAGCTTGAGCTTGATTTATAAACAAGCAAAGCTTAAGTTCAAAATAAAACTTATTTATATAAATAAACCAAGCTCCATCTCATGTTTAAGCTCATGAGTCAGCTCTTAAGTAGGCTAATTTATATTGTTAATGAGTAGGCTTCTAAACAAGCTTGTGAACTAGCTAAGAGTCAATAAATTATATTAAAAATCATATAACATTAAAAATATAATATAAGAATGTAAGAATAAAAAATACTATAATTAAATATTATAAAAACAAGGTATATTTTTAAAATTTTGAATTAATATTGAGCTTAATTCAAACTTGAGCTCAAACACGAGCTATAGTTTTCCATGTTTGGTAAAAGTTCACTTAGCTCAAGCCTAATGATTTTTAAGCAAGTTGGGTCTAAGCACTTAAATGTTTGGCTTAGTTCGTTTACAACTCTATCGGTGAATTAGCCAATAACAAATTTTCCTTTCATTTTCACCAATTTCCCTTGATTTCTACACCTTTCTATCCATCGGGTTGAACTTTGTATCTCGTCCTCCTACAAAAAAATTTCTTCCTTTAACTTTTAATAAACACTTGTATTGATCCTAAAATCATTGCACTTAATGCTCAAATAATTATATATGGGTTTGCTCAATGTGTTATAGGCCAAATATTCAAATCGATGCATACTTTAAAATGAACTTTTGGAAAGAGTAATACCCAAAAGATAAATGAAAAGCAAGGGTATGAATTCAATTAATGATGATGTTAGGATAAATGTATTGCAAGTGCTTGTATTTTAAATATTTTATAACTTAGTCTCTAAATTTATCTTTTTACTATTTGGTATCTATACTTTTGATTTGGTTATAATTTAGTGAAAACTTAGAGACTAGATTGGTCTAAATTGCTAACCAAACTAAAAGTACCAACACTAAGTTGCAACTAAATCAAAAGTCAAATACTAAATTATAAAAGACAAAAGTTTCAAATACTAAATTACTAAAATTAAAAGTATAGATAGACTCATAATGATGTAGATAGTTATAGAATCATAGTTAGTATAGAAACTTGTTCTTCCTTGCTTTGAGGGGCATGCTTATAGCAATAGGAAGGATTACTTAGCTAAACTAAGTGAGTAACGCCTTGCCGTCTAACAACAATATAGCTTCGTAAAGCCATACCTAGTTATGCAACAGCAATGGTAGCTATCCTAAGATAAGTTGAATCAACATTGCCAAGAACTGATTCAGAGCCCCAGTGTTCTCTTGCATTGTCCTCATCATCTATGCAACTTCATAAGGGCCTTCTTTTATAAGGTTGTCTTAGTTGGTGCTCTTTAGCAACAGCATGTTGCACTCAATGATCTCGATATTGGCTTCCTATTCTTAGGAGTTGTTATTAGGTGGTGGTTGTCCTCTTTCTCCAAGTTCTATCATTTTGTTGTCACTTTAATTTGTCTTTGGTGGATTCACCAAAAATGTAGATATAAGAATCTAGTAGATATTAGCATGTGCTTGCAATATGAATCTTATGCTTCATATGGCCTTAGAATAATGCTGTAGAGAATGACAACTGTAAGTTGGGATCACTTGTAAAGGATTTTAAGAGGGGGAGTAGAAAGTTTCAGTAAATGAATACACTTATAATAGGCAAAGGAGTTCTAAAACAGCTATTTCACTATTTTTGAGATCTTCACTCTTCTTGAGTACAAGTCACTTGATCATCATTTGAACACTTGTTTATTTTTAAGAACAAAGATTTGATTACACGATCTCATCTATTTGATCTCTACATTATATCAAATGAGGAAAAGTTAAATATTTATATAGCTTGACTCTATATGACCATAGTCACATTACTTCAATGATTGATGGATGAGAAGAGTTACCTCTTTCATGGGCCTCTTAGCATTTGGGCTTGACACTTATTCTACTAAGTGCATAAGCTTACTAAGAAGGATCACATGTAGTTTAACAAATCTGGATGATCTCTACTCTAAGCCTACTAATCTAAATCTCCTTCCATCATCCCATAATGTAGGCTTGATTACTAGAATCCTCTCACTGAACCCAAATTGTTAGTACAATTGACAAGTGAAGTTCATTGAAGTCTGCTATTAGCAATTTACTCAATTCTCTCACTAAACTTTTAATTACTACATTCACCTTGGCAAAGCAATACACCTAAAAATGGTGCCATTAAATTCAAACCATTTTGCAGTATAAACTGCTTAAAGTTGAAGCTAACTATCATACATGGAATAAAACCGATAGGGCTATAACCAAAGAAATCATACACATAATTAAATCCAACTATTTCTTGAGTGGACTTGGATTGTTACCTTATTATGGGTTAGAACCATGTGCTTATCACCAATTTCATTTATATGTACAAGATTAATATTCATAACTCATCTACTCTACTAAAAGATAATTCACTTTTCTATTCCTTTTTCTTTTTCTCTTTTTTGCCAACTATATTTCAACTTGGAGAAGGAGGATTCAAACCCGATCCATTCCATTAGGAGATTAGTGTTCATACTACTTTCCTATTATAGTCTTGGCTCTCCACTTTTATATTCACATTTATGAAATGTTTTGGTAGTTTTGAGTATAGTTTGATGGATAAATGACACCGGAGGTCATACTTTTCTAAGCAAAGTAAGAAAAGATTATACAAGTTTTAATTAGTGTCAAAAGGTCATAAATATTATGCCAAGTAATTGAAATAAGCTATATAATGCAAGTGATACTACTAAAAATTGCCAAGTGAAAGGCCACATATCACATGTTACCAAACAATTATGTCAAAGTTTCATTAATATTTATGCACGGAGCCTTAATGTGATCAATTGGATCATATATTAACATGCCATGCATAAGTGCCCGAGTAGACTGAGTTGATGTAACATTTATAATATATTTACAATACATAAAACTCATATAATCTTTTTGGATTTTGATTATAAAGATGTAGAACTTCTAATATAATAATATTTTATAAAGATAAGGTTAAAACCACAACTTGACCTTTGGAAATATTTTTAATTTCACAATAAAATTTCAAATTGTTAAATGTCATATCTAACTGAACTATGTCATGCAAATTTATTACCTTACTTGTATTCTTTAACTAATAAATATTTATAACACTATGTTATGAAAGCTGTAAATTTGATATGTAAAAGTTCAATTAAGTATAATATTTATCAAATATAAATTTTATGTATAAAATTTAATAAGTAAAACCTTAATTAGATATAATATTTAATAATTTCAAACTATGAATATAATATTGAAAAATATATGCAAACTTTAGGTAATAACTGCAATATCATCCCTATTGGGGCGATTGTAGTACAAAACGCGTGAATTTGGAGTGAAGAGTACACCACACCACGAACGGTAGCAAAGTAACGATCACATTCGAGAGGGAGATTGGAGAGTCGACACGTCTTCCTAAACACAAAAGCTTCGACCCTAATTTGCTGTGCCACATTTGTCCTCTAGCTAAGAACTCTACGGGGACTTCCACGCAGAAATGATTATCTTTACGGTTTTGATGTGAAATTCGATTTGGACCTTACCCTGATTTCATTCTCCTCTTTTCCAGTTATCAAACTGGCAAAAGAGTTGTGATAGTTGGTCATTAAAGTGGCCATCCCATCTATGCAAGATCAGACCTCAACACAAGGAAAGACAACCAGCGACGTGTCGACCGTTGAAGAACCTCGTACATCATGAGGGGGCTTGTTTTGGAACAACCAAGTCGCAGGAAGAATCATTCCTTGATGCTCATTGGCAAGTTAAGTAAACGCGGGTTCTAGGGTTTTCTTTTATACTTGGGATGAATTGAAGTGGGGTGTAACAGTTCGCGGGCTGCATTTTTTTCGACGAGATTTAAAGGGTCCTAGGTTTGGACCGGATTTGAGCATCCTTCATTACTAAACATCAGATATGTTCTTAGTCATAGATTCCAATAGACCTTCAAGCACCGTCTCTATAGTGTCTTAAGATGAATTCGAGCGCGGGTGTTGGTACGGATCGTCCTTTATCTTTTACGATTTGGAAAGTTTTTTTTTTTCTTTCTTTCTTTTTCTTCCTTCAATTAATTGTATCAATCGAAAAGCCTAAAAGAATACGGGGCTATGTCTTAGCCCATGTCTAATCATTCTAGATGAAGACACTCAACTCTTTGTTTCCAACTTTAACTTGGTAATATACTAAGAATATATAAAGACATCGTAGCAAAAGTTTAAATGGTATTAATATGTTATTTAGATTGATAAGTAATATACAAATATTAATAAAATTTTGATGCTGTATGATAGAGTTGTTGTAGTTAGTAGATCATATACAACGAGTGTGCCAGTCAACCTAGAAAACTTCTTGAGCTAATGCTACGCAGAGAGACATCGTTAAAAAGAGGTGTGAGAGAAAAAATAGGCAAATTCGATATCTCGAATGCATGCATGTAATAGTGGATCAAACTTGATGTTCTTGATAAATTGCTTTTTTTATCCTTTCTAAAGTGATTTTAGTAAAGTTCTGATATTTTTCTTAAACTTATCAATATTTTGAATTTGTCAAATGAGAGAAGGAGCCTCCCATTTATAAAGTTCGGAAGTTGATAATATCTGTTGAATGGCTCCAAGATAGATGGTTAAGACCTTATTATTAAAGCTTATTATTTTATTTAGCCTTTATGACCTTAGCAATGGGCCTAAGTATGATTAAGGCTTTTCTCAGCTAAAAAACACTCATTATCATTATTATTTGGCTTAAAAATCAATCGAGTCTCCTTAAGGCTCAATAAAACCAAATGAAGCCTAAATAGACTTAAAAGAACCGTTTCCGAGTCTATTTTTCACACGCATGATAACAGAGTAAGGCTAAGAGTAGAATATCCAGTCCAACAATCCCCTTTTTGAGCCCATCAAACTAAATATCCCTAAAACATCCTTAAACGAGCCAATTTCCCAAGCTTTGTCACTAACTTAAAATATCAATCCATGACGTTAAATTGAGTTAAAGACTCAATTATCGAAATGACTCTTTACAGATACTTTTTCAAAAAATACATTTTTTCATTATTAGTATTTAAATATCATTGGTACTTAAACACCATTTATTGATCCATATAGTGTATTAATACAATTAAATCTTTCTTCTAGCACACATTATGTTATCTCTGAGTATTTGCCGATAGATATAGAGCTCTACATGTAGAAGGCCTATAAAATAATATACTATAAGGGAATGCCGAAGGGTTGTCCGGTATGGCCAATGCTTAAGTTAACAGTAGGAAAGTAGAAAGTACTTTGAAATAATAAGTAAGCTTGGTGTGCAGAGTTTAGAGAGCCTTACTGCTAGGTAATGGACTAGTATTTATAGTGAAGTGACATCGGTAGTTGAAGGTCAATTAATGAGGAAAGATCTTATCCTACAAGTATGGGAAAATAGGGTTGTAATGTCTAACATGTCTCACTTATTCTGAACATAGTTGTTTAACTCTATCCGATCCTTATTTTATACATTCTAGTTGTTGCAGAACTTATTAGGCTTAACCAATCCAGGTCTAAGGCTTAGGCCCATAAGGGCGAATCTTAAGCGATGAGACATATTGGATTCGATTAAGCTTAAGGAGCCCATGTCCAAATAGCCCTATCAACAAATTAGATCCATTCCACAAGCAATTCGATCCTATTATTTCCCAGTTCCTTAGATGGTAAAATCAAGACTAGCTAGAGTAAACTAGGTCTACATTAGATCTAAGGATACACTATTCATGTTTCTAAGTCCTAGACCCATGAAACATGGCACTTTTTTTTTTTCCATTTTATTCTCTTTCACTTTCTAAAATATTATTATCTTCACTTCTAAATTATATATGCTTTTTACACAAATCTATGAATGATTACCTTTTTTTTTTATTATTACCTAAAGATTGATATGCATTCGAAAGAGAAAATTCAAATTCTTGGTTCAAATCTACAATTTAATTCGAAATTATTACTTTACTTGACCATTTTATAGGTAACAAATGTAACATACAAACATTTATATATGAAAGAAGAACAAATGTTAATTTATTGGATTATTCTTATATATATGGTACACAAAATTACGAGATCAATATTATCATTACAAAATGTTATAACGTCGAAAATAAATTGTTACGTTTCGAAGCAGTATTGTCGTAATAGTCCTGTTGTATAAACCATTCTAGGATAAAAGCTAGTCTTTCAATCACTATCTTATAGCTGATTTACACAAAATGTCTACGACTAACTCATTTTGAAGAAAATAATTTACAAATTAAATGTGTTATTTGCATGTGGAAGTATAAAAACATACATTAGGATTCTAATATTCCAAGTAATATATACATAATTTACTAATCTATCCTTACTTAAGTTATACACGATTGAATATTAGAAGATTCAAAAATAAAAGCTAAACCTTTAGAATGTATCTAATTATCAATTTCATTTCCTCACTCCTTATAATCCAACAATAAAATAGGTAGCTTCAAAATACTTACATTATCACTTTCTAACTGGCACTTACAATAGTATCTATAAGGATGTGAACAATTAACCGCTCAGTAAGTTGTAACGAATACTTAAAACTATATATCAAACACAAATAGGATTATCAACTAATTATTTTAATACAACACCACAAGAAATACCATCATACAACATTTCTCGGTCCGTCATAAGATTAGAGAAATTATTACATCTACTTTAATCCAAGTTAAGGAGTTTGACACTCATTTTAATAGCTTACGACTAAACACAAACATATGCAGTGGAGATACCGCTCCTCTAGTGACTACCTTGAAACCACTACCTTTATCCTTATCACGATCTCATCTCCTATCACTTAGTTCGATTAAAGATGATGAAGGGAACATTATTCTATCCAACACTATTCCTTTCAAAAGAGTTGGTATTTAGTCGGAAAACCCTAAACGTGTCCCCTAATGGGTTGAAATGCTTAACTGATTAATTTTATAAGCCATATATTATTAAGTCCAGTTAAGGCGACCGGTCCATATCACGCAATACAAAACAATTACAAATTAATACAACAAGCTTATAGTACATAACACATTCAAGAATACGTACACATAGGCATGTGTACGATTAACTATCTACAAGCACAAATAAGTAAAATCATAAGCTTCCAAGTACTATGAAACAGTACTCTAAAATACAGTTATGTATTGATCCTAAACTTATTTGAGATCTTTAACTTGTTCACTCAACTTGTTGTAAGGTTAACTTATCTTCGCTTGTCGTTATAATATAAATATACTTTTAGTATTTATATCTTTATTATATATGAGCTTTTAAATCATAGTTTTTACCCAATTATCCAAGTTTTGTATATATATACATATTATTTATTACCGATTCATTATAGGTTAGTTTCTGATTCAATTTTTTAATCCATTTCCAATTTAGGAACTAATTCAATTTTTGGTTATAAGTTTTATATATAAACTTTAAGAGCTCCTTCCAAACCAATATGTGAAATTAATCATATTACACTTAGGTATCTAAAATCTCCTATATAGCCCCTAACCAATATTTTAGTCAATACGGTACAACCTATTCCTAAATTAATCATTAAATTTGCTCCCGATATAAGAATAATCTATATTTTTCATACAATTACGTAAATTCATAATCCAAATTAGATTTATATAATATTCATAATATTATAAATTTTAATCTAGTATTTCCTACTTATTTAATTTCCTATATAGAAATATTATGTATTATTACATAATCTACCCTTAAACACTTATCTAACATTTATAATACTACAAATATCATCCTTCATCATCTAATAACATATCAAGATGTCTAATTATATCATAAATCAAAATTTATACCTAACTAACCCTAAATTATAAAATTAACTTAAATATACCATTTTTTATCTATTATTCATTTACACATATTACAATTTAAGTCCTTGGCATATGACAAGTCAGCACTTAGGTTCTCGGCATTAGGTTGAGCAGCATCGAAGTTCTTGGTACTTGGACAAGAGGTAGATCATATCATAGTATGTCCAAGCAGAGCACTCAAGGAGTTCATCTTTAGGCCTTCTTGGTATTGAGCTCGTCTTGACTGAGCTAAGTAGATAGAATCCCCCTTGCAAGACCCTACAAGCCTTGAGATGAGCTCAGATGAAGAGTTTGAAGGTAGGTATTCCATTAGAACTCAACCAAAAATCTGAACCTATTAAATAAAGGTCTAGGGTTTAAATTAGATTTGAGCATCTTTTATAAATAAACATGAGATATGTTCATAGTTAAAGGTGCCAACTTTAAGTGTCTCTATTATGTCTTAATAAAATCCTTTTTCTTTTTTTCTTTGACCAACCATATTACAATTTGAGGGAAAGGGGAGGAAGGAGGGCATTCAAACTTAATTTATTTCATTGAGGGAACAATATCCATATCATTAGATTACAACAATCCTAACTACTTTAATAGGAATTTGAGTATGGGTATATTGGTATGCTTCATCCTTTTTATCTTTTATGATGTTGATTAATTTGACATAATACATTATTTAAATAATATTTTTAGAAAGTAAGCAACTACATAACTATTCTATACTAGATTGAGGATGATTTAGAGAAATGATGATTAGTGGTGTCAAATGATTTAGTAGGTTAAGTAAGTCAACTCATGGATTGGCTTATTTTAGCTCGTCTAGTAGGTTAAGTGGGTTAACCTATTGACTGACCTACTTTAACCTGTAAAAAAAAATGTGCTAGTGGGTTAAATGTATCAACCTAACCCATGATGGACTAGCTTGCTCAAACCCATAAATTAAATGGATTAGGCAATAAAATCACTTATCGAGCAAGTTGAAAAAGTCAACCCTAACCTCTTTCATTTTTGTGATTTAATACGTAAACCCTAGAACTACCCTACTTGCATAGACCTAAAAGAAGCTATAGCCTTTAAATAACAAAAGAGACTTTATCTCTTATACATATTGGTCAAACTGAAACTATGTTATGCAAAAGATAGAACTTAATGCAAATGAATATAGCTCTTAAAAAGAGTTGCAACATTAAATAATTTTCATATATATATATATATATATATTATATAGCATATACTTCTTCTCGTCTAAGGATGTGAAGCTACTTGATCTAACTTCATATTTACTTAAGTTTAAGCTACTTAAATAGCTTATCGAATTGAGCTAGCTCAATTAGCTTGCGATCTCAAGCCAAAGATAATTCTTAGTTGACTTCTAATTGAATTTGAATATTAATGTTATTTCAATAAGAAGAAAAAAAATATTGTTAGATAAATTGAGTTTAAATAAGTTTAATTGAGTTGAACTTGAGCTTATTTAGTGTTACCTCGAGTTAAGTTCGAACTCAAGATTTTATATTCAGTTGAATTTAAGTTAAGATCATGTTTAAAAATTTTGAATTGATTTCAAATTCGAACTTAATACTATCATATCTTAACTCAATTCGACTCTTTTATAGCTTTATTCTCACCTTAACTATGAGCTACAAATGCACTTTTCTTCCATTCTTGGTGTGGAAAATTAATTGAAAAAGTAAAAGGTACCACTCTAACATTATCTAATTAACGTGGAATGAGATTCCACAAGTGAAAAATAAAAATCTAACTTAAGTGTCTTGCATGTCATGAAATCATTCAAAGTGCTTAATGTTAGCTTTGCATTTTTATATTTGTTATCTATTTTTCATAATTATCAATTAAGTATAGGACAAGTTACACATCTTCCATAAAACAGAATAAAGCTAAGTAGACACCTAGATGTAAAGTTGTGCAAATGACTTAAACATGCCAACTAACCTCTACTCCTTTTGCTTAAAGGTTAAACAGGCTAGCTTGTTGCAACATATGCTTAATAAGTTAGAATTTTAGGCCCAAATGGCCTCACTGGTAAGTTAGGTTGGCAGGTTTATCGGTTCGTAACATTTAACTTATCATGTATTTAACATTCTTTTCCTTAATGCAAAAATGTAATATTAAAAAATAAATTTATGAAAATAAATGTTATTTTTTCAATTAAAATTTTATAAATGTAATGGCATTTATATATAAGGGGAAAAGATAATGTGACTGATCTAATGAAAGATTGAAGATATAATCTTTGATGCATAATATTGATGAAAGAACTCATGGCAAAATGGTGAATGAAAATATGCATAAAGTAAGTCAAAGGACGTAATCATAATATAATATTCATTATTGTTTTATTGGTCATCGGTAGATGGAATAGCTAGCTAGAGGGAAGTCTGGCATGAATTATCGACTCGCGGAGGATGGGTACTGATTGAATGGTAGGAGAGAGACTCAGTTGTATGAATTTTGTGCACTCTCCCATCCAAATGGTATTTGTCGCCCACTCAGGCGGTGCTTCCTTCACCTGCAACTGTATGGATGGTGTTTGTCCCTGTTCAGGCGATGTTCTATAGATGACACTACTTGCAATTTCCAAACATGTTCCTCTTGATCTTATTACCCCATCCTAGTCCTGACGGAACCTTATTTACTCTGGAATGCTTCACACGATATCTAGGACCATAATCCCCGTCATACGAGGAGTCAATGATGGTTGTAGTAATGCAGAGGTGATGGTGGTGTTATGGCTCAACCGTGGCAGTGCTAGCCATAGTAATAGCAACAATGGTCTAATAGTGGTGGTGTTAGAAGATATGGATGAATAAATATAGGACAACATATATCGTATAACTATCGAAATTACAATTGCAGTGCGGCATTTGTACAAAACAAACAACATACAGTACAAGCAATATAATGTTATACTTAACTCACAAAAAAATAATATAAAACAACTTATATTGTGTTAGTTCTTCTTTCCCTTTCGAGGCTCAGAAAAAAATATATACGAGGAATATACATTATTGATTTTATAAAGTAAATCTTAACATGATGTTTTCAAATCCGAATCCTCCGACTGCTTGTTTCTACATCTATCCTTATCTTCTCCTGTACAATATCACATATTCTATAATTACTTAGACAAGTTTCGAGTGCATGTTAAGATATCCTTTAGAGTTTGGATGAGGTCTTGAGACATATAACATGTTACTAGGTTTAAGTTTTACAAACTTTGTCCCAAAATTGCTTGATGGCATGCTTACTTTTTAGTAAAAAGTTAATGGGCAATACCAGGAACAATGCGATGATGAAAAAGAAGATGAAAGTAATTTATTTAGTATCACGTATTCTATAATTATATAAACAAGTTTAGTCACATCTTATGATATCTTTTAGAGTTTAGATAAGATCAATAACATGTTATGGGATTTAAGTTCTACAAACCTTGTCTCAAAATCGCTTGTTGGCATTTTTAGTAACAAGTTGACGGGGATGATGGAAAAGAAGATGAATTGTAAGTAAGAATCAGTTTGAGTTTTATTTAATCCATTTAGTGATTCATTTAAAAAATCGTATGTTACTTTACTCGGCCCGCTAAAAGGTGGGAATTCCAATTGGGCTGAAATTACACTGGCCCAAGTGACGGATCCTAAGCCCAGAAGAGAAGACCGTCGTGAGTGGTGACGCGTCCGAGAAATTGAGCCAAACCATAAACCCTCGCGGGAGTTCGGATATCGTCTTAAACCCTCCTATCAGAATGCTGCTACGATGCTCCTTCCGGGCGTCCATCTCCTCTGTGACGCGCCAGTTCTCGTCGGAGGTAGTGGCGGAAGCAAAGCCCGTGAAGCCCCACATTACCACCACGACCACCGCCACCGCTGGAAGTACGAAGAGCAACAAAGGCAAAGACACGCTGTGCAGGAGACTCTTAAGCTTGGTATACCCAAAACGGAGTGCCGTTGTGACGATTCACAAATGGAAAGAAGAAGGTCACACCGTTCACAAGTATGAGCTCAATCGTATTGTTAGGGAGCTTCGCAAGTCTAAACGTTATAAACACGCACTTGAGGTGAGTTCTTGATCGTGTTCACCTTGTTGTTATCTCTTGTTATTGTGTGCAATTAGGGATTAGTTTGTTCTTTTGATATCGGTTGTGGTGGATTTGTTGGCATGTGATCCGTATTTTAAAGCTTTAGAAGGGAAACTGTTTGGCTAGGGCAGTGGTGGATGAACCTTTTTTTCTTTCAACGAGAAAATAAAAGCAGAGTCAGGGAAGGCGAAACTATAAAATTCCGCAATACGTTGATAAGAACTTCAAGATTTATTATTTTCGAAAAGTTTTTGAAGTTCAGGGCATTTGGCTTAGGCCGTAGCGACCAGCCCTTGTTTCTGCCATTGGTATAGGGATACAGGATTCGTGCAAACCAGGAAGCTATGACTTTTTGAAGGGTGTTTTGTGTAGTGGAAAATGCTTCCGGATGCTTTTCAATATTTGTTACGATTGAAGTTTTAGAATTGTCATTGTTACTGTATTGATATATGAATGTTGCGGTTTTCTAGTTTATTGCAGTGGCAACCGATGGTGGAAAATGAAGGTGCAATCGATGGATGGGTTAACCATCATGGAAAATTAAGAAACTGATTTTCATCTCCATCATTGCAGGTGGTCAGCAACTGCCACGTACTGCTAAAAAACTATTAGTATCTGTATACTCTTGAGAGTATTATAATAAAGTTTGACAATTGTAAAATTTTGATTATATCTAGTCTCAGAAAAGACATGGAAAATGTTTTCTGCAAAATTAATGCACCCTCTGTTTCATTTGATTGTAACCCATATTTTAGTGGGATTTAGTAGTTGTGATTGATGGACATTATGGTGGTAAAGGACACAAATATTGTGACCATGGCAGATTCCTGCATTGATATCAAGTGTTACAAATTTGAGGAAAATAATTTCAACTTCTGACATAGTGGAAAAATCACCATACCAAAGAACTCAACTATAACTATTAGAGAAGATATATATAATATAAAGCAAATAAGCCTTAAAGCCTTATAAGGCTACCCTATCCATGATTCCCCTGTTGAAGAAAGGGGAAAAAGAAATGGCTGTCCTATCTATACGAATGCGAGCTGGGCACGAGCTGTACCTTTGCCAGTAAGGCTATTATATATAAACATGTTTATTAGATAAACGGTCTTCATCTATTCAATTCGAGACTAACTTCTAGCTCATGGTCTCAACAATGTCAGTTCAGTAAATTAATTATGTAAAAGAAAGACTACATTTAAAGTTTCTCTTGGATGAAAGAAATTGTACCTAAAAGAGTGAAAACATAGCAATGCATGTGCATTATTCTTTCCATTTGGAAAAACTTGCCTTCTAGTTCTAGTTGTAATGTGGAGAAATGAATGATCATATATACTGGATATTCGTAGGTAAAAGAATTTATGCTTGCTTTAACACGTCCCTTGAACAACTCTAGTAGACTAGTATTCTATCTTCTCCTGCAAGATTTTCCTTCTCTTTATGACTCTTAACATAATTTGAGAGATTAGGTGATTGTACTTCATGAACCATATCGATGTCATTTTGACTATTTGTCGAAACATCATTAGATTCAGCCTTACTTAACATCACCTTGTTATGATCTCCTTAAAGCCAATTAATATCTCTTAGTCCCATGAAAGCTTATTTAATGATATTTTATAATTTGAGATTTCATGAGCAAAGAAACTTGCATTTTAGCTTCCTACAAGTCACTGCATTCTATTACAATTTCCTTTTGCAGATATGTGAATGGATGATATTGCAGCGAGATATTAAGTTGTTACCTGGTGATTATGCTGTCCATCTGGACTTAATTGCGAAAGTACGTGGGCTGAACAGTGCAGAGAAGTTCTTTGAAGACCTTCCTGCTCAGATGAGAGGTCAGCCTGTCTGTACGGCACTCCTCCACACTTATGTCCAGAACAAGGATTCTAGCAAAGCTGAGGCCTTGGTGGAGAAAATGCGTGAGTTTGATTTTCTGAAGAATCCTCTTCCTTTCAACCACATGCTCTCTATGTATATTTCTGATGAGCAACTTGAGAAGGTTCCTGGAATTATTGAAGACTTGAAAAAGCATACTTCGCCAGATATTATCACTTACAATCTGTGGTTAACTCTGTGCAACTCACAGAACAATGTTGAAACTGCCGAGAGGGTTTTCCTTGAGCTAAAGAAGGCAAAAATAGATCCAGACTGGGTAACCTACAGTATTCTGACTAATTTATATACAAAAAATGGGTATGCAAATAAAGCAGCAATGACTCTAAAGGAGATGGAGAAGAGGGCTTCACACAAAAATCGAGTTGCCTATTCTTCCCTCCTTAGTTTGTATACCAACATTGGAGATAAAGATGGGATTTGTCGAATTTGGGAGCAAATGAAGTCCCGCTTCCGCAAAATGAGTGATGCAGAGTATCATTGCATGATATCTTCTCTTGTGAAACTCAGGGATGTGGACGAAGCTGAGAAGCTCTATGCAGAGTGGGATTCAGTTTCTGGTACTAATGACCCTAGGGTTTCGAATATACTTCTTGCTGCTTACATCAATAATAATCAGATGGATCTAGCAGAGAATTTTTACAACCGCATTGTGGAAAGAGGAGTTGCTCCTAGTTACACTACCTGGGAGCTTCTCACTTGGGGCTATTTGAGCATGAAAATGATGGACAAAGTCTTGAATTATCTGGACAAAGCAATCGATAGTGTTCAGAAGTGGACGGTTAACAGGAAGTTGGTTGGAAAAATATTTGAGACACTAGAGGAAGAAGGGAATATTGAAGGTGCAGAGCAATTACTGGTCATTCTTCGCAAGGTTGGTCATGTGAATACCTGGCTATATAACTCACTTCTTAGAACTTATGCCAAAGCTGGTGAAATGCCGCTTGTTATTGAAGAGCGGATGAAAAAAGATGATGTCTGTGCAGATAAAGAAACCCAGGAGCTTATAGAGAAAACTAGCAGAATGCGCATGAGTGAAGTTTCTTGCAGATTCTCATAGAGTTTCAAAAGTCTGGATATCATCAGGATGCAACTAGACCACTCATGGTGGATGCATTGGGATTTCTTTTAATGTGGAGGAATGCAATTAGAATCCATCTGTACTTCCGGTTTCAAATTTCTGAAACTTGACTCATGAACAGAGGTTATCTTGCATTATATCTGGAAGATGCTTAAGCATTGATGACGTTATTCAAACGTATATTTCTAGAAGCACAATTTGACAACTATCTACGAGCTATCCATCTGCAGTCATTCAAGCTGGTTAGTGCATCTACAAGATTCATAGCAATTTCATTTGCAATTGATCTTGTTTGATATTATTTGGTTATTAACGAAATTAACATTTTTGTGTATACCCAACCGGCATTGTTCTTGCTGATCATTATATTCATTCTTTGAAGCAGATACCGATATTTCTGTGAGATAGTTTCTTCTTCTGCTGAGCCTGAAACGGGTCAGATCAAGAGGAGCACTTCATGTAGCTTGAGTTTAATAAATAAGGAGGCTCCATTGTGCATGGCTTCGGAGTGGAGAAGATTTGCTCTCTCGGGTGATTTTTTTTTTTTTTTTGAGGTGGTGGTAAGATGTTTAGATTAAATTACAAATGCATTCATTATATTTGCGCCATATGCATCCAGACAATTATTTTTGAAATTGAGCAAATTAACTAGATCACTTTAAAAATTTGCTTTCAGATCCCTAAGATACCATTGTACTCTATATGATAAACTTCCTCCTCAGTTTTCTCGTGTTCTTTTCTCTTCTTTTAGCCATTCTCAAGTATAATCGATTTGTGAATCGAGACAACCCAGTAATAAGTTGGAGCTGGAGCGGGGCTTAATTTCTCCTTAGTCGTAAACCTTAAGTTAGATTGAAAGGGTCGTTAATCAGAAAGGCATAGAAGCCCTAATCAACATCGAAACCACGGCAAACAAAACGCACCAGCAGATCTAGGAAAGATTATTGCAAAAGAGAAGCTGGAAACAGAAAATAAGGAGCTTAAGAAGGATAAGGATGTGTTTATAAAGGATTGCTTAGAAGAGAGACTTAATCGGTCATTAGCATTCTAAATAACTGGTTCTTTTAAGTATTCCTTCATTTTATAAATTGATGCTTAATCAAGATTGCTCGACTATATTTTTATGTTTTTGTGGGTTTCATAGTATTATTACTTTTTTAAATTAATACATAAAATATTATTTAAAAATTAATGTGAACAATTATCATATTCTAATACTTTAATATAAAAATATTTATTTATTTAATTTTAAAAGAAAAGGAAAAAAAGGATGGAAGCTATAAAAGGCCAAAGGCCATAGCCATTAATTTGGCCTCCCACTCACAACATCTAACTATTTGTCATAAATGTACCCATGCCATGCTAGGCATCCAGGTACTTTTAAACACCAGCTGGTACTTGTTAATTATAAGCAAATATGGGGTGCTTGGTGTATAATCGAGATTTTTCATGTGGTCTCTCACTGTGGGCAACTCTCAATTAATTGTTGCCATTCAAATAGTTAATTAAAATATCATGCCAACAAATAAAATGTTAATTGGTATACATAATATATTAATTTTTGTCCACTCCCAACACAACTTCGTTACGGTTAAAAGCAAACTCTTACTTTTTTCTATTTACACAACAATGTTCTTTCCCCTGCTCATGGAAAACTAAATAGTCATTTTTTTAACATCTTCAACAGTTTTCAGTTCTTCACACTTGAAAAAATTCATCACCACTTTGTGCACTTGGAGCACAACTATTCGTAGGAGCTTTAACCTTTACCTATTCAATAATCAAAAGGCAATATTTTAGTCTATGATTTTATATATTTTAGAATATTTTTTCCTTTTTTTTTTTTAAATCCTACATCATCTCATTAGACCTTCAATCAACAGGATAATAGTGTGCACATTGAAGTTTATGTTGTTATTTTTTATTGTTACTATTGATGTTCACGCGTTTATGTTTTTTTTTTTTTTCATAATTTTTTTGGGGTGAAAATAAGATCAATATATTTTAGTTAAACATCATTGAACTATGTTTAATTGAAAAAAAAAAAAACAAGTGAACTGTTATACATGGTTGTAGTCATAGGTTCATATTAAATTTTGATTGCTTATTACCAAGCATGCATGAATATAAACATCACTACTTTTTCTTTGGGGTCATTGTTCAAAGAAAAGATTCAAGTGAAAAAAAGATTAACATTAACAAAAGAGAAATAATAACAAAGTTTCAAAATGTGGAGATCATCTTCTACCCAACACAAGCAAGAAGCTAGCTTACCAATTTTCATTTACATCTATAATGACAATTTTATCAATGGTAGAAGTTTAATGCTACTAGTACTAGATCCTATGTTGATAATTTTTATTTCAAGGGATATTATGGAACCATATATAAGACTAATTTTCTCTATATCACAATCTAATGGATGGAATTACTTCAAATGTGCATTTAAAAAAGTACCTATATTTTTTTTTTCTATAATTTAATTAGTAATTTACTTTTTATTTGTATTACAAAACTAAACTTTGTTTGTTATGTCTCATAATAATTCTGATGTAGACCCTTCCAAGGTCACCCTATGAACAAAAGTCTTCTTTTTATCTTAAAATATAGGAGCATTTGATGTGATCATGTGACAAAGAAAGTAGCTAAATTGGTTGTTCTATATTAATTGATATATTAATATATAAGACCTAAAATCTTCACATAAAAATTATTTAAACAAACATACAAAATGATTTGACATTAACTATCAATAGAAGTTTCAAATTTTTTCTCTTATAATATTTATGAAGTATGGTTTAACATATGTACAAACATTGAAGAACTAACTCTACAAAAAAGCAATGGGTACAAATGAAGGAGTTGTGTATCACTCAGAATCAAATTTCAACTTTAAAATCTATACGATATTTACTAGTGAAAAAGATGTTTTTGGTACTTATAATGCATGTGCATAATTTTAGGTTTCGAGGTGTGTAAAGGCCAAAAGTATTATAATCACAAGAATGAATTATGTAAATGTAAATTTTTGTGTTATTGCGAGAGATTTAGTCTAGATATTTTGCCTTATGAGAAAAGACGAATTGAATGGATAATGAAAAGATGTGGATGTAATGCTTATTTCAACATTAAGATAGAAGGAGGTGTGTAAGAACTTATTGGATTTAATTGCACCCATAACCATCCATTTATTCCTAATAATCAAAAGCATCTAATTAGATCCAAAGATAATTGAAATACACAAAGGTTTTTTCTCGACTATACATGACATTGGGATCAAAGCAACCAAAGCATATTCATTCTTGAAAAGTGAAGTAAGGAGAGCACAAAATATTGGTTGTATATATAACGATTGCAAAATTTTTTTGCAAAGTAAAAGAATGGACATGTTTAATAGTAAGGATTATTAAAGTCTATTGAATAATTTGCATTGCTTATAATCAAATGATAATAACCTATTCTACTCTTTTTAAGTTGATAGTGAAAAAAGGATGACAAGCCTTTTTTGGTGTGATGGTTTATTAAGCGCAAAATATGCTTGTTGTAAGCCCTAAAGATGAATCAAGTGACCTTAGGATCAAACTTAGTATACAAAGTTTAAGGCAATCGGTTAAAGGATTCGATCAAACTTAAATTATAAACTATAATTAGAAATATTAGTAAAAACGATCCCTTAAACTTGAATTTAATAAAATAAGAGACTATAAAATTTTTAAATTTTAAGTATATTACTCGTTAATTATCAAAAAGGCGAAAAGTACAATCAATAACTAACGAATTATTACAGATAGATTGTATATATATTAAAAATCATAGAAAGACCTAAATAATAATTAAGGATGTTTATTTGTACTCCATATGTATTTATGTGTAAATAAAAAATACACGAAATTACCTAAATTACTCGAAATTAGGTAAAAGTTTACTAAATAATTAAAGAGAATTATAAAAAAAATAAGGAAAAATCAGGAAAAAAAATCGAGGAAAGGGGGAAAGAACCAGATTAAGTTGTGGCAACAAGAAAAGTAAGAAACAAAAATTAACCAATAACAAACAAGCAACATAAAAGGTAAATTAGAAGAGATTTGTGCATTGTCTTGTCTAATTAATGTACAATAATTTCCTTAAAGCCCTATAAATAGCAAGGAAATTTACAAAACTCATTTGGACAGTTAGAAGCTTAGGAAAGTTGAGAAGAGTCGAAAACAAGAGAGAAAATTAAGGTTTAAAAATTTTTTTCTCCAATCTATGCAGTAGGAGCTTCTAAACTGAACCCATACCTGGAACCGAACCACCACCACCACCCCACTCCAAACCCATCACTTGGACCGGCTGATACACTTGCACTAGTGTTGGAGGCCAAAAAGCTATTGAACTAAGCGAGTTTTACATCTTCTCTGATTTTGTAAAATTTTTTAAAATTATTTATTTTGCCCAAAAAATTATAAAATTTATTATTCCGAGGTTTTATTATATATAGATTTAAGGAAAAATAGTGATTTAGTTTAAGCACGTATGTAAATATAGGATTTTTAAGAAATTAAACAAAATCGAGCATTATTAGAATTAAAAATAAATAAGCTTAGGAGTGTAATTTGAAGCTCAAATTTTTTTCTATAGAATGTTTAAGTAATATAGAACAATGTTATGAAGTCATTTTTCTAAAATTAATTTTTGAAAATTTTTAAGTAATTTTTTAGCCTTAAAATAATGAAAAAAATGGGTAATTTTGGATTAATTAAGTGATTAAAAGATTAATTATTGATTTAGAAGGTAATTAGATTTTTAAAGATATTAATATCTGATATGGAAACATAATCCTAACATTTAGAGTGTTAATTGTAATTAATATGGAGATTATGTAGTAATTGTGAGAAATTTAGTAATATGTGAATTTGGGATTTTAATAAATAGGAAATAATAGGTTAATTTAGATAATATAATAATAAAATCAGTACATAATTAATCTGATACAAAAATTAATTTTAGGTAATTGGATAAAAAATGTAAGATTTCCTCACATCGAGTAAATTCGGTACTCCAATTACGATTAGAGTGTACCGAATGAGTTAGAATATTAAATTAAGACTTAATGTAATATTAGAATACTTGAGCTTAATGTGATTAATTTTACATTAAGATTTGTGCGTATTTAGAATTCCTTGTAGTCAAAGACAATATAAAATAAAAAATGGAATCTAATTTAGAAATCAAACCCCGAACTAAGGTAGAGTGAATCATTAGTAAATAATAGGTATAGGTATACATGGAGAAGTGAGTTATATTATAACTTAGAATATGTATCATCAAAGTATAAGTACTAAAAAGACGTATTTGTATTATAGGATAATCGAAGACAAATCAACCTACAATTAAGTGATTAGGTGACCGAGAATTCCAAGTAAATTGGGCTTATTACTTCACCGTATTAGAGTACTATTTTAGGATACTCGAAGACTTAGGATTGTATATGATTGTGATTGTAAGTAGTTTATGCATGTGCTTGTATATCTAAATTAGTGTTGAAATTTGTGTTGTGATTAATTGTTTATTATGACTGGATTGGTGTGAAATTGTCTGAACACCCTAAATGAAACTTAATCTTAATCGACTCTAATGCCCTAAATTGTCATGCATTGCAACCCTTTAAGGGATTATTACGATTTTCCAACTAAACACCGATACCTTCAAAAAAGATAGTACTGGATAGCAAATTGGTCTTTTTCTCATCCTTAGCCAAACTAAGTGACAGGAGAGAAGGTCACGGTGAGGATGAGGGTATTGGTTCGAAGGATTGTCTTAGGAGGAGCAGTATCTCCATTGCACAAACTTGAGTTTGATATTATGAGCTGTTGCATAACATAAAAACTCCTTAATACAGATTAGAACGGGTGAAATTTCTCTGATTTCACAACAGACCAAACTACGTTGTGTAACGACACTTACTTGTTACATTGCATGAAAATAATTGCTTGATAAACTTGTTTCTGTTTGTATACATTCATGAGTCTCTAATTCAACTTACTGAGCTGTAGTTGCTTATACTCCTTATAGATCTTTTTGCAAGTCCTGATCTCTGAATACTCCGAGTAATATACCGCCCTACAACTATCTATAGGTTAGTTCTTTTGAAGCTTAGGGTGTGAGGATCAATTCGCCTAGTGGTTAATATATGTCTAGAGTCTCCTTAGTAGCTTAAGACTGAAAGACTGATAGTTAATATGTGAATTAGCTGACTGTTACATTTGATGTAGAAATTCTTGAGAAATTCTATGGAATGTAAATGTAATTATATATGTTGACTTAAAGTTTTTGATAATTACTGTAACTTTAGCTAAATTCTTAATTGGACTGTTTATTTTAAAACAAGGAGTTGTCGATGCCTTGTGTAAGTCATGTCTATGGTAGGTATTGTGAGACTAGTTACTATTATAGAATGATTTATACAGCGAGACTATTGCAACTCTGTAACTTCGAGGCATAACACTTGTTTTGGTGATGTAATCACTTTTAACACTACTTATAAAACTAATAAATACAATATGATAAGTGCCCTATTTGTAGGGATAAATCATCAATAGAAAAATGTTCTATTTAGTTGTGCATTTTTAGTAGATGAGACGATATAATCTTTTGTTTAGGTGTTTCAAACTTTTCTTGAAGCTATAGGTAATAAATCACCAAAGACTATTTTCATAGACCAAGACAAAGTAATGGCAATGCCATTAGTACAGTGTTTCCTTAAACTAGCCATCTGTTTGGCATATTTTACAAAATGGCAAACATTATATTTCTCACCTTTTTTCAAAATCTAAATTTAAGAATAAGTATTTCTATAGGATTTTGCACGATTATGAATCAAAATCTAAAATGGAAGAGATATGGAAGCAAATATATGAGTACAATTTAGCAAAAAATAAATGGCTAAATAACTTGTATGAAATTTTCCATAAATGGTGGCCAGCGTTTGGTTGTAATATACTTTCTGTAGGTATAAGGTCGACAAAGCGAATTAAGAGTACAAATAATGTTTTTCATAGTTTGTCATGTAAAACCATGACTTTCACAGAGTTTGTATTTCACTTTGACAAAGAAGATGAGGAAATGTGTGAAGTTGAAGTCAAAGATAATTTTGAGAATGCTCGACGTAAGGTGAAACTATGTGTTCAAAATTATGAAATTTTGAAACATGTATCTAATGTATATACACATGCCATCTTCTAGATGTTTTAAGTGTAGATAATGATCAAACAGAAGCAATGGCAAGTAAAGCCTTAGATGAGCTTAGAGCTAAAGTTAAAACCTTTAAATCAAATAGTAGGAAAGTTGATGGTATCAATGCTTTAGGATTAGCTAATAATTTAGACATTTTAAATTCTAATAATGAAAAGCAAGTGCTTAATCTACTTTAAAGGAGGCTTATGGGTATTTCAAATAAAAGGTTGAAGAGTTCCATTAAAGTGTGAAGAAAAAGAGTTGTTGTAAATAAAGCACCTTTATAACATCTTGAAAGTTAGTTTCAACCAAATCTTCTCAATTCAAATTGGTCGACAAATATTAGTTCTTCTATAATTGGAAGTTATCTAATAAATGCATATTACCAAAATTCAGTGAGTATATTACTTATTGATAATTATAATTATTCTTTTATAATAACTTTGTAAGTATTTTTTTTAATGTATTTTGCAGGGTCCTTATTCTGAGTCTCGAGTTTATGGTGAAAATAACAATATATCATATACTATGCTCCTCAATCAAGTAAATTTCTTATTGCAATCTTTCTTGTGTAAACACAAGATAAAAGCTATATAGTAGAATAGTTTGAAGGAAACTGTCTCATATTTACATAATATTTTATTTTTATTTTTGTAGGATTTGGAAAGCAACATTAATGGGAGAAGCTAGCATTAAATGCAATTCTTGAGTTGTTAAGAATTATCAATTTTTTGAGTCAAAGGTTGAGTGAAGTAAAAATTCTTTTTGTCTTCTCTTTTTTTCAATAGATAGATGTTATATTCTGTATTCTTTGGAAAAGCTAATGATTTCATTTAATATGTATAAAATTGAAGGTAGATAAAAATTTCATGATCACAAGAGGTGGCTATAGATTTGAATAAAGTCATAGATGGGAAAGAGGACATAAGGAACCGTTGTTCATGGTTTATTAAGTCATGCAGAATTTTAAACTTGATATTTTAGGTGCTTATTTGATATTAGAATAATTTTTTGACAAAAAGAAGAGTTTTGTTTTCTTAGCTATGAAGTTGTGTGAATGAATTGCATGGATGCATGATCACATAAATGAAGTTTTCTCGTAATGGTCTTCATATTTGATTTTGAGCAATTGTATCAAGAATATGCTTATTTTGATTTTATCTTCCCCGATTACAAGCTTTGCATTTTTAACCTATGATTGATGATATATGTGAAATTTTTATAATCATGACTAGATACCTACTTTGTAAACAAAAGAAGCATAGTTGATTTCTTTATGCGATATCATAGATATATACCAACACAGTATTGCAGATATATTTACCATTCCAAATATAGTTGTTCTAATGCCTAATTTCAATATTATTGCCTACTCAATTCTAGTTATGATAAATAGAAATTCTATCTTAGCTATGTTTAAATATTACAACCACTCCTTTCCAAATTGGTCATGGCAAATAACAGGAAATTTCGTATTGATTTTATGGCTTAATATTTGGGTTATAATTTTGTAGGGTTGAAACCAATTTGTCAACTTCTAAGTTTTCCATTAAAAAAAATTTACAATGTTAGTCCCCAAATATGCTATCCATAGAGATGTAATTTGTAAACAAGAAATAAAATTTTTCATTGTACTTAATACCATTAATTTGATTCAAATCTGCATGTTTGACTTTCCATTATCAATATTAACATAGCCTGTTAATATCAATATTAACATGAACATAGACATAATCTTTTGACGTTATGCTAAAATTATCTAACATAATTTAGTATTGAAGATCCACATTTCTTCGAGGATATATAGCCATCAACTTTTTTAATTATACACGTTAATATAAATATACCATATCACCATAAAGAAGAGAAGGAAATCAATAGCACATAGAAACAAGTGATTGTCATACTTGTTCTAAGTGTAATGACATAGCAAATAAAAATAGTACCATAACTTTGTGATACCTAAAATGTGTTCAGCATCATTGCTATGTTACTTCGTCAAAAGTTACAATAAGTAAATTTACGAGTATGAAATAGATAAATACAAATAAACTTTTTAGACATCCAATTAATTTAACAGAATTTGTTATATAAATTATAAAGTAATGTCCACAAACACAAGTTACCCTTTATAAATTACAAGGCAGCTTAATACATAAAAACATGAATGCTAGACTAGGTCATCATCTGCATCTTTGGAGATATTATAAGCAAATTTTTTAACTTATTGCAGTTGGTCTAAAGCTAGCAAAACTTGTGACTTCTATCCTTGTGCAAAGGTATTGATCTCATAAAGCCTTCGTATAAGTAGATGAGTTCCAAGTTGTACAACACCTAAAGGATAACGTCAAAAATCTTTATAATGAAGTACATCCATTTAACTAGTTATAGTTTGAAGTCCTATAGTTAGGATTATCAATTGTTTTTATTCTTTGCATAATAAGAATAATATTGTTTTTGGAAGTTGTTTCCAAATATGGAATTTGAGTAACCAAGAAACATCCTTCAAACAAGATTATCCATCATTTATAATACCATTAATTTTGTCTACATCAACGAAAACAACACATACATAAATATGCATTTACATCCATAAAATTTAGTAATAGAAACTAAAAGAAAATTAAAGAAAATAAAAAATAATCATGTACCCAAAACATTTGAAATTATTTGAATTTGTTGAAGGTATCATCTATAACAATTGGATGTGGATTTGAAGAGTTAAGAAAAAAGGATTTTTTTTTTTCCTTTTCAATGAGGAAAATAAAAAAAGCGAAGATTATCATTTTCATTATAATCTAGTTAATAGAAAACCCATTATGAAAATAGAAATAAAATGGACATTTATAAGAAAAAGGTGGCAAAAGTAGAAGTACTAAATGTCTATGTTCAATGAATGGTTATCAAAAACTATAATTACTTTATTAATTTTTTTTCTATTATTCTTTCATCCAGGATATCAACCCAAAAAAAAAAAAAAAAAGATCAATTAATCAAAAGATATCAATCCATTAATTGTATTAACATGACATGTTGTGCCAAGCACCTCACGATCACATGAAGGCAATAACCAAACCCAACAGTGGCACTTGGTGCGGCGTTTCCGAAGGAGCAACAAGATTCTAGTGGCTACAAGCTCTTGCTAATCTAAGAAAAGATCCTCCGGCGGCCTAAACACAGCGTACATGCAAATCGCAGATGTTCCTCCAAAAAGAGATGATATTGTAACATATTAAAAACTACCGAGGATAACTACCATGAAGATGAAAAGAGGTGAGTCTTAATGGTGGAAGAGTTAGAGAAATAGCCAAGAAGCGCAGAGGAGGAGAGATAAAGGATTAGCGATGGCAAAGGGAGTAGAAAGTAGAAAATGAGGGAAAAGTAAGAGAATTTACCTATTCAATAGTAAGGAATCTTGCTTTTGATTTTTGAAATTAGAAAATAGCAGTCTTCTAAGTCTTTATCTACAATTTTCAAATTCAAAAGATAAGGAAGTTTGCTTCTAGCAGTAACGAGTTGGGTGTTGCCTATCACATGGAAAGTTTACGTGGCATATCATTCTCAATGAAACACACTCTAAGAAAGCAGCAAATATGAAAAAAGAAGTGAAAAGATTAAATGGTTAGTATGATTTTAATTGCCAAGGCTCTTGTACGGATGTTCAAACGGAATTAGGCCAATTTCTATTTTCCCTTCAAGATTGTAAAATTATACTAATCGGAAAAAAATAAATAAATAAATGTTTCTAATGTTTTATAAGCCCATATATATCGCTTGTCCCTTTTTAACAGTACACAAACGTAAACATAGTGAAACGCCACTTAGATTATACGTTTGGCAAAGTTAAACAACCTTGTTTCGTCTCTTTTATGCTTTTCTTTCTTCCCTCCCTCTAACGAATTTTCTCATTCGTTTGATGTCGATCAACTCAAATGGGACGAAACAAAAGGCTACTCTGACATCCCAATTTTAAGACAAACACTTATCGTCCAGCCTCAAGGGTATTTAGGCTCCTTAGTGAAGTATTCAATTGGATTTACTTTCGAGTTACTCTAGAAAGATTCTGGATTCTGCGGGTTTAATACTTGCATGAGTAATACCCAGCTCACGACATACATTTCGAATTTGACATTGACGTCAAGGCAAGTCCTTTGCATTGGTTTTATTATTAGTACTCCATCGAGTTCAAAAAATGCATTGTACAATTTCCAATAGTAATTATTTTATTTAAAAAAATAATTTCATAAAAATATGAATTTTTTATTTGATATCTTAATAAATAGCCATTAATATCTTTAACTTGTTGAAATAGAATAGAGAAGTAATATGTATTTCTTACAACTCTTCTAAGGTTTTATACATAGATATTGAAATATGCTAAAAATAAAAAATAAAAAATAATTATTTTTTTAGTCTTATAAGGAAATTGCAATTCCTTATTTTATAATAATAGAAACCCTATCAAATAGCTAATTCGACAATCAAATGCAAAATAAATTTACTAGCAAAAAAATAGCTATTCTAATTTACTTTTAGAAAGTCAACCAACAATGCGATTAATATTTCCAAATATGCTATTCTAATAAACTTTTATAATGTCAATCAATCATGCAATTAATATTTTGAAATAACAAACGAAATATGAAGAACTCATTTGGTAAGGTGAGTGATCCCCTTCCAACCAACATGAATCATCATTCATCTCTAAAATGTAAACAATGCAGATTTAGAATTGAAAAATAGACAAAATTAATCTAAATGAAGGACATTTAGATAAATGATTAAAAGATGGATTACTCCTAGCCCTGACACCCGTAAGATTTGACAAACGCACTATTTTTCCTAAACCTAAATTGTTTTCAAATATGTTGGGTGAAGTAGTTAAGAACTAGGGCTACATTAACCAACACCATTTTACGTATGTTCGTAAGTGTTTTGAAACGGATAAATACGATGGCGTTTGTGTCATCCCCCAATAATTTGTAGTGTATTAGAATACGTAACTTTCATCTGATCACCAAATCCCCACAAACTAACAATGAATTAGGTAATCGGGGCAGCCAAGTGTGAGAGTGAAAAGTGACTTAAACCACAAAAGATGGAAGACGGGGTTGTTGCCCAACCTAAACCAATCTAACCCACGTCCACATCTCTTCTCCACGTCCTTTTTGAATTTAGTACTCCCAATAAGGGTGTTTAATCCTCCATGGAAAGATTGTCCTTAGTTAAATAGATCTATCAAAGCTACCAAATTGAGGCGTTATAAGGATACGAAAGGATAAATGTAATATTTATTATCATAGTTTGTGTATGTAAATTTCGAAATTTATTAACTAGATATTACCATCATGAAATATGTACTCAAATAAAACTCATATGTCGCAGGTTTTTGGAGGAACACATAAATTTATTTGTTTATCTACAATTATAATAACTTAGTTGCATACACTACTAACATTCCGTGATTATAGATAATTTTATGATCAAAGTTAATAGCCTTGATACTATAAGTTTAACATCGACTGAAAGTAAATTAATACACCAATTCCAACTTCGATTAAAAATAAATTAGAATTTCAATTTTTATTAATCATGTATGTCGTTATGGGGTTTTATTTCTATTACTCGGTTTTAGCTTATTGACTAATACTCATCAAATGATTTTAAAGATGAAATTGCACAAGCTAATTGGCTAAAAGTAACTAACTCTTAGGTAGAAGCTATCCTTGCGATGAAAACAATCTGTGTAGGATTTAGAGAGGAAAGAGGATTACCCAACAAGAAGAAATATTGGACAATCTCTACCACGTTTTCTTGCCAACTACATGCAAATAGCATCAGTAAAAAATAACCGAAAAGCCATCTATGTAACCATGAGTCGTGGTCCTTGGCCTGAATTGACCTATGGAGGGGCAGATACTTGTGGATGGACCCGACGGGTGGGGCACGGGTTACGCTTCAACATCCATGGATCCATTAGGTCCATCATTGGCATTACTGACATAAAATTGAAAAAAAAAAAAAAAAGGTTAAAGTATTGAAAAAATAAACTATGAAATTGAATTATCATGAAAATTTAAATTAGAGTAAATTACACTTTGGGCACCTGGTTTTTGTACTTTTCATTTTGGATATATATATTTTTACCTTTTACACTTAAGTGATTTATGTTTATAAAAATTAAAAAAATCCCAAAGTATTTGAGTTAGAATTTACAAACCTAAACAAACAAACAAATAAAAAAATAAAGAAAAGCTAAAACAGATCAAATGAAAAACATCAATTCAATTCCATTGGTCTTTCTTTTTCATCTCAAAATCTTATCTTCATATAGGTTTTAAGCACCTCAATTAAAAAGACCCACACAATACATGATTCTTATTGAAGCAAGGGGAAAAGAAAAGTGCAATATTTTTCTTATCATTTTTTGTGTCCTTTTTTTCTTTATTCCTTCATTTTTATTTTTCCTTTTTTAAATTGTTGATAGACCTTTTTAGCCCCAACTCTAGAGGCTCGAGCCTAAGTGATTAAGCCTACTTAGGACCCCTCAAACACCTCTAAGGCCGAAGCCATAGTTCTCCTTTCGACAAGCTAACTAGATTGCGCCCTAAAGAATGGGCCAGCCCATGCCCGAATGTAGGTAGACAATTGATGTGCTAAGCATCCATACAAGGTGCTAAGGATAACCCCATGCGCACCTTCGACCTTAACTAAGAGAAGAAGCCAAAAGCCTTTAGTGAAGTCCTCGAGATGCTAAATTCCTCGACTCCTAAGCCTCGAGCACCAGGGACCTAAGGTCCTTAAGACAGCTAAGTGTGTGGCTTAGCAACTCTACTCCAACCTTAAGACCCCAAGCATGTACCAAGTGCTTCGCACCTATGCTAAAGAACACGATCTCTAAGGTAGCCTTGCTTAATTCCATTATCTCCCCTCATTTAAATGCTATGTGGCAACCCATTGTACAGCTTAAGGGGCTAGTAGTCTAGACCATGGTTGCTGCCCATGTTAATGTAACAGACTCCCTTCCCAAGATCCACCAATTGGCAAAAAGCAACTATCCTTTCTCATACTAATCATGCCTCCATACCTAGATCATGTACAAGCCAATCTTTGTCTAACACATGGCTCTAGTAGGTGAGCTTTATGCTACACAAATAGGGCACAAAGCTTTAGGTATAAAGATCCTCTCTTGAGCACTCCTTATGCATATAAAACTCTCTTTTTTCATCCTCAAATACTCTCCTTGCTCGCTTTAGCATCAAAAAGTTTTTTATTGGTGACGCCACAAGGGACTTTATTGCAGGTTTATCGTCGCTCATGGTTGCTAGACCATCAAAAAACCATCGGAGAATCTTCTTAGTGATAAACACTATCACCAATTATTATTATTCTTCTTCAGTAGAGGTTAACAAATCTTGTGTAAATCTCCCATATTTAGTAATCTATGATGAATATAAATCATATGTACAATTGATTTTGCCCAAATTTGTGAAATGCCTATGTGGATAACCAAAACATGTATTATCACGTGCAACTACAATGATTTGTTCAATCTTTTTGCATTCATCTATCCAATTTTGTTTCAAATTACATAGTGCTATAGCTTATCAACGAACCCATCCCCTTTAAAAGAAAAAACGCACACCAATGCAAGCAGGTGGTTGTGAAACTCACAAGTAGCAATGAGCATCAAGAGCACTCAAAGATCAACAAATAATTCAATTGTTATTTTTCTTTCTTCAATGAGTTTTACATTTTCTTGGTTTTTTTTCAGAGTTAAAAAATGCAAATGGAGTTGGGTTTTTTTAATTTTTCAAGACATAAGTCATTTAAGTATAAAAGATAAAAATACAAGTACCCAAAAAAAAAAAGTGTAAAAATATAGGTATTCAAAGTGTAATTAACCTTTTAAATTATTTCTTTGTGAATTTGAAATAAATCTTTCCCATTTGCGACTTCTGATGTGGTGCTATTAATAACACAAAAATTAAGCAAGTCATTAGTTTTAGCCTGATATGTATAACTTTTCATCAAAATATAGCTGTTTCCCTTCCTTGTGAGTGTCGAGCTAGATGTTTGATATCCCTTAGTTTTTTATCCAGATTACTAATATGATTAGTTTAGGTGAACCTTTCTATTTTTAGAAAATGAAGGAAAAGTACAAGAATTAATAGAAAACAGAGTTTCATTTTGGAACCAACGAATCTATAAAATCTACCTCGAAATCGGCTTGAGATGTGGCGCGTCCCAGTTCCACGTTCAGGAGACCTATGACTTACCAGTTCTTTATGAATCGGATCGAGTCGAGTCGGCTCCAATTATATATCTTCTAACTTATGGTTAAACAAAACGTAAGTGATTTTCTTGCCAAGTAACCCAATAAGCACCCTCCAACTCCCAACTGTTACCGCATTTTTGATGCAATATCCGCCATTGATTTATTCTTACTGCACAAGAGTAGCCTATACATTCAGATTGTTCAAAACGTAGTTCACTCACCATCCGATCCAGATTCATTACATAAGCCCAAACTTTTGAAGTAAAATCTGTTGGGTCTTAGCTTCTAACATTACATTGATTTCTTGGTCCAAGATGCTCTATGGTTAAACTTCATTTTGTTAATTAGTTTTAAAATGCGACTCAATTCTTTCATATATATATATATAGCTTCAAAATTTTTTATCATTTATAATTTTTAATCATATATACTTCTATACATTCTTATTATAAATTTTTACTTTTTTTTTTCTTGTACGTTTTCATTATTAATAGCTTTTAGCCATTAATAATTCCTTTTCTTCTAATTATGTTTTGGCATAGATATATCCTTCAATTAAGAAATAATTGTTATAGAGGAGTTGCCACGTTAGTATAGCTTAATTTAAAATGATACAAACTCCTTTTACATGATGTTGCGTTTCCACTACTTGAGGATTATTAATATTTTCTAAATGACATACAATTCGGTAAAAAATATAGAAAGATCATAAATGGTCATACAAAATGTGTAATATATAATATATCTTGTGATAATTTCAAATATATCCGCTTAAGTTATTGATCGAGTACAAATAGATACAATAAACTTACATTGCGATTTTCCCTCTCGAAACATTTTCTAAGGCTGCAATAAACACTCTAAAAACTTCCAAATCTTCAATGAAGTTACCAAACTTCAAAGTCGCTATTTCACCGTTTAGTTCAGTGAAATGCTATTCTTGAATCATATTCTTCTGATGGGTTTCAGCGGCTTGTGGTCAAGTGGTTTCTGCGCTGACAGGAGGACAAGATACTTTTTATCGGACATGAGTTTTAAAATAACATAGGATTTTCATGTACATTTTATATTCTAGAAAACAATTGAAAAGTGCTTTTTCCATCATGCTACATTAGAAGAATTAAATTAGCCGTCCATTGTATTTGATGGGAATCGCTATTCCCAACATTCAAGAGTAAATGTAATTACAAGAATGTGTATTTTAATAAATTTTGATGATCAAGAATTGGTATAATCTTACTTTTAGATATTACTCTAAAACAATCGTAAAATGTAAGATATCTGTAAATAAAATATATGATATTAGTATATAGGGGTCTATCTAATGCATTTTTCTTCTTTTAAATGATGTTGACCCTCAGCATGTTTTATTAACAATTGAAATAAGGAAAAGAAAATGAAAAGAAATCTTAATTATTAATAAAACCAAAATAAGGTACAGAATAAATTTACCAATATATTCATAAAAAATCAAAAGTAATAACGACGTGCATGTCTTTGTAGAAAATTCCACAGATTCCTCCGTCTTTTTCCCCAAAAGTTTTTGTATGAGGTTTAGGAAAACTTTTCCAAACATAAGGCGGAATAGGTTTAGTCCTCTCGGTAGTATGCCATTAGGGAGGAAAAAAGAAAGAACCCGTGCTCCCAAAGGTTATCGCAAGTGGATTTGGATTTGCAGAACGAAGTCTATGGACAGTGGACACGTCCCATTCCCAGAAATCTAATTATGGAAAACTTTTTTCTCATGCCTACATCAACATATTGGTTTCCATATAAATTGTATACGGTATATACTGAATTACATAACCACTAACTATCAATTAATGCGGACCTTTGTTTTATCCATTTTTATACACAATAAGTTTAGTTGATACCTAGCTTATGGTGCGAGTGCAAATCGGGGATCCGCAACAAAAACGGCTCAGTAAGTTCAGATGCGGACCTGGCTCCACAGGTTGGACCCATATATGGACCGGCAGATAGATGGGTTCTTGGCCGGTTGAAGGAAAGGACCCGTCCAACCCAGCGTGTTCAAGACCCCTGAAATTATTAAAAAAAAAAAAAAAAAACAAAGTGTTAACCAAGAAAAATAAGAAAATATATTAATTGAAAATTGAATACTATTGAAAACTTAAACCAACCCCATGTGAATATAAAAAAATTCTTTTTCATTCAGGACATTTAATATATTACTATTAACAATACAAGCAATAAATGTATCTTAATACCATATCTGATTTAGTATATATAAAGTTTGATAAAAAAAAAAAAATATCATTGCTTAGCAACGTGAGACTACTTTTATTTTTCAGTCTTCCTTCTATCTTTAAATCTTTTTTCCCACATTAGTAATATATATATTACAATTCAAGTTAAATAGAATTTGGTATAAATAAGTGCTACTTCTCGAAATGGGCTAAAGGCTATGCATATGTAGCTCTTCAATTCAAACTTTTTAGTTTCAAAATTTTTATTTATTTTAATTTTAAATTTAATTTTAAAAAAATTGGGGGTGTTATTATTCATAAGTTCAAGGTGAAAATCAACAGATCAAAAAACTTACCTATCAACACACCATCTAAAGCCTATTTTTGGGACCTAAACATCGACAGTCATGAATAGGGTCCAGGTCGATGTAGACTTGTGCTTAGGTCCAAGTTGAGTAGTAGATAACATATTAATCCTTTTCTTTTTACTAAAAAAAAATCATACTAATGATACAAAATTTAAATGTATTTTGACTATATATATATATATATATATATATTTAATCTTTTATGCAAATGTATGTAGAGATGATTTGGCCCACATAATCAAGGAATAACATTGGTGATTTTATGTTTTACTAACTTTAATGTTGCATTTAGTTTAAGGGAATAATTTGAAATGAAATGAATTAGAATATGATATAATGAAATAGAATGGAGTGGAAATATAAATCAAATCCTATATTTGAATATATCCAAGGAATAAAATGGAATAAAATGTGTATATAATGGTATTTGTCAAAAGTATTTTTAATTATTGAACGTCATAATTAGGTTGAGGATTGAATAACTAATTTTAATAAATAATAATAAATGAAGGGGGAATGGAATTGCGATTTTACGTTCTTTACAATGCCCTAGAACCTAGGAAATTATACTCTTCCACATGTCCCTATAACTTATTGACACGTTAAGCATCTTAAACTAACCTACTAACTTCTACACATAAATAACATTCATCAATAACTTGTAAAATCTTCAAATCAAAATTTCTGAATGTATCTAACATCCATAATCCACAAAAAATTACAAAATAGTCAATCTCTCAAAAATCGTATTCAATAAAATTGAAATACAATTTTCTTATTCAGTGATAGTTGTCTTAAGGAAATTAAAGTAACACAGCTCTAGAATCTCATATTCACTGTAACCAAACGATAATAATAAACTAGATACTTTAACAAGAGAAGTCTCAGATGACTTCTCATGACCTAGAAAAAAAAAAAAAAACAAGTACATAGTCTTATTTCATGACTTAGTTAAAACAAAAAGTCAAAACTTAAACTAAATAGAACCGCTCCCATCGTCATAGTAATAATCATAAAAACCAGCTACATCATCATAATAATCGTAGTCACCATAAATACAATCCTCATAATCTTCATAACTTGCTCCTATAACTAAAAATAGAAAAACCCTAAGGGTGAGCAGAGCTTAATACAAGGTAACCATATGCAAATGATCATATAATATACATACAACCACATACATACCTAATCACTATATGCAACAATGACCATTTCTTATCTTCAATTAAGTCTACTAACCAACACAGTTCTAGTGTCTTAGAACTTGGACTAACTTATAACTCTAACACAAATATATACATACATATAGGTATTGATATTGGGTCATCCCTGATATACTAAGAATTAAGGATCACTTAAATCTACCAGATCATTTCAAAGTAAGATTTCAATCAAGACAACATTACACTAAGATCATTGGGGTGCTACCCTAAGTCCATCGATCCTTTTGATCCTTTGGACCTAGCTAAGCATACGTAACATACTTTAAATTTAAGTCAAGTAGTTATTAAGTCAATTTAACAAGAACTACGGCTATAAACACAAACAACACACAATACTTAACTCAATGGATTGCTTGAATTCTGAAATTATCGCCTCACAACCTATTCACATGAAAATAAACACCTTACTTAGTCTCTAGGTTTATCTAACCTTTCCCTTAAACTTAACAACTCAACCTTTACATACTTATAACTTATGTCACTTAAGAAATCTAGTATCACTACAATAATAGATTGGTTTGTAAAGCATTTTGAGTGATGATTTATATTTAGAAAATGTTTAGAAGGTTTATGAATGAAAAGACATGCTTAGAAAACACTAAGGGGAAATGTCGCTACATGTATCAGGGAACTTGGCATTTGGATGCTACTTTGTGTAGCATCCAGACACTAAGGATTAAGGAGAGTTTTCTACCTTAGCATCCAGACACTAGTGGGGTTAATGATGTACTTAGGAGTTAAGTTAATCACTAGGGCTTGCCATGGGGTTAGTAACCATTGAGTCCTTTGAGATATCCAAGAAGAAGAAGTGGTTAGGCAAACACAATAGCTTTTGTGGAGCTACTCATCATATATGATGTACCAACAAACATGACATGACTCAAGCTTTACTTGATATGATGCATAAGTAAACCCTAAAGTTCACTCACCATTAATCTCAAGCTATAAACAAGATTAGATAAGAGTAGAGAGTATGTACTTAGAGATTGGTGTCTCGCAAGGATAAGAGGAATATTTATTAATAATGAGATAAGAGTTGATTATGACTTACAAGAAGAAGGACTATTTATAATAAGTTCTTGTGGCAATAAAAGGAAATAAAGAAATTATAGAAATAGGCAATGCTACAAATAAGTAACATAGTATTACCTAAAAGGGTGCATGTGACAATTAAAGAAAAGTAATACGATACAATGTTAAAAAAAAAAATGAAGAAGAGAGAATGACAAGTGGTTCATTGTTATTGTGGCTATATTAGCCAATGCAAGGTACTAGAGTGCTACTGTTGAGCTGTACAGATGACTACTAAAGTGATTAAGTGAGGCAATAGCTTAGCAAAGTACGAGAGGAGAATGCGATAGTCAAAGCTAAGGGCCTTGGCCTCGACATTCGATAGGGTCACATTAGAGTTCTCGACATCTAAGAGACCATCATTTAAGTGCTCTATATCTGAGTGAGAGACAGAGTAGACCAATGTATGCCTGAGCAAAGCAGTCAGAGTGTTCACCATCTAGCCTTCCTCATAGATGAGCTTGTCTTGTTTAGCTGAGCAGTCAAAACCCTTTTCACAAGATCTTGTAAACCCTTAAGTTGTACTCAAGTGAGGGATCTGAAGGTTGGCATTCCATCTAGTGGCATCTAAACACTAACTTGCAATTTGCAAATTTCTATAGACTACAGCAACGTTTCACCCCCCATACTTCAACCCCCTTGGGCTTAGTTTCGAAAACCACCCTTCTCGAGTGTTTCCTAAACACTAACTTACACCCCTCTAAACATCATTCTACAACAAAATCTTGATTGATCCCACTATGATTCAATCAATACTTCTAAGAAAACAATGCACACAAAGTGTAAACATTAGATACTAACCTTTAAGATTCAAAATTCACACTTTTGCCTCTAAGAACCCACTGTGGAACCCTCAAAACACTACCCTAAATTCGTTATACTTGCTTCCTTATAGAGAAAAATGAATTTTTAGTTGAAATTTGCCAGAATTCTTTAATAAAAAGATGGTTCCACATCTTAACTTATTCCCTTCTATCCCAATCTTGCTAAAACATGTTGTAACGCTTTCTTAATTCAAGTTTCATGTAGGAACTCTAATCTATAAGAGCTATATGTGAGGAGCAAATGCAAAAAAAGGGTTTCTGAAAGCATAAGACGGCTTTTATACTTAAGGTTTAGGAACTTTCACTATGTTGAAACTGCCCCTGCTTCTTTTTAACAATACCAACTGATACCCTTACTCAATTACTTATTTATTTATTCTTTTTCTTTTATATTTTTTCCCTTTTATCAGGTTTTACAATCCTCCATACGCCCTCTGCCCCTCTCTTATAAAAACTCTAGATACTTCTTCCAAATTTCTTCTTCTAACTCCCAAGTTGCTTCCCTTTTTGAATGATTTGACTATTGTACATTAATAAGGTATTCACCTTCTTTTCAGTTTTTAGACTTTAGTGTTTGCAATCTTTATAGGCTGCTCAACAATAGAAAAGTCTGACTGTAACTCTAAGAGTTCTAACTTGTATCCTTTGTTGTTCTACCTCTTGCTCCTGATTGGGCTTGAATTTCCTCAACATAGATACATAGAAGATATTGTAGACTCCTTTTATTGTAGGAGGAAGCTCTAATCTATATGCTACATTTCCAATTATCTCAATAACTTTGAAGGGTCTGATATATCTTGGAGTCAGTCTTCTTCTTAGCTCAATCTTAAAAATTCTTTTACTAGGAGACACTTTCAACAAAATCTCATCTCCTGCTTGAAACTCTAACAAACATTGTCACTTATCAGCATAGCTCTTCTAATGGCTTTATGTAATTTTCATTCTCTACCTAATTAGTCTCACCTTATCTACTACTTCCTATACTAACTCTAAACCTAAAACCAACCTCATCCAAGTGAATGGCTTTCAACTATATAAGGCATCATATGGGGCCATTTGAATTGTTGCTTGATAGCTATTATCATAAGCGAACTCAACCAAGGGCAAGTGTTCATCTCGGTAGCTGTAAAATCAAGTACAAATGCTCTTAGTAATTTAAGGATCTAAATAATTCTCTTAGATTATCAGTTGGTTTGAGGGTAAAAGGAAATACTAAATTGAAGCTTCATACCTAAAGCCCTGTGTAAACTCCTCTAAAACTTGTTAATGAAACGAGTGTCCCTGTCTGATGCAATCTTCACTGGTACGCCATACAACCTTACCACTTCCCTAAGGGACAGCTTAGCTAACTTTTCCAAGGAGTAATTGATGTTAATAAGGATGAAGTAAGCTAACTTTGTTAATTTGTCCACGATCACCTAAACTACATCGTATTTACTCAAAGTCTTTGATAAAGTTGTAACAAAATCCATAGTGACTTGTTGATGTACCTAAGAGCTGAGTTAACCACTAAGGCTTACTATAATGAAGATGACTAGAAGGTCCTTCAAGATATCAAAGAAAAAGAAATGGTTAAGCAAACACAGTAGCATCTGTGGGGCTGCTCCATAGATGTGATGCATCAACAAATATGACACGACTTTAGCTTTACTTAATATGACACATAAGTAAATCTTAAGGTTCACTTGCCACTAATCTCAAGCTACGACCAAGATTAGATAAGAGTAGGGAGTATGTACTTAGAGAGTGGTGTCTCATAAGGACAAAAGGAACATTCATTAATAATGAGGTAAGAGTTTATTACAGCTTACAAGAAGAAGGACTATTTATAATAAGTCTTTAAGGCGACAAAGGGAAATAAAGAAATTGCAAAAATGGGCAATACTAAAAATAAGTAACATAATACTACCCAAAAGGGTATATGCAACAATTAAAGAAAAGTAATACAATCTAATGTTAGAAAAAGAGAATGACAAGTGGCATGTTGTTATTGTAGTTGTACTGGTTAGTGTAAGGTGCTGGAGTGTTGTTGCTATACTATACAAACAGTTGCCAAGGTGATTGAGTAAGGCAGTAGCTTAGCAAAGTAGGAGAAGAGAGCGTGACAATCTGAGATAGGGACCTTAGTTTTGGCACTCTACAGGGCAACATTAGAGTTCTTGGCATCTAATAAACCATCATTTGAGTGCTTGGCATCTAAGCAAGAGACTAAGCAAATAAGTGTGTAATCGAGCAAAGCACTTAAAGTATTCACCATCTAGCCTTCCTAAAAGATGAGTTCATCTTGGCTAAGCTAAGCATTCAAAACCCTTTTCGCAAGACCTTGTAAACCCCTGAGTCATACTCAGGTGAAGGGTCTAAAGGTCGGCACTCCATCACCTATACCCACTTCTACTTTGGAATTGGTAATTGCTGTAGCTCACCTGCCTGCCTTTGATGGTCAATTCTTATATGTTAACAAGTTTGGCAACTTAAGACATACTCTATGATCTCCCTCTTCATATTATTTCACTAATAATGTGCTTTTAAATCTCGATACATTTTTGTGCTACCCCATTGTATTATATATCCCAAGTAATGTGCCTCTTTCAACAGTTTACTTCTCAATTCTAGCATAACAGGAATACATAATTGATTATAGAAATTAAGGGCCGATTACCCATTCACGAGCTTAAGGATAATCTAACTTAGCCTGTCGAGTTGCCCAAGAGGAGTTTGCCCTTGAGGAGTAGCTCCTTGTTTGACTTAACTTTCCCAAACCATTCACTCCGTTTTTGTTTTCTGTCATCTTAAATTGATGAACCGACTTATAGAGGCCAACCTGCCAAACCTGAACCATCAAGTTCCTATTCTCTAAGCATGCACTAACCAAGCTTCCGAGATGGCCAATTGCCAAGCTGACACCGCGTAAGTCAGATCTACTTAATACCCTCTCCATTTGGGACTACAGAATGAGTAGTCAACATGCATCCATTCTCTGACATCCATATTATCCTCTTCTATACCTGAATATTCTCTTCTATTTTTTTACAAATTTACCCTTATAAATTATGTACCTCTCCTTTTCTAATAGGAATCCTTTTTGTAATTTACGTGAACCTAAGAATTGTCTTAAATGGGCCATATAAATGCTTGTAATATGTAATAGTCGCATCATTAATAACATTGAATTTTCAAGCACTCCCCCTTTACTTCCTTCTTGAGCTTGTGTTTTCTTAACCAAATACTAAGACCTTGGAGAGCTCTTATCTAGACCATTGAGCATGGGTTAGTGGTGAGCAACCTCGTATTATACTTATATGTCATATCAAGTATAGTTCGAGTTCATGTGAGACATTTGTACTTCATATCCATTGTCAGTGCACGAAACCCCTACTTAACCTTAGATTACCATTTAGTTTTCAAACCATCCTAAGGTTCGGACCCACCTTGGTTCATATTATGACGGTTGCTATATATCAACCCTTCCCAATGATCCATAGCATCTTGGTATTAGAACCTGGCTAAGTTCGAGTAAGCTTCTAGTTATTTGTGTTTATGAGTAATTCCTATAGTATACTGCGTGGTAATCAGCAAGCTAAGACCAGCATTGTGTTAAAGGAGTTATGTGTAGTTATATTAAGTGTTGGAGTAGTGTACTAAGTTAAGGAAGTTTAGTACTTTGTTTTCCCTATTTCTTGTTCATAAAAACAAAGTATGAGTGACTAGTGTTTCGTTGCTAAGCAACATAATATTGCTATTGTTGTGGCAATTGTTGGTGTGTTAGTGTTGTCCATTAGTGTTTGAAGGAGGAATTTCAAAGTGTGTTTCAATTGTTAACATATTGAAGTAAAACAACAATGTCCGATTCTAGTGTTCATGGAACCTTAGGTAACCAAGAGAGTGGTGCACGTAATGGCTAAGGACAATAGGGGAATTTCACACCCCAATCCGAAGATGAGTGACTGGATAGGCTTACTAACCTGGTGACTAGCTTAGTAACTATCATAAAGGAGGATAGGCAACAAGCTAAAAATGACCCATACAAAGGTTGAGCTAATGAGCTACCTAAGAGAGGCAATGGTTGATAGGGCTAAGCTAATTTCCTAGTACGACTACTTCGAGTTGGAGAAGTGGATAGAGCTACTCAACGCCGACTCACATTAGAAGAAATTGAAGAGGAGGTGAAGAGATAAGCAAAGAAGAAGAATATTATTGACTTGAGGAAAGGAATATTCAAGCTCCTAAAGTGGAAGGATTGGGGATGCAAATTCCTTGTTTTATTGGAAGTGGTGATGCCGAAGACAACCTAAGTTGGTTAAATAGGGTTGAGAAGTAGTCTAAGTGTCATGAGGTGTCTTCAAATGCTAAGGTTAGACTTACTATACTGGAGTTTACTGGCTATGCTGCATTGTAGTGGAAAAATTTACAAGCCACCTGAAGAGAAGGAGAGAGCAAGATTAGAGATTGGGATGAAATGAAGAGAGTAATGAGAAGGAGATTCATTCTAAGATACTAACTGTAGGGCACCTTCAAGAGATTGCAAGAGTTAAGGTAAGGAGGATTAAGTATTGATGTGTATGTGAAGGAATTCTAAATGTTAATAATCTGTTGCGAAGTTGTTGAGCCTGAAGAACGAATTGTATCCCATTTCATTAGTAGATTGAAGTATGAGATTGAAGATGTTATGGAAACTATGGATATTGGTTCATTGGATGAAGCAATTCAAGCTGCTCAAAGGATCAAGCGATGTCAAACGAACTGATTCCTAGCATCCATTAACCATCTTATTCTCAGCAAACCTATGTGATCGAAACCAAACTAAATAAGTGATATCCGACTTACTCCAATTGCTCAAGCAAAGGAGAAAGATGCTCCAAGGAGATTTGAGAAGGGACAAAGCTCTGGTCAAAAGACTAATCGATCAAACACTTCAAATGCCAAGGATTTTGACACATGGCAGCGCAATGTCCAAACAGCTGAGTGATGGTGATTAAGGGAGACATGCCGACCATTGAGGTTGAAAAGATGGATGAGGTGATTAAAGAGCTGAAAGAATTTAGACATACTAAAGGATGGGTAGTTCGAGAACCTATTCCACATTAGCTGTAAGGTCAATGGGTCCTTATGAGCACTTTATTATTGATAGTAGCAGTTCTACCAATGCGGCATCTGCGTTCATGGTCTAGCAATTGAAGTTGTCGACCAAACCCTACCCCAAGCCTTATAAGCTACACTGGCTTAGTGATAAAGGAGCCCTACAAGTAAATATGCATTGTTTGTGTTGATCTATATTGGAAACTATTGAGACGAAGTACTTTGTAATGTGTTACCTATGAGTGCATCTCATATTCTCCTTAGATAACCATAGATGTTTGACCGAAATGTGATATACAATAGAAGGAAGAACACATATACATTAGAGCATAAGGGAAGGAAGGTCAAGCTTAACCCTATGACTGCAGAGTGAGTTAAAAGCAAGTAGGTCCAGTTAAGTCAAAACTTGAAGAAGGAGGCTTTGGTGATTAGAAGGTTACTTGAAGGGCCAACCTATCTATTGATTAGAAGGTTACTTAAAATGAGGGAACTAAAGGTTGAACTACCTATCGAGGTTATGGCCTTATTGGGTAAGTTTACTGACCTGTTCCCTAAAGGTTTGCCTCAAACTCGAGGCATTGAACATGCCATAGACTTGTAGCCAGGAGCTATAATACCGAGCAAACCTACTTATAAACTAAATTTGAAACAGGCTGTAGAGCTACAGAGGTAAGTAGATGACTTAGTAAAGAGAGGATATGTTCAAGAATTCTTAAGCCCATGTACTGTACCAGCTTCGTTAGTACTGAAGAATGATGGCATGTAGAGGATATGCATAGACAACTGAGCTATTAATCAAATCACCATCAAGTACAGGTACCCCATACCTAGGCTTGATGACATGATCAACGAGTTACATGGAGCAAGAATCTTTTCGAAGAACAATCTTAAGTTTAGATACCATCAAATTAGAATGTGGGAAGGAAACAAGTAGAAGACCACATTCAGAATACGCCATGGATTGTATGAATGACTTGTGATGCCATTTAGGTTGTCAAATGTATCGAGTACATTCATGAGGTTGATGAAGCATGTGTTCAAAGAACTCATTGGAAAGTTTTTTGTTGTGTATTTTTATAATATTCTTGTCCATATTCTTGACCTAGAGACTCACTATGAGCATCTTCAACTTATTTTCTCAAAACTTCGAGCTAAAAAGATTTATGCTAGTCTATAAAAAATGTCACTTTTGTTAACCTAAAGTAATCTTTTTGGGATTAGTTGTAAGTGGTGTTAACATACGAATTGATGATGAAAAGGTCAAGGCAATTAACGAATGGCTTTTATCAACCTAGTCTACCGATGTGCGAAGTTTTCATGGCCTGTCATCATTCTATCATCGATTTATAAGAAATTTCAATACTATTGTAGCCCTGCTCATCGAGCTATTGAAGAAAAATATTGAGTTCAAGTGGGGAGAGAAAGAGTAGAGGAGTTTTGAGGAGGTGAAAGAGAAACTGACCATTATCCCCATCTTAGCTCTCCCTAGCTTTGACAAAATGTTCAAAGTAGAGTATGATGCATCAGGATTGGACATAAGAGCTGTATTGATGTAGGAAGGCCGATCTATCGCTTATTTTAGTGAAAAGCTCAAAGGAGCCATACTTAACTATTTTATATATGATAAAGAGTTCTACTCCTTGATCTAAGCTTTAACAGTTTAGCAACATTATCTATTGCCTAGAGAATTTGTAATCTATACTGACCATGAATCATTGAGAGACATGAAGGGTCAGCCTAAGTTGTTTAGGGGAGAAGCAAAATGGGTAAAATTCATGGAAGGATTTTCCTATGTCGTTAAATACATGAATGGCAAGAATAATGTAGTAGCCGACGCCCTATAAAGACAACATTCCCTCTTGATAGAGCTTTAGACTAGACTTCTTGGATTTTCTATGATCAAGAATCTCTATGCTAAGGATCCACATTTTAGTCTAATCTATGCCAGATGTGAAGATGGTCGAACTATTGATGATTATCATAGGGAAGATGGATACTTAATCAGGAAGAGGAGATGATGTATCTCAACCAGTTCGATGTGGGAGTTACTTGTGTATGAGGTGCATAGAGGAAGATTGTCTAGACATTTTGGCAAACACAAAACTCATGAGGTACTAGCCTCTAGATTCTTTTAGCCATGAATGATGAAAAGTATCCATGCTATTCTAGCAAGGTGTACTACTTATAGAAGGGCCAAGACTTGGGTAGAGCAATGGCAATTTTTTCCCTTACCAATCCCAACCAAACCATAAACCGAGTTGAGTATGGATTTCATATTGGGGTTGCCAAGAACATCCCAAGGGAAGGACTCCATCATGGTGGTTATGGATCGTTTTAGCAAAATGACACACTTTGTGCCCTGTTCCAAAATTAACAATGCTTTAGCTATCTCTTTTCTTTTCTTGCAGGAGGTCATTAAGCTCCATGGAGTGCCTAGCCAAAATTTATGAGCCACTTCTAGAGAACCTTATATAAGTGACTAGGTATGAAGCTACTATTTAGCACATCTTGCCACCCTCAAACAAATGTATAAACCAAAGTTGTCAATAGAACATTAGGAACCTTACTCAAAGTCGCTATTGGTCGAAACTTAACCGATTAGGATGTATGCTTACTCATAATAAAGTTTGCCTACAATAAGACCATACATAGTATCACAAGCAAGTCCCCAATTAGAGTTGCCTATGGATTTAACCCACATACAAACTATTCATAAAAACAAACCATTTGCAAGTTTACTCAAATTTTAATATCATATGGAGTCAAACAAGTTAATAGCATAGCTTTGCTCCCTAGACATATGCATTATATACATGTATACATATCGACATCATTATGAAAGAATTTTATTTTATTTTATTTTTTTAAGTTAATGGCTATCATTAGTTTGCAAGAAGCTAATCATAATTACCTTTCTATAGAAGAGATTGCCTCTTGTACATATGATTATATATGAACTAGAAATTTCTTCTACAACATAAATTCATATCAATATTCTATTAAGTCATTTCATGCTTTCAATATGTATATTTAAGCTCTATGATATTACCATGTCCTATTAGTCTTATTTATTGCTTGTTTAATGAAGATATTGAGTAATAGATTTAAAAGGTGAGATGGACTTATATGATGAAGAAAACATGCTAGCACTTGCTAATTATCGAGCCCTATTTTGGTTTTCTTTAATTTAACTTATATTAAACTCAACTTGCTTAACATAAGTTACTTGACATAAAATTAAGGAAAAAAATTCTTAAAAAAAATGTTAAAAAAATATTTAAAAAAATAACTTGAAGTTGCTAACCAGTTAAATTGGTAAAAAATCAAATTAGAGTTTTCGATTGGAAAAACCATAATTTAGCCACTAGTTTATGAATTTTCTAAAAAAAATGATTTTTTTCTAGAAAATTTAACTAGAGAAATGAGCTTAAAGGCTAATTTATTAAAATAAAAGTTACCATGTAAAAGTTAAAACAAACTAACTAATGGGCCTTTATTTTTATAATTTTTGTAAAAAGGCCAAAATATGAAAAAAAAAAAAATATAAAGAGTACAAATTGCTAAATGAATTTTTAATAATTTTATTATGAATTTTCAAAATAACAAAAAAAAATTTATATTTTTTATGGTTGCTCTAAAGTTATTTATGTACCCACTAATCGAGATCAAATCAATATAATTCTATTTCTAAGAAAAGATTTAGTAAGTTGATTTTTTTTAATTTAAAGATTAAGCTAGATTTACGTTCTTTAATGATTTATTATTATTATTTAAAAAAATGAAGATCTAACCTCATGAATTTATTTTTAAAAAACCTAACTAACTAAATCTTTTAAAAAGACTCTAATTAAGAATTTTATTATTTGAAAAAAAACCATTACGTGCTAAAAATTTATATTTCTAAACCCTAAATGCAAGATTTATGCGAATCTACGGAGATGTACAATTTTAGATGCATATCTTTAAAGATATGAATCTTGGAAAAAATATGTAACTATATCTAAAAATGCAATTTTGTAAAAAATGTAATTTAGATATATATCTTTATTAAAGATATCAATCTTAGAAAAAATATGCAACTATATCTAAAAGTAGAATTTCATAAAAAATGTAATTTAGATATATATCTTTATTAAAGATATGAACCTTGGAAAAATATGCAATTTTTATGTAATTTTCATTAAAAAATGCAGTTTTTACGAAAAAGATGCAATTTATTTAAAAAAATGTGATTTTAATAAAAGTACGACATAAATGTAATTTATGTAAGAACTACTTTATTAAAGAAAACTAAACTAAAAACCTGTACTAAAAGACAAAATAAAGTTAGTAAAATAACATAATTAACTAAATAATTCAACTAAATAAATAAATAACTCAATTACTTAGATAGTCGAATCAAAGAGAAAACTTACATGGGTCGTGTTGTTGTTCAGCGTTGTGTAGAATTGCTATTCATGTGTAAAGTGGATCGTATGATTTGAACTATGCGCTTGAGTATTGGACTGTGATTTAGACCATGCACATAGGTGTTAGACTGTGTGAGTGGAACTGTGAAGGGGCTGTGATTGGTGTGTGCGTAGAATTAGGAAGGGGCTATACGAGTGAAACTGTGAAGGGGCTGCAATTGGTGTATACGTAGAATTGGGAAGGGGCTATACAAGTGAAATTGATTGAAGGTCATAGATGGGGTTATTACTCAGCAGTGAAGGACAAAAGATGGAATGGTGATGGGTTTTGCGAGAGTTGGAAAGTGATTGTATGTGAAAAACTTGAAACATTTTACAGCCGCAATCCATTATTTATAAACCATTAATTAAAATCTTTTAGATCTTCTGGATACAAATTCAAATATCAATTTAGACTTGACAAATCTAATATTCACAAGATACGACAACATCCACTTTAGATTTATTAGTTTCTCTAATAATTCTCCTATGATTTGATCCAATCCAAAACTCTACATTTTATTTAAGCTCTCTATCTTGGGTCCAACTTAGTCCAACTAATTTTAAATTGACTATGGTTCTTCAATATAGCCCAAAATATACATGCTAACCATTTAATAAATCTCGAGTCTATTTTAATTAGTCCAATTGAAATATTTTCAAATTGGATAAAAATCTACTTTATGCTTTACCGAACTATTTTTAAAAGATATTTTTCCAATAAAACTCAATTATTTAAAGACTCTTAATTTATTAAATTGCATACATATTTTCAACTATTGTTTGATCCGATCCTAAATTAACTGATTAACTTGACTCAACACTTTGACACTTTGTATTTTTTTCATTTATTATTTTTTTTCAATTTTTTTATTTTTCAAAATAATTTTTAAACCTGGCCTAACAAAATAAAAAAGAAAACAATCCTAAAATAAAATGATAGTAAAAATAGGGTGTCTACACTAAGCTCATGACATGCTTCATCGATCTAATAGCCTCTTGCCACCATTTCCTAGAGGAGGAGCACCAAGTCAAAGTACATACGAGACCAATAGAGTATGTCCCTCTGAATCCTTTACTAGTAAAGGGACAGCTTCAATAAACCTTATATCTTAGAGTCTTACTCAAAGGAGTGGAAATTTTTTATGTTAAGGGAGTAATTTCCTCTTTTTAAGCCCATATCGATTAAAACCTCCCTTAATGGAAAGCCCTATGCTTGCTTATGTCCTTCCTCCCCCAATCGTTGTTATATCGCAATGAGACATGCCCACAACTCTTACTATGGCAACAGTATAAGAGGAACACTTTCTTTCATCAAGCCCCCAATCATTAAAATAATATGGATGCGACTTGCCAGCTTAACTATGATGCAATATGCCATTTGTAGCCATTCAAGCAAAGAAATCACTTCATGACGAGCTTTATCAAAGCAAGGAGGCTTTGCTCTTACTTTCAATAGCGTTGTGTACTTAAGAGCAACAACAATGTAATGTCAGGGCATTGCCTAGACTTAAAGAACAAAAACATTGTATCAGGAGTGTATATGCACTTAAGCCTCCTAATTGATAAGCTAAGCATTACTTAGGCCTAAGGCAAAGAAGTTGACATGCTAGGGGTATTTATTGGTCTTAAAGAATGTATAGTACTAAGAGACTACCCTAGTCGTGAAGGAACATACAATGCTAAAGGAGTACCCTTTCTTAAAGAAGAACACATGAAGTTAGGGGAATGACCTGACCTTGGGGAAGCATGTAGTGCCAAGGGAATGCCTTGGTCTTAAAGGATCATACAATGCTAGGGGAGTACCATAGTCTAAAAATAAAGCATAAAGTGCCAGGGGAGTACCTTAGACTTAGAAGAAGCGTATGGTGCTAGGAGGGTTTGCTTGGTCTCAACAAAGTGTGTGATGCCAAGGGAATGCTATGGTCTCAAAAAATGTATAGTGCCAGGAGAACACCCTTATCTTAAAGAATGATACATGATGTCAAGAGAGTATCTTGGTCTTAAAAGAAGAACATGTGATGTTAAGGTAAGAAATTTAAACTTAAGGACATAAAGTTGCATTATAGCCTTGATGTCTCCTTTTGAAAATAAGGAAAATAAAATGTAATTGAACACTAATTTGCTCTTAGAGTGTTGGCCATGAACTGTCTTATGCCTTTATTGATTCAATCTACATGCTAGCATGTCAAGCATCATGTATTAAGGTATTGATGTAGACATCACCATCTTTAATAATAAGCTTCCCAAGTCTTACTCTATCCCTAAATATTTTCTTCAAATTCCTACACTCTTCAAGGGAATGGCTCACTATAACAAACCATGGACGGTATTGAAAAATATATACACACATATATAGCTTATATATGTAATCTTAGCCCCAATAGTTTACATTGAAATAAAAATTGATATGTAATCATCAATTTATAGTATTAATAAAGAGATTACATACCTGCTGATATCAACATTCAAAAGAAACTCAATACCTTATGAGATGTTTAACCCCTCAATAATGAAGTCATTTCATGGAAACATCATTCATGCAATCATCCCTTTCCTAGTGGAGTCGCCAAAATATAGATGTATGGGTTTGTTATTAGTATTATGTACATATAACATGCATCTAACACTTCATGTGAATAGGAAGGGATTATTGGAATAAAAGAAAAGAATGATGTAGAGAGGGATTAGAGAGATGGGATAGGCAATCTTAGCCTGGTAATTTGGTTTTGCTCCATCTCAATAAAGACTGATTCCCAACTTCAAGGAGAAGCAAGTTGTCTCCCTAGGCTGATAAACCTTTCCCAATTGCTATAAAGGATCAATCCGAATGCCTATAAAATTGAGCTACCAAAGAATATGGAGTCTTAGACTCGTTCAATATTACCGACCTTTAACCCTATGTCCCTAAGCAAGAGCTATCAAAACCTAAGCAAGATTTGATCCTAAATCTCAAACAACCTGGAGGGGATGATAGGAATCAAGGGTGGATTACTCGCTCACGAGCTCGAGGATTAACTAACTTAGCCTGTCAAGCTACCTAAGGGGAGTTGACCCTTGAGGAACAACTCCTTGTTTGACTTGACCTACCCAGACCATTCACTTCATTTTCATTTTCTCTCATCTTAGATTCAAGTGCCTCTAACAAAGCCAAGCTACCGACGAACTGACCAACCAAGGCCAAGTTACTAAACTTAAACTACCAAGTTCCTATTTTCCAATTATACATTGACCAAGCTTCCAAGATGCCTAACTACCGAACTGACACCAAGTAAGTCAGATTTGTTCAATGCCCTCTCCATTTGGGACCATAGAAAGAGCAGTTGATACGTATCTATTCTCTGACATCCATATTATCCTTTTTTATACCTGAATATTCTCTTGTCTATTTTATAAATTTACCCCTATAAACTATATACCTTTCCTTTTCTAATAGAAATCTTTTTTGTAATTTACGTAAACTTAGGACTTACCCTAAATGGACCATATAAATACTTGTAATTTGTAATAGCTGCATCATTAATAACATTGAATTTTAAGGCATTCCCCCTTTACTTCCTTCTTGAGCTTGTGTTTTCTTAACCAAAAACCGAGACCTTGGAGAGCTCTTATCTAGACCATTGAACATGGACTAGTGGTGAGCAACCTCGTATTATACTTGTGTGTCATATTAAGTATAATTCAAGTTCATGTGAGACATTGGTACATCATATCCACCGTCAGTATACGAAAACCCCTACTCAATCTTTAACTCCCATTAACTTTCGAATTGTCCTGAGGTCCATACCTACTTTGGTTGATGTGATAATGGTTGTCATATGTTGATCCTTCCCGACGATCCGTATCAAATGACCTTCCTTTATACTTGAGTACTCCTTCAACATCCGTCACAAATTCTACTACCTTTCTTGTTTCATCTTCCTTTTTATCTCCTATATATCTTCATCTTCAACTTAAGTCATCTTAACTCTGTCTACTAAGGTAAGCTGGATTCATGTACTTGTCAACTGGATGCCTTCTTCTTTGGTCAAAACCCTAAATCTAATCTTCTCATATCTTCTAGCAAAGGCCTCTGTGTCATTTTAAATTGGCCAGGTTCCCATCACTTCCTACTCAAGGTGTCTGCCACTATGTTGGCTTTCCTTGGGTAATACTGGATGTCCAAATCATAGTCTTTTATCAACTTTAGCAACCTTCTTTGCCTTGTATTCAAATCCCATTAAGTAAAAATATACCTTAGGCTCTTGTGGTTTGTGTACACCTCCCACCTTTCCCTAACTAAATAATGCCTCTAAAGTTTTAAGGCATCAACCACTGTTGCTAACTCCAAGTTGTAGACTGGGTAGTTCTTCTTAAGATACATTATCACCCTACCATTCTACATCAATACACACTCTAGTCCTTGAATTGAAGCATCACTGTAAATCATAAGCTCCTCTCCGCTGCAAGGTAAAGACAATACTAAGTAGTTACAAGTCTTTCCCTCAACTGTTGAAGGCTTTACTCACACTTGTCATCTCAATCAAATTTAACCCCTTTCTAGGTCAACCGTATCAAAGGAGCTATCAGCTTAGAGAATCCTTCCATAAATTTTTTGTAATAACCTACTAACTCTATAAATCGGTTACCATCTTAGGTCTTGGCCACTCTACCATGACTTTTATTTTCTTTGGATCCATTAGTATACCCTCACTATTTACAATGTGACCTAAGAAAGCTACCTAATCCAACAAGAATTCATACTTAATAAATTTGGCATACAACTTCCGGTTCTTAGTTTACTAAGCACAAACCTCAAATGTTGTTTGTGCTTCTCTCTCCTTTTGGAGTAAACAAGGATGTTGTCAATGAAGACCACTATAAACCTATCCAAATACTCCTAGAACACTTAGTTTGTGAGGTCTAGAAATGCTGTAGATGAGTTAGTGAGGCCAAAAGGCATAACCAAAAATTCATAAAGTCCATATCTAGTTCAAAAGGCCATTTTCTCCTCATCTTCTACTTTTACCTTAAATTGGTAGTAGCCCGATCCTAAATCTATTTTTGAAAATACCTACGCTCCTTGCAACTGGTCAAGCAAATTGTTTATTCTAGGAAGTAGATATTTGTTCTTAACTGTCACTTGGTTCAACTCTTCGTAGTTTATATACATCCTCATCATCCCATCTTTCTTCTTTATAAAAAGCATCGAGGCTCCCCAGGAAGATGAACCCGGCCTTATAAAACCCTTATCTTGCAACTCTTTTCATTGCCTCTTCAATTCAATAAGCTTAGTAGGTGCCATCCTATATGCTAGTTTTGAAATAGGTTTGGTATTTGGTACTAGATCCTATCTAAATTTTACTTCTCTATCTAGTAGTAAGCTAAGTAGATCATCTAGAAAGACATCTAAGAATTTTTGCACTACTAGCACTTGTTCCAACTTCCTCGTTTCATCAGTCTTCATACCTAAAGTTGCTAGGGTAGGCTTCTCCTACAACTCATAGGTAACATTCTTTATAGGTCTATGAATCTCTACCTAATACCAAAATAGTACTTCTCGTAGAGGCCTAAAGGTAATCACTATATTGTAGCAATCAATAGTTGCATGGTGCCTTGACAACCAATCTATTCTCAGGATTATGTCAAAATTTGACATGTTTAATATTAATAAATCTACTAGTAAGATTCTCCCTTATACTGCAATCTCAACATCTTGACATATTTTACTCAAAATTTCACTCTCTTGAATATGGTTCTAATGCTAAAGAGCAAAGAATCAAGTTAGAGCTCTTTAGCGAGGTCTTAGCTATGGTTGAGTAGCACTACCGATGTTTTGAGAAGTAGCTACCTGAGTAGTTTAAAATGTGTGTTTCCTTGAATCTCTGTAGTCTATTACCAGATGGCCTCTCTAGTTACACTTAAAGCATAAGCCTTGATGCATCAAAGTCAGTTACTTACGATCCTTGCTAACATGCCTAGTTTTACTACATAGAAAACATGCATTTAGACTCCATTTGCAATCTAATATATCATGTGGTGAGTGCATTAAGCTGGTACTAGCATAAGTAAACTGATTGGTTCTCAAGTTGGCTACATAGCCTACCCGGGTGATGTATAAGGTAGTCTCTTGCCCTCTCTAATCATGATACCTTCAACTAGTCTCTTAAACCTTTTCGATGGAGCATAACTAAGCATAGGTCTCTAACCTAGAGTCTTCTTCTCTCTACAAGCTAGTAACTCTTCTATTCTCTTCATTCCCTATTCTAGGGGAAAGGATTCAATGGTATTAATATGCTACGTAAATTAATGAGTGGTGTGCAAGTACCAACAAAATTTTAACATGTAAATATATGATTGGTGCTTTTTTGAAACGTGTTCTACTTCATTGTCAAGTGTTTAAATATCATGGAATGCCACTCATCAATCTACGTCGCGTGGTAGTACCATTAAATCTTTTTTCCTATTTTAGGCTTCTAGCCATTTCCATTCTTTCTACATAAGTAGTGCCCTTGAATCCTACCATTTTTTCTTGTAACTTAGGCTCCAACCCAAAGGTAAACCTCATAGTACGAGATCTCTCATCCCTTCTTATTAGTTCTGGCAAAAAAGGGGCTAGGCAATTCAGTTTTGCTTCATACTCTGATATTGACCTCTTGCCTTACTACAAGGTTTGGTAGGTAAGCGCCTTTTGTTCCCTAATACTGTCAGGGAAGAATTTGTCAAAGAAGATTTATTTAAAGCTTTTGCTAAGTGATAGGACCAACTACTTCTCTATTAGTTCGAGAAGCATTTGCCTACCACTAGGCTATATAACCTTTCAAGCTTACCTTAGCTTGGTTTAGTAAAGGGATGAGATTAGGATTAGTACCTCTGTCACCCTAAGGATGAGGGGAGGAGTTAGATGTAGTATTATGTCTAGGCATGCCACAAGAAAGAACACAGGAACTAATGCAAACCGTGACCAAGAATAGACAAGCCGGTTGCTAGATGGATCTAAGCTTGTAGAAAGCTCGAAAGAACTAATGAAAGAAAGTGCAAAAGGAATAAATGACGAATGAAAGGTAAGCAAAACCTATGAACAGCTTTAGAGGATGTGATGCACCAATTGAACTTCTAAGGACTTACGGCACAATTCGATATGACGCACAAATCGGTTTTATGAGGTTACTTACCATCTAGCCTTGCTTAAAGGTTAGGATAAGAGTGACGCCAAGAGTAAATAGGGTGTTTGCATAAGGAAGAAAAATACTCAAGTGTATTTAAGGATAATCTAATTTCCACAGTTATAAGTATAAGGTTATTTATACCCATAAGTTAGGATAACTTGCTTAAAAAGAAAAAAAGACAAAAAGGGTATTTTTTAAGGAAGTAAAGAACAAGATACAAAAGGATAAAAATAAATATACAAGAAAAACAATAATTGGTGCAACGGATTCTACACATGATACTGTATACGTAGCAATGCTACATTGGCAAGGTTGTTAGGAGATACGAATAAAAAGTACGGATAGTTGGCTTATCTGAGCAGAGATGGCTTAGTCAATTTGGATTCTTTCTTTCTCGGCTTCTCGGCAAGAAAGATACCGAGTAATTGGTTGGCTTGGGCATAAGTGAGTAATCTTTAATTCAACGTACTACAGAAAGATAAGCAGTCATACGGCTATGCATGAAGGGTAACTCAATAAGGAAATATTCAGCCTCGGCAGGGGTTGGCTGGAACAAAAAGATTCATAGTGCCAATCCCTCCAATCCTTCGACTCGGCTGTGGGTCAAAGGTCTGGTAGTCTTATGACCTAAGAAACAAAATAAAAACAAGTACACAGTCTTATTCCACTACTTGGCCAAAATGAAAAGTCTAAACTGAAACTAAATAGAACCGCTCCCATCATCATAGTAATAATCATAAAAACTAGCTACATCATCATAATAATCATAGTCACCATAAATACTATCCTCATAATCTCCATATTAAACTCCGACAACTATAAATAGAAAAATCCTAAGAGGTGAGCAAAGCCCAATACAAGGTAGCCAAGCATATGTGCATGTTCGTACAACATATATATAACCAAATACATACATTCATACCTAATTGCTACATGCAACAACAACCATTTCTTATTTTTAATTAAGTCCATCAACCAACATAGTTCTAACATCCCAGAACTTGGAGTAACTCATGACTTCGATACACAAATATATACATACATATAGGTATTGGTATTAGGTCCTCTATAATACCTTAAGAACTAAGGATCACCTAAATCTACCTAGATCATTTCAAGAAAGCATTGCAATAAGATCATTAAGGTGCTACCCTAAGGTCATTGGTCCTCTTGATCTCTTGGACCCAGCCAAGCATACATACCACACTTTAAATTTAAGTCAATTAGTTATTAAGTCCATTTAACTAAGAACTAGGCCTACAAACACAAACAACACACAATACTATGTACCTAACTCAATGGATTGCTTAGATTCTGAAACTGTCACCTCACAACCTATTCACATGAAAATAAACACCTTACTTAGTCTCTAAGCTTATCTAACCTTGCCCTTAAGCTTAACAACTCAAGCTTCACACACTTGCAACACATGTCACATAAGGAACATAGGATCACTATGATAATAGATTAGTTTTTAAAGTGTTTTGAGTGATGATTCATGTTTAGAAAACATTTAGAAGGGTTTATAAATGGAAAGACATGCTTAGAAAACACAAACAAAAAAGAAGAAACATCACTACACGTACCAAGGGACTTAGCTTTTAGATGCTCCCTTGTATAGCATCTAGATGCCAATGATCTAGGAGAGTTTTCTCCCCCGGCATCTGGATGCTAGTGGAGGTGACATCTGGATGTTAGCCTATAGACTACAGCAACGTTTCTCCCCCTACACTTCAACCCCCTTTCGCTTATTTTCAAAAAATACCTTTCCTAAGTGTTTCCTAAACACTAACTCAACCTTACACCCCTCAAAACATCCTTCAAACATCATTTTACGACCAAATCTTGATTCATCCCTTTATGATTCAATCAACACTTTTAATAAAGTAATGTGCATAAAGTATAAACGTTAGATACTTACCTTTAGAATCCAAAATTCGCACTTCTACTACCAAAAACCTACTGTGGAACCTTCGAAACACCACCTTAAATTCGTTTTACTCACTACCCCATGGAGAAAAACGAATTTTTAATTGAAATTTGCTAGAATTCTTTAATAAAAAGATGGCTCCACGTCTTTCCTTAGTCCCTTCAATCTCGATCTTGCTAAAACATGTTGTAACCCTTTTCAAGTCTCACATAGGAACCCTAATCCATAAGAGCCATACATAAGGAGCAAATGCGAAAAAGGGTTTTTTGAAAGCATGAGATAGCTTTTATACTTATGGTTTAGGAACTTTTACTATGCCTAAATTGCCTCCACTTCTTTTTAATAATACCAACTCACACCTTTACTCAATATACTTATTTTCTTTTATTCTTCTTCCGTTTTGTTAAGTTTCACATTCTCAAATGTGGAATCAAATTCCTCCATGAAGTTGGAATCGCCAATTCTATAGAATTAATAGCAATTTCACCTTTTAAATGCACTTCCATACATAAGAATAGGAAATGAAATATGAAATCTTGATTTTATTCAGGTCAATTCTCGCATAAAAATGTGACATAAGAGGTAGTAATTTTTTTCTTTTATATATATAGTTTGTGTGGACTAAGACAAAAAAAGTTCTCATATCAAAGAGGCCTACACTTCCTTTGTTGGAGTAAGTACAAATGACTTGATTTGAGATTTTCTCAAAATCAACTTAGTAAGATCCCATATTTCATATCTCAAAAAAAGAAATGATCTATCATCTTCAGGATTGAGCTCTGATAATGTGTCAAATCACACCAATATCAATCCCTTTTATTCTTTTTATTCCAAGACAAAGATTCAAAAATCACTTAGCCAAAATCAAGGAACTATTCACATATTATTAAATTCCAATACGGAATGTCCCTCCTTGAGAATTTTGTCATCATCTAATTGTTTTCAAATGGGTCCATTCAATGTCAAATATCACAGTGTGATAAAAGAATCAATTAAAAAAAATCCGATAATGCAAATTAAGAATTCAATTGGCCCTTTAGGAATAAGCCTTCTAATTTTAAATTTTTATTCATTTTACTATTTAATAACTCATATTCCGATCTTGATAACTAAATATTTGCAACTTGAAAACTTAAAGAAAAAACTTTCCAAATAATTAAATATTATTTAATGGATGAAAATGGGAGGATTTATAATCCCGATCCAAGCAATAACATCTTTTTGAATTCATTCAATTTGAATTGTATTTTCTCTAAAATAATAATTATTATAATAATGAGGAAGAAAGTTCCACAATAATTAATCTTGGACAGTTTATTTATGAAAATATACATGTAGCCAAATATGGACTACATCTAAAATCGGGTCAAGTGTTAGAAGTACGTTTAGGGGATATGTTAAAATTGTTTTTCTAGTTATCAAATATTATTGTACTAATATGAAGAGATTAAAACTATTAACAGCCGGCAATAAGTGATAATAAAAGGTGATAACAATGGCCAATTATACAAATGTAAAATGAGCAAAATAAATATTTTCTTTTATAAATTGAAAAATCATGTTCACCCATTTTCTGTAATATTTTCACGATTGTAGACTATCATCTTTGGCTATTAGCTGCGACTTTTGTCTCTCATCAGTTGTTAAAAACTATAAACAATCATAACCTTTAAGATTTATGCAATAATATTTAATAATCATAAGATTTTAATTATAACAAAATATTGAAAAATTAGTTGGGAAAGAACTCCCTTTATGTCCTTAGCTTATGTTTAATAAAAGCAAACTTATTAATATAATTGAGAAGTAGTTGAATGCTCTAGATGCTGAAGTAGGTTGTGTGGTGACATAAAAAACATATCTTTGGTCACTTTCCAGTCTGTATATAAATCCCTCATCTCCACGTAGTAATTTAGTTAAGTTACAGGTTAGAAGTTGGAGCTTATAAGTATCCTTTTCTTGTTCCATTGAAATTCAAAACTGTTTCATTCCACAACAGTCTCTCTCTCCCTCATGGCTGGAACTGGTGAAGTGGGTTTCGAGGAAGGAATTCATTTGTTACCATCACATGTTCTTCACGAAGCAGCAGCCCAAACCAAGGTATTAGGAAAAAAGAAACATAATATTGATACTCGGACGCTTATTTTTCTATTGAATGGATAAATTGTGTGATTTCGTCTTTTGTTACGTACTTTTATGTGATGATTATCGAATATTTACTTATGTGTGTTTGAAATGAAATAATGCAATAATATTGGTCTTGTCATGTTATTGTAATCATTTTTATTTATTTCGTTCAAGGGTTATGTGATGCATGAACCAACCCAGCACCATCATCGTCTCAAGTTACGCCCCGACCCGGTACGGTAAAGCTTTTCTTTCATAGATGATCTTTTTTCTTTTCTAATCTATTAAGTTGTCAGGGTTTAGATGGATTGGTTGAACTACGTCGTGTGTGAAGCAAAACATGTAACATGTGTATGTATGTGTATGCAATATCGTCATCCACTGTTTTGAAATCTTTATTGCGCTTTTCTTATTTAGTCTTTTTGATGACTTCCGAGTCGTGAATTGGAGTACCATTTTGTTAAGTTTTTGAAAATATTGGGAATGAGTATACAATATTATATGTATTCACTTCTAGATATAAATTTATAGAAAATTCACCCTTTCGATTTACATATTTTTTTTTTTAATTTTCCTCCGTTAACTCGCTTAACATACTATTGTGTAATAAGTGATTAATATTATAACAACAATGAAAATTTCATATGACATCCTAATATATTCTAAAAATCTAGATAATTTATTTATGAATTGAGTGAAAATAAATTAAGAGGATCCAAATTCAAATTAATTTTATAATATATATGTAACTTCATCCACAAAGAAATTCAATATTTCTTTTTTCTTTTTTTTTTCTTTTTACAGCAAATAAAGCCCACATTAACTCCTCAAAATAATAGAACAAAAGCATCAAATCGGTGGTATTCGGGAGGTACATCAGGGATGCAAGCTATATTTTTGGATTCGGGTCGGGAATCGGGTGGAACGGGCGTGTTTCTTCCACGAAGAAATGGTGCTAACTTCCAACCAACAAAAAAGCCAGGTAAATTGTTACTCATTTCATTTTTCCTCTGCTACGGTGAGCGCGCGCGCGTGTTTTTTTTTTTTTTTTCCTCGTTTTATCTACGTTTCTTAAAATAAGATATAAAATATACGAACAGAAACTTTTGATCTAACCGTTAAATTTCAATGAAGGATAAAGATAATAAAATCGTGTTGAAAAGCAGTGCAGGTTGTTTAGCTATAAAAGCAATGAAAGTTGATTATTGTTTTGTGTTAATACTTTAACCAAGTTTCTTTTGTCCTGGACTCAGATAAACAAAGTTTTAATGGTATTAATATATTTTATAGGTTGATGAATGATATATAAGTATTAAAAAAATTTGCTATATAAAAATATAATCGATACTTTTTGAAAAAATATGCTCTTTCATTATTACGTATTAAATTTTTATTAATATTTATATATCATTTATCGATTTACGTGATATATGAATATCATTAAATTTTTTTTTTCCGAGATAAAGTTGCTCTAGAATTAAATTTCATGCATATGCCAGATTTCATGGCCATGTCCTCAACGCTCTACTACTACTTCTATCGGACTTTAAACTTGGTCAGATCAATGGTTGTGCTTCAATTGAGCTTATACACTTGATAGGAGCCTAATTAACGTAATAGGTTGATTTATCGCTTACAAATACAAAGTTAATCACCATTTTAACATCCATGCAGCTTGTGCACCTGTTCTCCTTCCTTCGCGAGTGGTTCAAGCACTTAACCTCAATGTCCATGCTCTTGGCGTACAAACTCCCCCTAGACAAGGTGACACTCATTTTCTGATATTCTCAAAATATTTCTACCCCATCTTGATTACTATAACATGGAAATGTTAATAGGTATTCCCGGGGCATTTGTTAGCATGCAAATAAATGAAATTTAACATCACCATGCACTTGCTTTCCTATAAAATATATAACCAACGTTGGAAAGTGTAAAATATTATTTCTTAAAACCCTTAACAAGTGTCTTAAAACTTAAAAGCACCTTCAAATACCCCAAATCTTATTTCTTTTCACTAGTTATACCTTTCTAACAAGGACATTCTTTTATCTTTTCTGTCTCTTTGCTTTCAGAATCTGTTGATAAATCCAAACAAGGTGAATGTAACCTATTGAAAAATGTTGAAGGCAATGTTGCCTCACAATTGGGTGTTATTTCACAAGACCGAAGCTCCTCGCCGGACAATTTTCTTCCAAAGGAGTGGACATATTAATGTAGAAATACCAAAGTTCTTACATTACATAAAGGGTGGGAAAGTATTTCCACAATGGTGGACATATTAATGTAGCTTTCTCATAATTCCTCCATATAGAAGTCATAAAGGAAGGAAACCCACCCTTCCTTCAATTATTTTGTTGTCGATAATTCATGTATGACATTGTTAATTACAAATAAAGTCAGCATTCAATGTAGATGTGATTAGCATTCTTTAAATGTTAGAAATCATATTTGATGTCTTTTAGATGGGATTTCTCTATATTCCATTTGTCCCTTGTTTATATTCAGTGTCCTTACCAATAAATGTACAAGTATGAAAAGCAAAATGATAAATCATAGCGATATTCCTCAAAATTAGAAAAATTATAGAGATATCCTAAAATTTTGAAGTAGCGAACTTATATGCCTCGAAAAATATTGACATTAGATAAGTATTTCTCTTCAAATGCAGTGTGCTAATAATGATTTTTTGAGATAGTTCATCAGCTAAGTTGAGGTTCTTTTTCTTTTTTCTTTTTTTAACTGGTTAGGTATTTCAATTGTTCTAAAAAAAAAGTACAATTATATTTTAATATATAAGATTGACTTGAAATTGTATTGAAGAAGAAATTTTGTAATGTCAAAATTTATCTAAAGTTATAAGTACACCATTATAGAAATTTTTGTGTCTATAAATTTAATAGGTTCTGTGGGATGTAATGTAATTTACTAAAAGAATATTTGGATTGATGATTTATGAAATAAGGAAATATACAATAAGTATGATACAAGTGGTTTTACCATCATCTCGACGATATAATGTGTTTATAAGCTATTTCAACAGTTTAACTAAATTGTCACAACCCAAATTGAAGGGTGTCGCCTTTCCATCGCATACTCCACTTACAATATGAACATGTAAGGCTCATGAACCAAATCTATTTCCATAATAAATACTATTTGATCAACCTTCTATAGACATGGGAATTTGGTTGATGTCATCACATGTATGCAGTGTATGCTCCATATTTTATGTGATTTCATGTCACATAGAGAGATGATGCATGGAGAGATGATTTGGAGAAAAAAATTACTAAGGATGAGTATAACATCTTAGGGTTTTGAATGCACAAATGACAAATTAGAGGGTTTAAGGCCTCATCCCAGCATTTCTTCAACAATTAAACTTGTTCTTCATCAAAATAGTTTTTTGATCTATGAAAGTAAAGCTCCAATAATAGAAAATTGTTTTTTCTAGTCTCTCAATTATTTTCAATGGAAGAAGAATAGCTTAGCATTATAGAGCTTGGAACTTAACGCTATCCATTGAATTGCCTTAGAAGTCGATAGATGAGATAAGCTCTCTTTTTTCATGAATCTTTTTGTAGGCTTTTCTTAAGTTTAAGTTAATGGAGAGTCTTGTTGAGTGCATAAGCCTAAATAAGAAAATTTGGGAGTAAAGGATTGTTGCCAATGTCCTTGTTTTAGGTCAATCACATCAAATTCCCTTAATTCATTCCAAAACATGAACTTGACTTTCCACACATTATCACTATCTTAAGAGTCAAATTCCCCTAATTCATTCCAAAACATGAACTTAACTCTCCATACCTTATCACTAGCCTAAGACTCAAACCTAAATTACTACTAGGCCTCATCTAAATTCTTATGAAACCAACTTAGCCCTCTATTCTTTTAATTTTCACATGTAAAGTGTACTTATCATATTGATAACTTTTCATAATTGGAATAATCCTCAATCTAGATTTACTAACTAAATTGTCTAAAAGAAAATGATTGTGAGTAAATATTATAATGTGTGCTAGATTTTAAATTTTCTATTCATTACCACAGGGGAAAACGAGCTATCACCATTCGTACCACTAAAGTACGCTAAGTAATAACAAGCATAACTCTCGACATAGTCAACACATAAAACATAAATTCTTTAATGGGTAAGTGACAAAATCCAGTATAGAACTGTTGCATCCAATCACAAATGAATACTAAACTACACAGGACTTCAAATTTCTGCATACAACAACAAATATCAATCAACACACTTAGTTAATTTCTTATTATTATAAATCTTTAAGAAAAACATAAGGAATTAAAGCCTTAAAGTCATTTTGAAGATATGGACCCTTTAGCTTCCTAGATTTAACCAAGCATAAATTGAACTCCTAAATTCCTATGGTCGTTTTTGAAAGAATTGATCCCTTTGTTCCCTAGAGTCGATTTTGAAAGTTTAAGTAGATCCTAGAGTCATTTTTAAAAAGTGGAAACGAGTCCTTAGAGTCATCTTTTGAAAGCATAGGTCTCATTAGTTCAAAATCTCATTAAAATAAGTTTTCTCTTAACCATAAACAAGGGTCGATCTTCATCACAACCAATAAAAATTATATGTTAAACTACGATCCAAAACTTATCAATTAATTAACTAACCTAGCACATTTATCCAACATACATTGAAAATTCATGTGTACTTGGCTTTTACTTGAAACTTGAAAATACATTTGATTAGATTCAATTTTTATAACACACATCATATAATTTAAGTAACAACCTAATTATGTTAAAGAATTACAATTCTTAATACTAAAACTAGAATATTTTGACTTAAATGATTAATCAAGGCTCAGGATAGGTCAACCATGTGCTCTATGATCCAACTTAGTTAACCTAGTTTGTAACCCAGTCCACCTAATTTGCCACTTGGTTAACCTACTTGATTACTTAGCTAGCTAAGTTAAGTCTCTTACTTGATTTTTACAACTTGTACCTACTTTATAAATATCAATTCCATGCTTTTACAAAAATTCATGGTTTATAGGTTAATCCTCCATATATGTAGTTGCAGTTGAAGCCTATGTTATAATCTACCTCTAAAATATGATTACTACCTAAGAGGACTACGGTTTCAAAAAGGTAAATCTAAAACTGAAAATTCCAGTAAAAAGACAAAGAAACACACCTCATATGTGTACAAGATTCTACAATGACTATAATGGCCTATCTTACTTACTATACTATCACATCAAGTTGAAAGTTATAACTTCTCCTTTAATATTTCATATACATTAGAATAAAGCTATTGTATAATAATTACAAAATTTTTATCTACTTAATAAGTGTAGAGGGCTAAAAACTACTATGTTAATTATTAGGCTAGGCTCATTATTTATTTGGGCTTGAATTCTTGGGCTCAGTGGCAAGGCCTAAGGAGTTTAGTCTAAATTCAGGATGACTTAGGGAGATGTAACATGGTAAGCTTAGAGTAGAGACTGTTAAATCGACTCGTACATTCTCAACCTTTCTTAGGGAAACTCATGCACATACAAAGGCTTACCATAGGCTTGGACTCAACAAAAGCTCATGAAAAATTCATTAATGAGAGGGGTCATCTCAATTATCAATTATCCTTGCAATCTGACAAACATCGTTGATGGCTTAACTCTATAAATACTCTAGAGCTCCTCTTCATTTGATACAATTTAGCTATTAAAGGATTCTTATTTTTCCTATCAGTCTATTTGTCAAAATATTCAAATAAATAACTAGAAAACAATAAGCAAAAGCTTTGATTTTGAGTATTTATACTCTACTTAGAGTATATAGTTGCCTCTCATCTAAAATAGTATAGTTAACGCTTTATAACTCCTTCACCTATCACGCGTGCATTCGAAACTCCTTGAGACTGCCTACTCCCCCTCCCTACCTCTTCCTCTCCAAGTCATCTTTTATGTATCATTCTATGTCACTCTTTTGAGGCTTCATATAGCGTAAAACTAATGTTACATGCACGTAACCCCTGCAACTAGATCCCTTCATCTACATTTTGGCAACTCTACTTGGGAACAAAGGATGTTGACAATGGCACCTGGTAAGGAGATACATACCAAGTCAATTGTAGGAGTGTTTGATCTTAAGCTCCCATACAATCAACATATTACTGACAAGCGATATCTTAAGGACTACATAAGTCCTAAGTTTTCGCTATCTAACGATAAGAAAGGAAATGCCAAAGAGCATTTGATGAAGTTTATTGAGACTCTGACTATCTACAAACTGGATTATGATTTGAAACTAAAGGAATTTTCAAAGTCTTTCATAGAGAAAGCCTATACATGGTACATCAATCTTCCTCCTGGATCAATCAATTAATAGGGGAGCATGTGTAAAATGTTTTTAGAAAAATTTCTCCATCAAAGAGAAGGTTAATTTGACCGATATGGGGTAAGTTCAATAGAAACCTTGAAAGGACTTGATGGAGTATATTGAGTGTTTCAGAGAATGACCCTTGGACATTCAAGACGTTTGTGATGAGAAAGAGTTGGTGAAGATCTGCATTTAAAGGATGTTCAGTGAGTATACTGTACATCTGGAAAATCTCTCCTTAGTTTTGTTTGCTACTTTGGTTAAAAAAGCATGAAGAACTAATAACTCTATCACACAATAGAAAGGAGAGAATGGGAAATTTAATAAGAGGACATTATCTCTAAGCCTGGCTTATGGTGAGAATTCTAACCAGAGCAAGAAACCAAGGAATGAGAAATGCTCTGAATCATCATTCTCATTCCTATACTCGATGGGAAAAATACACACAATGCTTAACTAGTGGTTACGGGACAAGAATATAAAGCTCCCAAGAGTCGAATGATTACCTACTACTTAAGAAAAGAACAACCCAAATTTTGTAGATTTGATAGAACCATAGGTCATCCTACCAAAGAGTGCTAGACCCTGAAGAGAATATCTAATGAAAGGGTCAAGAACGTAGAGCTTATTATTGAAAATAATGATGTCAAAAACAATCTACTACCTATTCATAATAACTAACATAGTATGGTGAACATTATTAGTCATGATCCTGTGGCAACAAAGGAAATTAATTTGTGACCTACTGGAGTACAACAAGATAAAGGGAGTCAACTAAAGTTGAACAAGATGAATGTCCACCTATGGTTGCAACCTTTTTAAAGATTTCCGATTTTCAGAACTTCTTTAACCTACTAAGGTTTGATGAGAACGTACAGCTAACAACAGCAACTGCACTCACATAGATCTTCGAAGGTTAGTATGCAAAGTGTAACGTAATGGAGCCATGAAGAGGATGGCAACTGCACATGAGAATGCAATTTTGTTTACTAACACTAATATGTGCATAAAGAATCCAAACCATAATCGCCCTTTATACATAGAAGGTGTAGTCAATGGCTATTGAATCAGAAGGACACTTATAGACAATGGCGCTTCTTTGAACATTATGCCTATGTCTACATTTAAAGCTATTAAGATTGATATTCGACATTTGGCAAAGCAGTCTATGTCAATAAATGGTTTTAGAAACTCATCCATAAATACAATAAGATATGTCAACGTAGACTTGAAGACTGGACCTATTCAAGCCTCTACTAATTTTCATGTGATTGATGCATATGTGCCCAACCAATTGCTTCTTAGTAAGATATGGCTACACGATCACAATTTAATATCCTCAACGTAGCACTAATGCATCAAAGGTCATTAGAAGGGAAAGGATGTATTCATTCTGGCTGCTAAAAACCCCTTCGAGTATAATGAATTGAACTTTACTAAGTTAGCTCACTTTGACAAATACACGAAGGATAGAGAGACAGCCACTGCGAAACCCTCCAGTACGCCACTACCAACCTGGGAGGAAGTCCAAGAGGGTCAATATAAGAAGAAAAGGATGTATGGCTCTTATGGGGGTAAGAAGAAGAGAAAACAAGTTGAGGAAATATAAAGTTTTATCAAGATAGATGGGTAGAGAGTATACTGCTTATGATGGTCTTGAGGGTATGAGGAATTTTGCTCATCTTCTTCAAATCCCAAACTAATTCAAGAACCCTAAGGCCCACAAATGCAGGATCAAATGAAACCTTAGACAAAAGAAGTTGAAGAATTGGATCTAACGCAACTAAGAGAGTCATCATAACCAATCTTTGTGAGTAAAAGTCTCCTACAAGAGATAAATATCCGACTTGTTACACAACTAAAGGAGTATAGAAATGTATTTGCTTATACATATGATAAGTTGCTAGGATTAGATCTTAGCCTTAGGGTATTTATATTAAACATCACACCAAGGGCTAAACCAATAAAATAAGGACAATGAGTCTTCCACCCTAAGTTGGAAGTGAAAATTAAAGAAGAAATTAAAAAGCTACTTAGAGCTAGTTTTATCAGGCCAATTGAGCACCTTACTTGGCTCGTGAATGTAGTCTTAATAAGGAAGAAAAACAGCCAAATACGCATATGCGTAAACTTTCAAGATCTCAATAAGGCCTTATTAGAAAGACAATTTCCCACTTTCAAACATTAACACTTTGGTTGACAGAATAGCAGGACACGAATTGTTTTCATTCATAGATGGCTTTAGTAAATATAATCAAATTAAGATGGCTATGGGAGCGCTAAGCACACTACCTTTCAAACACCCTTAGGAAATTTCTATTACACCATCATGCCTTTTGGATTAAAGAATGTTAGAGCTACTTACTAAGAGCTATGACTTCAATATTTTATAATATGATGCATGACTTCATGGATGATTATGTAGATAGATCACACAGTCATCAAGTCAAAATGACCACCAGATCACATAATTTACCTAAAGCGTGTATTTAAGCAATTTCAAGCTTATAAACTCCAAATGAACCCCCTTAAGTGTATGTTTGGCGTAGCTTCTAGGAAACTCCTCGTTTTAGTAGTTCATTGCATGGGAATTGATATCGATTAGGTGAAGGTACAAGCAATTCAATCAATGCCCTCACTAAGTAATTAGAAAGAATTGAAGAGTTTCATGGTTAAGGTCTCTTACATAAAGAGATTCATGCCTACACTAGCAAAAATTTCATACCCCCTACAATAACTCATGAGGAAGGGAGTTCCATTTGAATAAGGGCAATCACATGAGGACACGGTCCAAAAAATTAAGGAGATCTTAACTTCCCCTTAACCTATTGTTGAGCATGATTTTTCGGCTTTCTTTTATTTAAAATTTATTTCTCATTTCCCGATTAGTACTAAACTCTAACCCATTTAATATTAATCTTCGACTAAAAAAATTGAGAAATTCCGATTTTTTATTGAAACTAATTTTTGGAGTCACCACCCGACCGAAGTCGGGAAAAGAAAAAAAAACGTAATTAATTGGGTAGATTGATTACAATTTGGCTACTGGTCTTTGATTTCAATTTTAAATGAAGAACTAGAGGATTCCAAGTTCAGGGACTAACCTATTAAACCCTTAACGGGTGCTACTATTTATTTACCGAAATTAGGATTATTTTTCTAATTATAATATTTAAAAAAATAAATAAAATCAAAAGAAAAAAAAAACCTAAGTTTCTACATATTTTATCGTCGCCCCGAAGGTGCCTACTTACCCGTTAGCCGGGATCAGACGATCGTAGTTCTTTCGAAAAATCTTTAGTGTGTTGATTTATTTTAATTTTGAAAATCGTCCAAGTTCACATTTTAATTTATTCGATTTATTAAAAAAAATATAAAGGGTCTTAACTCTCGAAGGTTATTGTTTTATAAAAAAAAATTCGCTAAAAGTCCTAAAATTTAAGAAAGGATTTTTATTATTTTTCTAAAAAAGAAAATAACTTTTCTAAACGAGAAATTCTAAAAAACCAATGCCAAACTTAAAATAATATATGTAACGAACCACTATATGATACATTTTCATGAAAACTAATACCAAAACCCCTATATCAACATATTCACACATTATATTATATTTGACTAGTAAAATATACAAATCTAAATATAACAAAAACTAATATTAACAACTCTTAAACTAATATTCACATCCTTGTTTAAATGACTACTATTAAATAATTATCTACTTAAACGTTTATCTAATCTATGTAATATTAGGAAAGTAATACTAAACATATACTATTCTATGCACATATTCATGTATAATCATATGATAACATAACATGATATAATAATAAATAAAACGAGATCAAACCAAACCTGATTGTTATCGAAGGATCAAGGGACTTGCTGCAGCGATGAAGGATGTACAGCGGACAACGGACGCTGTTGTTGCGGCGTTGGAGGTTAGCTGATGTGGTTCGCAGAATGGAATTGTTGGCGTCTGGAAATTGGATTGCGTACTGTTATGCAATTGATTGGCGTAGAGTTGTCTTCGGATTCGTTGGCTTAGAGTTGAACTTCGGACTGCGTGGAGCGTCGATCTACTGCCTTCAGATTGTTATAGCCACGTGAATTTGGATGCTGGAATTGGATTGGTGGCTTCGAGTGATGTCTTCGTGTTCGATGTAACTAGTTTTCGTCTGGACTTCAGCTTGCATCAGGAGACTTTGGATTGATGCTCGGAAGTTGGACGTTATGGGGCTACAGAGTTATATGGCTGGGGATTGAAGATGGAGACGCCAGGCTAATCGTGGAGGCTATTTTCTGTGGATGATAATTAAAATTGCACGGATTGAAGACGAACAGTAGATACTGGTTTAGCAGTGTTGATTTTCTTTTTATAGAGTCCAAGTCAAATCCTATCATATCTATTGTATCTGATTAAATTATATTCAAATTTTATTCAAATCTGATTTATATGATTTAATTAGAAAAATGAAGATACAGGTGCCTGTTGAGACTCGAACCCGTAACCTCCAACTAAATCTACCCAAATACTCCGCTACTTATCCGTTAGGCTGTTAGTCTATGTCTTGACATTTATTATAATTAAATTATATTTAAACTATTTGAATCCTTAAAATAAATTTTTCAACTAAACTAAAACTAATTATTCATAATATAAATTACTTCCTAAAAATCTACAAAAATCTTTATAATTTTTCCTTTTCTTATTTTTTTGGTATTTTCATTATTTGTTAAGTTTTATTATTATTATTTATTAATTTTTTTATTATCTTTGAATTAGGACCCTTTTTGTAAAAATAAAAAATTAAGACTATGGAAGGGCAAAAATTAGGTGTCTACACCTATGACAATACCTATTAAAGAATTGCCCATGGTGCTGTATCTTACATTTATAAATAAGTCCATTAGGGCTTTACTTGCACAAGAAGTAAATGGACAAGAGCAACCTATTTACTACCTAAGTCGAACCTTCTAGGGAAGTGAGGTCAACTACCCAGCTTGCAAGAAACATTGTCTTACGTTAGTATTCGCTACATAGAAGTTATGCCATTACTTCTTAGTGTACAAGATCATCCTCATAACTTAGTCAAATCCTATCAAATACTTGTTATCATGTCCAGCATTATGTGGATAGATTGCAAAGTGGTTACTTCTCTTAAGTGAATTCAACATCACGATTGCATCTCTAAGAGTTATCAAATCTCAAACGTTGGCTAATTTATTGGCACAATTTTCGACAGTGGACAAAAACTTGATCACAGATGCTAGCCTAACAGAGTTCCATAAGGACTCTTTTAATGACAGATGTAGATGGGGAATGGCCAGTCCAATTAGATGGCTCTACAAGTAACAATAGATGGGGAGTAGGGGTTGTCTCAACCTCCCTAGGAGGCCATGAGATACCTTTGGCTTTCAAGCTTGATTTTATGTGCACAAATAACAAAGTTTAGTATGAGACACTATTACTTAGATTAATATTCGCAAATTGAGCTAGAACACATTATCTATGCATGTGAGGTGATTCAAACTTAATAATCAAACAAGCTTATGGTAAAGGTGGCCTTAAAAAAGCTGCACTAGCACCTTAAAAGGCTGCAGTACAAGCTCTAGTTAGAAAATATCAATCAATACGGTACAAGCATATAACTCAGTCCATCGATAGATATGTAGACGTATTGGCTATACTAGCATCTAAAGTCCCAATTCAGGACAAAGTTAGAAATCTAAACATCCAAGTGTATCACGACCCAATAGTATCATTGTTATGGTAGGTCGCCGTATACCGTATAAAGGTCTATTATCAACCCCTTTACTAATCATAGGCCTTTCATACGACATATAAAGCTCCTTTCACTATACGTTACCACTAGGCTCATAGATGAGTAATATAGAGCAATTTAACTAAAATTACTTTTATGGTATAAATTAGCTAATTGTGTGGGCTCGTAAAACCTACACCAAAAGAATATTACAATCAAATGCAATTCATAACAGAACTACATTAGATATTTTAATCTGTGTTGTGAGCAAAAACATAAAAGTAACTAAATATCTATAAATCTATTACAAAATGTCATCTTCGCTCTCTAATCGCTCTAACCCGTCCTTACGTGAGACTTACCATGGGTATGCCTTGACCCAAATTAGAGAAGAGGTTTTCCTGCAACAATAAAAATCTATAAGGGTGTAAGCTTAAGCTTAGTGAGATAAATACCCCCATTAGTACTACATGGCAGAAATTTATTAGATGCACAATCAGATGAATACATGATAATCAGTATGCCAAAGAATGCATGCAGTAACCTAGGAACTGCATACAACTCAGAATTATGCTCCTTGTAGTCAGGGTTTGGAGATAATTAACCGACCCAAACCAAAATTCGGGTTCTAGACCTTGGGTTTAATTCCATTTGCATTATTGTGCTTAAGCTAAAACAAAACTATATATATATATATATGTACATACTTCCTTTAACAAAACATATTTTTAAAATCTCAAGTCTAACGGTTTGGTGGCCTCCGTAATCTACAAATACATGCCCTAAGTAGAAGTTACAAGACTCGGCCCCTCGCCGACGGTTGGCGTCTCCCATTGCCTAATAAGCCCATCAACTTAAGACAAAGACTCAATATATATGATGAAATAGCTAGTACTTAATCCTGCAGGAGGCACATCCTCCTGTGAATCCCTTTTCATCTTCTACATAAAGTGGCAGTCGGTGTTATCCGTATGCAACATGGAGAATGCATGATTCATTTTAATTTCTTAATCGTATAAGTGATTAACTCGATTTTCAAGGTGATCGGACAATTTCATTCCATACAATTGCACATATAATTTATCACAAACAAATCCCATTATTATATAATTAACAAGCCATCGCATTCATCCACAAATTCATACACATGCATTTCCCATATCCCACAAGCATCCAAATTTATATATATAAGTTTAGGTGCATCTATTTTACAAGCAAAATCAAGTAAAGAGTCATCAGGAATTTACTCACTCTGCCATATGAATCAATCAAAGTAATCCAGGGGCAAGTCGTCTCCGTACGTGCTGTCCCCTGGTCATCGAAATAATATTTATAAGGGATTGAAATAAACTTAGGAAACTAAGTCAAATTCCCTTAAATTATACTCTTGACTAGTTTTCGTAACTTTTCTCGGTTTTCACTTAAAAGTTCAATCGCATATAACTTTTTCGTTTTAATTCCGATTTTTATAATCTTATAGTTAATCTTCATTTTTTTCGAGTGTACTTTAATGTGGTGAGGTTAGATTTTTGAAATAAGGTACGCAAATCTATCCATGGGCTAGAATAGTAACGATCTTCATGTTTTGGAGTGCTTTTGGGCCTTATATGGTAAATGGGCTTTTAGATAACTTGAGAAATCCTTTGGGCTTGGTCTTAAGATTTTATCCTAAGCTCAAAATGCTCCTTGAGATCAGATTTACAACTTTGATTTATACTCCTAAAGCTAACAACCACTTCATGGGCCCTTTAGTGGGCTTAAGTTGTCAAATGGACTTGTTTTTTGTTCAAACTAAAGTTAGTGACTTTGTTAGGCCTATAGAGTCTTAGGTGGATTTCTTGTGGGCTTCAAAACAACCTCTCTTAATGTTTTAAAGTGCTGGTCAGAATTTTATTGAAGACCCAACTTAGAGTTCTAGGTTTGTTTTGAGAGTTTTAGGCTCAATTTTGAATTTTAAGCTTTGTATACTTACTATACTTGCTTTAGTTGATCTTTTCACTTTGTTCACTTACTTTTATCATATCTTTAAGTGTCTTTTACCCATGTTCCAGATCTGGTCATGATGACTCCAAGGCGTTCTCACTTGGTTTTTCAACTTGTTTCATCATTTCCTTAAATTTAGGTGTTAGATCATGCACTTAGACTACTTTTATCCAAATCTTAACTTAACCTTTCTTCTATAAGATGATTCTTTAACTCATGCTTCACACAAAGAAATAGAAGATCTTACACTTATTACAACTTCCATATCATAGTTCATGTCATACAAAGTTTGTTTCTTCATAAAACTTCATGTGATAAATTTTTCCTTAACTTAAGTCTAGATTTGAGCATGTTTAACTTAATGGAAATAAAATCAACATCCAAATGACTATTGAACCCTCACATCCAGCATGCTCATCTTCCATTCAAATTCTTGTTTCAAGATTTTCTCAACTTAAAATCTTCCATTCAAAGCGTTAAACAAGTATCTTTATAAAACACCAACTTTACATGCTCATGTTTCAACTTCATGTAAGGGTTTCATGAGTTTGTTTCTTAGAATGGTCTTTGGTGTTATAACAACTTAAATCATACTTATATATTCAAGAAATCAAAGTCTCCTAACATAAACACTAACCCACTAATGACAAGAAACACTTACTCATCCTTAAAGCAAAATACGGTGGTTATGTACTAAGGTTCTACTTAAGCTCTTAACTTTGCTTCCTTCTTTTTGCCACCTTTTGGAAACCTGAGTTATTTGATCCTTTGGAATGGGGTTTTTGGAAGGTTCTAATGGTTCTAAAAGAGCTTACATGTTGGAAGAAAATGACACAAGAAAAGGAGAAGGAAATGCCATGAGTGAAGTTTGGAAAAATTATGGCAAAGTTAATTTTGTGGGGTAAGGTTGTTTTTCCTTTTATGTTTGTTTCAAATGAGAGAAAGAAGAAGTGAAAATGAAATTGAAAGTGAGAGAAATAAGGGGAAGAGTGGCCAGTTAAGGAATGAGAGAAATGAGTGTTTAAGATGTCTTGAAAGTGTTGTCTTGTAACTTACACAAAAGTTAATAATTGCAACTATTGATGATGTAAGCATTAAGGAGTGAATAGTGGTGTGTAAGAGAAAATGATTGATGGTTGAAAGACAAGAGTATGGCCCCTCTTTTCTCCTTGTTCAAATCTGCCATTTAGTGTCCTTTGGGGTCATGGAATGGTCTTGTCTCATTTAATGAAGTTAAGTATATGAAATCTTGTGAAAAATTGTTCATATGTAGTATAAGTGAAGAGGTGATAAGGAAAATGTCTTATCACTAGATTTTGATATGTTATCAATTGATAAATGATTCAAACTCTTAATTGATAAGTCATCTAAGGTGATTGGTTGGTCTACTTATTGATGTGTAAGGCTTAAACATGAAGATAAGAGCATAGTCTTATAGGAAATTGTTTTCGGGTTTTCATCTTGCATTGTTTTGTAATTTATGATTTGATTTTTATAAAATTGTAAAATTTTCTAAAGTTGAATGAAATTATTCAAATTAAATTATCGATTAATTACTTAGGGTTAAAATTCCTTAATGGTTTTAGGGTTTAGGGTTTAGGGTTTTAAGTGACTTTAGAGCTCACAGTTCTTTAAGCTCGGGTTTTATCGATAATTGGCTTTTAAATTGGAAAAATTTAATTCATTTCTAAATGTAAACTTAAGTTTTTAGTTTAGTTGATCCTTGGGAACGTTCGAAAGGTACTCTTAATCAAACCTTAGGCCCACTAAAAGTAGGGTTTATAAAGTGGTTAAGAAATCCATCCTATGTACAACATTGTAGCTCATTGATGAGGAAGAGGAAACACCTAGTGATTGGTGCACACCAATCACAGAATAGTTAGCATACCCAGTGCTGCTTCTATTGCCACACTAAAAAATTTTATTAGCATCAATGGAGTATTGTACTACAAAGGTCTCAAAGGTGTATTATCCCGCTGTATTGGTGCAAAGCAAGTCCGCTTGAAGTTGGACAAGTATCATAAAATATGGTGTGGAGAAGAAGGGTTATCCTTATATCACCGCATCAAACACGCAGGGTACTATTGGCCATCAATGTCTACAAATGCGTCTCAAGTACAAATGCATTACCCTAAGTGTTCCAAACTAATCGATGCAAACAAATGCAATTTTGTGACAAGTGCAAGGGATTGGTGACTACCGTACCTTGATTACCTAAAGAACAACGTATTACTTACTAATAGTACAGACGCTAGACTCGTGAAAAGGAAGGTAAGGAAGTACCTTCTAAATAAGGATGAATTATATCGAGTTTCCTTCATAGGTAAACCCCTTAAGTGCGTGGCACCTCTTAAGATAAAGACAATACTGTTTGAAGCGCATGCCAAAGATTATGGGGAGTATTAAGGAGGAAGAAAATTATACTATCAACTACTTGACATAGGATATTATTGGCCAACCGATGCTTTCAATTTTGCTAAGAAGTTTATTGTTTGTCAATAACATGATGATGCAATTTGTGCCCTTGCTATAATGCTCTATAGCTTAACCTTATGCGCACCGCAACCAAGAATAGACAAGGCTGGCAGTAAGGATAGGTCCAAGCTTGCTGAAAGCTTGAAGAGATGATGAGGAATGCATGAAAGAACCAAGATGTAAATGAAAAGTAAGCAAAAACCCCCCTAAACATCTTTAAAGGATATGATACACCAATGGAGCTTCCGAGGACTCACGGTACAACTTAATATGACATACAAATTGGTCCAGTGTGGTTGCTCGCCACCTAACCTTGCTTAAGAGTTAGGATAAGAGTGAAATGAAAGTAAATAATTAGTGTTTATGAAAGGAAGAATATTCAGTATATTAATGGTAATCTAATTATTACGACTACAATTACAAGGGGTATTTATACCTGATAAGTTAGGGCAACTTGCCTAAAAGGATAAAGACAAGAAGGGTATTGTCTTAAAGAAATAACATATAAGAATACAAAAGGGTAAAAATGAATATTTAAGAAAAGCAATTATTAGTGTAGCAGATTCTATACGTGGTCCTATACACATAGTAAAGATATATTAGCAATACCGTTGAAGGATGCAGAAAAAAGAGTATGAGCAAATTACTTGTCCAAGCAAGAGTGACTAAGGATTAAGCAAGTGTCATTCTCTCAGGCTCTTAGCAAGAGTGACGCCGAGCAAGTAGTCAGCTCAGGCATGAGTGAGTAAGTGCATGAGGTTTGGCAGATGTCTCGGCATTTTGTTTTTGGCACACAATCTCCAAGAGATAGGTAATCGTTCAACTCGACATGCAGAGTGGCTCAACAAAGAGATACTTGGCTTCAATAATAGTCGGCTGGAGCAAGAGAATTCGCCTTACCAACCCCTCTTGATAGGAATCGAGCTACTGGACCATTGACCTAAAGCTAAGCTCGAGAACTAGAAGGTATGGCACGGTGGGTTCTCTTATTCCAACTAACTCCTACCCAAGCCGAGTATCTCCTTACTAACCCATTCTGCATACCGTATCGAATAACTCTCTATTTCTTGTAGATAGAGTATTGAGAAGTAGAAGGTTAAGACAATAGCCAACCCTCACTCATACCTGACCAAATACTCACTTTGCATCATCATTGCCGATATGACGAGAGAGATGCTCTGAACTGATGAGACCATCCCTACTCGAACAAGTTAGCTAACCGTACTTTTTGTCCGTATCTTCTAATGGCCTCACCAATTAAGCATCGCCACGTGTACAGAATTATATGTAGAATCCGTTACGTTAATTATTATTTTTCTTGAATATTTATTTTTACCCTTTTATATTCTTATATATTACTTTAGGGTGATACCTTTTTTGTCTTTTCCTTTTTTTAGTAAGTTGTCCTAACTTATGGGTATAAATACCCTTATAAATATGACTGCAGCATCACCATTAATATACACTTTTGAGTATTCTCCCTTCCCTGCATAAACGCTGCTTATTTACTTTCGATATCACTCTTATCCTAACCCTTCAGCAAGACTAAGTGGCGAGTAACCTCACCAGACTGATTCATGCATCATATCGAGTTGTGCCGTAAGTTCTCAGAAGTTCCCTTAGTGTATCATATCCATTAGAGCTGTTTGTAGGTTTTTGCTTACCCTTCATTTGCATTCGCCCTTTCTCACAGCGTTCCCCATTATTCCTTTTTGAGTTTTCTATAAGCTTGGACTTACCCAGCGACCAACCTTTTCTGTCCTTAGTCACGATTCGCAACATCTTGGTATTAGAGCGAAGGTTTCGTGTGAACTGTAGTTGGTTTTTGAAATTCTGTCATACTCTATTTTGCGTGTGTGGGACAAAGCAAGTTACTTTGTTCATATTAATTGCTATGTTTGCTTGCTGTTAATTTTTCTGGTTTATGGAAGTGCTTGTTTGGGCCTTGAATCATCGAAGAAAATGACTAACCAAAGTGTAAACATTGGTACTGAAGATGACAGTAGGGTTGTCTACCATGACGACAATCTCAAGGGACCCCTAAAAGCACTAACGAGAGACTTGATAAGGTAGCTAGCCTCTTGGTGGATTTGACCCGAGCTGTTCATATGTTGTCTTGCTGACCCATTGAGGCCGTACAAAACACTCTACAAGTTGCTCAACCTATTAGAAGTCAGAACCTAACTTAACCTATTCAAGGTGGAGGAGTAGGCAAACAAGTAGAAAGAAGGATTGATTTGGTAGATATGGGAGACGAGGAAGAAAAGGAGTATTTTGAAGAAAAGTATGTACGAGTCCCTAGAGCATCTAACCATATGAAGCTTTGGATTCCGAGTTTCACTGGATCTAGGAATGCTAATGAATACCTAGAGTGGGAAGAGAAGGTAGAACGTGTGTTTAATTATTATCAGTATGAGAATTATAAGAGAGTAAGAACTGCTGCTATTGAGTTCTTCAGATATGCTGCCATGTGGTAGAAGAATTTTCAGATGACAAGGAGACAAGAAGGCTATCGAGAGATTAATACGTAGCCAGAGATGAAGAGAATACTTAGAAACAGGTTCGTGCCAAAAACTTACCTTCAAGACACATTCACTTAGCTTTAAGAGCTAAGACAAGGAGGACAGACTGTTGACGAGTATGTTCAAGAATTTCAAATGCTTATGATCTGTTGTAAAGTGGAGGAACCACCAGCTCGAACAATCTTAAGATTCATTACTGGGTTAAGAAGTGACATTCGAAACATTGGGGAACTCTAACGATTTACTACAATGGATAAGGCTATTAGAATAGCCTAACGAGTAGAGAGGCAAAGAAGGAGCCGAGTATCGGCCAAAATGCTAACTAGTTGACCTGGATAGGCAAGTCATCGAGCTCAATCAAACATCGAGCCGAGTAGGAAGATAGATGTCCGTGCCGAGCAGAAAGGCTAACTTAATGCCAAAGTAAACACCCAAACTTTTGATAAGGGGCAAGGGTTTAGTAGGAAGAATAGCCATATCAAGTGCTTCAAGTGCCAAAGGTTAAAACACATGGCTGCTTGGTGCTCGAACTAACGGACAATGGTCATTAAGGGAGACATCCTAATGCTAGAAGTAGACAGCATTGATGAGGAACCTGAAGAAGAGGAGGTCCCTGCTGAAAAAGAAAATGCCAAGAAAGAACTGATTGAGGAGGACATATTTGCTGAAGACTTGGACCGAGTACTCATAATTGTCTAACGTGCTATGAACATGGAACCCTCATGAGAGGAGGAGCAAAGAGAGAATTTGTTTCATACCACTTATAAGGTGAATGATCAGATGTGTGCCCTCATCATGGATAGTAGAAGTTACACCAATGTAGAATCGGCCAATCTTATTTCAAAACTGAAGTTACTAATTGTTGCTCATCCAAGGTTGTACAAATTGCACCGGTTAAGTGAGAAAGGAGCATTACATGTTACTTGGCAAATGCTACTATCAATCACTATAGAGAATTACTTTGACCAGATTCTCTACGACGTACTGCCCATGTGTGCTTTCTACATGTTATTAGGTAGACTGTGGCTGTTTAGTAGAAGAGTTATCTATGACTGCTACAAGAATACGTATATGTTCAAGAAGAATGACTGGAAGATCACACTGAACCCAATCCCACTGAGAGAAGTTAATAAATTGCAGACAAAACTTACTCACGGGTTGAAGAAGCCTCTGATGATGAGTAGAGTCGAGCTTCGAAAGACCCTTAAAGTTGATGCGCCTACCCTCATGTTGATCAGGTGACTGTTGGAATTAAAGGAGCGAAGTGAACTACCCCAAGAGGTGAAGGAGTTGCTTGATGAATATGCTGACTTGTTCCCAGAACAGCTACCTGAAAGGCTACCTCCTACTCAAGGCATAAAGCATTGCATTGACTTAGTACCCAGTGCTACATTACCGAATAAGCCAACCTATCGAATGAATCCTAAGTAGGCTACTGAGCTCCAACGACAATTCAATGAGCTGTTAAAGAAGGGATATGTAAAGGAAAGCCTCAACCCCTATGCTGTGTCGGCGCTTCTAATGCCGAAGAAGGATAGAATTTAACGAATGTGTGTAAACAACTAAGCCATGAACAAGATCAAGATCAAATACATATATCCAATCCTAAAGCTAGAGGACATGTTGGGTAAATTGAGTGGAGCCAAGATTTTCAGTAAGATTAATCTTAAATCTAGCTACTGTTAGATCCATGAAGCTAGGTGATTAGTGGAAAACAGCGTTCAAGACTCGACATGGATTGTACGAATGGATGGTCATTCCCTTTCGCTTATTGAATGCCCCGAGCACCTTCATAAGACTAATGAACCATATACCAAGACATCTCATAGGAAAGTGTGTTATGGTGTACTTTAATGACATCCTGGTTTATAGTGCTGACATGCTAAGCCACTATGAACACTTACGTGCTATTTTGGATATCCTTCGTGCCAAGAGACTATTCGATAATCTAAAGAAATGTTGCTTTTGCTAGGAGGAAGTGGTATTCTTGGGCTTTGTAGTCGATGGAAGAGGCTTGTGAGTGGATGATGAGAAGATCTAAGTAGTTGTTGAGTAGCCGACTCCGATTACTTGTGCCGACGCAAAAAGTTCCATGGACTGGCTTCATTCTATAGGCGATTCATCGGGAATTTCAACACCCTTGCTGCATCACTTACTCAGCTAATGAAGAAAAACACCGACTTATGATGGGGAGAAAGGGAAGAGAGGAGCTTTGTCGAGATAAAAGAAAAATTAACCTTGCCCCAGTTTTAGTTCTGCCTGACTTCAAGAAAGTATTTGAGTTAAAGTATGACACATCAAGTGTTGGAATAGGTGTTGTCCTAATGCAAGAGGGCTGATCGATTACCTTCCACAACAAGAAGCTTAGAAGACCATAATTGAACTACTTCATACATGATAAAGAACTCTTGGCACTAATCCGAGCACTACAAGTATGGCAACACTATTTACTACTAAGAGAATTTGTTATATATACTAATCATGAGTCATTGAAGTACCTCCAAAGTCATACCAAGTTATTAAAGCAGTAAACGGGATGGGTTAAATTCCTTGAGGGATTCAATTTTGTAATAAAATATGAGCAAGGAAACAGTAATGTTGTTACAAATGCTCTTTCAAGAAGACATGCACTTTTATCTAAATTACAGACCTGACTATTTAGGTTTACAAGTATCAAAGAACAGTATTATGAGGATCTACATTTTGGACCCATAATTTCGCGATGTGTCGATAAAAGGATAATGGACAAGTATCATGTGAAGGATAGCTACTTGTTCCAAGGAGGGAAATTATACGTGCTGACTTGTTCCCTGAGGGAGCTGCTAATCAAGGAAGCCCACAGTGAAGGACTCTCCAAACATTTTAGCGAAAGGAAGACCTATGAGCTGTTGAATGGTAGATTCTTTTGGTCAAGAATGAGGAGAGATGTGCACCAAGTTGTGAAAGTTGTACTGTATGCAAGAAGGCCAAGTGTCGAGCTAGGTAAGGGAAAGTAATGCCTTTGCTTGTCCTAATAAAACCGTAAACTAAATTGAGCATAGACTTTGTTCTTAGACTACCATGAACTATCTGAGGCAAAGACTCTGTAATGGTCATCGTGGATCGGTTCAGTAAAATGGCACACTTTGTGCCCTACTTCAAAACTAACAATGCTTTAGGCTATTGCTTCTCTTTTCTTGCAAGAGATTATGTGGATACACAACGTACTGAGAAGTATAGTCTCGGATAGACACTCAAAGTTCTTTAGTCATTTCTAAAGGACCTTATGGCGTCGAATGGGGACCAAACTACTGTTCAGTACTTCCTGTTACCCTCAAAATGATGGCCAAACAAAAGTGGTTAATTGTACTTTGGGACACTACTTCGAGCTATAGTAGGCAAAAACTTGGCTGACTGGGATGTCTACTTACCAGTGGCTAAGTTCGCTTACAACCGAATAGTACATGACATTACTAGGTAAACTCCCTTTGAAGTGGTCTATGGATTTAATCCCTAGTTGGCCCTCAATCACACCCCTGCACTTGTACCCATGCAAGAGGACCCTAACGCATTGGCTAAAGCATAATCCTTACAACACATCTATGATAAAGTTACTCAGCACATCGACCAAGCTACTAGGAGGATGTAAGAGAAGACTAAGGGTAGGACAGCTAAACAATTCCAATAAGGAGACCTGGTCTAGCTACACCTCAGCGTAGAACGGTTTCTGAGTAAGAGAAGAAACAAACTATCCCCAAGACTTAAAGGACCTTTCAAAATCCTCTAGAAGATCAATGATAATGCCTACAAATTGGAGCTGCTAAAGGATTATGGGGTTTTTGACACCTTCAATATTATCGATCTAAGTCCATATCACCTCAATGGAGAGTTGACTAGAGATCATTCAGATTTGATTCCAAATCCAAATCAACCCAGAGGGAATGATGGGAATCAAGCTACTAAACCTTTGACCCGAAGTCAAGCTCGAGGACTAAAAGGTTTGGCACGGCGAATTCTCTTATTCCAATCGACTCCTGTCAAGGATAAGTATCTCCTTACCAACCTGTTTTGCATACCGTGTCGAATAACTCCCTATTTCTCATAAATAGAGTGTCGAGAAGCAAAAGGCCGAGATAACAGCCAACCCTTACTCATACCTGACCAAATACTTACTCGACATCATCATTGCCGATATGATGAGAGAGATACTGTCACGAATTGAGGATGGTCTAGTAGTAGCAGACGTTGTATACTATATGAAGAACCCCTGATTGGTTACCCTTCTAATCATGAACTCTTCACACAATATATAAGGCTCTACAACCATTAGCTTTCCAAGAACATATAAATCCGTAGGAAATCATCACACAAACATATTTATATAAAATTTAAACTACAAAGTTTACAGTAAGCAGTAATTTAGTACATCTAGGGCTATATTACTAATAAAACAAAAGTACATAAGTAAAAGTCTACATAATCAGTTCTCTCAATACACTGGATGGCTCTCTCTTACCCAGGTCCCCAAGCTAACCTGTGGCATCTCTTGGCCAGCCTCAACGAATAAGCCATCCTACAGTAAAAGTCTAAGAGGATGTAAGCCTAATCTCAATGAGTAAAACCCTCAGCCACACCACAAGCAACTTATAAATACATTATATTCACACATATGAATGAATGAACAAATAAAATGCCAAACAATACATATAGTTAACTATTCTATATATGTAACTCAGATTTAATACCCTCCGAAGTCAGGGTTGGAGTATATACGACACCAATTAGATTTAAGTATTATACTAGAACTTACTTTACTATAAAACTCTACGTTCCGTACTTAAATCAAATAAGTCCTTTATTCTCATAAAAACTAAGTTCTAGTATAAGCATGAGTAGGCCCTCGCAGTCCACACTCACTCCTAAACGGAGGTTTCTAGACTCGACCCTTAGCTAAGCGGTTGGCGCCTCCAGCGCCTAATATTCTTACGGGTTAGGGTAAGATCATTTTGTACGAGTACACCATACAGAACCAATAAATTTATAATATCAGCCCCCGAATGGCCTCTCTCTACCTCCATGTGATGTGACAGCCAAAATTATGTCTATACAATGCATGTTGATGCATGTACCAGCTTCTTCTTATGAGCCGAGTATAGTTAAGTCCATTTATGATGTGACCATCCAATAGTACACACAATCATTATTAATACTACCATGCAACAACAAAGTATTATTTGTACTTAAGGTAAATTCACAACTCAACACATAATAACATACATAAGCATTTCCCAACCCCACACAACAATCAATTAACAGTATCATTTAAGCCCACTATTTGCAATCATATATAAGCATGGAATCATAGGGTAAATACTCACTCGACCAAGATGACTTGCTCTAGTCATAGTAATTAATTAGGAGATCCTCACCCGCTTCGGGATCACTTGATCATTTCAATATAATAACGATAGTAAACAATTGAATTAACTAATAATTCTAAATATCTATTTACCTAATTTTACTTAGATTACTATCAATTTTTTTTATTTAATTAGACTTTATCATTTATCGTATGTAACTTTTTCATTCTATTTTTTATATTTACTAATTTATAGTTGTTTTTCATCATTTTTGAACATACATTCACACGGTGATGTCCATTTTGGACGTTAAAACCCATGTTTTATGATATAGACTAAATTTATTGAAATTCTAACTATTGAAGCTTAATTATTCCTATTGGCTAGTTTTACATTTTATTTTAGTAGTTAGTAGTTTTATTAGCCATTAATTCTTATACTGAAATGATCTTTTGGTTTATTATCTTAGAGGCTTATGTTATCACTTATGTCATCAATTATTTATGTCATGGCTTATGTCATCATTTGATTACATCATTGCTTACATCATTATTTAATTATGTCATTGCTTACATCATCATCCATTACATATGTATTCTTATCCATCTATATTCATACACTTTGTACATATGTTATATTTATACTTATACTTCTAACATACTAGTAAGTATACTTGTGTACTTATACGTATACTAATGCGCATACCCATAAACACATACGGTGACACATATATTTTTATACATATTTTCATATGCTTAAAGTTCCTTCTCGAGAAAGCCTCACAAATTTCATATTTTTGTACTTTAAGGGTGTATTTAGCATGGTATATGTATGTATAGTTAGTATATGCCTCATTTTAAGTTATGTACATAATGGGTACTTATGTGCAAGGGTCTTTATACATGTATTTATCAAGTATACTCTTATATACACATACTTAAGTATATGTACAAGTGTTCTTCTAATTATCTAAGGATTCCTGCTCTTCTATACATGGATATGGAGCTTCCACTTCCAACAACACATATGCACATATTATACCAAATTTCTACATTAACCTAACTTATACAACTAACTACTACATAAAATAGAAAATCATATGATAACATATCTCTTTCTCCTTGATTTATGTTAGTAGAAATTGTGAAAATGAAGCAGGAAAGTGTTTGGAATTGTAGGAGCAAGGGGAATCATGGTTTGGAAGTGGAGAAAAGGACTTTTTTTTGTATTGTTTTGTGTTTGAAAAGATGAAGACAAGTGGGGTCTAAGTGAGGAGGGGAGTGGACAGCAAAAAGGAAGGGTAACATTGGAAAAGAAAAATGAGTAGAAAGCTAAAGAGAAAGGAAAGAATTCTCTAGATGAAAATGATATTTTATTGACTTTTTAATATGTTGACTTAGTTAACCTTTGACTTGATCAACATTTCAAATTTACATGTAATCTAAGTGTACATAATGAAATAATTAGGGGAAATTATGAAGAAAATTAAGGAAATGAGAGGAAACATGGGTTTTAGTGAAATGATTAGTAAGGATAAGCAATGAGATCTTCCTTTAGGTATTTATATCCTATGTAAATCATTTGGTAAGCTACTTAATATAATTATCATGAAAAGTGTCATTTAAAGTATTAATACTTACTACATGTAACATAAGCATTAACTAAACTCTTAACTGTATATAATACTAACCTATTTATATACTTAGAAGATGAATATCATCTATGATGCAATATCTTAATTCTTAAAGGATTACTTTAGTATTATATGTATTTATGAATGATTGAAAGTTATCTTTAATCTTTTACTAATGATTTGGTATAATACTAAGGTTATATTATCAATTAGGGTTTAAGGGTAAATTATGGTGAATTAGTGCTTTTATACCTTTAAAGTTATAGTTTTAGGGTTTTTTGATCACTTTCAGATGAAATCTTTAGTATTTAAATATGTTTAGGGCAGAAAAGTTTTATACGCGATTGATTAGTTATTTTAGGATTTTCACTTTCAGTAGCCTTGTTAACTCCTAGAAATATCTAACATACTTAAGTCTACTTTAAATGTTAAGTCGAAAAATTTAGGGGTTTACAAATGCTCTGGACTGACAAGACCACCCCTGCTCGGACAAGCTAGCTAACCATACTTTTTGTCCATATCTTTCAATGGCCTCACTAATTAAGCATCACCATGTGTACAGAACCATATGTAGAATCCATTACACTAATTATTGTTTTTCTTGAATATTCATTTTTACCCTTTTGTATTCTTGTACATTGCTTTAGGGTGATACCCTTTTTGTCTTTTCCTTTTTTTAGCAAGTTGCCCTAACTTATGGGTATAAATACGCTTATAAATATAGCTACAGCATCATCATTAATATACACTTTTGAGTATTCTCCCTTCCTTATGTAAACGTTACTTGTTTACTCTCGGCATCACTCTTATCCTAACCCTTGGCAAGACTAAGTAGTGAGTAATCTCACCGGACCGATTCGTGTGTCATATTGAGTTGTGTCGTAAGTCTTTGGAAGTTCTCTTGGTGCATCATATCCATTGGAGTTGTTCGTGGGTTTTTGCTTACCCTTCATTCACATTCACCCTTTCTCGCAGCATTCCCCATCATTCCTTTTTAAGCTTTCTATAAATGTAGACCCACCCAGCAATTAGCCTTTTCTGTCCTTGATTACGATTCGCAACACCTCTAGTTATCGGGCTCGGTCACAGGTCAAAGGTCCAATAGCCTAATTCCTATCATTCCCTTCAGGTTGATTTGGATTTAGGATCAAATCCGAATGGTCTTCAATCAGTTCTTCATCAGGGTGATATGGACTAAGGTTAGCAATGAAGGTGTCAGAAACTCCATATCCTTTGGGTAACTCCAACCTATAGGCATTGTCATTGATCTTCTAGAGGATTCTAAAAGGTTCTTCAGCTCTTGTAGATAGTTTGTTCCTCTTCTTGCTCGAAAACCTTTCCTTACTGAGGTGTAGCCACACCAAGTCTCTTGGCTAAAATTGTTTAGCTGTCTTACCATTGGCCTTCTCTCGTATTCTTCTAGTAACTTGGTCAATCTGCCGAATGACTTTGTTTTAGATGTGTTAAAGGGATTGTACTTGGGCTCTCGCATCAAGGTCTTCTTACTCAGATACAGGGAAAAGGGTGTGATCGAGGGGCAACTTGGGATTAAAACCATAGACAACTTCGAAGGGGGTCTATTTGGTGGTGTCATGTACTGTCTAGTTAACGAATTCCATTAGTAGCAAGCAAACGTCCCAATTAACTAAGTTCTTCCCTACTGTAGCTCGAAGCAATACTCTCAAGGTATGGTTGACTAACTCTGTTTAGCCATTAGTTTGGGGGTAACAAAAAGTGTAGAACAGTAGTTTGGTTCCCATCCGTCGCCATAGAGTTCTCCAAAAATGGCTCAAGAACTTTGGGTCTCTGTTTGACACTACACTTCTCGGTATGCCGTATAACTGAACAATTTCCATCAAGAAAAGAGAAGCAATAGCCGAAGCATCGTTAGTCTTAGAACAAGGCACAAAGTGTGCCATCTTACTGAACCTATCTATGACGACCATTACAGAATCTTTGCTTTGGGCAATTCGTGATAATCCAAGAACAAAGTCCATGCTTAACTTAGTCCATGGTTTCATCGGAACAGGTAAAGGCATTGCTTTCCCTTTCTTGGCTTGACATTTAGCCCTCTTGCACACAGTACAACCTTCTACAACTTGATGTACATCTTGTCTCATTCTCAGCTAGAAGAAATGACCATTCAACAGTTTATAGGTCCTTCTCCCCCTAAAATGCTTAGAGAGTCCTCCACTGTGGGCTTCCTTGATAAGCAACTCTCGTAGTGAATAGTTTGACACACATAATTTCCCTCTTCAAAATAAGTATCCATTCTCCATATGATACTTGTCTACTATTCTTTCATCAACATAACGCGCAAGTATGGGTCTGAAGTGTAGATCCCCAGAGTATTATTCCTTAATGCTCACAAACCTAGACAATCTTGTCTACAATTCAGTAAGTAGCGCATGTCTTCTTGAAAGAGCATTTATAACTACGTTGTTCTTTCCTTGTTTGTATTTTATTACAAAATTAAATCCTTCAAGGAATTCAACCCATCTCACCTGCCGCTTCAATAAAATTTTCTAACTTCACAGGTACCTCAGAGATTCATGGTCAGTATAGATGACAGATTCCCTTGATAGTAGATAATGATACCATACTTGTAGTGCTCGAATCAGCGCCAAGAGTTCTTTATTATACACATAGTAGTTTAGCTGAGGACCTTTGAGCTTCTCGCTATAGTAAGCAATTAGCCATCCTTCCTACATTAGGACAACGCCTATTCTAATGCCTAACGCATTACATTCCAACTCAAATACTTTCTTGAAATCAGGTAAAGTTAGCACAGGTATGGAAGTTAACTTTTCTTTCACTTCAGCAAAGCTTCTCTCTTGCTTTTCTCCCCATCAAAAGTCGGTGTTCTTCTTTAGTAACTCAATAAGTGGTGCAACAAAGGTGCTGAAATTCCTTATGAATCTTTTGTAAAATGAAGCCAATCCATGGAAACTTCTCACCTCAGCATAAGTAGTTAGAGTTGACCACTCGACGATTGCACAGATCTTCTTATCATCTACTCATAAGCCCCCTATACTTACTACATAGCTTAAGAATACTACTTCATCCTGGCAAAAGCAACATTTCTTAAGGTTACCGAATAATCTCTCAGCATAGAGGACATTCAATACGGTATGGAGATGTTCATAGTGACTCAGTATGTTAGTATTGTATACTAAGATGTCATCAAAGTACACCATGATACACTTCCCCATTAGATTTCTTAGCACATTGTTCATTAGTCACATAAAAGTGCTCAAGGCATTTAATAAGCCAAATGGCATGACCATCCACTCATAGAGTCCATGCTAAGTTTTGAACGCAATTTTCTACTCATCTCCCGACCTCATCCGAATTTGATGAAAGCCAGACTTCATATCAATCTTGCTGAAGATCTTAACTCCACTTAATTCATCTAACGTGTCTTCCACATTCATCCCTAAAGTATGGCTTGGCTATCAACACACATTCACGTAGTTCTATCCTTTTTTGGTCATAAAAGCACCGGAACAACACAAAGGCTGAGACTTTCCCTAACATAACCTTTCTCTAATAGTTCATTGACTTATCGCTGGAGCTTAGAAGCCTGTTTGGGGCTCATTCAATAGGTTGGTTTATTCGGTAGGGAACATCGGGTATTAAGTCAATGCAATGTTCTATGCCACGGATTGGGGGCAACCCCTTGGGTAACTGTTCTAAGAACAAATCGACATATTCATCCAACAACGCTCTCACTTCCAAGGGTAGTTCACCCTACTCCTTCAATTGTAATAGACGCCTAACCAACATCAGGGTTAGTTTGTCGGCATTGATGGCCTCTCAAAGCTCAGCTCTACTCATCAATAGAGTCTTCTTTGATCTGAAAGCAAGTTTAGCCTGTAGTTTATTAACTTCACTCGACAACATCGGGTATAAAGTAATTTTTTTACCATCCTTCTTGAACACATGCATGTTCCTGTATCCATCATAGATAACTCTTATGTCAAATAGTCATGGTCGACCAAGCAATACGAATGAGGCACACATGAGTAGCACATCATAGAGAATCCCATCGGAGTAATTTCCAATTGTAATCAGCAATAGTACTTGCTAAGTGACATGTAGTGCTTCCTTCTCACTCAGCAAATGCGACTTGTACAACCGTAGGTGTGCAATGGTCGGCAACTTTAATCTTGTGATCAGATTAGTTAATGCCACATTGGTGTAACTTCCACTATCAACAATTAGTATGCTCACCTAATTGTTCACCCTACAGGTGATACGAAACAAGTTTTCCCTCTACTCCTCCTCACGTAAAGATTTTAAGTTCATTACGCATTGGATAACCAAGAATAACTTATCTAAGTCCCCGGCAAACATGTCATCCTTAATCAATTCATTATCATGAGAAACTTCTTTCTTAACAAGGCTCTTCTCCTTAGGTTCCTCTTTAGTACTCTCTACTTCCAATTTCGAGACGTGTCCCTTGATGACCATAGTTCTTCAGTTTGGGCACTGTATAGCCATATGTCCAAACCTTAGCATTTGAAGCACTTGATCTGGCTCATCTTCCTGCCAAATCCTTGCCCTTTCTCATAAGTTTGGGTTGGCACATCACTACCAAGTTGGCCCTTCTGCTCGACTTGGACATCCACCTTTCAAATCGACTCAACACTTGACAAAGCTCAATAACTTCCCTATGCTGGTCAAGTAGTTGGTAATATGGTCAATACTTGACTTCTTTTCTACCTCTTTACTCGTTGAGCTATTCGAATGGCTTCATCCATTGTGGTGAATCATTGGAGTTCTACAATGTCTAGAATGTCATGTCTCAATCCAATAAGGAATCTAGAGATTTTTCGAGCTGGTGGTTCCTCCACTTCATAACGGATCATTAGCATTTGAAATTTTTAGACATACTCATCAACAATTCAGCCTCCTTGTCTCAATTCCTAAAGCTTAATAAAAGTATCTTATAGATAAGTATCCTGTAGATAAGTATCCAGCACAAATTTATTTCTGAGTATTCTTTTCATCTCAAGCTAAGTATTAATCTCTTTATATCCTTCTCATCTCCTTATAATCTAGAAATTCTTCCACCACATAGCGGCATATCCAAAGAACTCAACAGTAGTAGTTCTTACTTTCTCATAATCCTCATATTGGTAATAGTCAAACACACGCTCCACCTTCCCTTCCCACTCTAAATATTCATCTACATTTCTACACCCATTGAAGCTAGGAATCCAAAGCTTCACATGGTCAAAGGCACTAGGTGCTTGAACTCGCTCTTCTTCTTCGTAATACTCTTCTTCATCCTCTTCTCCCAAATCTCCTAAGTAAATCCTTCTCCTTACTCGTCTGCCTACTACTCTACCTCTAACTTGTTGAGTTGGGTTCTAACCTCTCGTAAGTCAGGCAGCTTATGGTGTATTATGCGTAGCTTCAATAGGTCGGTAAGCTAATGTATAAATAGCTCAAGTTAAATCCACTAAGAGGTTAGCCACTTCATCAAGTCTCTTGTTAGTGCTCCTAGGGGTACCCTGAGACTATTGGCCATGGTAAACAACTCCACTGTTGCCATCTCTAGCACCAGCACTAATATTCGAGTTTGACATTTTCTCTAATAGATTTTAGTTATCAAATTCTTCAATTGGGCGTTATAGCGATAACTTCCATAAACTAGATCTCATCAACCAGCAAACACGACAACTAGACTATCACAAAAACTTACTCTATTTCACACGCCTAAAGCAGAGTATAGATAGAACTTTGAAACAAACTTCTGCAATCCAAATGAAGCATTCGCTCCGATACCAAGATGATGTATACCACAACCAAAAACAAATAAGGCCGGCAGTAGGGATGGGTCCAAGCTTGCTGAAAGCTTGAAGAGATGATGGGGAATGTGTTAAAGAATGAAGATGTGAATGAAAAATAATAAAAAAAAAAACTCGAACAGCTCTAAAGGATATGACGAATAACTCGATATGATGCATGAATTTAGTCGGTGAGGTTACTCGCTACCTAGCCTTACTTAGCGGTTAAGATAAGACTAAAATGAAAGTAAACAATTAGTGTTTACAAGAGGAAGAATAATCAGTATATTAGTGGTAATCTAATTATTACGGCCACAAGTACTAAGGGTATTTATACCCAACAAGTTAGGATAACTTGCCTAAAAGGGAAAAGATAAAAAAGGTACTGTCTTAAAGAAGTAATGTACAAGAATATAAAAGGGTAAAAATGAATATTCAAGAAAAGCAATGATTAGTATAAGATATTCTACACCTAGTCATGTATATGTAGTAGAGATACATTAGCGATGCTATTGGAGGATACAGACAAAAGAGTACAAGCAAATTGCTTGTCCGAACAAAGTTGAATGAGGATTAGTCCGGTATCGTTTTCTCGGCCTCTCAACAAAAGTGATGCTAAGCAAGTGGTCGACTTAGGCATGAATGAGTAAGTACGCGAGGTTCGGCAAATGTCTTGTCATTTTGTTATTTAGCACGCAATCTCCGAAAGATGGGCAGTCATTCGGCTCGACATGCAAAGTGGCTCAGCAAAGAGATACTCAACTTTAGTAGGAGTCAGCTGGAGTAAGAGGATTCGCCATGCCAAGCCCTCTAGTCCTTGGGCTCAGTTGCGAGTTTAAGGCCCAATAGCTTGATTCCTATCATAACCACTACATAGCCTTTTCACACGTGGTCATTTGATTTGATCGACCCTATACACCCGCCATCCAAAGGATGCATATGAATCTTGGTTAGAACCAAGTGTTTCACCTAGCGAGTGGAGGATATTCCTTTGCAAAAGGCCATATGGGAATCAGGCTATCGGACTTCTAACCCGCAGTCGAGCCTGAAGACTAAAAAGACTGGCACAACGAATCCTTCTATTCCAACCAACCCCGCCAAGGCCAAGCACTTCCTTACCGAGAAGCCGAGAAAGAGAGACTCCAGACTGACTAAGCCATCCTTGCTCAAATAAGCCATCTATTCATACTTTTTGTCCGCATCTTTTAACGACCTCACCAATATAACATAGCTACGTATACAATATCATGTGCAAAATCCATTGCACCAATAATTGTTTTTCTCATGGGTTTTGCTTATTCTCTTATTCGTCATTTTTTCCCTTTTCACACTTTCCCCATTACCCCCTTTCAAGCTTTCTGCAAGTTTAGACCCATCCAATGACTAGCCTTGTCTGTTCTTAGTCACAGTTCGCAACAGGACCGGTGGTAGCAAATTTTATTAAGGAATACATCATATGAAAATTCAATATTCTAAGTGCATCTTATCTGAAAATGGAACTCCTTTTATCAATTCACATGTAAGACAACTGTTGGCTTCTTATGGCATTGACCATTTTAAGTATATGCCTTACTATCCTGAAGGCAACGACTTGGCAAAAGCTATAAATAAAAGTCTACTAAAAGTACTTAGTCGTATGGCACATGACAACCATAAAGGATGGCATGATAAGTTACCATTGGCACAAGAAGTTACCGTTGTCACTTTAGGCTTATGGAACTTTAAAGTGAGGATCAACACAAGCTATACCTTTCTCTTTAGTCTATGGGTCTAAAGCAACAATATCGATAGAATTCTTGGTTCCCTTTGCACGATTAGCTATCAATGCCCAACTAAAGCCATATACTTTAAGCATGATTAACCTAGAAGCACTAGATGAGCGTCGAGGTACCGCAAAGTGCAATCTCACTAACTATCAAAGACTCTTGATCATCGCTTATGATCGGCTAGTACGAAAGCAATCTTTCTAATAAGGTAACATAGTCCTTCATGCAACAAACTATGTTCAAAGAGGTATTCCGACAAAAGATTACACCAAAGTGCAAAGGACCTTTCATTATTAAAGAAGTCCATGATAGCAGTTATTGCAAACTTTAGAATCTAAGAACAAATGCCATCACCGGTCTTATAAACTTCCAATATATCAAGAAATTTCATTTATAATGGCATGACATATTGCAATTGAATAAATGAAATTCGTAGCTCACCTCATATGAGCTTGTCCCCATGAATTACTTCTCTCTTTATTTCTTCCTTTTATTCCATTGCTACAAAGTTCGAGATTCATCTCCTTAATGCAAATTATACACATGCAAAAGAACATGATGATCCATTGCTGCTGCTTGGTAAGAAACTTGTCTCTTAAGTACGTGGTGTTTATGGCTTATTTCTTGCTAATTGGTAAGAGCATTGTCTCCTAAGCGCATGACATAATGCCTTCTTGTTACCTAGTAAGACTTTACTCTATTGGAGTGTATTCGCACATCAAAGATAAGTGAATTTTTCAGTCAAGATTGTCTATGATCAAAATTAAACTATTAAGTAGTGAGTAATACCCCCTTAACTAACAATGCAACGATTTTTGAACAATTGACACGTATTACTATCGCCTCTAGTACATTCTTATAGAGGATCATCACTGTATGTAAGAGCATTACTTTGATGTACGAATCCTACTAAGGCTCTTCATCTAAAGACATACATGTGTTAAAAGGCTAAGTGGTGGATAATACCCCCTTAGCTACCATACCATTGGTTTTCATCATAAGTAACATACATATTACCATTTGTAAAACAAATCCAATATGCCATTCAGAATTGCTACTTGTGAATGAGAACATTATTCTACTATGTGGCATCCACCCAAAAGCTAGTATGAAAGGATATTCTAATGTTTCCACATACCCTTAGTTTTGTTGTAGCTAAGTGAGAATAATATCTCCTAAGCGCATAATGAAATGAATATTGGCACATCGAAAAAAAAAAATATTTGCATTAAGCAATGCGAGTCTAATCTATCCAATGTTTCAGTATATAGAAGATGACTTAGAAAAAAAAATGTTATTCATTCAAATACACCATGTTTGCATAAAAGTATCATCAAAACAAAAGAAAGGATGCATGGAAAAATAATGGTGTTGGTCAAATATTTAAAGTTACGGGAACTTCATTTGTTTTTTTGATTTTCTTGTAAAGAATATGCCTTGTATACATCGAAAGTGAGGTATTATATTTAATTGATGTTTGTTAAGATTTGGAATGAGAACATGTAAAGTAAAGATTTGAAAAGGGATTTGAAACAAGTTTGATGTGCCTAAGAGCTGAGTTGATCACTAGGGCTTACAATAAGAGGTACTAACCAGGTAGGTCCTTTGAGGAATTGAAGAATGAAGAAATAGATAAGTCAACAAATACAGTAGCATTCATGAAGCTACTCATAGGATGTGACACACCAACAAATATAACATGACTTAGTATTCCACCTAATATGATGCACAAGCTAATACTAAGGTCCATTCACCACTAATCTCAATCCACTTAGCAAGATTAGATAAGAGTGTAAGAAAGGAAATGCACTAAGAGAAGGGTATCTCACAAGAATAAGAATATTCAATAGTAGTAATGTATAAGATGTTTACAGTTACAATGAAAAGGATTATATATAGTAAGTTCTTTAAGGTAACAATAAAAAAAAGAGGAAAATTACATAAAAGACAATGTAAGAAAAACATTCCTAGTATGTTCGAAAAAGGGTAAATATGACAAAGGATAAAAAGAAATATAGTACAAGTGTTAGAAAAGTAAGGATTAGGTGGTGGCCCATCAATGGGTTCGTGTTATGGGATCTTAGGATCTTAAGGCACTGTGGCTAAGATGAGCTAATGTTAGGGTTACTATTGGTGATTTGTGCTTAGGGCTACCAAGGTAATTGAATGAGGCTACAGTTTGGTAGGTTGAAAGAGTAGAGCTCTGCATATAAGGACCTCAAACACAGTACCCAGTAGGTCGGTAGAATAGAGTGTGTCTAAGTTAGGACCTAAGGGCTTCCATGTACTGGAGCTTATCCTCAGTAGGCTAACCAAAGAGAATCCTCTTAGTGAGAGATTCGAGGCCTTGGAGGTGAGCGTGAGTGATGGGTCCAAAGGTCGGCAATCCATCAATTTCTTAGGGTTATTGAAGATTTGCCCTCAAATCTTAGTCTTCTTCTTCTTCTTTTAGCACATAGGGCATCAGGTTGGCGACATTGAAAGTGGGGGACACTCCATATCCTTCGAGTAGTTCTAGCTCATAGGCATTGTCATTTATGCATCAAAGGATTTTGAAAGGGCCATCCGACCTAGGTGATAATTTGTTTATCCTCTTCCTTAGGAATTGTCCCTTACTAAGGTGGATCTAGACAAAGTTGTCTAAGCTATAAACAACTCACCTTTTACCTTAACTTCCTTGCTCTCTTCGTCAAGCCACTATTTTGGCTAATTACTTGGCAACCTTCTTATGCAATTTTTGAAACTCTTCAACACGCTATAAACCAGTGTGACTTTCTTCTAGGGAAGTAGAGCTGGTGATCATATCCGATGGTAAGTTTAGGTTAAGTCCATAGATGACCTTGAAAGGCATCCTTCTTGTCAAGCTATAAGTAGAGCGGTTGTAAGCAAACTCAATTATGGGTAGGTAAAGATCCCAATCACATAGATTCTTCCCAACAATAGCTCAAAAGAGGTTGCCTATTATTTTGCTCACAACCTTTATCTGGCCATCTATATATGGATGGCAAGAAGTACTAAACATAAGCTTGGTGCCGAGCTCCTTCAATAATGTTCACTTGAAGAAGCTCGTGAACTTTGAATCACGATCTGATAAAATACTCCTTAAAACTCCATGCAGTTGCACAATCTCCTGCAAAAAGAGGTTAGCAACAAATAAGCATCATTGGTTTTGCGGTAGGAGATGAAGTGACTCATTTTATTGAACCAATCGACCACCACCATATTAGAATCATGTTTCCACAGTGTTTTGGATAGGTTAAGCATGAAATCTATGCTTAGATCAGTCTACGATGACTCATGTATGCGTAGAAGTGTATATTTTCCATATGGCTACTTTCTTCCCTTAGATCGCTTACACACCTCGCATCGCTTAAGAGTTTTTCACACATCCTTCATCATCCCAAGCTAATAGAAGTATTCTTTCAACAACTCAGTAGTTCTCTTTTCGCTAAAATGGCCAGCTAAGCCTCCTACATGGGCTTCTTATATAAGTCATTCCCTAGCAGAACCACTTGGGACACAAACTTGTCTTCCCTTCATTAGAAATCCTTAGCTCAAGAGAACCCATCCACTACTCCTCCAATGTTACATTTGGCCACTAAGGGTCTAAAGTATGGATCATGTTCATATTGATTAATCAAGGTACTAAACCCAAGTATTATAGCTAACAATGTTGTGATAAGAACATGCTGACAAGAAAGGGCATCGACCACCATGTTATAACTTCCTTTCTTATACTTGATGAAGTAACAAAAGGTTTCCAAGTACTTGACCTACTTAGCATGGTGTCGAGAGACTTTTTGCTGTCCTTTGAGATGCTTGAGAGATTCATGGTCTACGTAGATAATGAACTCACTCGATAGTAAGTAGTGTTGCTAAGTTTGAAGTGCTCAAATAAGGGTATAGAACTCCTTGTCATATGCCAAGTAATTCAGTGTAGTACCTTTGAGTTTCTCACTAAAATATGCAACTAGTCGGCACTCCTACATATGAACAGCTCTAATGTCAACTCCAGATACATCACATTCTAGCTCAAAAACCTTATCAAAGTCAAGTAATAGTAACAATGGGGCAAAGGTTAACTTAGATTTAATCTCTTCAAAACTCCTTTGAGCTTTCTCGACCCATTTGAATTCAAAGTTTTTCCTAGTTAGCTTAATCAGTTGGGCAATTAAGGAACTAAAATTCTGAATGAATCTTCAATAAAATGAAGCTAAACCATAAAAACTCCTAACTTCTGCAGCACTAGTTAGCGTTGGCCATTTGAGAATAGCTCAAATCTTTTCATCATCTGCTTCCTCCTCTAGAGACAAAAAATCTGAGGTATATTACCTTGCTCTACCAGAACACATGTTTCTTTAGATTGCCAAATAATTGCTTGGCATAGAGGATATCAAATACAAATCTCAAGTGCATGATGTGAGAAATAAGGTTGACACTATATACTAAAACATCATCAAAGTAAACAACAACACATTTGCTAATAAAAGATCTTAGAACATGATCATGAGTCGAATAAAGGTGTTCGGTGTGTTCGTAAGACCAAACGGCATCACCATCCACTTAAATAGGCTATCCTTCTTTTTGAAAGCAATATTCCACTCATCTCTAGGCCTCATTCGAATTTGGAGGTATCTATTTTCAGGTTAATCCTTAAAAATACTTGTACATCATGCAACTCATTAAACATATCATCTAATCGTAGGATCAGATATCAATATTTGACAATAATTTTGTTGATTGCTCAACTGTCAATGTACATTCTGCATGAGCCATCCTTCTTCGGCATTAAGACAATTGGCACGGTATAGGGGCTCATGCTCTATCAAACATATCTGCTCTTAATCAACTTATCAACTTGTTTCTTCAGCTTGGCTGCTTACTTAGGATTGAGTCTATAGGTTTGTCAATTAGGTAAAGTAACTCTAAGCTAGAAGGCAATGCAATGCTCTATACCTCTGAAAGGGGTAAAACCTCTCGATAGGAAACACATCAGCATATTCTTGAAGTAATGCTTGCACTTTAGTAAGTAAGGCTCCAATTTCCTTTAGCTTAAAAGTCTTCTAACTAATAAAAGTATACATCTTGGAAAATTAGGCTCAGGAAATCGCTAAGAACTTTCTCTATAGCAATTTGGAAATGTTCTCTTAAGACTCCTAAACTTCTTTAGGGCTCATTGGAGTACGTACAACCTTCTTCCCATCCTCTTAGGACATATAAGTGTTCCTATACCTATCATAGAGTACCTTGCAATCAAAGAGACATGGTCAACCTAGTAGTATGTATGCAGTATACATAGGTAAGACGTTGCATAACACTTCATCCTTGTATCAATCATCAATAGTGATTGCTACTCTAACTTATTCAGCAACAAGCAATCTTCCCTTCTTATTAAGCTAGTGAATTTTGTAGAGCTTAAGATGAGGAAAGGTTGACAATCTTAGAGCCTTCACCACTCCTTGTACTACAATGTTGGTGCAACTTCCTCTATCTATGATCAAAGCACATAGATTTCCATTCACTTAACAATTCATATGGAAGAGATTCTCTCTCTGCTCATCTTCCCTTGCAACACTGGTACTGAAAATTGTGTGAACAACTAAATTAAGATATTGCTCTCCAAGCTCAAGTTGGGTAAGGACCTTAAGATCTTTAAAGTACTTGTCAAAACACGACTTGGCATTCTCTTCTACTTCTCCTTTACTAATGCTCTCTACTTCAAACTGAGGATTCTCTCCTTTAATGGTCATAACACATCAATTCGGACATTTACTTACCATGTGTCCAAAACCTAGGTATTTGAAACACTTTATCTCTCGGGTCTTCTTACCAAAGCTCTTGCCTTAATCCTTTCAGACCTCAAGTTCCTCGGCCATAGTCTTTTCTTGACCATCATCAGGTCCGCTAGGCATATGACCTTGGTGGACCACCTTGGAACTATACTAAGCTCAATTATATCCAGGTCGACTCAACATACCAATTTTGGTCAGTAAGCCAAGTCAGTTGCTTAGTGCTCAGCTAAGCTAATTTCACCTTTGCCTTTCAACTCTTTATGCTACTTGGATAGTGTCATCTAAATTTCCAAGCCTTTGCACCTCTACTATATTACCAATCTCATATCTCAATCTAGAAATAAACCTAGCTACTGTTTGTACTTCCAGTTTATCTACATCACAGTGGATCATCAATAGCTAGATTTCTCGAACATACTCATCGACCGATCAACTACCTTATCTAAGTTCTTAGAGATGTCAAAAAGTGTCTTGCTCATAATATTTAGGCACAAATCTACTCCCTAGAACTCTCTTCATCTCATTCCATGTTCAAATCTCACATTGGTCTCACTAGCATACATCCTGTAATTTCTTCTACCACATTGCTGCATACCTAAAACATTCTAAAGCAAGCTACTAGAATATGCATCAAGTCCTTATAATCATAGAAGTCAAATATCTATTTTATCTTCTCCTCTTAATCTAAATATTCATTATTGTTACTAGACATATTAAAATTCAGAATCTGCACTTTGAGATGCTTGGCTCCTCTAGGAGTGCAAGCTTATATTCTTCAAATCCATCATACTACTCCTCTTCCTCCCTATACTCCTCAACTTCATCTAACTCAAGTCTCCTCCTCGCAACCCTTTCAACATATGGGGGTGGAGCTGGGTTCACATTAATAGCTTCAAGGGCTCGATACTCACCTACCTATCTTCTCAGCCTATCTCTCGCTTCTTGGCCCCATTCATCAACTCTCTCTTGAGTTCTAGTCTCTACCACCCTCTATACAAAAATAACTAGGTTGGCCACAATAGTAGCAAGGTCTTGCAATTGTTCATCAATAGTTCGCAGGGTTTGTTGGGTAACAAAATCATAACCATAAGCATCACTATCAATATCATTAATCTCTTCTTGAACACTAGGATTTGACCTTCTCAATACAAAACTTTAAGAAATCTACTACTTCAATAGAAAATTACACACAACTTTGATAATATGATATCGTATAGTGACTTAAGGACTTGCTTGGTTTTTTCACTAAAGAATAGAGTATAATAGAATAAACACTATAATAAGAAGCAACTACTACAATACTTAGCTTTTAATCATAACCTCAAGCTCTAATATTAAGATTATATGATGTACTTAGGAGCTGAGTTCATCACTAGGGCTTACTATAGGAAGTAGTAACTAGGTAGGTCCTTCGTAGAATCGAAGAATGAAGGAATGGATAAGTCGATAAACACAGTAGCTTCTATGAAGCTACTTATTGGATGTAACGCATCACTGAACACAACATGACTTAGTATTTTACCTGATATGACGCATAAGCTAATACTAAGATCCACCCACCACTAATCTCAAGCTACTTAGTAAGATTAGATAAGAGTATAAGAAAGGAAATGTACTTAGAGAAGAGTATCTCGTAAGAACAAGAATATTCATTAGCTATAATGTATAAGATGTTTGCAACTACAGTGAAAAAGACTACATATAGTAAGTCTTTTAGGACAACAATACAATAAAGGAAAATTACATAAAAGATAACGTAAGAAAAAGATTCCTAATATGTTCGAGAAAGGGTAAATATGAGAAAGGACAAAAAGGAATATTGTAGGTGTTAGAAAAGTAGGAGACAGGTGGTGGCCTATCAATGGGTTCGCGTTTTGGGATCTTAGGGCACTGTAGCTAAGCTAAGCTGATGTTGGGGTTACTGTTGCTGAGTTATGCTTAGGGTTACTAAGGTGATTAAATGAGGCTATAGTTTGGTAGGCTAAAAGAGTAGAGCTCTACATATAGGGACTATAGATATGGCACTCAACAAGTCGGTGACTAGGTAAGAGTCTAAATAGAGCAGAGTGTGTCCAAGCTGGGACTAAAGGAGTTCTTCTACAACTCTTCCATGTATTAGAGCTCATCCTTAGCAAGTTAAAAAGAGATAATCCTCTTGGTGAGAGATTGGAGGCCCTAAAGGCGGGCATGAGTGATGAGTTCGAAGGTCAGCAATCCATCAAGGTTGAAGGAGCATATGTATCTCTTTATTTCATCCATGTGAAAGTAGACTTTAGATGATGGACATCTAGACGTTTGCATATGCAGATTAATGTTTAATTATCAAAGATATGTTATATCAATGGTATCATGTTTATGTTTTTCAATCAAGTTACTAAAAAAAGGAAAATAAAAAATTGTTGGGTGGAATTTAAAGTCTAATGGGTCATAATAATTTAAGACATTCAACAATTATATATAAATATATATGAAGATTCAACAATTCTCTTCCATGTAAAGTAAAATGGAAGAAGGTTGTGGCAATATTGGTTTAAGGAAATTGTCCTCAATGAGATGAATAATTCAAATAGTGAAGCAGAATTAGCTCACATAAATGAAGCCCATATAATGTAAAGAGTGGTATTACTACTTCAGCATGCCAAAAGCAATGCATACAGTTAAACAATACCACAAGCTTGTGCATTGAGGTATATAATAAATAAAGTTACAGCGCTGGCACTTAGATGAAGTCTTCAACTATGTAAGTGCACTTAATAGAGGTGTAACTCTTTATAATGCATGTGCGCTAAGTAGCGACCTAACTATTTAAAGTAAATAATTGATGCCCTAAATACTTAAACTCCATCCAAGAATTTTGGTCGAAGGGCAAAATGAAGAGAGTTGAAAATTTCCACGTTAATTATTGGGTTATGCTCATTATTTATTTGAGCTTGACTCCTTGAGCCAAGTAATAAAGCCTAAATAGTCCAATATAAATTTAGGATGATTTAGGGAGATGTAGCATTGTAGGCTTCAAGTAGGAATCGTTGAATTAACTAGTCCATTCTCAACCTTTCTTATGGAAACCCATGTACATACAAAGGCTTGCCATGGGCTTAGACTTAACAGAAGCTCATGAAACAATCCATCAACAAGAGGGGTCATCTTAGTCGTCGATTATCATTGTAATCAGATGGAAGTTGTCAATAGCTTAACTCTATAAATACTTTAAAGGTCCTCTTCATTTGACATAATTCAGTTATTGAGGAAAACCACATCGTGCTATCACACTACTATCATAGAAGTTCAAACAAAGCTAAAAGTGAAGAACATACCGCCTCTCATCTAAAATAGTAGAGTTAATACTTTATAGCTCTTCCGCCTATCACATGTGTATTTGAAGCTCCTCAAGATTGCCTACTCCTCCTCCTCCCTGCCTCTTCCTCTCCAAGTCATCCCTTACGTATCATTCCATGCCACTCTTCTAAGGCCACGTATAGCACGAAACTCACACTGTATGCACGTGACCACTATAACCAAATCCCTTCGTCTATGGTAAGCTTCTGCACTTTTAATCCCTTTTTCTCATACAATGGATATTTCTTATACCTTGAGGAAGAATCCTTATTAAACTTATCTAATCCCAATTGATAAGGGAAAATAAGATAGATAAAGAGATCAAAAGGTATTCTTACCTTGTGTAGATTTCTATGCATACACTAGGTGCAAGACAAGAAGAAGGAAAAGGGAGGAAGATGAGTAGGGTAGCAATGAGGAAAGATAGGCATAACATAAAAAGATGGAAGAGGGGATTGGAGAGTAATTGCTTTAAGGTTTTGTAGAAGAGAAAAAGGGCTAGCATCCTATTATTAGAAAAGCCTTAGGCATCCTTTTTATATTTGGCTTTAAATAATTTTAGGGGCCTTTATAAACATTAACAAGAAAATTAATCTTTTGAATCTTGGTGAGCACATGTGAAATCTTCATTACTTCAATATTTTCCTCTTTTCCTTCTTAATTGATACAACTATTTTATAATCTGTGTATGTCTTTAAGTATGTATGTGTTTTCCTAAGTTCTCATATTTTTATTTATGTTTCTCTTGTCTTAAAGAAATTGATCACACAGCAATCATTATTTTAAGTTAACCTATCTCCTCGAGATGTATGCTCCACTATATTTATTTATTACATATCTTTTAGGGTAAATTGTAAATGTTCTCCCTAAACTACTATTTAGACATAGATAAACCTCTAAACTTTGACTCCGTTCTCTAACCATAAAAAATGCATATATAGACTCTAAACTACATTTAGATTTCCATGATTTATAGGATTTTAATAGCAGGTTAAGAATTATTTGCTTACTTTTGAAAGTTACAAAGAGATGGAGTCATATTTATAATTATCCAAAAACTTATTATATCTAATACTAGGTTTTTGATAACTTTTTGACTTTGTAAATATATTAATGTAATATTATCCGTTTCAATGATGATGACTATATCAATTTCTTTAGTTCTTATGTCTTTTGCTATCCTTTCCCTTTGGTGATGATTATATCAATTTGTCTTTAGTTCTTATGTTTGTTGCTACCCATTTCCCTTATTCCTTTTTTTTTTTGGTTTAAGATGATAAAGATGCAAGATCAAAAGAGAATAACATATAAGTACATAAAAAATGAAGAGATCATATGTCGCTTCCTAGTTTCTACTACAATTCATTCCATGTAAAGGGATTGACAGCAATCGGCAAATGAGGTGCTATGTTGTGTAGTTTCAAGGATCTTTTCCAATTTCCAATCCAACCATGCTCATAACACAATCCTTTAGTGTTCTTTTTTTTTTTTCCTCCTCTAAGATTCTTAATGGATTAAGAAAATTAGAAGGAAAAAAGCAAGTAACATCAAAACCTTTTATCAAGACAAAAACGAGATAAATATAAAAGAATTCATAAACATATAGAAAAATGTTTGAATTGGTCATTAATATTTTAAGTATATTAATCTTTAATGTTGCCTCATATATGTTAGAAAAGTAACCATAAAATCCATAAACTAAGTTTTTGTATTAGCTATCTAAGTGTAGTGGAAATATTAAAAATGGAATAACAAAAACGATGAGTAAAACATATAGATATGAAATAAGAGAAAATTATAATGATTTATGTAAAAAAAAAAAATTAGTTATAAAACAATCATGGACGAAAGAGTAGCAACAACCTACAATTAAACATAAAGACAGTAATATATAAATTCACTACCTGAGTACTATAATCTTGCTTACTATAATGGGAACAAATTCACTTAATAAATAATACTACGAGATATAACCATAAGGTTCTTTAGGTAGAGACAAGTTCAAGTAACGAAACTAGTGAAATGGTCAATTATTCAAGAAAATTTACTAGTTGTTCTTAATAAGAAACCCTAACCATGATCTCTTGTTCCTCTTTTATTAAAAAACACATGAAATTTCTTTTTGTTTTAAAAAAGAGTTTTACCAATGTCTTCCATCGTATCATATCCCTATCTCAAATCCCCTTTTGTTCTTTTTATTCTAAAATCCCTTTAGGGGATTTATAGATCTCCTACTCTTTCTATATTTGACTATTGTTTCTCCTAATCTCTACTTATTGCTTTAATTAAGATATTGAAAACAAAGTGTAGCAACTGAAAGGAAAGGAAAGAAACTAGAATAAAAAGATCCAATCTCCAAGGTTTTACTTTGATTTTCTTTACCTAGTTTGTTTATATTCTATCTACTTTGTAGAATTTCTTTAGTCAAAGTGTTGATTTTTTACTCTTAGTAAAAATTTGTTTTCTTAAAGGGATGTTTAAGACCCTACCTATAAAAGATATATCCATTGTAGATTCAATCTTCAAACCCCCGTCTATTTATTTAGTTAGAAATTTCTTGTGTTGTAATATTGTCGTATGAATGAATTTCTATTGTTTTGATCAAAAAAATCACAAAGAATTTGAGTCACATACATACAATTTTTACCTTAGATCCAATTTCATTTGAAATTGCTCCATACATCTTATGGCTAAACATACAACCACATTCTTGAAAACACCCTTCTATAGACACCAAAATAATATTCATGTGCACTTAAACCATCAAACGTTTTATGGTTGTCTTGTTAATACAAAAATTTGTTCTAATTCCTAAAGAATTGATTCAATTACCGAAACATATTACAAAACTCTTATAAAAACCTTTAATGGGTGATACCTTGTGTTACAACATCTAAGTGTGCAACATTTGGCTTTAATAATACTTTGTTATGTTGAGTAAGTGATCATAAAGCCTACAAATTAGCTTTAATATCTATTTATTAATGTACATAATAGAAATAACTAAAATTAGATCAAATGAAATAATGAATAAAGGACAAAGGTAAAATTGAATAGACAAATATGATGTTTTATGTAAATTACCAAAAATAAGGGCAAAAACTACAAGTGAAATAAGAGTAGTAATCTACTATTAAGCATAAAAGATAATACACAAGAGATTGACATGAAACTTGCTACAAAGTACTATAATTCACTCATAAAGAGTAAAGATTGAAATAGAACTTGTCACTTCCCAAACACGAGAAGTTGTAACAACCTCATATAAACCAACTCAGGTTAGAAGCTACCATCCTTAACTGCTAACACAAGTATAATATACACAAGGCAAACAATGACTCAACTAGCTTTGAAGTAATCAAATGAGCACTCGTAATATATAAGACCTGTGGAGTAATACTTTACAAAATACATTGTCTTATATATATAGATAGTTTAGTTCTTCTACATAGCTTCATATACATCAAAAGTTCTAGAGTTTTCAAAAAGAACTGTACATCTCCACAAAAGGATAATATTACATATTATAAATATATCAACAAGCTAAAGAAAATTATAAGGTCTCCTAGGAAGACCTTATAATCTTTCCATAAAAGAAAAACAAAAGTAACATGGGCTTTGATCCATTCATTAAACTTCAACACATCACTTCCCAGCCCATCAAAACTAACCTACAGATAATTATAATAAGGCATCTTTAGGTACTACTCTATACATGCAAAACAATCTATTAAGATGTGAGCTCATTAGCTCAATAAAAAGGGATAGAGCCATAAGAGTATATTAACAAACATGGTTGTTAAATCATTAATTAAATGCAAAAGTATCAAACAAATGATAAATCATCCTACAATGTTTAACCTGTCTATTGTAAAGTTAGAGAAATTTCATCCACTCTAACTTAGATTTTGAGGAGTTTCAATGAGACACTATCAGACTAAATCCAAACTTATACAATATAGAACACCCTCCTCCGTAAACAATATTCGAACCATGGTTCCCAACCTTATTATGACCTCATTTCCTATCACTTAGTTAGACTAAGGGTAGCAAAAGGACCATTTCTATTATCCTTATCAAAGTGTTGGTATTTAGTCTGATAACCTAATCATTACCCTTAGTAGGTTATCATGAATGTCAAGTTAAATCTTAGTCAACTTAAGTTTAGTCATATACGTTAAGCATGATATATTTACGTAGAAAGCAACACTCAAAGTTTAACTCCCAATCATTAATTAATATCACAGGCACACACATAGTGCACATACAAATAATTTAGCTACAACCATAAACAAGCACTCTTATTTCTCTAAGTATCCTGATATGATACTTTAATATGCCACAAACCATCGATCCTAACTTACCCATACCCACCAATAACTACTCTTAACCGTTACCTCCTTAGTAAGGAAGGGTATGTTTATTAAGTAGAAAATGTTATGGAAAAATTCTATGCATCTTTTATTAATCCATCTATAGAAATCTGGCTTCAACTTATGTGCATTAGCTTTGGAGTACGAATATGTTATGTTATAAGCTTTTATTTCAATAGGTTAAGAAAATTTTGTAAGTTTTATGAAGATTTGGTCAAACAGTAGTTACTCTAAGTATATATATCAAAATTATAATAATTATTTTCAATTACTTAGTTAATATTATTAATGTAAATAGAATTATTTTACATTATGCATGATCATGGGCTTAGGTATTTTAACACCCCGCCTTCTAAGTATCTACTTAAAAAATTTTCTCAAACTCTTTATACCTGAAAACAGTTCGTCATTTCCATCCATGAGTTAAGGATAAGATAGAACATGTATTCAACCTATTCTCTTGTTCTATTAACAATTACTTCCAAATCATTTCTCATTCAATATGATAAACAATAGCATAAGCTTTCGCATTAGCAAGTCGTACTTACAATATCACAATTACACACTTCTTATACAACATAGCAACTCTTTTACAAATATATGTTTTTAAACTACCACAACTATACTAACCCTTTGGTGAAATAATACCCACTACCATCCTAAATAACTTTCCCCATGTACTCAAGCCAAATCATAAAGGTATGTAAACTGCTTAAATGGGCTAACCTGGCTCGACCCACTTTAGCTCGTAGGTTAAACTGGCTAGGCTCATTTAGCTCACTTTTAAATGGGCCAAAAAACCTAAGCCTTAACCCATTTAAAAAGCAGATTAAATGAGCTAACCGTAAGCCAAATGGGTAAATATATTAATGGGCAAACCAAAACTAACCTACTTTGGCCCGTGGGTCAAACAGGTCAAGCTCATTTAGCTCGCTTTTAAACAGACCAAAAAATCTTGGCATCTTAGCCTAATATAGCAACTCATCCAGTTTGATAGACTTAAACCGGGCATCTGAATAACATATCTAGGAACCTAGCAATAACCGCATAAAGTGATTGGAAAATCCAGCATATAAATGGCCCAACAAATAAAATGTAGTCTCTATATGCTCAAAAACCCAGCTTTTACAAATAAAGTAATTCACTTGATAAACCTAACTTAACATATTGAAACCAACCTAGCAATATCTCGGTTTTTAGAAAACTTGATCCATAGGTCCTTTTCGTACCATGCCATGAATGCATTAAATTACAAACCAAGCAAAACCTAGCAAATCTAAGCAGTCTTATTCATTACTTGTTACCTATCCTTTATTTTGTAGTTTCATTAGTTCTAAGATCTTAGTATTGGGTTCACTTAGGTGAACACCTTAAGAGATAAAGTTAGTCCCTAGATTCCTTTCCAAGATAATACAGATCCTCGCAAATGTCACATATGCATTCATCAGCACCAATATAACAATCAAGTTTAATGTCATGTCACCATTTAATCAATAACAATTATAACAAGTAACATAACTCACCAAGTGATACATCAATTTGTAGCTAATTTTAACCAAGCCATCAAATAGCATATCAACTTGTAACTAATATTCAGCCAAGTTAAAACATCACATAGCACACAAAGTTAGGAGTAAACATAAGTTTAATTGAAGCACACACAAATATCCACTTACCTAGTTGGTGGTACATTCCCAATCTTACTCATTCACATAAACTTCTTCTTCCATGAATTCACCTAGAAATCAATTACAGGTCATGAGTATATATAGATATACATATATTAGTTGAATTCTTGCTTTTTGATAATTAGTTTGTTATAAGCTGGTTTCAATTGAGTCTCTGAGTTTAATTTTAAGTTAACTTCTAAAATAGCTTCTTATTACACTATCCTCTTTCACATATAATAATTTCTTGACCAATCAATGATTTTTATAAGTTACCTGAAACAGCCAAATCCTTTAAGTTAGGATTTTAGCAATTCTATAGTAATTTTCTCTAGTCGAAAATCCTCTAAGTTACCATGTGAGCTACACTAGGATCATTCGTAATATCAATTTTACCCTTTGACACAGCTTCTGAGTTTCTTCAGTTTAAGGCCTTTACTAAATTATCCTCTAAGTTACCCTCTAACTTTATTATTTTTAAGGTTTTTAATAAAAACAACCTCTAACCAAGCTTCGAAGTCCCTTGTTTTTCATTTTACTCATCATTTATGCTTCTAACTTACCCTTTGAGTATCGATCTAATGAAAATTTCTTGACTAAAATCCTCTCAATCATCTTTTGCCTTTGATTAATGTCCTATAGGTAGCTAATTTACCAACTTCCTTTCAAGTTACGATTGTGAAATCAAATTTAAGCATTAAATAACAATCCAAACCAACCTTCCTCGATTTCATTACTTCTTAACTCTTCATTCATTACATCACAATTCATCAGTTGTTTCAAGTTCACTAAATTAGTCAAATACTAACTTCAATAATTAACACCAATTCACCATTTTCCGTAACTTCTCACTTTATCAATCAATTTAACCACTACAAAACAGTAATCATACTTCAACATTGAATCAAACTCAATATCCAAGTGAGGTTATTAAGAAAATAGGTTATTTGTCACTAAAATCACCATTTAATTGCTAATTTAGGGCTCAAAATCACATAAAAATTTAGAAAATAGTTTTGTGAGAAATCTCTTCATAGCAATTCAATATCAATATAAGGTAGTTTACGTAAAAATCTTGAAGGCGAAACTACGTCAATAACCCTATTTATTTAGAATAAAAAATTGCTTAATTTTTTCGATTTCTTAAGGACGTATGTAGGAATAATTTTTTTTTTTCATAATTTTCTAGGTACTTCTTATATTTTTAAAAAATTACTCAAAATCGGATCAAAGAGGACCCTCACCAGATTTAGCCACTCCAATCACCATTGACGACCACCACCTTATCCACCAGCCTATCCGCTAAGTGCTCTATCAATTAGTAGCGGTAGGTGGCTCCTAAATTTCCTCCACATCGATGCTCCTTCTATCTCCTCACACTGTATACTGATTTTGTTATTTTGCCTAATTTTAGGTCCTTAATCACTTTAGCTCCCTTATATTTTTTCTAAACTTCAATCTACACAAATTTTCTAAGCTCAAAGATGGTGAAAATGAATTTTTTTCTCTCTCTTACAAATTCCAAGCTTATATATTACATGTTCAAGCCTATTCTAACTCCAACAACTATCCAAGACACTTCCACGCCTAAATTAGGAATTCCTAGCTACTCCTAAGTGTTTCTTATAATTTTAATTTATTTTTTTTTATAATTTTCTAAGCCTATTTTGACTTAAAATGTAATTTATTAGATATTTTAATTAGTTTTAGATACATAAATATGCATAATAATTACATACAAAATATATATACATATATTCTATATATTATTTTATATCATGTAATATTTTTATTATATATATAATTTATCTTTAAGGTTTTGTAATCATTTAAAACTCTAATTTCAAGTTTCCAATAATTACCAATTGTACCCGGTAAAAATACATTTTATTGAGATTAAATATTATAATTGCTTTATTTTGAGAAACTGATATTACTAAGGTTATTCATCTAACTCTTATAAATTTATATTAAAATTTGGCCCGATTCAGAAAAAACTGTTTTGAAGACCCTAAATCATTCTAAACACCTTAATTTGCATCAGTATCGAATAGTTCGAGTATGATCATTCAACTAAACTTATTTCTTGAGCTTCTATTAATGACTTTATTTTATTACTTCCATTAGTTATACTCCTTAGGTCCCACATATAGTAGAGATGGTCCATCACTTTGGGTCTCGAGTAGCAAGTCAAAGATTGAGTCTCATAGGTATTAATGGACTTTGTATGAATGAATATAGCTTTATTAAAAAGGGTTTGCATGTCCTTCGAACCTATTGAGTTCAAAAATCTTTTGTAATTTTAAATTTTATTTGGATCCATTATACCTATAGATAAAATAAAAATTTAATCTATATGGGTCTATCAGCCCAAAATGAACTTCCATTTGTACTTTATTTCTAAATAATATTTTTAGGAAATTAATTTTTTGGTACAAGAAATGGAAAACAGGAGATCAAATTTATTTAATACACAAAGAAGTCTAAAAGGCCCAAAGAAAGCTACAATCTAAGTAAATGTATATTTGGTCTCATGACCCTCAAATATGGGCTTGGGCTTGGTCTATACTCTTTTAGTCGGCCCACAACTATTGCATTATTATTTTATTGTTATTTTATTATTTATATATGCCAAGTAGTGTTGATGTTAATTGATTATATTACACATGTTAAGTGAGATGTAAAATAAAATCTCCTAAATATATTAAGTTAAAATTAATAATATTTCCCTCCAAATGTGAGTAAGTACAGGTCATATATGGGCTAACATTAAATAACCATAATTTTTATAGTTTCTAGATGGATTAACTTAAATTAAAATTATTGAGTGGTAAGTGTAGCTAAGGTTGACAATTTAATTGGCAAGTGCTGGGTTTTAAAATAGGGACTTATTTAAAAGAGATTGTTAGCCTAACAAGAAATCCAAAAGTTGTACAAATTTACGGTTAGCGAGTTAACTAAGTGCTATCTAAAATAATATAATATGTAAGCACAACTCAACTATGTGCATATTAATTTTACTAAAGATTTTGGATATACTTGAAACCCTTCCAATGGGGTTCTCCAAATCTAATTGAAGTGGTTAATGAATTTAAATAAAACAGTGGGAGGTATTTAAAAGCTCTTTTATGAAATAAATTATTACAAATAGTAAAATTTGCATTTATTTTATATAGATCTAAAATAGCAAAAACAATAATAAACTTTCACTATGATCTATTGTTGACAAAGACAGTATCCTTGTTGGACTAAATTTTCTTAACTGGCTAAGAAAATTGAAAATTTTCCTTCAGCATGAAAGGAAATTACATGTCATAGAAAATGATGAAATTAAAGAATCAAGCAAAGATGCCACCATAGAAGAATACAAGCAATATCAAAAATACTTAGAGAACTCTATTGATATCCAATGTCTCATGCTATCTTTAATATCATCTAAATTATAGAAGCAATATGAGAATTCGTCTACAAGAGAGATATATGTTCACTTACAAGAGTTATTCGAACAGGACGGATGCAAGATTAGAAAGAAGGGGAGGCCATCATCAACACAATATCATCAACATTATTTTCACTAATAAGTTATAACTACTTTTTCCATAATGCAATATATATATTTAATTAGATAAACGCATTAAAATTGTATGATATTTTTATTTACTAAGTGCATTAAATATGATATATTACTCAATGCATAGCACATATTATGTTACTAATAATGCAATGTACAACAAATGTTATGACTAATACATATTATCAATTATATGCTATAGGTATCATAAATTACAAATAATATATTCGATATATATATATGTAAAACTTTATCTATAATTTATAATATAATTTACTATATAGATGAAATCATATATGACATAATTGATCTCTATGTGGTCTTTTGTATAAGTTTATTGATATTTGTTTATATAAATTACAAATTTATCATTTAATGTTTCTAATAATTGTTATGTGTTTACATGAAATAATACATGAATGGAATCACAAAAAGCTATACTAAGAAAAACTTTCATAAATAAAATAAGATAAAGAAAATACAAAAGAAAAAAAAAACTCATTGCAATATGCATTTGTGTGATATGTTAATTAATGAAGTTATTTTTATTTCTTTTTTTTTTTGGTCAATTGATTAGGTCGATTAGTGATATCTTCAAAATGAAATATAAATATACCAAGTTATAACTTTTAAGATTTGAATAAATTCAAATATAAAAGAGTATTCATTTTTATTAATAAAGTTAAGATTTGCATTCTAAATTAAGTTCAAATCTTAACAGAAGATTTATTTTGGCTTATTAAAGTAATATATTATAATATGGATAGAAAGAGAGAGATAATAAATTTGGAAAAAGAAAAATTCTAGCAGCATGAAGTTAGCAACTTGCCAAACCTGTACTTATCAATAAGGAAATATAGAAATTTGAATTTGAATTCCATATTCCAATAACAATTGAATATGCAATGAATAATGATGGTTGAATTTAAGTTGAAGAGAAAATGGAACGAACTGAAGCATTTCCTACAAGTTAGCTTATCAAACATTTGTAGGCCATAAGCTTGTCAATTATTTTTTAGTGCAATTCAACATGGCTTTTATAAGGCAATTTCACAAGCTGCCCTACGGGCCCATCCCTATATTCAAGGTAAGGTTAAGCAAAAAAACCATAAACTGCAGATCAAAACATGAACACATCGAATTGAATCAAAAAATTAGTTTTTTTGCAAACCATTTGGTTTATAGTTTGGTTTGGTTATGTACAAACGATTTGTGGTTCGATTCGAGGAAGTGAACCAAACTATACTATTTTGAATCGAATCAAACCGTTTAGTTAAATAAAAAAATTTTATGTAATTATTTCACACTTTTTTATATTTTTTTCCATCAATTTTCATAAATTTCATCAAATTTTTTATATCTTGTTATTCTTTATCATAATTTTATATCCATTATTAAGATTAAGTTGAGTAAATTCTATTCAAAATTTCATATTTATTGAAAATAAAAATGTTTCATGAAAATTTGACACAAATAATTCGAACTGTGGAACGAACTAAACCGAACTAAATTGGTTTTAATTAGGTTCGAAAAATTTATAAACCAAACTGTATAATTAGATTCAACTTAGAAAAAAAAAATACCAAACCGTTATATTAAGTTCGGTTTACTAAGAGGGGTTAATCGTATTGAACCAAACTACGTCCAACCCTAATTCTAGGAAGGTGCTAGGGTTAAGTGGTATAGTACATCCCGGGCCCTATTTAACTAAGATGAATGAAGGTAGCTAAGTTGGGCCCTTGTACTCAAGATGATATGGTAGATAAAAAGGCTCAAGAAATTAGGCTCTAAATTAAATAATTACCTAGCCATTGATATAATAGTAGCTTCTCTACTAGATTTCTTCTTCCAGTTTGTTATGAACTATAACATGAACAGTATGGAGAGGTCTCTCACAGATTTACTAGCTATGCTAAAGACAACTAAAAAGGACTTGAAATATAAGTCAAATGTATCTTAAGAAGCTCTCATGATTGGTAAGTCCAATAAAAAAAAGGCTAACGAAACGAAGAATTCCAAAGCTAAGCAAGCAAAGAAAGGTGAGCTGCCTAAGTATAAGAAAGGGCAACAAAAGCTCAATTCTAATGAGAAGGATGCAATCTATTTTCATTGTGGCAAGAAGCGCCATTAGAAGAGAAATTGCATTCACTTCAAGATGTTAAGTGAAGGTAATACCTTAGGTATCTTTATGATTGAATGCAATCTTTCCATTTCTTCTATATTTGTCATAGAGATAGGATGCGGTTCTCATATCTGTGTTGACTTGCACAGTCTAAATGAAAGCAAGAAGTTGTCCAAGGGACAAGTAGCTAACGAAGCAAGAGTTAATGCTCTAATTATAGGAACTTATACAATTTCTTTACTTAATGGACTTATATTAGAATTAGAGAATTGTTATTATGTTTCTAGCTTCATATTTAGATGTCTAGGGATTTGTTTTTGAGTTTAAAAACAAAAGTTGTTCATTTTATATAAATGAAATATTTTATGGTGATGGAATATTAGTTAATAGACTTTATATTCATAATATTAGTGAACTTGTTCATTGCATTGAGACTAAAAAACAAAATACCCATGATTTAAATTTAACCTATTTATGGCATTGTAGACTTAGCTATATAAACAAGAAGTGCATAGCTAAATATCATTCTGAAGGGTATTATGACTCATTTGATTTTGAATCTATAGATACTTGCAAAGCGTGTTTACAAGGTATTATGATTAACAAACCTTTTACACAAAAAAGGTAAAAGGGCGAATGAGTTATTAGAACTCATGCACAGGGATATGTGTTGGCCACAATCAACTTAAGCAATCAAGCTAGAGGTAAATTTTCTTACTTCATGACTTTTACTAATGATTAGACTAGATATAGATATATTTAATTGATGAAGCATACATCAGAAAATTTTGAGAAATTCAAAGAATTTAAAAGTGAAGTAGAAAATCAACATAGCAAGAAGACAAAAATGCTTCATAGTGATAGAGGTAGAGAATATCTTAGTCAAGAGTTCATCAACTAGCTAAAGAAATGTGGAATAATTTCACAATGCATACTTCTTAGAACACCAAAGTGAAATGGTGTTTCAAAAAGGAGGAACCACACCTTAATGGATAAGGTTAGGTCAATAACATGTTATTTAAGTCTTCCTTTAACCTTTTAGGGTTATGCATTGGAAACAACAACATATACACTCAATCGTGTTCCAACTAAGGTAGTAAATAAGACATTATATGAGCTATGGCTTAGGAAGAAACCCTAGTTTGTCTTATCTTAAAGATTGGGGCTATGACACTTACGTAAAGAGTATAATCTTTAATAAGTTTGCATCAAATTCTATTAATCATACATTTATAAGATATTCCAAAGAAACTAAGGGATATTACTTTTATCTTCCAAGTAAGCACAAAGTGTTTATTATTCGATATGCTACATTCTTAGAGAGAGAGTTTATCTTCAATGAATGTAGTCAGAGTAAAGTAAATCTTGAAGAAATTCAAGACTCTACAAATGGGTTGGAACATAAGCAATTGGAAGTGGAACAAACATCACAAGTACCACGATGTCACAACTAAAGATTGCTTGTGAAATGCAAGAATCGTGTAGGTTAATAAGAGTATGTCAAGAACCTGAAAGGTTAAATCTACTCATGACACATGAGGTAGACGTACTGCTCATCAAGATTAGCGAACCAATGACATATGAAGAAGCAATTACTTCACTAGACTTTAAGAAATGGCTAAAAGCCATGAAATCAAAGATGAACACCATGTACACCAACGAAGTATGGGATTTGGTATATGCACCAGTTAGGGTAAAACCTATAAGGTGCAAGTAGGTCTTTAAGAAGAAGACTAACATAGATTAGAATGTAAGTACCTATACAACTAAACTAGTATTGAAAGGTTTTACTCAATATCATGGAATTGACTATGATAAAACTTTTTCACTAGTAGCAATGCTTGAGTCTATGCGGATTTTGCATGTAATAGCAGCTTATAAGGATTATGAGATTTGTCAAATGAATGTTAAAATAGCTTTTGTAAATGGAAAATTAGAGGAGAAAGTATACATAGTATAACCTACTAGTTTTGTAGTACTAAAGACTGCTAATAAAATTTATAAGCTAAAGAGGTCCATTTATGGACTCAACCAAGCTTCTAGAAGCTAGAATCTGAGATACAATGAGATAGTCAAGGAATTTGGTTATCTTAAGAATCTAGAAGAACCTTATCTTTATAAGAAGGTGAGTAGGAGCGCAGTTATATTCCTATATGTTGATGATATCCTTCTAATTGAAAATGATATACCTATCTTAGAGTCTACTAAGGATTAGTTACATAAGTGCTTCTCCATGAAAGACTTAGGAGAAGTAGCCTATATCTTGGGAAATAAGATATACAGAGATAAGTCTAAGAGGTTGCTTGGACTAAGTCACAGCATATACATTGACAATGTATTGAATAGATTCAATATGCAAAATTCTAAGATAGGGTTTTTGCTTATGTCACATGGTTTACATCTCTCCAAGACAATGTGTCCAAAAGCATAAGTGAACTAAGATAAAATGGATAGAGTACCATATGCTTTGGCAATTGGATCCCTAATGTATGCTATGGAATGTATGTAGCCAAACATTGCTTATGCAGTAAGTAGGGCAAGTAAACATCGGGTTTACCTAGGTGAGGGTCACTAGGTTATTATAAAGACCATTCTCAAGTATCTAAGAAGAACAAATGATTTGTTCTTAGTCTATGGAGGAGACAAGGAGCTAGTTATTAAAGGATATACTAATTATAGCTTCAAGAAAAATCAGGATGATTTGAAATCATAGCAAGGTTATGTGTTTTGTCTAAAAGATGGAGTTGTTTGTTGGAAGAGTTCCAAACAAGAGATAGTAACAGATTCTACAGAAGAGTCTGACTACATTGTGGCTTCTAAAGCAGTGATGGGAGATAAGTGCACTTATCAATTTTATAGTGTAGCGAATGTGAATTTGAGTATGATCCCTTAAGGACTAATTAGTGAAATACAAGTACTTCCCCTTAATGTTCCTATTATCTAACCTAATAATTAAGCGTGAAACATCAAATTATTAAATATAAATTAAAGTAATCTAATCTAAACTGAAGGAACAATAAAATAAAAGAACTACTAAAAGATAAAAATAAAAGAGAACACAAATAAAATTATTAAAAGCGCATGAACTTTAGTATTTAAATATTGAATTACCCCTTGAATCTATTATACATTCAATCTCATCCTTGCTACTAGACCGTAAGAGTTCCTAAATTATGTTAATCGGACTCACATCTCTTAATTAACTCTTAACCTTAAATATATTCTATCCAAATCACTTCTACCATAAAATATCTCAAAATCACATTAAGTCCTTCAATAATATTATTAAGTTACTCTAATCTAAAGAAATCAAATAGCGAAACGTTTTAGTCTATTTAATTACTTCTAATTACATAGATCCATCTACTATAGCAAACTCAAACATTAAATTAATAAGTCGATTAAATATTAGTTCAAAGCATCAAAGCACAATGCAATTAGACCTCAATAACAAAGAATCATAGATTGAATTAAAACAAAATGAATAATTCTAGATAGATTCTCAGATTTAATATCTAAATACTAAAAAGAAATAGACTAATACGTTGCAAAAGAAATTAAAAAGAAGCATTAAAGAGAGAGAAGGTTAAGAGACAACCCTTTTTCCTCAAAATTGATTGTATATGATGTGTGTTTGATTTATAAGTATTATATTCTATTTATAGTACAAGGAATCTTGAAAATATATCTTTAAATGGATCTTCTACATATCACTTCTATATTTCTTCTTTTCAAATCTAGCTGCAAAGATTTATGGAAGCATAACATCTTTTAAGGCTTCAGATCTTTCAAAACATAAGGAGATTCACAAGGAATAGTATATTCATCCCATAAGATCACAGCTGTGATTCCTACCCACAATCTCTCTCTACTAAAAAATTAAAAATTAATGAAATAGGAGAATCACACCCAAAGATCACGCCTGTGAATCTTTTGCTCATGATTTCAATCCTTAGCCTTTGTTCATAGGTGTGAATCTTTCCAAGGTTTCAAAACTTGTCCAAATTTTCTTTAAACTCTTCAAATGAAGTTTGAAATCAAAACATAAACAAATTAAGAATTCAATATAAACACCTAGAAAATCTTATAAAAGCATTATAAATTCAATCATAAAACATGTATATTTATACGCTCATCAAATTCCCCACACTTAATTCTTTTCTTATTCTCAAGAAAAATAAATAAATCAATCAAAACTCTTAAGGACAAAACTTCAATAAATGCTCAAATTATAGAATCAATTTCAAAATTACACACAATCTATTTAGAAACAAGAGTGCATACTGTTCCATTAAAATTCATCATCAAATTCAAAACTCTAGCAATTTTCATTCTATAAAATTATATTTAATCATATCTACATGTCCTTAAAACACAACTGCAAAATATATGTATTAGCTATTAAAACCATACTAAAATTCAAAAATTAATTTATGTAAATTAGATTTAAACCGCATCATTCAAATAAAGATTAAACTAAAAATCAAAATAAATATAAACTTAATTAAGAAAGATTTATCTACAGTTTAATAAAGAAAGGGCATATACCCCCCTCTTTCACCTCTTTAAACACAATAATTAAAAACAAATGCATGTTAAATCAACTAGTCTTCTAATTGTCCGTCTTTCAATTTTTCATTGGATTTTTTTTCATTATTTTTCAATTTAAATGGAGCAGTGAAACTATGTAAGTCACAGACTAAACAACCTTAAAACTCCCCATTGAAACATCCACAAACTCCACCTAATTTGGAACTTTTCACTTTTTTGCAAATTCTAGTCTTCACATGGACTTTTCTCTTAACCCTTACAGCAAGTTTTCTACTAACAATCTCAAACTCATCACCTAAGTTGATAAGCACTATTCTAGATGAAGGATACACCCTACAAGCTTACTTGTTTGAGTCAACGAGGCTTACAGCTAGATTCTTTAGTGTCTTAGCACTTTTCATTTCATTCACTTTTTTCATTTTAGGCTCAACTTTTGAACTCTTTTTCTTTCAATTTATTTTATTTGTTTATCCTCCAAGTACTTTGATTTTTCAAGGATTTTTCAAGAAATAGGCATCATTTGTTCATTTATTAGAAATTATAGAGCTCTCAACGTTTCTAAGGAGTTAGTATACACTAATGTAAAACATAGATAGCTAATTCCTATTTAACAATGTTCATCCCAATTCCAAGTCTAAATCTAAACTTAAATAATGAGAAACTCTATACTTTACACGGATTTCATTATTCAATTCTAGTATTGTATTGAAAGATCATAGTGATTAAGCAAATCCATGGAAAAATAGAAAATATTTATTCCAACAAGTTGCTTCTTCTTTTTAGATGAAAAATAATGGTGAATGGATGTGGAATATCAAATAAATTGATTCTATATCTAAAAAAAATTATTTATGAAAATCTTAAGTGTAGGAATATAATCAATTTAGCTCACATGCATTTATAAGAACTTTTTCAGTGTCATATTATTCTCTATTCCTCCCCTACAATGTCATATTACTCTCTATTCCTCCCTCACACTCATCTTATATATTAACCCCAATGTACCAAATATAAAACAAAAGCACCAAATCAATAGGGAGAAATAAAAGAAAAAGATAAAGGAACTAAAACTTCCCCAATTTAAGTTTTGATATTGAATTCTAAAGTTACCATGCCAAGCTACAACATTCCTTCTTTGAAATCAAATTCATACAATTCCAACAAAATAAAAGAGAAACATAAAATAAGAGAAAAATAAAAGTAACTGAACTAAAAACTAAAATCTAAAACTAAAGCTACTACTAATCAATAAAAAGTCCATTAAAAAGCAGCATAAACTCACAGGAATAATATCTTAGTAACTATAAATATATGAAAAGAAAATAAATCTTAAGTTAACAAATAAATCAGTAAAGTACATCTTGCTAATTCTCTTCCTATCTCTCATCTCTCTTGGCATGTTTCCTTAAAAATGGTGGGGGTTAAGATAGGGTAGAGGAGTGGGGGGAAGATGCAAGTACATATTTCTTAAGGACATCTCCTCCATACTTCATTTATAACGACAAACAAAATAAGCAAAAGTATGAAAAATAAAAAAAAAAACTTAAAAATATAACACCAACTAATGCACAATTAGAAACCAACCAAATTCATTGAAGCAAAAAATAAAAATTGATAATCCGTTTATCTCTAATTTCATAGTCTTAATGTCAAAATAACATTCAATTTATAAATTAGTCAATTAACAAGTTAGTAAATTAGTGATTATTAAATTAGTGAATTAATAAATTAGTAATCTCTTATTGAAGAAAGTCATGAAAGAGCATTCAAAGAGTGCAAGATTTTAAGACTATGAAAATGCATAACCAAACACTATATGAAGTATCAAGCACCATCAAACCATGTCTAAGAAAATAATTGACAAATTGTGTATATGGATGACAACAACAAATCAAAACAAAGAGGACACATCCATAAAATACCAAAAACTAAATCTATCTTCTCTATTATATACCCTAAACAAAACTAAAAGGAGGGTAAAATAACAATAAAGCACACATGCATGGAAGAATAGATATGAGAAAGAGACAAATAAGAGAGTAAAAGTGAGAAAACATACCTAGTCCTTGAAAAATGAAAAAAAATTATATGCCTAAAAACCTAGTTTATATAAGGAGAATCATGGGCATACTCCTTACCTATGCTTCTCTTGATCATTCTTCTTATCCAGCATCCAGTGAAGATCATGCCCTGACAGCATGTTTAGTTTGAGGGGATGGAAATACCATTCCCCCTTATTACTTATGCCTCTTTAATTACCTTGTTCACTTTGGATTTCCTCTCCATAATTAAAAATCGACCAAATGCCGATTCACCTCAATCACCAAATTCCAATTCTATTGTGCAATTCATGCATTGTGATTCCTACCTAAAAGATCAAGCTGTTTTCCAACCTTACCTACAAACAAATTCTAAAAAGACAACAATTGCCCCTAAACTCATCTAAAATTCTAAGATGTAAAATCGACCTACCCAATTACATCTACAACCTCCATCACATTCGACCTACCGCAACTCAAATCCATTGATCGAAACAAGAGGAAAACCTTAAACCTATCCTCGTTGCTTTCCTTCCCCTTTTGTCCCTTTCACTACCTTAGCCTCATGTGACCATCTTCTCACCACACACTCATTGCTGGTTGTTACTAGTTTAGGCAAGACAATTTTTGTGAGACACTTCCCAAGTACATCGTTGTGCCGATTCTTCAAGTTCCTTCTCTAATTCCCTCAAGAGATGTTAGTCATGGTTATCTTCATGTTGAGTTCCATGATTTCTTTCAAGATAAGGGTTAAGGTTTCAATGGGGAGGTGTTGGGAGATTAAGGCTGAGGTTTTAGGATGAAGTGAAATTACAATGAGGAATCTGTGTTTATCCAATATTTTATGTTGTCTTACAATGAGAAATTCTGAGATTAGGGTTAGGGTTTCATATTGAGTTCCACGATTTTATGCTGTTTTAAAAGATGTATTGACTCCTCAAATCTCTCCTCTTGTTATCTAATATTTGCTTTTGTTTGTTGTCACACTTAGGAACTCAACAATAGTTTAAGCAACATGAGAAATTAAAGAAGACTTTCTTGGAGTTGCAATGAGAAGACAAGAATTCTTCCAATCTCATATGTACTCTTCTTCTTTTTTTTCCTTCAACAAGTTTATATGTCTATTTTAATTAGCTTTTATGTCGAGGTAATTTTGGTATTTTAATTAACTATTTTGATCTTATTCATGCAACAAATATGTGAAGTAAACAAAGTAATATGAATTCTAATATACCATAATATGCATTACATCCTTATTCCATTCTCTATGAATCCCAATTATATTCCCCTTTATTACATTCAAAGAAGTAAACATACAATAAAACACTGGAATGAGTCTCATTTGTGCTTTTCTTAGCCACCTTTACATATACAAAGCTCCTTACAAAATCTCCCTTATGTCCTACAAAAACTTGTTCTAAATCTTAAACAATATATAGGAGAGTTCAATTCAAGCTACTAAATTAGAAAAAAATAATGCATGTAAAGAAATTTTTTATTTTTTTTATGAAAAAAAAAAAGAAAATCTAAAAGCCTAAACAAAAGAAGAGATATGATCTTTCCCTCACTTTCAAGGTTACCTTGATCCCATAAGTTTAGGATATGTTTTTGTGTTGTCTGGCACTTCCAAGGGTCTTTTTGACATTAGCTTAACCAATTACTAATTTTAATTATTGATTTCACCTACCCATCTTTTCCATAAATTCTAGAAAGCCATGTGCTACTCTTAGTCATGACCTGCAAAAGAAAACTCTGACAACAAAAACGATTCGAGTAAAAGGTAAGTGATACGAGGCAAGCGCACCTATCAATTTTAATATAGCGGATGTGAGTCCGAGTTGATCCCTCAAAGATTTTGAGTACTAATATTAACTTTAGCTTTATTATCTAACCAGAAAATTGTAATGAGTTGAATGAATTAAAAATACTGAAATTAACAACTAAACTACTTATGAGACTTGATTACGCAAATTAGAAAGCAATAAACTACGAACGACTTCAAGTATGCAATAATGTATTTAGGAATTATTTCTCCTAGTGTTTAACATGTAACCTTTTTAAAATATATTCAATTTAGTTTCTATAATTCTTGACCGGAGGGATTCACAATTAAAGTTAATATCTTTCTCAAGCATATTAACCCTAATTCTAAATTATTTACCGGAATCTCTTCACTTAGTAATATAACTTAGAATTGCATTAATGTATAATGAATTCCCATGCAAATAATTAACTTTCCAGAAGAAACATGTATCTTATCTCTAAGTATACATGTAATTCTTTTCAATTATGCTAAGATCTAATTACACATGCAATTTCTCAATCAACATGCATAATATCATATATTGATATTCTAGAAATATCAATCAATAATTAACGACATAATTGAATCAAGTAAAAATAGAAACTTTATTGAAATTTCTAAATCAATCCAAGAATCACATGAAACCCTAGGTTCCATAATTCTAAATACTCGAATTCTAAGCTATCATAATGAATCTAAAAATGAGTTTCATCAATAATATAAAATAAAACATGGAAACCCTTTTTGATTGATGAACAATCTATCTAATCTTGAAGTTAATGTTGTTCTTGCTTCTTGGTTGATGTTCTCCTCAAGTCTCCTCTCATCTCTTGTGTCTTTCCGTTTCTGTAATGTCTCTCTTCCTTTGAAGCCCTAAGATATCCTTTTATATATGTATTACAAAGATTCTATTTTCGTCACCAGACACGGCCTGGGACACGGCCGTATCCTCAGGTCGTGTAACTTTCTACACTAAGGCAAAATTTCTATACAACTTCAAAACTTCATAACTTCTTCGTTTGAACTCGGAATTGAGTGAAACTTGATTCCTTTTCTTCGTTTTCGAGTCTAGAACGCGTTTAAACCTTGAAATCAACATTTTACTCAATTAAGTATCAATTTCTTTAAAGAAAACCAAAAATGTGAGGGAAATGCTATAAAATCACCATATGAAATATGTTTAAAATCAGAGTTATCAAATTTCCCCACACTTGAGCATTTGCTTGTCCTCAAGCAAATAAATCAAAACAAAACTTTCAGGACAAGAAACACTAATCGAAATTTATCACTATTTAGGAAACCTGTGAATGAATATACTTGACCCGAAGAAAGGTAAGAAAATCATTCTCAACTAACTTGCAATAATAAAGTCAACCAATTTCATCTGACTATATTCAAATGCTCCAACAATACTTAATACTAGAACTCACTAGTTAATTTATGAAAATCAAAGTTTACTCAAGCCATTTAACCAAGGATTCTTAAACTAAAAATTAGATTTAACATCTCGCCAACCGAGAAAGAATCATAAAAATTTTATCCATTTAACTAAAGTGTATACAATTCTCTCTTCCATCTCACCAAGTACCATAATCTAAAACAAACACATTTTACATCCACTCTTCCTCTGATCATCCTTCTAATGCATACTTTTGTTGAGAGGTCTTTTGAATTTTCCTTATTTAAGCACAACTTTGTTGGTAGCGGGAAAGAATCTCGCTCTTCTGACGGACTAAGACCGATCCATACCAACTTATTTCTTATATTGATAGCGGGAAAGAACCTTGCTCTTCTGACGGACCAAGGCCAATCCATATCAATTTTTTCATTTGAATTGGCATTGGGACTCAATCTCGGTCTTCTGACGGACCAAGACAAATCCTTACCAATTTTTTTCTATTCATACACTTATTATTACTTTTTACCTCCAATCATTATGATTTTTCAAGGGTTTCTCAAAAGAAGAATTTCATTTATTTGTTTGCTAAAAATTATAGAGCTCTTAAAAATTTCTAAGAAAAAGGTATACATAAAAGTAAATTTTAAAAATAACCATGACTAACTCCTAAGCTAAATAACTCATAACTTTGCCTTCCAAAAATTTGACTAATCAATTCTAATAAAGTATCATAAGATCAATAACGATCAACATGACATAGTTGATTTGGCTTAATACCAGTTAATCACCTATTGTAAATTAACTTAAAAAGTAATTAGGTCAAATATGAATAATTGGTCTCCTAAACTGTAACAAATTCATATATATCCCTTCCCCATAATTAATAATGTACATTGTCCCCAATGTACTACAGAAAATCATAGCAACAAGAAAAAACAGCACAGAGAAAAAGGAAACATATGTAATGAAAAGAAACTAATACTTCCCTACCAATCGAAAAGAAGTGCAAAATGAAGAAGCAGCATCAATATATATAACGGAGTTCACAAGTCTTGATCAATAAAAGAAAACACAAAAAATGTGGAACTAAGAAGAGTGATCAGAATCCGTCTCCTCAGCCTCCTCATCAGATGATGCCTCAGCCATAGTAGCATCATCATCGTCATCACCCTCCTCAGCATCCTCATCAGCCTCCTCAGCATCCTCATCAGCCTCCTCATCATCCTCCTCCTCGTCACCACTCTCATCAGCCTCTTCTTCACTACTCTCATCCTCCTCTTCCTTTTCCTCACTCTCCTCTTCATTAGTAGCCGATGCTTTCATTTTAAGAAATTCTTCCATTCTGTCCTGTCGGAGATGAAGTTTATCCATACTTTCGCGCATATAACGAACCTCAGACAGCAACAAATCAAATTTATCGTCTAAGCTGGCTGAAGACGTTGGACCCCGAGATGTGCTGCTGCGAGAGCGTCGACCTTGACTTCGTGATGGTAGGAGGTTCATGAGGCAGAAGGAATTGAGGCGCATAGGAGTGACTTGGCTAATGAAAGTAAGTGAGGGCCAAGCAACAACCTTAGTTCTCATAGCCTGTACCAGTAATGTAATATAAGGGCCACAGCAAATATGCCCTTTCTCCCGAGTAGTGGTGGCTTGATGGCTGAAGAGTTCGGCAATTTCAACGGCTAGATTAATGGGATGCTTATGGATGATACTGTAGAGATAGAGGCAATCCTTGTTAGACACCACCCAGGTGCTAAGGCCTCTACCAGTCAATGTATGGGAGAAAAGCCAATGCAGAACTCGGTATTCAGGCCTGACTAATTGAGAGGCCTTACTCCTAGCTGGATCATAGGCATCGCCAACCGTGATCTCATTCCAAAATGACCCTGTCGTGACGCCACGAGGAAAGCGACATGAGAGACTTTGGAATTCTTCCGTCCGTGTATATCTGTCTGCATATAAACCAAGGTATCGGCCCAGTTGAGCGATGGACATGTGGAATGGATGGCCACTCAAAGTGAAGTGTAATTGGCAGTTTAGGCCCATGCGAGTAGCACTGTCTTTATCCAGCTTATAAGTGCATAAAAATTCCAAGGTCAGCTCTTTATAAACTGGAGCTTCAAAGGATAAGAGGCGCTCCCAAACGGTACCATCCAAGAGCTCCTTCATTTCAGTGATGAGCTCTAGTTGAGCGAGAACATCCCAATCCATCCGAAAGGTCTCGCTAAAGGGCTTAGACTGAAGTAATTGGTAGCGTTGTACTTGGTAGTCCTCCTTAAATTGGAGCATTGGGTGCTCCATAGGAGGAAGAGTCGCCAGTGGTTCAACAATTGCGCCGGATTGTGACGAAGTGGATGCTGCAAATTTGGATTTCCAGCGAATGGAAAGCTTAGATCGATTAGCCATTGGAATACCTGAAAAGAGGCAACAAGCCAAATCAAACACGGACATCCATATCACACATAGTTTGAAGCAAACAGAAAAACAGGAATAACAATGGGTAAAATTGTGAAAGGAATGCTCATTGGGGTATTTCATCAAACATATGGAGTGCAGCGAAAAAATGAGGTGGTGGAAAAGAAATGAGTGGCGAACACTTCCAGCAAATTCCACTACACACTAATTAACGAGGAAACACAAGCGTTGATACATATAAGAGAAGCGAAATAACCTAGAATAATGATCGCCCATTGCTAACCCTAACTAGCATGAATGGAGAATGACAAGCAAATTAACCAATAAAATTATGAATTGACAAAGCGTAATGAAATCTAATTAGATGAGGAAGCATGATAACATATAAGATCAAGAAACTCAAAGCAATGATGCATAACATTGATGAATAAGCAAAAGAAATTGGCAGGCCAAAAACAATATGCATAAAAGGAAGAACACACATAACCTAAGTGCTGCAGCATAAGGAAGAGAAAGGAAAAGTAAGGAGAAAAACTTACTTAGATCAAAGTGCGGAATGTAGGAATTGTGGAGAGAAGAGGGAGAATGAGAGCAAATGTAAGAGAGAGATGTGTGATTGTAAGAGTATGAGAGGGTGCATAATTTAAATAAACCGGTCGTGTGTGAAAACCGTGTTATTTGGGTCGACACGGGCTGGGACACGACCGTGTCCCACGTTCGTGTAACATTCTGTGCGTGTCATGTGTTACCTGGACGGACACGGGCTGGGACACGACCGTGTCCCACGCCGGTGTAACTTTTTGTTCTCGGGTGGTGTCTGGACGCACACGGGCTGGGACACAACCGTGTCCCACGCCCGTATAACATTCTGTTCATGGTTGAAGATTTCTGGGCGCACACGGGCTGGGGATACGACCGTGTCCCTCGCCCGTGTAACTTTCTATGCCCACGACGTAGAATCGTAGTCTGGGCGGACACGGGCTGGGACACGACCGTGTCCCACGCCCGTGTAACTTTCTGTGGGTGGACAGTTTTGAACGTCTAAATGGATACGGGCTGGGACACGATCGTATCCTTCGCCCATGTTAAATTTTTTTTTTTTTTTTTGAATCAAATTTAATGATAAAGGAAACTTAGAAATAATAAAACTAAAGAGAAAAGGCAAAAATAAAGCTAAAAGAGGAAAGAACTATGACGAAAAATTGAAAGAAAATATACGAAGCAAAGCAAAGTTAGATAAAACGGAAAATAAAATGAAGAAAACTTAAAGAACTAAAGCATAAATAGAGTTAGACATGGGTTACCTCCCAAGAAGCGCTTTAGTTAACGTCGATAGCTCGACGGGATACGTCTTCTCACGTTAGTTCTATCGGATGGAGATAAAACTCCTCCCGGCTAACATGCTCCAAGTTTCCACTCAAGTAAAATTTCAACCGTTGTCCATTTACCTTAAATGTGCCCTTCTCCGGGTGTGTAACTTCAACAGTCCCATACGAGAAAACTCGTGTAATTGTAAATGGTCCAGACCACCTAGATTTTAACTTACCTGGGAATAAACGCAGACGAGAATTATACAAAAGGACATGATCACCTTCTTTAAATTGTCGACCTTGTTTGATTCGCTGATCATGATACTTTTTGGCCCTTTCTTTGTATAATTTGGAGTTCTCATATGCATTCGCTCGCCATTCCTCAAGCTCATTCAATTGAAGTTTCCTGTGAGAACCTGCACGCTCAAAATCAACATTAGCACTCTTAATCGCCCAATAAGCCTTATGCTCTATCTCTACCGGCAAATGACAAGCTTTGCCATAGACAAGTCGATAGGGTGTGGTGCGGAGTGGTGTTTTATAGGCGGTTCTATATGCCCATAGAGCATCATCCAACTTTTCTGACCAATCTTTCCTATGATACTTTATGGTTTTTTCAAGAATTCGCTTAAGATCGCGATTGGCAACTTCCATTTGGCCACTACTTTGGGGGTGCTACGGGGTGGCTATCCTATGTGTAATGCCATAACGTTTCAATACTTGGTTGAGTTGAGCATTGCAAAAGTGTGTTCCCCTATCACTTATAATTGTTCTAAGGGTGCCAAATCGAGAAAATAGGCCTTTCAAGAATTTTTTTACTACCCTAGCATCATTAGTAAGTAGGGCTTTAGCTTCTACCTACTTAGAGACATAGTCAATGGCTACTAAGATATATTTGTTTCCATTTGAGTTCGGAAAAGGGCCCATGAAATCGATTCCCCACACATCAAATACCTCAACTTCGATGATGGGGTTTTGTGGCATTTCATCCCTACGGGATATATTTCCCATTCGTTAGCAACGATCGTAACTCTCAACATATCTCTAGGCGTCTTTGAATAAGGTAGGCCAATAAAATCCTGCCTCTAGGACCTTATGAGCTGTCCTATTGGCACTATGATGCCCACCCGTGGGCCCCAAAGTGGTTCAAAATTCGCCAATCTTCGAGGTGTGGTACACACCTTCGAATGACATGATCTGCAAATACTTTAAACAGGTAAGGATCATCCCAAAAATAATGTTTCACATCAGAAAAGAATTTCTTCTTTTGCTGGTGTTGAAGTCCCTTCAGTATGATCCTAGCAGCTAAAAAATTAGCAATATCTGCAAATCAAGGAATTTTCATATCACTTACCTGGGTGATAGCATAGAGTCGCTCCTTAGGGAATTCATCCTTAATCTCGTTCTCGTCGAGCAATTCCAAGTTTGGGTTCTCCAATCGGGATAGGTGATCTGCTGCTAAATTCTCCGCGCCTTTTTTATCTTTGATCTCCATATCAAACTCTTGCAGCAACAAGATCCACCTAATCAATCTTGGTTTTGCATCCAGCTTTGCTAACAAGTACCTAAGGGCAGAATGATCAGTATAAACAATTACCTTAGATAGAAGCAAATAAGAGCGAAATTTATCAAAGGCAAAAACAACAGCTAGCAACTCTTTTTCTGTAGTAGTGTAGTTCTCCTGAGCATTCGTAAGAGTTTTGCTAGCATAGTGAATCGGTTGAAAGTGCTTGTCTCGCCTTTGCCCCAGCACTACCCTGATTGCGTGATCACTTGCATTACACATAAGCTCAAAGGAGAGTGCCCAATCAGGTACTACCATGATTGGAGCATTGGTAAGTTTCTCTTTAAGGATATTGAAAGCTTTCAAACACTCCTGAGAGAAAACATAAGGCACATCCTTCTCTAAAAGCTTAGTCAAAGGGCGGGCAATTTTCGAGAAATACTTGATAAATCGCCTGTAAAAACCTGTGTGTCCTAAGAAACTTCTTATGGCCTTAACCGAAGTTGGAGATGGGAGTCTTGCAATCGCATCCACTTTGGCCGTATCCACCTCAATTCCTCGATGAGAGATCTTATGGCCCAGCACAATACCTTCTTGTACCATAAAGTGGCACTTTTCCCAGTTGAGGACAAGGTTGGTCTCTTCGCACCTGGTAAGTACCCTATCCATATTATTCAAACAAAGGTCAAATGAGTTGCCAAAAACTGAAAAATCATCCATAAATACCTCCATTATGTCCTCTATCAAATCATCAAAAATAGCCAACATGCATCACTGGAATGTGGCCGACGCATTGCAGAGACCAAAAGGCATTCTACGATAAGCAAAAGTGCCATAAGGACAAGTGAAAGTGGTCTTTTCTTGATCTTCCAGTGCAATAGGTATCTGAAAATAACCAGATAAGCCATCCAGAAAACAATAAAACATATATCCAGCTAATCGTTCTATCATTTGATCAATAAAAGGTAAGGGAAAATGGTCTTTACGTGTAGCATCATTTAACTTTCGATAATCGATACATACACGCCAACCTGTTACCGTTCTCATTGGGATCAATTCATTTTTTTCATTAGGGACTACTGTCATCCCACTTTTTTTTTGCACTACTTGCACTGGACTCACCCATGAACTATCAGAGATAGGATATATCATACCTGCATTAAAGAGTTTGATAACTTCCTTTTTGACTACCTCTTTCATGTTTGGATTCAAACGTCTCTAGGGTTGCACAACCGGCTTATAGTTTTCTTCCATTAAAATCTTATGAGTACAAAAGGAAGGATTGATACCTCGAATATCGGATATTTTCCAAGCAATGGCCCTCTTATGCTCCTTGAGTACTTTCAGCAACCTTTCTTTCTGTTCTTTTTCCAAATTGGATACTATAATTACCGGTAATTTAGAGTCCTTCTCTAAGAAGGCATATTCCAAATAGTCAAGTAATTGTTTGAGCTCCATTACTGGTGGCTCCTCAATCGAAGGTTTTAACTGTGCTTCCTTCCTCTTTTCAATCTCTTCAAACCCTGTCTCAATAGAGATAGGTTTATTTGCCTCCAGTTGGGCTATCACCTCAGATTTGACAGGATCTTCCGAAGCTGCCTCTATGCCTAATTGCAAGCAACTCTCCAACAGATCTTTAAGAAGAACTTCCTGCATATAACTTGAAACAAAAGTGTCAGTAACATCTAGAAGGTAGCAAGTATCATCCTGATCGATAGATTTTTTCATAGCCTCTGAAATTTTAAACATGATCTCTTCATCTCTTACTCGAAGAATGAGCTTGCCACCACTAACATCAATGATAGCCCTAGCGGTGGCTAAGAATGGTCTACCTAGGATAAGGGGTAATTCAAAATCTTCATCCATATCCAATATCACAAAATCTACTGGAAAAATGAATTTACCCACCCGAACTAATACGTCCTCAAATATACCTATAGGATACGTCATAGATCTATCAACTAATTGCAAACTCATGCGTGTGGGCTTAGGTTCCCCTAATCCTAGTTTCTTGAAAAATTTGTAAGGCATTAAATTGATGCTAGCACCCAAATCAGCTAACGCTTTGTCAATTAACAAATCACTAATATGACAAGGAATGGTAAAACTTCCTGGGTCTTTTAGCTTTTTGGGCAACTTGTTCTGCACGATCGCTGAACAATTTTCATCCAAGATGACTGTAGAAAGCTCCTCGATCTTCCTCTTGTTGGATAATAAATCTTTTAAGAATTTAGCGTACTTCGGCATTTGAGACAAGGCATCAACAAGAGGTAAGTTAATATGCAATTGTTTAAAGAGATCAAGGAACTTACTGAATTGTTGGTCATTGCGATCTCTCTTGAGTCTTTGGGGATATGGGATAGGTGGTTGATATTCTTTCACCTTTGATGACTCTACATCTTCTGATGCTTCTGTCCCCTCCTTACTCTTGCTAGTCTCTTCGCTAACCTTCCTCTCAACATGCAACTCCTTCCCATTCCGAAGTGTTACTGCCTTAACATGTTCCTTTGGATTGGGTTCTGTATTTCCCGGTAGCGATCCCTGCGGTCTTTCAGAGATTAGCTTCGCAAGTTGACTAATTTGGTTCTCAAGGTTACGATTTGAAGCCTCTTGATTTCTCAACGAGGATTCAATGTTGGACAAGCGAGCCTCATTGCCTTGAATGTATTTTGTGAGAAGTTCTTCCACAATGGGCTTCTTTTCTTGAGGGAGAGGAGGTGGGAATGGTCGTTGAAACCCAGGTGGGCCAAAGTTGGTCTTCTGCTGGCCTTGGTTTTGGTTTTGGTTTTGGTTTCCCCAAAAGAAATTGGGGTGATTCCTCCATCCTGGATTGTAAGTGTTGCTGTAGGGGTTATTTTGTTACTTAGGTGGATTTCCTAGATAATCCACCTGTTCCAGTTGTTCTTGTACTCCATATCCCTGCATACTAAAATCACTTACATCCGATTGCACTTGTTGAGGGCCAATTGAGAGTGCATCAATCTTTTTACTCAACAGGTCCACCTTGGCTGCCAGAGCAGTGGTCAAGTCCACATCATAAATTCCCATGGCCTTTTGCTTGGCTCTAGTGCTTTCCCACTGATAGTTGTTCATCGCTATTCCCTCAATCAGGTTTTGCGCTTGCTCAGGTGTCTTTGTATTCAAAGTACCTCCTGCGGATGCATCAATCATCTGCCTAGTAGATAAATTGAGACCATTATAGAAGGTCTGAATCTGCATCCATAGTGGGAAGCCATGATGTGGGCACCTCCTGAGCAAGTCCTTAAACCGCTCCCAAGTATCATATAGCGTCTCCGCTTCCAATTGAGCAAAACACGAAATATCATTCCGAAGTTTCACGGTCTTTGCTGGTGGGAAATACTTCTCCAAAAATTTCTCTACCAATTCATTCCAAGTTGAGATTGAATTTCTTGGTAGGGAGTTCAACCATTGTTTTGCTCTTCCCCTCAAGGAGAAGGGAAATAGCCGCAGTCAAATGGCATCATCCGTGGCTCCATTGATTTTAAACGTATCACAAATCTCTAGAAAGCTAGAAATGTGGGCATTAGGATCTTCATCTTGGAGACCGTCAAACTGAACATATTGTTGCACCATTTGTATGATGTTAGGTGCAATTTGGAAATTATTAGCCGCGATGGTTAGCCTTGCAATACTAGAGTCAGCTCCAATAAGTGTAGGCCTTGAATAATCGGACATGGTCCGATTTGCTTCATTCCCATTGTTAGCCATATGTGGTGGATCTTCTTGCTCGATGAATTGAGTGTTGGCCTCTTGACCTTCTTCCTTGATTTCAACGATTAACTCGTCGTCTATGGTCGCCACAATTTGTCTAGGTCACGATCTCAAATTTTGAAGGGCAGTTCTCTCAATTTTAGAATCGAGTTCTACCAAATCTTCCGGATTACTGCAGGTCATCACTACAAAGGCAAGAAATATAAAATCAATTGTAACTCTAGATAATAAAAATAAACAATGAAAACAAAAGAAAATAAAGAAAAAATGGTTAAAGTAATAAAGCAACTAGCGTTCTTAATATCAAAAATCCCCGACAACGGCGCCAAAAACTTGATACGAGGCAAGCGCACCTATCAATTTTAATATAGCGGATGTGAGTCTGAATCGATCCCTCAGAGATTTTGAGTACTAATATTAACTTTAGCTTTATTATCTAACCGGAAAATTGTGATGAGATGAATGAATTAAAAATACTGAAATTAACAACTAAATTACTTATGAGACTTGATTACGCAAATTAGAAAGCAATAAACTACGAACGACTTCAAGTATGCAATAATGTATTTAGGAATTATTTCCCCTAATGTTTAACATGTAACCTTTTTAAAATATATTCAATTTAGTTTCTATAATTCTTGACCGGAGGGATTCACAATTAAAGCTAATATCTTTCTCAAGCATATTAACCCTAATTCTAAATTATTTACCGGAATCTCTTCACTTAGTAATATAACTTAGAATTGCATTAATGTATAATGAATTCCCATGCAAATAATTAACTTTCCAGAAAAAACATGTATCTTATCTCTAAGTATACATGTAATTCTCTTCAATTATGCTAAGATCTAATTACACATGCAATTTCTCAATCAACATGCATAATATCATATATTGATATTCTAGAAATATCATATATTGATATTCTAGAAATATCAATCAATAATTAACGACATAATTGAATCAAGTAAAAATAGAAACTTTATTGAAATTTCTAAATCAATCCAAGAATCACATGAAACCCTAGGTTCCATAATCCTAAATACTCGAATTCTAAGCTATCATAATGAATCTAAAAATGAGTTTCATCAATAATATAAAATAAAACATGGAAACCCTTTTTGATTGATGAACAATCTCTCTAATCTTGAAGTCGATGTTGTTCTTGCTTCTTGGTTGATGTTGTTCTTGCTTCTTGGTTGATGTTCTCCTCAAGTCTCCTCTCGTCTCTTGTGTCTTTCCGTTTATGTAATGTCTCTCTTCCTTTGAAGCCCTAAGATATCCTTTTATATATGTATTACAAAGATTCTATTTTCGTCACCAGACACGGCCTGGGACACGGCCGTGTCCCCAGGTCTTGTAACTTTCTGCACTAAGGCAAAATTTCTGCACAACTTTAAAACTTCATAACTTCTTCGTTTGAACTCGGAATTGAGTGAAACTTGATTCCTTTTCTTCGTTTTCGAGTCTAGAACGCGTTTAAACCCTGAAATCAACATTTTACTCAATTAAGTATCAATTTCTTTAAAGAAAACCAAAAATGTGAGGAAAATGCTATAATATGAAATATGTTTAAAATCAGAGTTATCAGTAAGGAAGGAAAAAAAAAAACCAAAGAACAATGGTTAGAATAATAAGTCAAAGGGTTTTCCTAGTATCCAAACTATAGCTCTGGCAATAGCACCAAAAACTTAATGGGAGGCAAATGCACCTATCAGTTTAATTGTATGGCAAATGTAAGTCTTAGTATCGATCCCTCAAGGATTACCTATTAAAATTCTAGTGTTTCCCTTTAATGTTCCTATTATTTAACCTAAAATTTAAGCACAAAACATCAAATTATTAAATCTAAATCAAAGGAACAATAAAATAAAAAGAACTACTAAAACTTGAGAATGAAAGAGAATACAAACAAAATTATTAAGGATGTATGAACTTTAATATTTAGATATTGAATTTCCCTATAGAATCTATGATACATTCAATCTCATCTAAGCCACTAGACCATAAGAGTTCCTAAATTGAGTTAATTGGACTCACATATCTTAATTATCTTCTAAACTTAAGTATATTCTACTTAAATCGATTCTATAACACAATATCTCAAAATCGCATTAAGTCCTTAAACAATACTATTAGGTTAATCTAATTTGGAGAAATCAAATAGATAAATGTTTTAGTCTATTTAATTATTTCTAATTACATCAGTCCATTTGCTATAGGATCTTGTGAACTCTATAGTAAATTTAGACATTAAATTAACAAATCAGTTAAACATTAATTCAAAGCATCAAAACATAATGCAATTAGACCTCAATAGCAAAAGAATCATAAATTAAATTAAACAAAATAAATAATTGTACATAGATTATAAGGTTTAATATCTAAATACTAAAAAGAAATAGATTAATACATTACAAATTAATTAAAAAGAAACATAACAAAGAGAGAGAGGGTTAGAAGATAACCCTCTTTTCTCAAAATTAATTGTATATGATGTGTGTTTAATTTATAAGGCTTATATCCTATTTATGGTACAAGGAATCTTAAAAATATATCTTCCAATGTATTTTCAATAGATCTCTTCAATATTTTTTCTTTCCAAATCAAGCTTCAAAGATATATGGAATCATAACATCTTTGAAGGCTTGAGATCTTTCCAAAAATAAGAAAACTCACAAGGAATAACATGTTCATGCCTTAAGAAATAGGAGAATCATGCTCAGAGATCATGTACATGATTTTCTTGATAGCCAAATTCTTCCTTATTTCCTTACTCATGTGCTCTTAATTTCAATATGTGGCCTCTATTTATGGGTGTGAACCTTTCTAAGGTTTCAAAACTTATTCAAATCTTTTCCATATAGTCTAAAAGTTGATCAAAAATTTCAAAGTCTTCAAATAAAGTCTGAAATCAAAATATAAAAAAGTTAAGCATCAAATTTGATATAAACAGCTAGAAAATTTTATGAAAGCATTATAAACTCAATCATAAACATGTGTACTTTACACTCATCAACCAACGAAAGAAGCCGTTTCAATTAGAAATTTCATCTCTAAGTTAGGAGTGGTTCTAAGTGTTGTTGGTCCTATTACACTATTTGTGATGACAATGCAACTATAGCTCAGTCAAAAGAACCGAACATGTGCTTAGGAAGTTTCAGATATTTAGAGAGATAGTTCAAAAGGGTAATGCATTAGTTTATAGAGTAGCAACAAATGAAAATATTGCAGATCCATTCACAAAGGCCTTCTTCAACTAAAACATGAGACTAATGTGAGGAGACTAGGACTTTGAGTTTACAGTGTTTGGCAATAGTATAAGTGGGAGTGTTGTAAATTATGCATAATGTGTTAAGACACTTTTTCATGTATTTATGAATATTATTAATAAAAAGCAAGTATTTATTGTATATCTATATTTTTATTGTATATATACATATATATATATATTCTACAATAAAGTCCCATAATTAGAATATGTATAGAATTATAATAATGGTGTATTATTAGTAAGATTTCATGACATCATATTATCTAAAAGTTGTCATTGGTTAGATAAATATCTAGAGGGGACATAGGTATTTAGATCAATACGATATAGTTAAAGTCATCCTCATTAGACCAAATAAAAGATATTCAAGTTATACAAGTAAGTGTCCAAAGTTATGTGAGTACATTGGATATGACTTGCTAATAAAAGATACCACATATTATGTATGAATAAGTGTAAATAATTCATAAACTTGAAACCTTCGTATATCCTATATATAAAACACTATGCTTTAATGTTGTTCAATACGATCTTCATTTAGATTGTAAATTACTAGTTATAATATGTAATATAGAAAAAATAGTAATGAGTTAAGGTAAAATTTATTACTCTCTTAGATTAAGGCCAACAATTTGGGACCTTACTCATTAGACTCGAACACAATTTAAACAAGTTTGAGTACGAAAAATATCGATATGGGACATAAATAGGTTAGGGAGTCAATATCTGAGGTCACTAGTTGAGGTAGTAGTAACTCATAAGCCTATGGTCAGACAAGTTTTATTATGCCTAATTTATCTCGAAAACCAAGTAAAATGATTAAATATTGATGATATGATATGTAATAGTTTAATCAATATATTATTTGATGAAGAGATTTAATTACATAATATTTTATTCATAGTGATTTCTCATTCACAACCTTTCTATAATGTTGGTGGCCAATAATTATTGTAAGATAACTATCTTGGTTCATGTCTAGATAAATATTACTATCGTATATATGAACGTAGAAGGTCGCACACAATAATATGGTTAATAAGAACAAGTCGATAATTGATTATAAATTTTAATGGATAGCAAAATTAGGTCAATATTTTTCAAAGATTTGAATTAGTTTATCTTGAAATAGTGGAAGGATTGTTTTATTTCAAATTGGAAGTAGTTTATTTATAAAAGTGGTTATATAGTGCTTAATGTGAATGAATCGTCGATAATGAAATAATTTATTAGGGCATTTTGTCTTAGTCGTTAAAGTATTGAAATATATTTTCACGTATGTACTTAATACCATCATTTTTCATTATGCATGAAGAAGTTGGTATTAAAATTTAATAGACATTAAAGTGGCTTTTTGCTTTTAGCCGAAACATTGATAACCATGTTATTTCTTTCCTTTAATATCATTGATTGACCTATGTTCTAATTGGATTAAACTTTAGAAACCATATTGGCTATTTCCTTTAATGAAGATTAGTTTTTTATAATATATGTGTAAATGGATGTCATTGGAGGGATTATATTTGTAGTTCTTGTGATAAGCACAATCAACAAGGAGCAAAGCAAAATTAGATTGCACTTTTAACTTCATTCTCAAGTTGAGATGATTATTCATAATAAGAAAAGGTACCTTTTGGATAATCTCTCATTGATATAATTTTATTTTATATGTTACACATGGATCCCAGGATATATTTTATAAATGTTTCACAAATTCGTTGCATTTATCTGATCTATAAAATCTAGTAGATTTGCCCAAAGTTGGCTTGTTTAACATATAAATAGATTATTAGGATTAATTCTTTTAAGCTGTTAATAAAGCGCATCTAGTGAGCTGGCTTATACAAATTACAAATTAAAGAAAGCCGATCTAAGTAATCCATTGATCCTTAGTTTTCATAGGAAGAATTACCCAACCCTTATATCATTCTAGTTAATTGATTAAACCCTTTAAATACATTAATCCATGTTTTTCTAATCATCCTAAAATTAATAATAAAGATACTTTTTTTTTTATTAATTGTTTAGTAAAAAGACACATTTAATTACCCATTATATTCATTTATTGAAAATTATTTATTTCAATAGGTTAATGGGTTGATCATTTATATATATAACATTAGATTTGAATATTCCAAAACCTTAATTTCACAATCGAATAAAGGAAATAGCTTTAAGATCTTATAATTCACCATCAGCCACTTGGAATCCAAATAAGCAACAATCACAATCCCCAAAATATTTATATTAAAAAAATTCTAATCCTAGACATATAAACATAAACGAGTAGTAAACTTCATACTTGGACTATGCTTAAACTCTTAATAAGATCACGAATAAGTTCCTATTCCATAATATAACATTAATTAATTATTCATATGTCATAGTTTATATGTCTTAAGTTTGGGTGTAATATATATCTATCAACATTTAAAAAAATTATATAATTACAAATTATACAAAAAATATTACTAAAATATCAATATCATGCCTCATCCTGAAGGTATGATATTAGCATTTGTATACAAGATGCGATATATAGTATTGGTATTTTGATAATATTTTTTATACAATTTGTAATTATATAATTTTTTTAATTTTGACGGTAAACAAACAATTTTCTCTCTTAGGTTTAGCTCCTAAACTTTTAGCTTGAAAATAAACTTAATGACAAAAAGGGATACTCTAAAGGTTATTTGATTGCCTAGAGGCTGATTAAATAAGTAGGATTTAATGGCCATAGGGATTGATCATATGGTTGTCTAATTGATCAACTAGCTTGGCAGTTAATCGTCTATGACCTTCCAAAATTAATCTAGATTGAATGGGCTTATCCTTTGGGTTGACCCTCCTTAATCTTAGGTCACAAGTTACGTTTTCTTGTATAAAAATCTAAACATATTCACCTAAAATCCATTATAAATTGAATTACCATGATTTAGTAGTAAAAACTACACTTATCGAAAGATGAACTTATTGTTTTTTTCCCAATCCATATTAACCAATCTCCTAATCTACTATCAAAATCAATTCTCTAAGAGGTTTTGAATTTTAACTTATCAAAGTTCCTATGTTTTTTAAATGATAATGGTTCAAAAAAGTACCTTTATCAATTTGGAGAACTCCATGAATCCATTGTCTAACAACTCTTGCAAAAAAAAAAAAAAAAAAAGAAGAAGTAATAACCGAAGCATCATTAGTTTTACAGCAAGACACAAAGTGTGCCATCTTATTGAATCTATCTATGACGACCATTATGAAATCTTTCCCTCGGGCTATCCTTAGTAATCCGAGGACAAATTTCATGCTCGACTCAGTCCATGGCCTCATTGGGATAAGCAAAGGCATTACTTTCCTTTGTTTGACTTGGCATTTGGCTCTCTTACATACAGCATAATTCTCAACAATTTGGTGCACGTCACGCCTCATCCTTGGTTAAAAGAAACGTCCACTCAACAACTCATGTATTCTCCTTTCCCTAAAATGTTTGGACAGTCCTCCATTATAGGCTTCCTTGATGAGTACCTCTCTCAATGAATAAGTTGGCACGTACAATTTCCCATTTCAGAACAAGTACCCATCTTCCATATGATACTCATCCATTGTTCTTCCATCGACACAACACTTAAGTATAGGTCTGAAGTGCAAGTCTTAGGAATATTGCTCTTTAATACTTGTAAACCCAAATAGTCTGGTCTACAGTTTGGTTAAGAGCGCATGTCTTCTCGAAAGAGTATCTACAACCATGTTGCTCTTTCCTTGTTTATATTTTATGACAAAATTGAATCTTTCAAGGAATTTAACCCATCTCACCTATCGCTTCAACAACTTTATCTAGCTTTGAAGATACTTTAAGGACTCATGGTCGGTATAAATGATGAACACTTTCAACAATAGATAATACTGCCATACTTGGAGAGCTCGAGCAAGAGCTAAGAGTTCTTTGTCACATATGAAGTAGTTCAGTTGAGGTCCTTAAAGCTTCTCACTATGGCAAGTGATTGGTTGGCCTTTCTACATTAAGACAACGCCTATATTAATGCTTGACGGGTCACATTCTAAGTAAAATATTTTCTTGAAGTTAGGTAAAGCTAGTATAGGTGAGGAGGTCAATCTTTCCTTTACCTTAGCAAGGCTTCTCTCCTCCTTTTCTCCCCATTTGAATTCGGTGTTCTTCTTCATCAGCTCAGTAAAAGGTATGACTAAGGTGCTAAAATTCCTTATAAACCTTCTATAAAAAGATGCTAGTCCATGGAAACTTCTCACCTCAACACAAGTGGTTAGAGTCAACCATTTAACGATTGCTTAGATCTTCTCATCATCCACTAGTAAGCCTCTTCCACTAACTACATAGCCTAGGAACACCACTTTCTCCTAGTAAAAGTAACATTTCTTAAGATTGCCGAATAATCTCTCGACTTAGAGAACATTCAATACTACATGGAGATGCTCACAATGACTCAGCATGTTGGCACTATACACCAAGATGTCGTCAAAGTATACCACAGCACACTTTCTTATTAGATTTCTTAGCACATGATTTATCAATAGCATAAAGGTGCTCGAGGCATTCAATAAGCCAAATGGCATTACCATCCACTCATAGAGTCTATGCCGAGTTTTGAAGGCAATCTTCCACTCATCTCTCGGCTTTATGCAAATTTAATGGTAGCCAGACTTCATATCAATCTTGCTAAAGATCTTAGCTCTACTCAATTCATCCAGCATGTCATCCAACCTATGGATAGGATACCTGTATTTGATTGTAATCTTGTTTACAGCTTAACTATCAATACACATCTACCAGGTACCATCCTTTTTCTACACTAGGAGCATTGGAAGAGTACAAAGGCTGAGACTCTCCCTTATATACCCTCTTTCCAGTAGTTCATTGATTTATCATGGGAGCTCAATAACTTGTTCGGGGTTCATTCGATAAGTTGGTTTATTCAACAAGACAGTGCTAGGTACTAAGTCAATGCAGTACTCAATGCCTCTAAACAGTGGCAATCCTTCTGACAACTATTTTGGAAATAGGTTAACATATTCATTTAGCAACTCTTTTACTTCCAAGGATAGTTTACCCCACTCCCTTAACTCTAATAGTCACCTAACCAACATGAAGGTCGGTGTGTCGGTTTTAATAGCCTCTCGAAGCTTGGCTCTACTCATCATCAGTGTCTTCTTCGATCCTCAAGCAAGTTTTGCTTACAATTTGTTAACTTGACTCAGTAGTATCAGGTTCAAAGTAATCTTCCTTCCATCCTTCTTGAATACTAAGTGTTCTTGTACCTATCATGTATAACCCTTTGATTGAAAAGCCATGGTCAGCTAAGCAATACGTGTGATGCACACATATACATCACATCGCAAAGAATCTCATCAAAGTAATTTCTAATTGTAATCGGCAGTAGTACTTGCCAAGTGACATGTAGTGCTTCCTTCTCGTTCAGCCAATGCAACTTGTACAGCTTCAAATGCGCGATAGTTGCCAACTTCAACTTCATAATCAAATCTACTGATGCTATATTGATGCAATTACCACTATCTATAATAAGTGTACGTAGCTAATCATTTACCTTACATGTGAAATGGAACAAGTTCTCCTTCTACTCCTCCTCGCGTAAGGGTTCTAAGCTCATAGCACATTGGATAATCAGGCTCAACTAGTTGAAGTCCTCGGCAAACACATTCTCTTCAATCAATTCATTCTCCTGTGTAACCTCTTTCTCGAGAACACCGTCTTCTTTAGGTTCCTCATCAATGCTATCTACTTCAAGCTTCGAAGTGTTTCCCTTAATGTCTATAGTCCTTTAGTTCGAACACTAAGCAACCATATGCCCAAACCCCTAGTATTTGAAACATTTGATTTGGCTTATCTTCCTTACTGATCCTTATCCCTTCTCATATGTCCGGATCGGAATGTCACTATCAGGTCAACCCTTTTGCTTGGCTCAGATACCTACCTTCCTAGTTAGCTTGATACTTGACTGAACTCAATGACTTCCCTAACTAGGTCAGCTTGGATGACCAATCTGACTTACTAGAGGTTAGGTTGGCTTTCTGCTTCTTCTCTACCTCTCTATTCACTTAGCTATTTATATAGCTTCATCCATTGTAGTAAATTGTTAGGGTTTCACAATGTCTCGTATATCATTCCTCAAACAAGTTAAGAACCTAGAAACAATTCGTACTGATGGCTCCTTTACTTCACAACGAATCATGAGCATCTGGAACTCTTGAACGTACTAGTCGACAGTTCGGCCTTCTTTCCTCAGCTCTTAAAGTCAAGCGAAAGTGTCTTGTAGATAAGTATCTAGCACAAACCTATTTCTAAGTATTCTCTTCATCTCAAGCTAAATAATAATCTCTTGGTATCATTCTCGTCTACTCATAACTTGGAAATTCTTTTACCATATGGTAGCATATCCGGAGAACTCAACAACAGCAATTCTCACTTTCTCGTAATCTTCATATTTGCAATAATAAAAAACATGCCCCACCTTCTCCTCTCAATCTAAGTAATCATCTGTACTTCCAAACCAATTAAAGCTCAGAATCTGAAGATTCACATAGTCGGATGCCTGAGGTACTCGAGCTCGTTCTTCTTCCTCATACTCTTCTTCATCCTCTTTATCCAAATCCCGTAAGTCAATCCTTCTTCTCACTTGTCCACCCATTCCTCCACCTCGAACTTGTCAAGCTAGGTTCTAACCCCTAACAGGTCAAAAAAGTCATAGAGTGTTATGCATGGCTTTAGTAGGTCTATAAGCCAATACATGAACTGCTCCGGTCAAGTCTACTAAGAGGTTAACTACCTCATTAAGTGTTTCATCCATACTTCTAGGGGTGCCCTAAGATTGTCATCCATAGTGAATAATACCACTATTGTCTTCCCCAATGCCAACATTAACACTTGGGTCAATCGTTTTCCTCAACAAACTCAATTTTAGTCTTCAAATCTGAGTTGCAATTAACACAATTTTCTCCAAATCTGACAACACATTATACTCTCTACACTATCGGTTAGTTATGTTGCAACATAGTATCAACACCAACGAACAATTTGCTAACATTGAACTTGCTCTGTTTTTGGATGTTTGAAACATGGCAAAATAGAGTAAACACTAAACAATTACTTCTACTGAATCTCTACACAACTTACCTAGAGAAGCCTCTGCTCTGATACTAATCTGGTGTATACCATAATCAAGAACAAATAAAGCCAATCACAGGGATGGGTCCAAGCTTATCTAAAGCTTAAAAAGGGTAATAAGAAACATGCGAAAGAATAGAAATGAATGAAAGTAAGTAAACCTACAAACAGCTCCAAAGGATATGATGTACCAATGAAACTTTCAAGGACTCATGGCATAGCTTGATACAATGCATAAGTTGGTCTGGTGATATTACTTGCTACCTAGCCTTACTTAAGGGTTAAGATAAGAGTAAGATGAAAGTAAATAAACAATGTTTACAAAAGGAAAATATCTAGTGTATTAATGTTAATTTGATTTTCAATAGCTCCATGTACAAAGGTTATTTATACTCAAGAATTTAGGGCAACTTGCCTAAAGGTGGAAAAGACAAAAAGGGGTATTGTCCTAAAGTACTAATGTACAAAGTATACAAAGGGTAAAAACGAATATTCAAGGAAAATAATTATTAATGTAGCAGATTCTTCATGTAGTCCAAGACAAGTGTCAACGAAGCATTGGTGATGTCGTTGGAAGATGTGGACAAATAGTATGGTCAGGTTAGGTGGTCGAGTAGGGGTACCACAGGTGTGGACTCGTCCAAGCAGGAGTGGCAAGGGATTCGTACAAGATAGATCTATCGGCCTCTTGGAAGTCATGGTGTTGAGTAAGTAGTCAGGTAAGGACGAGACTAAGCTGATGCGTGGAGTTTGGCTATTGTCAGGGTATTCTTCTATTTGGTAAATAATTTTCGAAAGATAGGCAATTATTTAGCACGACGTAGAGAGTTGATCATTAGTAAAGTGTAACTCGGCCTCAACAAGAGTCGACTAAAGCAAGAGAATTTACCTTATTACTCCCTTTAGTCCTCAAACTCGGTTGTGGGTTAAAGGCCCAATAGACTGATTCCTATCAAAACTATTCTTACCTCTTTTGTCTTTTAGTCTCTTAATATATCTTTACAATGATTCAAATCCTTGCAACAAAAAGGGGATTATATTACACTTATTTATTGTTGGATTAACAAGTAAAGAAAGATAATGCAATTGTTGGTGTTAGTTTTCACTAAGGGGTCCCTAGTCCTATCTTAGGGAGATTCTTCCATTAATAAAGCTAAATGGCCATAGGACTACATAAATAATATAGTGAGCTCAAAAGGGGTATTGGAGGTTATTCTAGCGCTGTCACTTCGACTTTTAAGTTAGTTAAGGAAGAACGTAGCATCAACTACCCATAAGAATAAGCTTACTATCTTTCAAGTCCCTTTTTCCCTCCTCTTATCTAGAAATCCTCAAGGATTTAAGTAACGGGGATAGAGGGGCTAGGATTAGCATCCTCTTACTTCTTGCTAGTTATCGCCCTCTAAGAATTGGCATAGCCAATGATAAGTCCTCGTAGGGATAGATGACTATGCAACTCCTTATTATATACATCACCTATCTTCTCTTATCTTCTTTCGCAAAGAGGAGGGCTAGTCTTAGGAAAATGTGGTGGCTTATTTCTAAAATGAACCATCAACAACAATCATATAACAGAAGTTATTAATTTAACTTATTAATAACTGAGGAAATTAATAGGACAATTAATAAACCTACCCCATAGGTTGCGAGATAGAAAGAGTATGCGACATTAGGGTTTGGGAGGGGAGAGAACTTATGGATGCTCTTTAAAATTTTGTAAATAAGAGGGCTTGGGGTTAGGTGGCTAATTATATAAGAGAAGATATTAGGGTAACTTATATTTTTGCAATTGATTTTAAACTATTTTTATAAGCAATTTACAATTACCTCTTGCTCCTACTTCTTTAAAGTTTTGACACATTTGACAAAAAAAAGATAATTTAAGTTGTTATGCATGTTGTTGGGAATGTTTATGGCAAATTCTTTTAATGCTTATTACATGCATAAAATAAATACTATAAATTTATGGTTTCTAGAGAATAAATGATAGGAATCAACCCCCTGGACCGATCACACGTAGCCAAGCTAGAGGACTCTAATGACTCGCTTAGAGGATACTAGCTCCAAGCCATGGCTGAGATGGGGATTCCCATCCCAAGCTAGTCTCCTACTGACCTGACTATCAGATCCTTACTTATGTCAAATCTACCCTTATTCAGCGGTAATGCTTTATCCCTGAAGATGGCCCAAGAATAGTCGAAGCGAGCTCCCAATTCGACTACAAGCATCCGACCTCGAATCGAGCTGACTTCTCTTTAGAATAACTAATTGGTCCCTGGCCTGGTCTAAATCAAGCTAACCCTTAACTATTGCCAGCACTTTCTATTTTGTCTACTCTATATCATAGTCCTAACTCCCATCCACCACATGAGACATGTCTTCTGGCATGATCTTTCCAAAAGGATTCCTCACTTTTCGCACTAAATAGTCTTTGTCTCTTTTGCCCCCTTTTAGTAATTTTCATGTAACCTAATTGTAGAATATCCTTTTTTGTCTGTTCATATATATAAAGTAACTCTAGTGGATGAGTATATAAACCCTCACTTTCTTGTACACAAGATCAACTAATCAATATGGAATTATTCACTTGAGCAATCTTAATGTTCTTGTTATCATTTAACTCTTATCTATTCTCTTTAGCAAGGAGTAGTAGTGAGTAACCCTTCAGTTTGGACTGGTGAGTCATATATGGTGGATTGTAGGCCAAGTAGGATCTAGTAGTATATCATATCCATTTGGTAGTTGCTCGAACTTTACTAACTTTTTTTTCTTATTTGTTTTTTATTCACTTCATTATGTTGTCACTCCGTGTGTTCGACTTCGGAGACGCATCAGCTTCATTAGTATCAAAACATGGTTCTGAGGGGAAATATGTGAAGTTATAGTGAAATTTTGGTTAGCTTTACTATTAGTAACTATTGTATTCCTTTCGTAGCTACTGTAGTATATTTGCATGATAACAATTGTAGTTTCATTGTTACTCTATTTTTACTCTATTTCTCATTGTAAAAACAGATCAAGTTTGTTTCTATTCTGTTTGAGTAACTATTGGGCACTAAAGCTGTTAGTGAATTGTTAATCTGTTGGGGAAGTATTGTACTATGTTATATTCGAGTGTTTAGAGTGTTATTGGCAACCAAAGTAGTAATGCTCAACCCAATTGTGGTCATAATGGTAGTAATACCCTATCTCAGGATCCATCGATGACAAACTTGATAAACTCACAAACCTTGTTGAGAGTTTAGTCACAGTGATGCAAGTTTACAAGCAACAACCCTAAGGTATACCACCGTAAAATCTACTTGAAAATATTCAAGAGAGGGGTTATGGCTAAGCTGCTCGAGTCCATCGCTTGGTTCGACCCCCTTGAGTTGGAAGAGCTACTAGACAAAGACTAGAGTTAAAGGAGATTGAGGAAGATAATGAGGAGTTGGATGTTGAAGAGTTTGGGGAGGAAGAAGAAGAAGAAGTTGACTATTACCAAGCACATGGATGAGAACGCTAAGCTCCTCGAGGGCTAGATAATGTCAAGGTTCAAATCCTGCCCTACAGTGGAAGTAGAGATGCAGATGAATACTTGGAGTGAGAAGAGAAGGTCGAGAAAGTGTTTGAATGTTATGGATATACAAATGCTATCAAAGTTCGACTTACTGCGTTGGAGTTTACTGGATATGCCACTACGTAGTGGAAGAATCTAAATGTAGCTAAAGTATGAGATGGAAGATGAGGTGTTAAAACTTAGGATGAGATGAAAAGGTTATTGAGAGGTAGATTTGTACTCGAGACCTACCTACAAGATACATTTGCAAAGTTGCAAGAGCTTCACTAAGGAAGCCGATCTATTAATGACTATGTTAAAGAGTTCCAGATGTTAATGATTTGAGCCGATGCGGAAGAACCTAAGGCTCGTATAGTATCGAGATTCATTTGTAGGCTCAAGTATGAGATTTGTAACGTCGTAGAAGTACAAAGATTTCATACCTTGAAAGAAGCAATAAAGATAGCGTAGAAGGTCAAAAAACAGAGGAGAAGTGCTTCGAGCTAACCTAGGCCAACATTCTCCCAATCCCTAGTTCCGCGCCAACTTGTTCAAGCTGAGCCAAGGAGGCCATACAGGCTCGAGGATAGGAATGACCGATCTAATGATAGTCGAGCAAGCCAACAAGGTCGAGCCAGTCAAACAAGTTGACCTCAAGTTAAGTTGACCCCGAGGATATATGAAAAAAGCCAAACTTCCAGATAGAAGACTAGTGAGGTGAAGTGCTTTAAATGCTTAGGCTGCTAAGTATCCGAACCAACATGTCATGGTGCTCCGAGGAGATGTTATGGATAGCATCGACAAGAGCAAGCCTAAGAAAGAAGAGGAAGTAAGAAAGCTCGAAGTCGAAGAGGAAAAGAAGACCTATGTCTATGTCTATGTCGACTAGGGACAAGTAATAGCCCTAGTCCTGAGACGAGTACTAAGTTCTTTGTCGAACTCCGAGGAGGATTAAAGGGAAAATCTGTTCCATACCAAGTATATTGTCAAAGGCCAATTGTGCACGATCATTATGGATAGGGGAAGTTGTACTAATGTCATTATACAGTCATTTGTGTAAAGGTTGGCTTTGCCAACCTCAAAGCATCCCTATCCTTGTAAGTTGTATTGGCTTCATGATAAGGGTACTTTGCATGTAATCGAACGAATGACCGTACCGATTAGTGTTAGGAATGTGTACAAGGACGAAATAATTTATGATGTTGTCCCTATAGGAGCTTCACATCTACTATTTGGATAACCTTGGTTATTTGACCGATGTGTTACTCACGACAGATACAAGAACACCTATGCCTTTGTTAAGGATAGAAGGAAGATTATGTTGCAACCTATGATCCCGACCTAAGTAAATGAAACCCATAACCAACTCACCTGAGCCAGTAAGAAAAAAGCCTTGGTGATGAGCTGAAGAGAGCTCCGAGTTGCTAAAAGCGCCGAAGAACCCTTGTTCCTATTGGTTAGGAGATTGTTGGAGATGAGGGAATTAGAGGATGTTCCAAAACAGATCTGAAGCTTGTTAAATGAGTTTTCTAACCTGTTTCTGAAAGAACTGCCTAAAAGACTACCTCTAGTCCGAGGAATAGAGTACTGTATTGATCTATAGTTAGGCGCTGCCCTACCGAACTAACCTGCATATAGGATGAACCCTAAGCAAGCTGCTGGGCTAAAGAAACAGGTGGACAAGCTTATAGATCGAAGATATGTGAAGGGGAGCATGAGCCCTTATACGATACTAGCTCTGCTCATTCTAAAGAAAGATAGTTCACGGCATATGTGTATCGAGAGCCAAACAATCAACCGAATTACTATTAAATATAGATATCCGATATCGATGCTCAATGATATATTAGATGAGCTTCATGGTGCCAAGATATTTTCAAAGATTGATATGCGAAGTAACTACCACTAGATTCGTATGTAACTAGGAGATAAGTGGAAGACTGCCTTTAAGACTAGGCACAGACTCTATAAATGGTTGGTTATGCCGTTTGGACTTACTAATGTATCAAGCACAATCATGAAGTTAATGAACCATGTGATGCTTCCTCTAATTAAAAGGTATGTGGTCGTATATTTTGATGGCATACTAATATATAGTGCCGACCTGAATAGCCATGTTTAACATCTCCGTGACGTATTTGACATTTTGCGAACTAAGAAGTTGTATAGGAATGTGAAGAAGTGCACGTTTTTCTAGAATGAAGTAGTTTTCCTAAGGTTGGCTGTATTAGGGGAAGGGATCTGAGCAAATGAGGAAAAGATCCAAACTATTTTAGAATGGCTGACGCCAAAGAATGCTACTGAGGTCCGAAGTTTTCATGGCCTAGCTTATTTCTATAAGTGATTTATTAAGGATTTCAATATAATAGTTGCCCCATTGACTAAGTTGACAAAGAAAAGTGAAGGATTCAGGTGGAATAATTGAACTGAATAAAGCTTTAGAGAGGTCAAGGAAAAAATCACCTTGTCACCTATTCTGTCAATGCTAGATTTTGACAAGCCCTTTGAATTAGAATACAATGCATCAAGGAGTTGGAATTAATGTTATCCTAATGTAGGAGCGATGACCCATCGCCTACCACAGTGAGAAACTTAATAGTCCTGCCCTGAACTATTTCGTGTATGAGAAAGAGTTGTACTCCCTTTTCCGAGCCCTTACTGTTTGGTAACATTATCTACTATCACAACAATTTATTATTTACGCTGACTACGAATCATTGAAGCATCTTGAGAGTCAGAATAAAATCTCAAAGAGATAAGCTAAGTGATTGAAATTTATGGAAGGGTTTTTGTACATCATTTAGCACAAGAAGGGAAGTGTAAATGTGGTCACCGACACTCTATTACGGTGACAAACTTTGCTGACTACTTTGCAGGAAAAACTATTGGGATACTCACTCATCGCCGAATAGTATACTACTAACCTTCACTTTGGTCCTGTTGTTGGATAGTGTCGAAAAGGGGTAATTATTAGAGGATATGATAGGGATCAAGAATCGATTACACACTCCCAAGCCTGAGGGCTCTCTTAAGTGGTTTACCGAGCTGTCCGAGGTGAGTTAAGCATCGAGGAGCAGTGCTTACCCCAGTTTAATCTACCGAGCTACTTTACTCTCCATGTTATCCAAGATGTTGTCAAGGTGATCAACCAGCATGCCGAGCCAAACCTTATATTAAACTATAGTCAAAGCGCCAAATCTGAGTACAGCAATCTCTACTGTACAGAGGCCAACCAAGACCGTCTGGAGCTAACCCAAGATGAGTCGTTCCTAAACCAACCACAATCCAGCCCCTTCTAACATCGAATAACCCTAAATAGAGGCCCACCCCTGCTCGAACTACAATATTGTGAGAATCACAATAAAAATGTGTATGCATAGTCCTTATTGACAATCATACTGTCCTTTCTAACAAACGACGTTCATTGTGTACAATTTAGTGGCTCCCTATATAGTAATTTTCTTTTTTATTTAGCAAATAAGAATTCACTTTTATAATTATCTATAACATAAAACTTACCCTAACATGGTACTATAAATAGTCACATAATGTAATAGCCGCAATAATATATACAAAAGGATATATTAGACTTTTTACCTTCTCTCGAGCTAAGTGTCCTCTTACTCTTAAACTACTCTTATCTAGCCCATTCAAGCGTAAACTAGTGATGAGTGACCTCCAGTCACACTTGTGCATCGTATCAAGTGGACTTGAGCTCATATGAGGCGTTAATGCGTCATATTCAACGTTGGTACACGGGAACCCCTGCTTTCCCTCGACTATCATTTACTTTTCAAGCCATCTTACGGCTTGGACCCACCCCCTTTAGTTACGCATGATATTGGGTTTGTGTGTTCATCCATGAGTTTGTATCATCTTGGTATCAAAGCTTGGCTACATTCAAAGCTGGATCCTGCTACCATGTTCTTTTAATAGTTTCTCACTGCTCTTGTGTGATAGTGGTTCTATTGTTAAGTTTGAAGTTGAGTAGTGAGAAGTGTTTTGTACTCTATTTTCCCTTGTTTTTGTTACGCCAAAACAGAGTATGGTTGACTTTGTGTTTGTTGTGAAGTTGTCATTGTGAAGTAAACATCAATGTCGGATTCAAGTGTGTAAGGGACTTTAGAAAACCAAGAAAGTAATACTCGACATGGTTAAAGACAAGAAGGAAGCCTCTTACCTCAGTCAGTAGGTGACCGCTTGGATAGGCTTACCAATTTGGCTAAGATAACGCCCCAACTCAACCACCCCGAGCTGAAGGAATTGGTAGGGACACTAAACGAAGACTAGTACTTAAAGAGATTGAAGAGGAAGTAGAAAGGGGTGATGAGGTAGAAGAGTACTACGAACCTGAGGAAATGAATGTATGAGCCCTTAGAGTTGAGGGATTAAGGATGTGTATTCTAAGTTTCTCTAGAAGTGGTGATGCTAAGGACTACCTAGATTAAGTAGATCAGATTGAAAAGCAGTCTGAATGCTATAAAGTGCCCGAAATGCAAAGGTTAGGCTAGCTGTATTGGAGTTCACCAGCTATGCAACCTTATGGTGGGAGAATTTGCAAGCTACCAAAAGAAGGGAAAGAGAATGAGAGATTGGGAGTTAGGATGACATGAAGAGAGTTATGCAGAGAAGGTTCATACCGAGCTATTATCTGTAGGATGCCTTCAAGAGACTACAAGAACTGAGACAAGGAGAATCAAGTGTAGATGCTTACATTAAGAAGTTCCAAATGCTAATGATCTAGTGCGAGGTTGTAGAGCTAAAAGACTTAACTGTATCTCAATTTATTAGCAAATTAAAGTATGAGATTGGGGGTGTCTTGGAAACCCTGGACGTTAAAACACTCAATGATGCAATTTGAGCCGCCTAGAAGATAGAAAAGCGCCGGATAGGAAGATTCTAACCACCCGTCAACTGTCCTGGCAGTAACAGACCTGTTCCGAGCAAACTTATAAGAATAGAACTGAGCAAGGTCATTGAGACCTGACTTGCTCAAACTACCCAAGCAAAAGAGAAGGAACTACCAAGGAAGTTTGAGAAAGGCTAGAGTTCGGGGAGGAAGACAAGTAAGATCAAGTGTTTCAAATGCCAAGGATTTAAACACATAGCTGCTCAGTGTTAGAACAGGCGAACAATGGTAATCAGAGGTGAGGTGTCAACCGTTGAGGTTGATAGTACCAATGGCAAAGTAGAGGAGTCGAAGGAGGACGAATAGACTAAGTTATTTAAGGAGGAAGTTATCTGCAACGAGGAAAGCAACTTCATGTCGATTGCTTTAGTGTTGAAGAGGATAATGAGTATCAATCTTATGCTTAAAGACAAGCAAAGAGAAAATCTCTTCCATATTGGGTGTAAGGTGAACTAATCACTATGTGCACTGATCGTTGACAGTGGGAGCTGTACCAATGCAGCCTCTACATTTATGGTCCAACAGCTAAAATTGCCGATCATGCCCTACCTGAAACCTTACAAGCTTCATTGGTTTACTGATAAAGGAGCCCTACAAGTGAACAAATAGGTGTCTATACGGATTTATATAGGTAGGTATCGAATTGAAGTGTTTTGTGATGTGCTACCCATGAATGCATCCCACCTTCTACTTGGATGACCATGGATGTTTGACCGAGTAATTATTTATGACTGCAAGAGGAACACATGTTCTATGGAGCATGAAGGAAGAAGATTGAAATTGAGTCTCATGAATGCCAAGCAAGTAAAAGTCATGCAGTCCTAGCTTAGTCGAACCTTAAAGAAGGAAGCTTTGGTACTAACCTGAGTTGAACTGGAAAGAGAAATGGAGCTAGAGGGACCAACCTATTTACTTGTTAGGAGGCTTCTGGAGATGAGACTCGGGGAGGAAGAGCTACTAACCAAAGTAAAAATCTTACTAAAGGACTTTGCCAACCTGTTTCCAGAAGAGCTACTGAAGGGTCTACCCCCAATTCGAAGTGTTAAGCATGTGATTGAACTACAACCAGGAGCCGCACTGCCGAATAAGCCTGCCTATAGGCTAAACCCTAAACAGGCTACTGAACTACAGAGGCAAATAGACAACCTCATGAAGAAAGGGTATGTATGCGAGTCCCTAAGCCCTTGTGTTGTGCCGGCCTTATTACTACTGAAGAAGGATGGTTCTTGGAGGATATATATGGATAGCTAAGCCATCAATCGAATCACCATCAAGTACAGGTATCCCATACTTAGGCTTGATGATATGCTAGACGAGTTAAGTGGAGCAAGAGTGTTCTCTAAAATCAATCTCAAATATGGATACCATCATATTCGAATGCATGAAGGAGATGAGCGGAAAACCGCATTCAAAACACAACGTGGTTTATATGAGTGGCTTATAATGCTATTTGGACTATCCAATGCATCGAATACATTCATATGACTTATGAATCACGTGTTCCTAAAATTACTGAGAAGGTTTGTTGTAGTTTATTTTGATTACATTCTAGTGCACAATCCCGACCTAGAGACTCACTGAGAACATCTCCAACAAATACTTACGAAACTCCAAGCTGAATAGCTCTATGCCAATTTGAAGAACTACGACTTTTATCATTCTGAGGTGATCTTCTTAGGATTTGTTATGAGCGGAGGTAACATTCAAGTCGATGAAGAGAAGATAAGAGCGATTGTAGAATGGCCTGAGCCAACCTGTTCTGCCGATGTGAGAAGTTTCCATAGCTTGGTATCGTTCTGTCACCGATTCATCAAAAACTTTAGTGCGATTGTAGCCCCACTCACCGAACTCTCAAAGAAGAATGTAGAATTCAGATGGGGTGAGAAAGAGAGGAGGAATTTTGAGGAAGTGAAAGAGAGGCTAACTACAGCCCCCATCTTAACTCTACCAAGCTTCAACAAGATATTTAAAGTAAAATGTGATGTGTCCAAATTAGGCATAGGTGCTGTGCTGAGGCAAGAAGGCCAACCTATCGCTTACTTCAATGAGAAACTTCGAGGAGCCACACTCAACTACTCTATCTACAATAAGGAGTTCTACTCTTTAATCCAAGCCTTAATGGTGTAGCAACCCTATTTACTACCCAAGGAATTTGTGATCTACGCCGATCATAAATCCTTGAGATATCTAAAGAGCTAACCAAAATTATCCCGGAGACAAGCTAAGTGGGTTAAATTCATGGAGGGTTTTTCTTACGTTGTAAAATACAAGAACGGGAAGAACAATGTAGTGGCCGACTCCTTATCAAGACGACATACCCTCCTAACCGAGCTGTGGATAAGGTTACTTGGTTTTTCAACCATCAAGAATTTATATGTCGAAGACCTACACTTTGGTCCTATCTACACCTATTGTGAGGAAGGATGGACACTGGACGACTATCACAAGGAGGACAAATACTTATTCAGGAAAAGGAGGCTATGTATCTTGACCTGTTCCACACAAGAATTGTTAAAGCGTGAGGCGCATGAAGGGAGATTAACAGGACACTTTGCCCAGTGCCAAACTTGTGAGGTATTATCCTTTAGATTTTTCTGGCTAAGGATGAAGAGAGATGTCCAATCCATGCTGGAAAGATGTACAACCTGCTAAAAAGTAAAGAGTCAAGTTGAGTAAGGACACTACTAACCCTTGCCGACCCCAACCAAACTATGGTCCGAACTGAGTATAGACTTCGTATTAGGATTGCTGGGGACATCCCGAGGGAAGGACTCCATCATAGTGGTTGTGGATCGATTTAGTAAGATGGCACATTTCGTACCCTGTTCCAAAATTAACAATGCTTCGGCTATCTCTGTTCTTTTCTTGTAGGAAGTAATCAAGTTGTACAAAATCCCCGGGACCATTATTTCAGACTGAGACCCCAAGTTCATGAGCCACTTTTAGAGGACATTGTGAAGGCGAATGGGAACCAAGCTACTGTACAGCACATCCTGCCACCTACAGATTGATGGATAGACCAAAGTTATCAAAAGAACCATAGGAACTTTATTACGAGTTGCTGTCAAACGAAACATGGATGATTGGGATTTGTGCCTACCAATCATTAAGTTCGCATACAATAGAACCACCCATAGCGTAACAAGCATGTCTCCATTCGAGGTCGCCTATGGGTTCAACCCTGAACTACCATTAGACCAAGTACCCTAACCAATGCTTAATGAAGACTAACGAGTCATCGAGAGAGTTCAGGCTATCAAAGCCATGCACCAAAAGGTTATAGAGCAACTAAGTTGAGCCATTATTAAGCTTGAGAAACAAAGTCAAGGACGGAGGAAGAGGGAATTTTGACCAGGCAATTTGGTCTAGGTACACCTTAGTAAGGAACAATTCCCAAACTTAAGGAAGAGCAAGTTATCTCCTAGAGCCAATGAACATTTCAGAGTACTTAAAAAGATCAATCATAATGTCTATAGGATTGAATTACCTAAAGGATATGGAGCTTCAAACTCTTTTAACATTCCCGATCTCCAACCTTACACTCCCAAGGACGAACAACCAAGAACCGAACCAAATTTGATCCTAAATCTTAAACAACCCGGAAGGGATGATAGGAATCAAGCACCGATTACACACTCCCAAGCCCAAGGGCTTTCTTAAGTGGTCCACCAAGTTGTTCGAAGTGAGTCAAGCGTCGAGGAGTAGTGCTTACCCCAGTCTAATCTGCAGAGTTACTTTGCTCTCCACGCTATCCAAGATGTTGCCAGGGTAATCAACTAGCATGCCAAACCGAACCCTCCACTAAACCATAGTCAAAGCGCCAAATCTGAGTACAGCAATCTCCACTGTGCTGAAGTCGACTAAGACTATTAAGAGTTGACCCTCCGAGGCTAACCCAAGATGAGCCGTCCTTGAACCAGCCACAGTTTAGCTCCTTCTGACACCGAACAAGCCTGAATAGAGGCCTACCTCTGCTCGGACTACAATACTATCAAAATTATAGTAAAAACACGCATGCACTATCCTTACTAACAACCATACTGTCCTTTTTGACAAACGACATTCACTACACACGATTTCATGTCTCCCTGTATAGTAATTTCCTTTTTTATTTAGCAAATAGGAATTAATTTTTGTAATTATCTGTAACATAAAACTTACCTTAACAAGGTACTATAAATAATTACATAATGTAACAGCCGCAATAATATATACAAAAGAATATACTGGACTTTTTACTTTCTCTCGAGCTAAGTGTCCTCTTACTCTTGAGTTACTCTTATCTAGCCTATTCGAGTGTGGATTAGTAGCGATTGACCTCCGGCTACACTTGTGTATCATATCAAGCGCGACCTAAGCTTGTGTGCGTCATATCCAGCGTTGGTGCATGAGAACCCCTACTCTCCCTCGACTATCGTTTACTTTTTAGGCCATCTTGCGACTTGGACCTACCCCCTTTAATTATGCATGATATTGGGTTTGTATATTCATCCATAAGTCCGTATTAGGATATTATCTTAAGGATGGCTATCTATTCAAGAACCGTAGGCAATGTACTCCAAATTGCTCTATGCGTAAGTTATTGATCAAGAAAGCTCATAGCGAAGGATTATCTAGTCATTTCGAGGAGACTAAGATAGCCAATCTATTGAAGGAGAAGTTTTACTAGCCAGGTTTAGCCAAGCAAGTCCATAAGGTAGTTAGTAGTTATGAAGCGTGCAAGCAAGCTAAGGGGAAGAGAAAATCCTATAGAGAATATATGTCGTTACCAACATTAACCTTGCCTTGGGCTGACTTCAACATAGATTTTGTCTTAGGGTTACTCCAAACATCTAAGGGCAAAGATTTTGTCTTTATTATAGTGGACCACTTTAGCAAGATGACATGCTTTATTTCGTACTATCGAACTAATGATGCTTTATATATTGTTGATTTGTTTTTGCAGGAGGTTATCCAACTACATAGGGTACTGAAGACTATTATCTCAAATTGGGACATAAAATTTTTAAGCTATTTTTGGAAGACTCTTTGGAGAAGACTTCGAATTAAACTTATATTCAGCTCCAATAGCCACCTTCAGACTGAAGTGGTAAATACGACACTAGACAATCTTCTTAAAGCTGTCTTGGGAAAGAATTTGAGGGATTGGGATTTGTACCTACTAGTTGTAGAGTTCACATACTACCGTATTGTCCGTAGCACTATTGGGAAGACCCCACTCAAGGTCGCCTATAGCCTTAACCCTACTATTCCCTTGCGTATGATTAGTACTCTAGTAGCTACCAAAGAGAGTTGATCTAAAGTTGACAAAGCCCAAGAATTGCATAAACTACACTAATCTGTAACTAAGAAGATCACCAAATTCAATCAAACATAACATGAAATTAGTAACCAAAGTGGGCGAACTGTTTCCTTCCACCTAGAAGACTTAGTATAGGTTCACCTTAACCTAAAGCGATTCTCACACTTGAGACAGAGTAAACTATCACCTTGAGCTGATGGCTTATTTAAGGTCTCAAAGAAGATCAACTGTAACACCTACCAGATTGAGTTGCCTTATGACCATGGTATTTCCTCTACCTTCAACATGTCCGATCTAATTTCATACCAACAAATAGAAAAAGACCCTGCGAGCACCCTAAAAGAAAGAGTAGAGACAGCTCCAGATTTGAGGACAAATCTTTCTAATCCCCAGGCAAATGGACTCTAAGGACTTGCTCGAAAGATACTAACTTTAGGCCGTGGTCGAGACAGGGATTCCTATCCCAAGCAAATCTCCTATCGACCTGACTATCAGATCCTTACTTGTGTCAGATCCACCTCTATTCAGCGGTGATGCTTTATCCTAAAAGATAACCCAAGAATAGCCGAGGCGAGCTCCCAATCCAACCATAAGCATCTGACCTCTAATCGAGTTGACTTCTCTTCAAAAGAACTAATTGGTCTCCAGCTTGGTCCAAATTAGGTTAACTCCTGACTACTGCCAGAACTTTCTGTTTCATTTACTTTGTATCATAGTCCTAACCCCCATCTACCACATGACACGTGTCTTTTGACACGATCTTTCTAAAAAGAATTTTCACTTTTCACACTGAATATTATTTATCTTTTAATACATATAAAGTAACTATAGTGTATGGGTATATAAATCCCCACTTTCTTGTATGCAAAATCAACTAATCAATATAAAATTATTCACATAAGCAACCTTAGTATTCTTGTTATCATTTAACTCTTGTTTATTCTTTTTAGCAAGGAGTAGTAGTAAGTGACCTTTTAATTTGAACTGGTAAGTCATATCCAGTAGATTATAGGCCAAGTAGGATCAAGTAGTGTATTATATCCATTTGGTAACTGACTGGATTTTGCTAATTTTTTTCCCTATTTGTTTTTTATTCATTTTGTTGTGGTGCCACTTCGTGTGTTCGACTTTGGAAACGCATCAATAAGAAAACCTTAAGCACATAGAGTGAGATTTGAATTTAAAAGATATATGGGTGGTTTTGGTTCTCTTCATAAAATGTGAGATTATGGAATGGTTTGAAAAAACAGTTCTCAAAGGAAGAATTTTAATGATAATGATTAATTTTTATAAGAGTGTCAACTCTAATACAATATATATTTGCTTAATAATACAAAAGATAATTTAAGACCATGTATTAGGGATGAGCGAATATAAGTTGGCTAAGTTGTGAGATCTTACCCATATCTTACCATATAAATATAAGTTTTCAAATTTTGAAACCAAAATCTACCTTAAAATTACCTTAAAACATCTACATTATAAAACTTACAAGGAACGTAATACCCTTAAGAATTGTAGTTTTTTCTATTTTCCCATAAACTTTATATGTGTGTTGTTTTTTAACAAATTCGATTTTTTCTTTTATATTCCATGTTAAAAAATTGCTCGTCAAACATTATATAAACTTAAATGTTAGATCACACTCTTTATTAGTAAAATAATTGAACAGAAAAGGTATAGAGATGCATGCATAAAAGAAAAATAGATATAAGATTCTTTAGAAATAACAAATATTACCTTTTGAAGTTCAAATACTCTATTTTTTGGTTTTAATTATTTAGGTTTATAGTTTATATTAGGTTTGAGCCGTTTTTTTAATATCAATATAATATTATTTTTATTTTTTAAATTTTCTTGATAAAAAAATACAAAATTCTTTTTGCAATCATTGATATTGGGTATAAGTATAATATATGAAAATATTATATTTGTATCCTAACCTATATAAGTGAGTTTAAGAGAATTGATATTCGAAACTTATCTTATAATTTTAGATATTTTTTTAAATTTATCTGATCGAATAAGGTGACCTATCATATAAAATAAAAAACCAATCTAAGTAAGTTTTTATAAAACATAGACAGAAGTTAAAAATAATCAGGATCATTAAAATGCTGATATTAGGATCTAAGAATCCGAATAAAAATCCTCTTAAGGCTATCATTTGTCCGATGATTTTAGCCATTTAACTTGTTTGTTGGTGCGGCTCTGCATCGCTGCTTCTCCTAAACTACTCCAGACCCTCTGTTGTCTCCTTGTTTAAAAGTTACCGGTAAAAACCTCAAACGAAAAGCCTGTCTACTGGCTACTTACAACTTACAAGCATAACACATGAGAAAGCAGCATCCTTGACTGAAATGGCTTCCTCACTGTTCCTCTTCTCCACGCCGCTTTCTTCCCTTGCGCCACCTCGTCAGCGCAGGTTAAACCCTAACCCTCATTCCAAGCCTTTCTTCCGCCACCTCGCTCTCAGCACATTCCGCCGCACAAACGACACTTACGTTATTCTGTCACACCCAAAGTGTAACCACTCACACTTTCACCATTCACTTGGTTCTCGTCGTATTTATTTCCGAATTCAATCATCGTCGTCACCATCTGCTCCATCTCTCAATCCCGAAGCTACACCACTAAGTGCAGGCTTCGAAGAAGAGAAAGATGCTTTTTTAACAAAACCTGATACCATCGTCAAACCAAAACCGTATCGGAATAGGTTCGTGAACTTGGTGCGGTGGAGTTCGGTGTTGAATGACGCCGCGGAGGCGTTCTTCAAGAGCGAGATTCGCCGGAGGTTGTTTGTTACCGCGGTTTTGCTTGTACTTAGTCGTGTTGGTTACTTTATTCCGTTACCGGGTTTTGATAGGAGGTTGATTCCTCAAGATTATCTTAGCTTTGTCTCCGGTTCAGTTGGTAAGGTTAAAGTGCACATTATACATCTATATGTCTAGGCTTTTTCGCTTGAGCATTTTAACGAACATGTGGCGCGCATAGAATAGACTTGATATTTTATGTTCACTTGTGATTATCAGTGTCTACGTATTTATGAGACTTATGTGAATGTGATATTGCATTGTTGGGCGTGTTGTATAGTACATTGTTCGCTGTTAAAGCTTCAAGTTTGTATATTACATTGGTGGCCATTAAAGTTTCAAGTTTGTGGTACCGGGTTTTGCATAGTGGCAGTCTAATGCTTTCCCTTAGATGTTATTCCATGTAATTAATCAGCCAAAATAAGGAACTCTGTGAATTTGCCACTCTCCATCACCATTGAAAGAATGAAAAAGGTGAGACACTTAACCAGATGTAAAATACAAGATTCAGACTATTACAAGAAGCTTTAATGTCATAATCAACGGAATATTTGATTAAACTGGTGGTAGCAGATGCAGGTTGGCTTAGTTACAATGCTAAATTGAGATTTTTTTTCCTTCTTTGAATAGAAAAGGAAAATTCTTCTTCATTTTTTTTGGGTCAATGTCGTTTATTGGCAGATGAGCTGGGTGACTTTACAGCAGAACTGAAGCTGTCATTTTTCCAGCTTGGAATCAGTCCGCAGATATTTGCATCGATTATTATGCAGGTTTGAAGTGCATACATTTTAGCTCTTTCTGTACCTTGTTACCAGTGATAATTTTGGCATACATATTTTGTTGTTTTGTGTCTATGTGTTGTGTATTAACAAACATGGGCATATGTTATTGTTGAATATAGGGCTAGATGCTAAGCACAATTAACTGTATGTGCAGGTTCTATGTCATGTTATTCCATCCTTGGTGAAGCTGCGGAAAGAAGGTTTAGGGGGGCATGAGAAGATTAAGAGTTATATGTGTGTCTAGTTATTCCTCTCTAGCAGTGAGAAAACTCCTTGCTTTGTTGCTTTCTGTACAGATATACTTTTGAAGTGTCTATCTAGATAATAGCATGATCTGAATATTTTTATATTTCAGATGGTGGATCTCACTTGGGTTTGCTATATTCGAGGCATTCATAGTTTCTTGTCATTCACTTCCATTCTCTATCTATGCTGCAAGTAACAGGTAATTTGCAAAATAATTGTTCAAGTCTTTGATTGGATATTCTGATTACTATAGAGCCATCTCAAATTTTTTCATCTTGTTGTCTTGGTTTTACATAAGTTAAGTTAAGCTACTTGATAGGAGCAATCAATTTGGAAAGTTTTGGTTTGTCATTTGGCAGGGTCAAGCATGTAATGCTGACAACACTTTTGTTGGTTTGTGGAGCAATGACTATGACATGGATATGCGATACAATATCAGAATCAGGATTTGGTAAGATCATGTTTATTTCACTCATCAGGAAAAATCATTTTTCTTAAGCATATTTATTGTCTCGATTAGTTCATTGTTTTCTTGATAGGCTCCTTTTTTTCTTTTTTTTTTTAATTTTTGTGTGCTGTTGCACTTGTAGCATTTGGTATGTAAAATACTTTCCCTCCCTTAGTAATCAACAATACTTATTGATTACAAATTAAAAAAAAAAAAGAAAAAAGATGTCTTTTGGTGAGCATGATGGTTGTGCAACCACATGATCTTGATGGCAACAAAAATAAAGGCTATCAGCTTCTAGAGGGTATTGGGAAATAGTGATCTGTTGCTTAAAAAATTAAAACTGAAATTGCTGTTGTCTTAACAATTGTGGCAATAACTACTCCCAAAATCTGTCTCACTATTTTAAAAACTTCTGGAAGCCTCCTATGTTCAGATGACCTTGGAAGTCATGGCCACTGTGCTGATCATGCTTGTCCTGCTACAGTACCCCACCATGTCACATGTCATGTCCCCTAACATCTTTACATGAGTCATTCTTTGCTTCAGCTTGCGTATTTACTTTCCTGTCAATCTCATCAAAATCAAATTAAGATATTTTCACTGTGTTTGGATGCATGAAGAACAAAGAAAAAAGTTGAATTAGTTTTTTCTTGTTTGGAAGATGATATGCGGAGAAGGAAATGAAGAAGAATCAGATATATTACTAGATAAACATACCCATTAGTTTCCAACTTCAATTATCTGCCCAAGAAAATGTGTGAGAGATATCGAGTCAGTGTAAAGGCATCTGTCTTGTTTTCAAAAGACAACATATGAGCCTGATGGGCATGACACTAAAACAGGCTAATTGACTTAATTGCCATGTTTGTGGAAAAATCCTGCTATTCTTGGATTACTTGCACTTAATGCTAATTTACTTCTTTGCCTAATTAAAGCTGATATTTGAAAATAGCTTTCTGGTCCTAATATTGAGGAAATGTGGACTAGAGTGCTATTATACTTGGGACACTGTTTTTACTACTTTTGTCCTTTCTAAGTTGTTTGTGTTCTAATTTCAGGTCAAGGGTCTTCTCTAATCATATGTGTGGGAATATTGACTGGTTATATTGACACACTATACAAGATGTTGTCTCAGTTATCAGGTATGTCCATACCTCTCTGTTAAAGCATTGGCTTTCTTTTATGTCCTTTTTCACTCATTCTGTCGTCATAAAACAAGCATAGAACTAAATTTTTTTTTTGGAATGTGAAACTAAGGACAGAGGAATGTCACAGCAAAAAGTTTGAGCGAAAGGTTTCTTTCTCCACAAGATATTATTGATGATATATATACCTGTTTCAGGGAAACAACATTTTGTGATTTCATGAATTTTGGTTTCTGCAAAATTTCATAAACCGTATGAAGAGAAACTTTGGTTGAATGACTACTAATAAGCAGAAAATGCAAACAAGTCTTTTTCTTATGTGGAATCCGCATCCAAACAGAGATTGCACCCCCACCAATTATTATGGAGAAAATACCTATTCAAATTAAATGAGTTCAATGGATTGGCAATATAAATTGCGCTATTTTCATCCATTAACTAACATTGACAGAAGTTTGTTAAGTGCCAAAGAGTGAGTATGTGTAGTAGCAAAATACAAGCAATGCCATCTCTGCATTAACAAAAAAGTATTGCTAATTACATTTCTTCTTCTTTTTTTCATCTGCATATAATGATATGGAGAAAAGCTTTAGACCTTTCTTTTCTAAGAAAGAGAATATTGATTATATCCGCAGTCCATGGGCCCTCTCACAGGACTCAAGTTATAGAAATGCAGACTGCATCACATAGGAGCAGAACCTTTTTTTTCCCCTTTTCTGTAATAAATAGTTTATAAAATTTCATAATAGGTTTGTATGATAGCATTCATTTTTTCCCCCATTTTGGCCTTGAAATAATAACGTTGTCCCCTATCGCAGGAGGATTTATGAACTGGTTTCCTTATATGCTTGTTGTGTTGGGTATTTTTACTATGGTGACCATGTGGGCAGTAATTTTAACCGAGGGTTGCAGGAAAATAAAGTTACAGTATTATGGTTTTAAGCTTGCCTCTTCTTCAAGGTGATGTGGTTTTCATTTCCTAAATCTCAGATGCTTCTTTTATTGAGATTTATCTTCTAGTATAAGCGCACATCCAATTCATTTGTTTGTTCATGCTCTCGCTGTGCTCCTTTTATGCTGTCATGAGTTTGTAAATTACTGGTATGAAGAATGTGAGTGTGTTGTACTAGCATTAAAGTTATGAAAATGACGGTTTTAGGAATATTACAATTTATATGGAAAGCACCTGTGTTCATTGACTTTTTCAAAAAATCTGAGAATTGAAAGACAAACTCTTTCTTTTTTTTTAAATTTTTTACATATTAGTGAATATTACAGAATTATTGCAAGTCAAAAGTTTGAAGTATGATGTGGTTGTATCAATCAATGTTTGCAGTCCACATGAAAAGGGGGAGGAAAAGATAATTTTAATTTTAGAATTAAGGATGTGTTGACCATTTTGTAGATTTTTAGCTAAATCACGCTTACTAGTAGTTGTAATTGCTGTAAAGATGGAATAGTGGCATTGCATTTCCTAACAATTTTTAAGTGGAGGTTGGTTCGCTAAAATGCATTGTCAAACTAGGGCATCCCAAACTCCTTTCAGATTTGGGGGTGCAGACCTTGCTTTAGAAGAGATGTGGCAATCCTCAGTGCAAATTAATTGAATTGCCAAAAGGGAAGAAAAAGAAAGAAAAAAGCAAATGCATGAAAATTGGGTTGAGTGATTAATATGGCTAATTAGATAAAAATTCTGCAGGCCATCTCACTTGCAATATGTTCCTACCTGCTGCATCTCTATCAATGTATAACATGACATAACTAATCTTTTCCTACTTCTGTATCTAAAGCAGAGATGACTCCCCAATAACTGAGGTAGAGCCCTATATTCCTTTCAACATCAATCCTACTGGAATGCAGCCACTGCTCACCACCTCATATCTCCTGGCCTTTCCAAGCATTCTTGCGAGGTTGGAGATTAATTGGCTACATTCTTATTTACATTTATTCACCGCTACAAAATGATCCAATGCTGATATGTCCTTTCACCTCCCAAAACATGACTTTACCTCCCCATAATTTTTGGAAATATGCACTTACCTCTCCAACCATCATCAAAGCTTACAAAATCATCACTATTTATGCCTTTTAGCGACAATTTAAAGTCTCTTCCCATGGCTTTGTGAGGTAAGTGCATATTTTTAAAAGTTATGGAGAGGTGAAATCACATTTTTGGGTATAGCGGGTGTATGCGCACTAGACAATAATTTGGCAGTGACTTTAATATCCCTCGTTTTACGTGTAAAACAGGCACAATCTTGTTTATTTTTCTTTCAACCGTTTTGTTTCAAACTTGAAACTCTAGAAGGTGGAAGGCTACACATCTTCTTTTCCTTTTTTATTTTCTTTTGCCTATTGTAGTGAATTCCTTGATCTAGGAAAAAAATCTGTCCATCTGGTTTTCTCTTCTTATGATGGGAGAATGATAGACATGGGGAAGAATTCAGGGAGTCTTCCTGCAGATATCATGATATTGTCTTCATTAGATATATTTGGGAGGAAATATCTCTAACTTCCACCCATAGGGTTCTCTATGAATGAGTTGGTGCTCTTAATTGCTTAATGTGTCACCTTTCTGCAGTATACTCGGTTCACCCTTCTGGGAGCATGTCAAGGAGATTTTGAACCCTGAAAGTTCTATTGGTGCTGCACCGTGGGCTTACTATTCAATCTATGCATTTTTTGTGTTCATCTTCAATATATTTGACATTGTAAGTATGTTGCATTCTCCCGATAACATCAATTTTTCTAACATCGATTATGAATAATTTAGGATGTGTTTCTTTTCCCCATTCCCCCATCTCCTTCATATTAATTTAGTCAATGAGTTCGTTTAACAATAAGGGATCTGTATTTAAGTTCACTTTTTACACTTCATTGGCCACATACATTTGTTTGTGATGAAAATATAGGTTCATAGTAGCAGTACTGTACTTTTACCATGTTCGCCTTTTTAGCAATCATGCATTAGATGAGAATATCTAATGCAGCTGCAAAATCAGCATGTCACTGTCCTTTGAATTTCAAAGTTTTCTCTCAATGCTTTTAACAAGAGGGATTAACTGGGCAATGTTCCTATTGAAATTCTTCACTAATCAGTCCATGTCCTGAGTTCACAGTAAACTGTCTCACCTTCTAAGCATGACATACTCATTGGACCCTTAATATTCCATGGTGCATTTGTTCAGAGATTGAATGATGAGATACAGATATTAGAATTCTTTGTTTACAAACACATCCAATGATTGCCTACTCTTGTCAGGGTTCTCTTGCAAATATTTTGTTGATGCAGCCTCCTCCACAGAAAATGCAACTCTAGGTTGGCAAAATTGTATGTCATACTAACTGAAAACAAGAAGAACCTCCAAATTATCTTCTGTTTCTCCTATTTAGATAAATTATGAGACATAAAATATGGTTAAATTGTGGAATCCCTTAATTCTCTCAAAGCCATTCCAAATACATGTGTGGATCTTAAATCTTTTTCAGGGAAAAAGAAGCTTCAGAAAGTTTCTATTTCCCATTGTAAATTGTAAAATCATCTCCATATGTCAGTTTAGTAATGGTATGAAGTGTCCAATCTTGTATAAGATTTCTTCACCATACCACAAATTGTGCCTCAATTTACTGTTCCCTCTAGCCATGTCAAATTGTAACAGTGGATATATGAATTCCACTCATCTAATCGATGTGCTACAGTCATGTTCTTTAATTTACTAAGATTATTTTGGGCCTTAAAATTGAACTTTAGGTTATCAGTCTCCATTGCCATTTTATAACAGTCATTGAACTTAGTTAAGGACAGACTTTCTCTCTGTGGAGTTTGTCAACCTTTCCCCATTTATTTTTTGATGCATTTTAAAGTTCCTTTCTTTGTCGTACGGACATGGTTTTCAGGCATTCTTGTTGTATGGACATAATTTCAGGGAATATATTCCATCAACAGTTTTTTTTCAAATCAGTCCCGTTTGATCTTGCCATCTTTCAACCTTGGGCTGTGGTGAGCTCATGAGTTCAAGCACCAAATGCGTTGCTGAAATTAGTTTACCCCAAAACTTCTTAAAATTTGAATATTTGAGAATCTCCTCTTGAGATTTAACATTTGAATCTGAACGACCTAAAAACTGGGATAACATCACCTGCAAAGAGTAAATATGAAATGGTTGATTAATTTGATCATTCATAATGGTGGACTTGGAGATGAGACCCGCTTTAATGAATGTGTGTCCACTACTATGAACAACAATGGGGGAGTGAATCCTCTTGTTGAAGACCTCTTGATGCTGCACAACAATCTGTAGGGCTTTCATTTATAAAAGTAATCCACAGGGAGTACACTGATATAACTTACAGTATTTCTTTTCGAGACTCATTTTCTTCAATATATCTGTCAGAAAACTTCAGAATCAATGACAATAATGGATGAGAAATAGCAAATGACAATGCTACTTCTGAGAAATCAGACAATTGATGATTATGCAAAAAAAGAAAAAGAAAAAGAGAAAGAATTAGGCAGATTAAATTGGAGTTCAAACTTAATGTATGATCTTTTCTTGTGCTGGAAAACTTTTCCCTCCTTCTTTAGTGATTCATTTTTCTGTAAGAGTATATATTGCATCTCTTTAAGTAAGGGATTGGATTAAATGAAAAAAGAGTGGGAGAAAATCAAATGCTAATTCAGATATTAACCTCAAGCTCTATCTTCCATGTGTTAAAAGAAAGGTACAAATTACTAAATTATTTGATGTGCTGTCAAAACTAATTTTGATGATACCTATGGGGGTTTTGGAAATTTATATCTTTTTACTTGCTTCACTGTGGATATTTTTAACCAAGAGTACATGCAGGCCAACTTGCCCAAAGAAATTTCTGATTATCTAAATAAGATGGGTGCTCGGATTCCAAATATCAAGCCTGGGAAGGCAACTATAGATTACCTTATGAAGATACAGGCATCATCCCGCTTCTGGGGTATTCTCATATTTTGATTCATCTTCTAATTTTAAGATACCATTTATGGTGGTGGTGATGATATTTCCTGGGATTTTCTTCACTAACTATATCTACATTTGTCATTAAAAAATTTTGCAGGAGGGCTTTTGTTGAGTATTTTAGCAACCACATCATCAATACTAGATCACTACCTACGCCGCATCAATGAGGGCTTTGCCATTGGATTTACCTCAGTCCTAATAATAGTAAGTAGACCTCTTGTGGAGAACTAATACTAAGGTGCAATAAGTTTAACTTGTGGATTGCCAAGAGCTTGTATTCTTAATATGAAGGATGGGGTTCTTATCTTGTCTTCCTGGGGGAAAGTACTTGTGTAATATAGCTGTTGCATAACTACTGTCATATAATTGCGTAATCTTAACTTTGCTTAAACATTCTAGGTGGGTTCTATAATTGAGCTAAGAAGGTCCTATCAAGCGTATAATGTGATGCCCAGTTTAAGTAAAGTTCTCAAGAGATATGGTGTATGACATGTTAAAGGCAAGTGGTCTTCAGTTTGAGGTAAGTGTGATTAATGGCTAGAAATCTAATTCTACATATAGGTTGAGGACTTCTAACCTTAGACAAATCAATGTTCTTGTCATATTGCTGATCAAATATTTAAATTAAATCCCTGGTTCTTGTCTATCATATAAACCCGCTTGTGTAATTGGGATCTCTGTGTTGCAGTGATTTGAGATTTAAAAGGTGACAATGTTGAGTGTTCAATGATCAAAATGCTTAGGGTTGCACAAATTCTTCTATCATCATTGACATATGGACTTGTACCAAGAAATCCTGATGTTGTCATGTCAGTGAGAAGAGTAACTTCTAAGGCATTGCTCCATGATTCTTTCTTCCTACTTCTGTATTTTGGAGATACTTGGCGTGGAATCAGTTCATAGCAGCAAGGGTTGGCAAGATGCTGGAAGAGGAATTCTAACCAGCTGAAAGGTAACAAGTGATAGTAACTTTTGTGTGGTGTAGCTTGATAAGCCTTATTCATGTAGGTAGATGTCGTGCATTCTTGTAAATATATAGCAGAAATATCAAGATGATTTCAGATGGGTGCTCGAGATAATGTAATATGAGATGCTGGTTTTAGATTTTCTTCTTCTTTCAGTTGCATCAATGAACCCATTACTAGCTTGGTTTATCACTATATATTGTCTCTATAGGTTGGTGATTCTCAGGTTGTGTTATTCATACTGCATGTTTCTTGAACTTTGGGCATTCTTGGAGACCTGCAAAATCATTATAAATGAAAATTTAAAAGCTTTTTCTTTAGTTGGATGTTTGTGTAAAATTTCATATTTTAAGCGTCTGAGCAACAAACAGTTGGTTGCATAGAGTTCATTGTTAGTTCATCAAAGTGGCGGAAATTTGGTTGTGCACCCCTAAATCACCTTTCTCAAAGTAGAGATGGGAAATTGTGGACTGTAGGCTGGTCTAAGTTAGAATTGTTGAGGATCATTACCAACTTATAACCAATCACAAGTCAATATGCTGGAATATATATGCAGTTATGTTTACTTAGCAAGGGAGGAAAAAATTAAAGGAAAAAGAAAAAGGAAAAAAGAGAGAGACTCTGCAGACATGTATAATGAAACTTTGCCAACAGCCAAGGATGGAGTCAAACGGAGTTCAATAGGGTGTTTGACAAATGACAACCATAAAATCTTGTAATGCGGGCCTTGTTGCTGATGCATTCTGCAGCGTTTCTTAGGCTGCTAACTTATTATAGAACTTCCAACAAATAAGCAAACTCAAGGAGTCGATGGTATTGTGTCCGGACATGTTTGCCAACACAGATTGCTAGGGTCGCATGATTGTTTTGGAAGAGATGTTGAGAAACTTCTCGGTAGGACCTTTTAAAATATAAAACCTCTTGATATGTTGCATTTAGATGTGTTTTGGTTGGTTTGGCCATTATTTTTGCTATTGAACTTGAATTGCACGTGATATTTAGGTCCAGTGAAGGTAAGATAAACTAACTTCCAAATCAGCTGTCCATGAATTTTCGGATTAGAAATCAACCCATGTTCTGACTTGTTCTACTTATGTTTTGATTGAAATTGCAATGTTTGTTTACATTTAACCCTATTTCTTCCAAACTGTCTTAACGCATATTTTTGTTGACAGATAATCATTCCCTTTTTCTGACCTTACTACCTTCAAACTTACCAAGATCCCCAACTTTCAATATAAATTGAGAGATTTTTGGAACCATCAATCTCTGAAATACAATCCCTATGATGTATACTATCATTGACATGTACAAGCAGCTTAATAACATGATTCCATTAGGCTTCACATAAAGGGAATGGTATTCTTCCAACCACTTTAAACCAAATCCTAGCAAACACAACATTGGTTTGAACGCCAGTTGTCTTGGGACTTAAGCCATACAAGGACTAGTTAAGTGTAGTGAACAATATTAAGCCAGCATCAAGCTGATCTCCCTATTACTTTCCAACAAACCACCATGTAGGAAATCTCTATTGACAACTAATTGGCGGATATACCCGTTGCCAATAGAAGCGGAAGCTGAGCATGTGCCCACTAAGATATGCATTTAGGATGGTGTGAGACACAAGTGATTTGAATCTGGGGAGAGAAGGATTATTGACCAGTTTGAACTCTGTGAAGTAGAAGATGGTGTTGTAGGGTTTGGTTATGGAGAAGGAAGATGACAAGTTAGATAAATGGGCCAGCAGTAAACGTTAGGTAGTGATAATTGATAAGTATATTGAATCGTGGATAGGAAGGGTGTCTTAAGGGTGGAACTAACAGAGGAAGCACAAAGAAAATGTTGGAAATGACTTTTCTATTCTTGGATAAAGGTCATTTTTGTATCACAGCCATTGCTTCACCAGCAAAAGGCAGATAAGAACCTATATGCTACTTAGTAGAACATTGCATAAGTACTGAAAGCTAGAGAAATACTTGAAAGTTGATTGATTAATAGAGAAAGAACGTGTGAAGGGCTACTATTCATAGTAGCAAAGACCATAAATGAGATGACTAGGTTTATCCTTAATATGCCCTAGGAAAACATTAGCATAGTAATTATAATTGGTGGATGCAAATCATTCTTGTACTTAAGGGATAAATAATTTTGGAGAGAATTTGGCTAGTTTTGTCGGGCTCTTCATGTATGCAGAAGAGGCTTGACACCACAATCTATATGTATGATTGACTCTAGAAGGGAATTGGTGCCACATTATAGCAGGTTTGGTCCTCCCTGTAGTATATAATGTGGCAATCACATCTTAACCTCAATACTACACATAGAATCTAGCTTATAAGATACCAATTTCATTGTTCAACCACTCTAGTATATAATGGTATTGCAATCCATGTCTCCAAGTTTTGAGCCCTCTATCTTGCGGCTGAATTCTGATATGACTAATTCATATAGTTAGGGATCAGGTTCAAGTCATAGGCCCAATGAACTTGGACAAATTCCTATCGTTCTTACCCAACTAGGGAAGGCTTTTCCTCAAATGCTGAGTCCTATTCAAAGTGGTAGATACCATCATCACTGAGCAACTTGTTTTCGATCTTGATGGCATTGTGGTTTGAACCTTTGTGTTTCTCTTAGGTTTCTATTTGCAACATTTAAGCAATACATAATATAAGTAGTATTTGTGAAATTATCAATAAATTTAGAAGTTACCGAGCTATTATTTGGTGCAAGATTGGAGCTCTCTCTTTTCTGAAAAACAAGGCATATATGGAGACGAAAGGTTAGAGACCAAATTTTTCTATCTAACATAAGTGACAACTTTCTCATAGAAAACACTGTTAAGTGCAATCCTCATATTAGATGCGTTGCTTTGAATTCTCCAAAGAAGTGTTACGCTTAAAATAAACCTAATGCTCCCTTATATCTTAATACTTTTGGGGCTAAATATCTAAGAGGAAGATACATGAGATCAGCTGGAGTAAACTTTCCTTTCCCAAACCACGAGGGAACTTGTCTTCAAAGATCTGCACTAGTGTTGGCTAAATTCACTTTGCATGTTCTTACGTAAACCTAAGTAAGAGTCGGTTTTAAACTGTAAATCAATTCGTTAGTAGCTGAGCTGATCTGCTTGGGCGAACCGATGAACTTCTAGGGCTTAAGCAATTTGCCTAGGTAGAACCATTCGACAAGACGGATTAAGGACCGCCAGATTTATTAAAAAAAAAAAAAATTGGGCTAGTCATTTCCCACCACCACCACCACCAACCCCCCCCCCCCCCC